>JBAPLH010000055.1:1247500-1920000 GCA_037897445.1 Ceriops zippeliana | reverse complement strand
AAATGCACTTACCCCTTTCAATTGTTTTGATTAACTCATAATCTACAATTAGAAACACAAATGCATTTTTAGAATGTAATCCATCAATGTGTGATAACACTCAATTTTGACGTCTTAAATCATAGAGTTTGCCTGAATTTTCACTTCAAATTACTCGCGATGGATTACATTCCAGGGTTTTTTTTTTTCCTTAAACTTTTGATAAGTGGCAATACTTTGTTATTTATTTATGATAGAAAGAATCGTAGTTTTCTGGGTGAGAAATTCATGAATTTTCACATTAATTAGTCATTTATTTGTAAGTCAACTTTAAAAAATTGCTGAATTTACAACACCAAAGCCGCCTCTGTGTTACGTGTTCACATCCAAACTCACATTTAATTGTCATTTTCATCATTAATTGAACTCCTGAACATTAGTAGTAATATTCAATCAAAGTATAAATGGATGATGCGACGAGTTGATTAAAGATAACAAAAGAAAGCACGGGTCTTGATTTCATTCCCTGATATAGATTCAAGATCCGGCGTTCCGGGAGGGACCTTTCTGGGCTATGTTTGAAAAGTCACGTCTGCCATAGCATTTACTTGCCCCACAATTCTGGCAATCGCTTCACTTTCGGGTCGTGCGTTCTTTGATTTCGTTCTCAAGAGTTCGCGAGACATCACACCAAATAACCATGTTCACGAGTTAAACATTCTTAGCCAAATCTACGCACACAACCATGCCTAAAACATTTTTTGTAGCAAGGAGAAAAAGAACTCACCTAAGACGCGGGGGCCATTGACAGCAAGTGGGGAGGGGTGGGAATCTGAAAAGGGAGCCATGTGAAACTCACCTACAAGGGTGTCGGCTGAGAAATTGATCACGTGGGAAATTTGATGGTTGTTTGATTGGAAATGTCTTTTTGTGCTAGTTACATGCATGGGAGAGCTATGCCGTGCTAAAAAGTTAAAAAAAAAAAAAAAAGGTGGAGGGGTGCTCAAAGAGTCAATCTTGTCAAGTCAGATGGGGCAAATGAAGCGATTGATTTCAGATTGATCGGGCATGTTCGTATACATTTATGATTACCCTTCTCACATCAGGCAAATCGAGCACTAAAACGAGCACTTTAGAATTTGTATTAAAGGGCTTGAAAAATCGAAATAAGCACAGGAGACACCTCTCTGCCACTTCACCACAGCTCAAAAAGGCGTTGATATTGAATTGTGACATTGTGGAACTGAGGAGGCACAAACGAAGCAGAGACAGTCGAGTTCAATTTCTGAAAGGGCCCTAAAAGAAGCAGCTTCCCAGATTTCCAATTTCTATATCAAGAAGAATCAGAATCTCAAAACAGAAGCACGAGTAAGTCCACATATGCATGTCTGCCTCGGTTTGGTGCCATCGTTCAGGAAAATTTGCCGTGTGAAATGATAATCCAACACCAACCTAACAAACAGATCAAAAAATGCGACGTAGAATATTTCCATTCTTGAAAACAGGAATATCTTTCGCTGCTACTTATGCATCAGACTTAGCAAAATCATCAGGTTAAAATTTATAATTATATACATTGATGACGGAGAGGTGGGAAAATTAACAGATAATAGCTATCTTGACACGATTGCAGCCTCACAAACCTACATACCTCCTCATGGGCTCAGCCCTTCCAGTTTAACTTATCTCAAACTGGAGCTACACTAAAACAGCTACCACGGAACAAATAAGAACAACACTAGTTTACAGAGCCAGTGCAACGGGGAGCCTTAAAATGTCCCAGAACCCTAACACCATTGACAGAGACCCTAAGGTCTCTATCTCAATTGCCAATTGCGTTTTGAGATCTTCCGTTTTTCGCCTATCGGGTGTCAACAAATTTGGCTGATAAGGCTACCCTAAGCTGCTCCTGCGTGTAGAATCGACTGCCCATCTTCACTGTAGCTTGCTGGATCATCAAATCATTCACCACCGACACACTGGCATGGTGAACGTCAAGGTCCAAGTCTTTCAATGCTGCCATTAGCCTGGCTGCTGGGTGGTTCCTTTTACTACACTGCACTCTTATCATGGCATCCCAGCCAATTATCTTGACATCAATATCCATTTCTATCGATTTACTTCCGTGGTTGTTTAACAACTTGAGTTCTTGATCTGATGGAGGTAGCCCCCGACGTGAATCTTTGCTTACAAATTCGTTTTTCATTGATTCTACTTGCTTTTCCAGCTCCTCCTTATCAGTTTCTGCAGTTTGCAGCTTTGATCTAAGCTCCTTGATATAAGAAATAGCATCACCGAGAAGTGAAGCTTTGTCCATCTTCGATACAGTAGGAACCACAGCTCTTAGAGCATAGAATCGCTGATTAAGTTTCTCTCTTCTTTGCCTCTCTGCTTCAACATGATTCAACGGCTCTTCTCTTCCATTTGCAGGTTTTCTTCCCCGTTTTCTTGGCTTCTTTTCGGGTTCTACAACTCTACTGCTGTCGGTCTCTTTAACAACAGATGCTTCCAGATCAGAGTGATCAGAATCCTCGGCACCGCCACTGGATTTCAATGCACCAGAAGAGGGCAAAATCGCCCCAGCAGTGAATGAAAGTATACCTTCTTCATTGCTACCCCTCGAAGCGGGGGACCTCTTCTTCCTATTGCTCTCCTCTGTTACAACTTGTGAATGACCCGACAAGAAATTCCCATTAGCGCTACAAGAACTCCTCTTGCCGTCCCCAAAATTCAGTAATTCCCCTGATTCCGGCTTAAGCATATGGGAATTCCCATTTCTAACGCTACTACCGTCATACGAGCCATAATCTCCAAAGTTCAGTTCTCGATTAAAAAAGCTCTGCGTCTGCATCGGTTGGTGCTGCTGGTGATGATTTTGAGCATGAATTCCACTTGGATTCTCGGTCAAGCTACTCGAGCTCGGATTCTCATACTGAAGAACCCCGACCGCCCCACCTTTAGTTGAGAAGTGCTGGTTATGGTTGTTATTGTTGCTGCTGCTATTGTTTCCAGTATTCGGGGCACCAACACTTGACGTTGGAATTGCGCTATTGCCAGCTTCCTTGACTTCGGATGGATCACTGATCCAGAGTGAAAACGGATCGTTCTCACCTTGCCCGGAATTTGGCCATGAACCCATCTCAAGATTACTAAAATTGAACAAGAACCTAACTTTATTCATCAGATCGGAGCTTTGCTGAATCAATTCCACAGAACCCAGCTCAACAACCCCATTTGCCGACGGTATACACACCAACGTCTGCAACCCAAAAAGCTGAGCCTGCCTGGTCCTCTCACATGGAGAAGCGGCCAGCCGCTCAGTCCCGGCAACCCAGACCGGACTCCCGTTGAAAAACGCCTGGCCGGGCAACCCACTCCCGTTAACAAAAGACTGGGTCATGGAGACGAGAAAGAACCATTCAGTATCAGTAACTTCTTCGTCAACAGCGTCGTCGGTGGCGGCACCGACGGCGCTGGAGCCGGAGATCAGCGTGTTGAGCTCACGCAATACCTTCTTGCGGAGCTCTTGTTCCGCGGCCGACGAGCTCGAGCTTTTCAACTTGCCTCCTTTTCCCTTATCCTCCTCTCCTTTATAATACCCATCCCCCCACCCCAGTACCAACGGGCCGGAGTAGTCGTAAGACGACTGCCAGAATATAGCGTAGGTCCAGCTCTCGCGGGCGCCCTCAATCAGCGCCTGGAGCCGCTGCTGGAGCGTATCCTGGTTGACCAAGTTAGGCGGCTGCTGACTCATCATCATGGTTTTAGCCTGGTCAGCTATCGACAGCGGCGGCTGCAGCGGCGCTGGAGTAGAGGTGTTGGCGGAAGATTGAGGAGGGGGCCAAAGGGAACAAAGATCGGAGTTTATGAACGCATCCATGACGGCGGCGTTGTCGTCAGTCCAAAGATTCATAGTAGCTGGTAGCCGGTAGTCCGCCATTCCATTCAACTCCAAAAGGCCAGCGCTGCTGGAGGTAATCAAAATTATTATAGAGAGAGAAGTAATAATTAAGATGATTGGGGTTCTAGAGAGAGAGAGAGAGAGAGAGAGAGAATAAGAGAGTGGTGATGATTGTGGTTGGAGATGGTGGCGGAGGAGTAAGAGGAGGAGAGGAAGTAGGAGTTGGGTGGTGAGGTTGGGGGGGATACTTTGGCAGTGGGGTGGCGCGCTGATGTGCATTTGGGTTTGGGATTTATTTGGAGTGAATTTCATCTCAATTTTTTTAAAAAAAAATTATTTTTCCTTCTTTTTTTTTAATGCAAAACTAAATAACAAAATTGTACAGAATAATTAAAAAATAAATTTAAATAAATAATATTATTTTTATATTAATATAATATAAAATGTTTTATTGGTTGTATATTATAAAAATTTATTTAATTTTATTATTTTGAGTTTATTTTGATTTTTTTATTAATATATTTTAAAAATTAAAAAAATAATATTAAATAGAACAACAACAACAACAACAACCAAAAAAGAAAAGAAAAACAAAGGTTAAGGTGGTGAAAATAAATGGAGTCGCAGTTTCAAGGAAAGGGTGAGGCGGGGCCAAAGCCGGCGTACGGTGGATCTTCAGGAGTGATGTCACGTGCACCGTCCGTGACAGGATTAACTTGAAGGATTATTTACAATTTGGAAACGGCTAAATTACATAGTTTATTGCTGAATTTATTATATATTATTATTATTATTATTATTAGTTAATTTTAATTTATTATATTCTAATTACTCAAGTTTAATTTTATTTTATTAAAATTCATTATATGAATTTTTATTCATATATATTAAAATTCATTAATATATATATATATCAAGTAATAGAAAAGAAAATATTTAGAAAAGATATAAAATTTAGAATATCATATAAGTATTAATAAAAAATTTGTCTCTCTAAAATTTTAAAATTCTATTAATGTATAAATATATAAAAAAATTATCTAATTACTATTACTCCATGTAATATGAAATGATATAATAATTTTAATATATAAATATGTTCGTTGAATTAAATTGAATTTAATTAAACAAAAAAATATTTTTAAGTGGTAAATTTTATAATTCTTTTTATGCAATAGAGTGATAGTGTGATAAAAGTGAAACAAAATTAAAATAAAATGACTCAATTGTGATAAATAAAAAATAAATTCAATGATCAATTGTATAAATTACCCATTTCGGGAACGTGATTGAATCACTGAAACAGAAACACTTTGATGGACCCCGCGGTAGAAAGGGACTGAGCCATGGTATTGTGGTGAAGAAAAAGTTGCAAAAAAATCTGAAAAAAGTGTTACAATATCATCACATGCATCACATTCTTGCATAAGTAAGATTTAATTAATATTATATTATGTGTAAATATGTAATTTGTTTTATATAAAAATTATTTTATTTTATTTTTACAAAATAATATGCCTATTATGTAATTTTAAAATAGTAAAATTCTAATTTAATGTAATTAAAATGTAAAAATATTTAAATTTCATATTATGCAAATTTTTTTATTATTTTTTTGGTTTCTATTATTATTTTTCGAATACTTCTTTTCCTAAACACAAATGTTTAATAGAAAGTGACCCTTGTTACATGTTTTTTCCCTCCTCGGCTTCATGGTCATGGTCTTACTCACCTTTTTTGTTTTATTTTATTTTATTTTATTTTATTTTATATGACACAGTACTGAGTTTACACAATGGTTTGACTTAGTGTTCTTTCTAAATTCTGTTTTTATACAATTATAAGAGGTTTGACATTAATAAATCTTGCATGTCACGAACCCATTGGTTGGATGCCTTAATAATCACAAGGCTAAAATATTAATTTCCCGGCATAATTATAAGATAAATGTATTGTTTTTCTCTTTAAGTTCCCATTTATCGGCCATTAGTTAGTGATTTTTAAGTGTTCCCATTTACTTTATGAAAATGAAAAACGCGAGTGAAGAATTTAATTATGTTGTTCTCTTTGTGATTACGAGCCAATTAATAGAAAATCCACAATGAATAATCAATGATTCTTTCTCGTTATGTCAACATATTAAACACTTGAACAAGACCGTAAATTCCATATATAGCAGATTTAGAGTTCCCAGTCCTATTCAATGCTTTATTTATGCGACATCAAAAAAAGTTCTCTCTCTTTAAAACGGTAGGTAAGGCTCACACTTTGACAATAAATATTACACTTAGTGGGAAGGTCTTCAGCACACTCGGGTTTGACAGAAGGTCCTTAACACTGCAAAAATTGTTTCTTCTTATGAATCAAAATGTTTTTTTTTTTTAACTATTTAGCTAAAATGTTCTTTTGGAAAAAGGGAAATGAAAGAGGAATTGTACATAGGAAAATATTATGTAAATACATTGTCTAATAGATATAATTATAGTATATATATATATATATATTATATGGATAGTATTTTGCGCCACATAATGTAATAAAAACAAGGAATAAGTGAAAGAAAATAGAGCTCACAATAACATACCATCTCATTTGGTTAATGCTAATTGCATCATGGGAAGGTTGAAATTCCAATCCACCCCATCACCACATTAAAAAGAAAAGTGTCATGCATAATTGACCCTTTAGGCATCCTTGGACTCTCAAGTCCTATGAAAGTCCTTTAAATACAGAAAGTTATGCAATTAACAATCAAAGGCACACATTTGACACAAAATTATTGGTAATTGTTTGTACATTGAAATAGAGGGCGATGCCAAGAGTTTGCATGAAGAAAAGAACAACCTAGTTGAATAAACTGAGTTGCAGTAGCAACATTGAAAGAATAATAATCTTATAAACAAATGCCATTAAGTGAAGTGGCATTTGTGGCCTAAATGCTTTATAGCTAATTTGTAGCCTACATGCTCATTCTCGTAAAATGACCAAATTAGTACAATCAGTTCGATCTAATTTTGTCAATTTATTTACATGTAAGAAGGTGAAGTTAATAGTGACCACTAAACCAATTTTAAAGTTGCTTCAACGAAGTGATATAATAGGCTTAAGAAAGTAAGTCTTTTGTCTAATCAAATCACAAATGCACTCTAAATTGCATTAACGGACTAAAAACAAATCTACCATCTTATTTTCATTGTTTTGAAATCAGATGTATCACAAGTATGTCATTGTAAAGGACCACTCTTTACTTAGTCTATAATGTTGTTAATGTTAAAGGTCATCTTAGTATTAAGGTTTGTATGTTTGTTAATTCATTCCAAATATTATGTTGATGGTCATGTTATAGATAGCTTATCATTGATAAGATTTGTGTCATTTGTAGTTTGTCAAAGTTATGTTATGGCTTTTTATGTGAGATAGGTTTTTGACAAAGGAGGTAGTACTATAGTATGTCATGGACTCAATTTTTGGGGCAAGTTAATGGCCTTAACATTAGATGTCTTATAAAACTTGTTTAACTCAATTAATTGCATAAGTTTTCAATTATATTCTCTACTTCCTAAGCAAAATTATTTTGGTATAATTAGTTGCAGTGACTTAAACAATACAAATGAAAATTAGAAAGAAAAAGGCAAAAAACATGAATTAGTTGTGGCTCAATAGGCAAAATCATTGAAATCTTTTGTTAGTTAAGGCTTTAACCTAGAAGGTTGTAATCATATGAGTATGCCTTTGTGTTTATCACAATTTTGCAATTTTTTTTTTCAAATTTTCACTTGCTCTATCCTTGTATTGATGAGAAAATGGTGATGATAATGTTATTTTTTTATTGTTTTTTCAATTTTAGTATTACACAAAGAACATTGGTGTGTGTTATGTCTTATTATAGGAGAACAAACTATAATCACCTTTGATTTCATTCTTAAATTGGAATCTTCTTACATATACAAAGTTCTTAACACAATAGTAAGACCTAATTCTATTTTATAACCTAACTCAATGTAACCAAATACACTAACAAGCATAATACAAATATATTGTCTTGTTGTTCTTCTAATTAAGACAAATCAACAATGTCTTTAAAGTGATAAACATAGGATATAACAATGATCTTAATAAATATTAAGTAGTGGGTTTAAAAAGCTTTCTTTGTGAGGAGAATATATGAGCACTCAATTAATATGCACAATCATGTATTTGAAGAATTCATAGTGCTCTTAATTTTCTTATATCTTACAAATAAAATAGACTATTCATTTTTTAGTATAGTATTGTCAAAGTTTTATTAATTTTTTTTAGTATTTATCTTTTAAATGGTGTTAAATTTTCTATATGACTAGATATGATTATAGCTTTCATAAGCTCCTTGTTATCCAGATCTAAAGCCATAATTCAATGACAAAAATTGTTTGCCGGTACAATATAAGGATTGATAATATTATTATTTACATTTGATGTCTTTATGCTTTAATTTGACATCAATTGTTTCATATTAAATATTTTGTGGGAAATATTTTAAATAAAAATTTCATTATTTGTGTAGCATAAAAGAAGTGGTAAATTTAACATATTTTTTTGGTCAATTTGAAAATGTTTAATTTTCTTATAATTTAAAATCAATAAGTTATTATTTATAATTTACACAAATCACTTTGTTGACAAAAAAAAGTGTTAAAATTAAAAAGAAATATTATGATAGAGATGTATGAGAGACATGATGATGAAATAAAGAGAGAAAGGAGAGAAATGTAAAAAGATAGTAGACCAAGATTAAAAAAAGTGAAGGTAAAGAGAGATAAAAGATAGGCCTAGCAGATGAAGGTGGAAATGAGTAATAAATATGAGAGATACAAAGAAAAAAGATAGAGAAAGATATAAATAGAAGAATGACATACTAAGAGGGGGAGAGATGAAAGTAAAGGAGAGAGAGGGATAAATAGGATAGGGAAAGAGAAGGACAAATAGAATAGAGATAGAAAGAAAGATAAATAAAGAGAGACAAGAGGGAGAAATAGAAAAAAGGGATATAGATTAAAAAAACAAAAAAAAAAGAGATAAGAGATGAAAAAGTAATAGATTGAAGCAATAAAAAGACTAAATGTATATAATAAAGATGGATGAGAGAGGAAAAGAGAATGATTGGGGAGAGGGAGGAAAAGATGAGAGAGAGAGAGATAAACTTAAAAGAGAAAAAGAGAAAAAAGAGTAATTGAGAGATAGGGGAGGGAGAAAGATAATTTGAATAAAAGAGAGAAAGGAAGAGAGATAGGAAGATGGGAGAAAGAGAGGGTAAGAGCTAAAGAAATGGAGAAAAAAGATTGAGGGAAAGAAAGATAAAAGAAAAAGCCTAACTCAAGACAAATAAAGAGATAAAAGAAAAAAAAAAAGACTTAGAAGAACAAAAGAGGGTGCACAGAGATGAAGGTAAAAAGGAACAAAGATAATAACAGAAATAGAGAGAGAGAGAGAGAGAGAGAGAGAGAGAGAGAGAGAATTAATAAGGTTGATGATAAAGAGACAAAGCAACATGAAAAAGAGATTTGAAGAGAAAAAGATAGAAAGTTGAGAAGAAAACATTAGATTATGAATGCAAAAAATATTTTTATTCCATTTTTCTTATAAGTGCACTAAATATGAAAAGTATATTAGTTGAATAATAGAAAATAACTTATTTAACTTGTCAAAATTTAGTTGTGAAAATATTTTTCACGAATAAATGCCTTTTAAAAAATAAATAACCACTTATGCATATAGTTACCTTGACTCAACTTAATACATAAATTTCAAAACTTTCAATAGTTGTGTAAAAAAGGTTAATCTTTTATGTTGTAAAGCATATATTTAACAAGAACCACAACATAGTGGAGCACATGGATACAAAACTTAAGTAAGTACTATCTATAGCATACATAGTTTTGTCATAAAGACAATTTTAATTAGTTTTATCTTGTATTTAATACTTGTGTTTGAATAAATATGAAGACATGTTGTTTTTACTTGACCATATATTTATGTAAAAATTACTTGTATGTATACTTAGGTCATTAGTGAATTTGTAAAGATGGTTAATAAATATTTATATGTATGAGAGTTAATTACATAGTAAGTGGGAAAAGATAGTTTTGTACTCACATTTAAGGTGTTTTCCCTTTTCTATCTAATATCTCTTGACTAACATAAAGATTTATTTTATTATTGATATCTTTAATTAATTCACTTTGCCTAATACTTCATGAGTTAAGAAAAATGTAAAAGAGCAAAATATGCGTTTTATGTACAAGTTCCTTACTAACTTAAATTATGTTAAACTCATTTCTTTCTTTCTATTGTAGAAATGTCATGCTAAAATGAATGTTTAAGCTTGCTATATTGTTATACTTGTATTAACTCTCTTGACTTATGTATTTATACAATTATATTAAGTTGTGGTTATCCATACTTGAATAATTTCCCTTTCAATTTTAAAATATAAAAAAGACAATATAATACATGTAAGTTTTACAATTATTAGACTAATCAAACTATTGTCATTCTCTATGGTAATTTACATATTTGTCAAACATTGTTTTGTGTGTCTTTATATAGTAAATGTAATTATTAATGGACTTTGTTATTGGTATATTTATGTGTTTGAATAAAACTAATAATTTACATTAGTACGAAGAAGTGTACGCATTATGCAACTATTTTGGTAGAAATAAGGTAATTAAGGACTTCTCTTACAAATATAACTAAAAACTACTAAATTCTATCATACATTTATATATGTTAGGAGAAAAATAATATACATTATGTTTTAATTTAAGTATTAAACTTGAAAAAGTAGGTATTCCACAACATATTGTTAAAGTTTTCATCCTCTTTTGAGCTATTTGTGTAATTGTCAATGCATATTATATAGCATTATATGTATATTATCTAATGACTGCTACAAGAAAGACTTATCTTGTTTATTAAGTCTTGTGTTAAAACTACATAGCAAATATATGTCTAACATACCTATAATATAATGGTCAAATCATTTAAATAGCAATAACATATCTAACAACACTAGCATTAAGGCTTACAGCTTTTATTGTGATGATATAATGATTATAGTGACCCTTGAATAAATTTCAATAATTATCACTTGTAAGGCCTAGGGAATGATTATATGGCATTTGTGTGAAGAAATGGTGGCTTATATTGTCATCAAATAAATCTTTTATAAAGATCATAATGAAAGTTTAAAATTTCCTAACTACTTAAGTCCAATAGGTTGTGCACAATAAACCTTAAGTATGTATGCTTAGGGTTCTACGCATACATATAATGAAACTATTATAATCCTACTAAAAGGTATACTAATTGTTCATTAATTTTTGCCTTTTTGAACTTTAACATTTAGGATGGACATGTTTGAATTTCATATGCATGTGTCAAATATTGTTAATTTTTATCTTTATTCTATGTGCTTGAGTTTTAATTATGCAACATATTACAAGCTACCCTATGTAGCATTAAGTCCTTTAGTTTGCCTTTTAAAAAATGATAAATTGTTTAGGTCTAATGAATATATGGTTGGGCTACCAAGATGTTCTTAAATCAAACTAGTTGTTTAATTATGTATTACATATAAAGAAAATGTATTCTATTTGTGTCATGGCAACATGTATTAAAAATCAACTAAAATACACGTCATAATTTGGAAAACATGTATCTAATAGTAATAAAAAATACTCTATTATTGTTACTTGGTATTCATAGGTGAAAATCACCAATTTATATAAAACTCTAGTCTTTATATAAATATGTTCCATGTATTGCACTTTAGTATATGTGTTTACTTTAAAATATATTTATTGCCTAACTTTGCTTATGTATTATATTATTTATAAGTCAATTATTTATACTAATGAAATGATACAACTTAAAAGGCAAATATTGAGACATATGTGTTTTAAGGTTGTTTAACAAATGTGTGCCTTATCCGCATACACTACAAAACTTCATACTATATACGCTTTAATTTACTAATGTACAACATATCTACCCAAGTTCCTTATAGGATACAAAACAAAACTTTTACCATAAACCTTATTTAATGGTAGGGTACACCTATATTGTTATATATTGAACAAAATCATAACTTATTAAACCATCCCATTTAGATGTCCATTTTAACACATATACGTATATCAATGATAAGACATTTTTAATTATGTTTTGCACCTAAGGATAGAATAAAACCAGAAACATAAAACTTTTTTAATAAAAGAGTCCACACATATTATTGCATTATAATAAAAGTCATTGCCTATTAAGCCAAACCATTCAAATATGTTTTTAGTATGTATTAGTGTACCAATGGTATGGTGTATTTATCCAAATCAATAAAACTCTACCATAATCCTTGTCTAATAAAAGGTCTAGCCATGTTATCACATTCCAACTAATTACATCCTATGAATTCATTTTATTCATATATGTTTTTTGATATACATAGGTCAACATATGTTATGACTTAGAATAGTAAAGTACATCAATCCTATGTAATGATTCATTATTGTCTTCATTAAAATTTTATAAATAATAATAAAAATTTATTTGCCATTTGTTAAATGCTAGCTTATATAACCACACAAAGTATGCCTTAAACAAAAATTCAAGTTTGAAGACTAAAGTTAAGATTATTATATGGCATACAAACATGTCCACAAAATTAATCACATACACATTAACAAAGTGTACATATAAAGCCTGCATTGATATTAGCTAAACAAAACTAAGAGCATGTCCCTCTATCTATAAACTCTTAGAACACATCATTGATGTCTGTCACACCTAATATATTATTGATCATTTTTTTAGGGTTCATTTTGAACAAAGATCACAAGGCATTGTCTTAAAAATTGTATTCCTCTTTTTTGACCCAGTGAAAGAAATAAAGTTACGAAGCCTGACATTACATATAGTTTTCTAATAGTAATTTATGCCCTGTTTTTAATAGGAGAAGTTAAGATTCTTAAAGCAAGCTTATCAGCCAATTCCATAGTTTACATTTGGGGTTTTGGAATATCATATATGCCTTTTAATGGACTAGTAAGCATATTGTAGTACACACCATCAACAACTATAATTTTATTAATAAAAGCATCTTATAAGGTAATATACATCAACTTTTCTCTTTAACCTTATCATCACCTATACAATATGTTTTTAGAGGTTAAAGACAATTTTGTTAAGCACATAGGCTATTATATAAAGGCTAAAGAATGATAGGTTATCGTAATGCCTTCCTTATAAAGTGATGATTTGAGATAATATAAAACTCCTAAACATAAACCTATAATTATCTAGCTATACAAAAAGTCAATCTTGTAATAAATCTATAGCTTCCATAAACCTTAATGTCATACTTAAAAGTCAAAGTTATTAAGTGAAGTCTCAAAATAGATTATATAGTGAAATTTTATATACTTATTAATATGTTTGGGTGTCAACAAAGTAAATACTCATTTTACTTGTAGAAATTTACAAATAAATATAAAGAATGAGAGTTAAAACTCAAAAAAATTTGTTTATAAATTTTTGACATCATATTGAAAAATATTTAACCTAAAGTTTAAGCTATTGGATAAAATTCATGAAAAACATTATATATTAAATTTTGGCAAATGCTCTTTAATTAATGTGTTAAAAATTACAATATCATTAGATAATAATTTAGTAATGATTATGCCTTACCTTATGTGTAAGAAAAGACATATCCAAATCTTAAGAGTTTTTCTTCCTTTTTTTGTAATTCATAAAACAATATCTAAAAAGGAAAATAAAATGAGAATAATAATTTTGAAGTTTTCTACATAGTTTGATATCTTCTTATAATCTATTCATATTTAGTCACCTTTCATAATGTATTCACATGATGTAAACTATCATTTTTAATAATGTAACTTTAAAAGTAAGTAGTGATGCCATTCAATTTTTTTCATAAATTGAATTTGGAAAGCATTAGTTCTATAAAGGAGACATAAAAGAACGCAAATGACAAAGAGTCTTTGAGGTATACATCTTCTTAAAACTTTATGTCTATTTTCATTACCTTCTTAAAAAAATTTTATAAGTTATTATCATCAAGTCTCTTATAATATCTTTTGTACTCTCTTTTAATAGTCTATATAAACTCATTTTATAAAGCATTAATAGTTTTTCAAGCTTTTATTTAAGATTCTTTAACATTATCTTATCTCTTCTTCTTTTATATTGCACGATCATCTTGTGATATAAAGTTTCTAAAGATATATATAGTTAATTTTAAGAGTGCATTTACATATAAACAAAATCCTAGAAACCTTATATTAATGGAAATAATTTAGTAATAATTATATCTTATGTCAAATGTAAGTAAAAATGTATCTAATTTCATATTTAGGGATCTTTAAGTGCTTTATGAGTTTTTTTTTTCTCTTTTCTTTATTGTTGTTCATTAAACAAAGCTAGAAAGATGAATAAATAAGATTAATAATTCTTAGGTTTTCTAGTTAATTTGGTGTCTAATCAAATATTTTTTAAAATGTAATAAATTAAAAGTTACAACTTATAACAACAAATTTTATGAAAATATTATAAAATTTACATCTTACATTTTTTTTATTGAAAATATTATGAATCGTTATAACTATAATTCATTCTCTAATGTAAAAATCATTTAAAGAGCAACCTAAATTATAATGGAAAATACTTGTGGATGCAAAAGTGATAAGTATAGTTGAATACAACTAATAAAATAATACAAATATCTTTATAAAATAAAAAAATAAGTTGATAAAGAGAGGAAAAAGGTAATATAAAATTTTATTACTTTATTAATTATGTCAAGTTATGCTCATCATTTTATTTCACTATAGTCCATTTTTATTGTAATTATTTCTCATTTAAATTTTATTTCTTATCCTTTTGCCAATAATAAGAAGAGAAAAATATTTTCAACTTATAATTATAATTTAAGGTTACAATTTTCATTTTTCTTAATTTTTATATAAGAGTATATTTATACAAATTTACATGTTATATCTTATGAAAAAATATTTCTTTAAATGATAGCAATACAATTGTAAATATATATATATATATATATATTGTTATCAAGTGCACTAACCTAAGCTATCTTGTGTTTTATTTTGAACTTTAAATTCACTACCATAACTATTGATAAAAATATATGTGAGAAGATTTAACATTTATATTAAAAAAATTGTTAATAATAGTTTGAAAATTTGCAAGAATATAAGTAACCAAGATAAAAATAAAATCAATTAAATCATCATTAGTAGTTACAAATCCATTTAGTTAATGTAGCAATTTAAACTATGTTGATGGGAGAAACTAAATTTTCAAAGATTCAAATGGTAGAAAAAATTATATAAACAACATAGATAATATTTTATTCTTGGTTAATAACTATAGAAAACCAACTATATTTAAATAAAATATAAACAAATTAAAATTCTAAATTTGGTGAAAATAATTAAATTTTTTTGTGTAATTCAATATAGTTTTGGATTTGAATATTATTAGGAGGTTAGTTTGATTTTAATAATTTTTAAATTTTTAAAAATATAATCAAATTATTGAATGCAATTTGTTTAAATTATAAACTATAATCAATCAATTTTAAATAATTTAGACAAGTTTTGTTTTTTTTTTTGATAAATCAAATTAAATAAATAGAGTGATTCTATGTCCATTCCTAACCAACCATTGAAAGATATGATAATGAAAAACAAACAAATGATGTGAGACCCAGACCAATTAAATCATGAGTAGGACAAATGAGAAAATGACATGAGAGGTCATTAATATCAAAATTTTATGATAAAAATATCTAAAATTTTAATACTTTGTTGGGATACAAAGTGTAGGGATACAAATGATTCAAAAATGTTTTCTCAAATTTGTTTGGAGAGACAAAGACGAAAGGATGCAAAAGAGTATAAAACTTTTTTTTTTTTTTCGAAAATGTTGAAAATTGTTTGGCTGAAAAAGGATTTTGAAAATAGCAAAATTACAATTTTGTGCTTTGTATTGTTTAAAATAAATAAATAATAATAGGGGTAAGAAAGTATTTTCCTTGTTTTTTTTTTTTGGCTAATAAAACTCCACCAGCGCTAACATTTTCTCGGGGCTTTTTCCCCAAAAACTGGAGGGATTCTCTTTTGGGGTTCCACGAGAAAAATTACTTTACATTTTGTGCTATTTTCGTTTTCATTGTTTTTCCAAATAATGGAAAATCAATCTCTTATTTTATTTTCTTTTCATCGCTATTCTTTTTTTTTTTTTTTTATGACTCTCCCAATCCAAACACAAATTTAATTTCAAGTCTAAAGTTTAATCGTTAATTTTCACAAAATAAAAAGAATAAAATAATAAAAAAAGAAAAAGGACATCACGGGAATGAAATACACGTGAGAAAGTCAAAAGAAACCAATCATGTCTCGCCGACCTTCCCAATTCGCTTTTATTTTTTAAATTTTAAAAAATATATATTATAATAAGATTTGTGGGTGGCAGCATCTGCACGTGATTCACAATTTTCCCTCATTTTTTTCTTTGTCGCACCAGTTGCGCGTGCTCATTATATTCTTAAATAAATAAATAAATAATATATATATATTTTAGAAAAGATAATATATTATATTTCAAAATAAATTATTTTTACTGATTATTAAAAAACAAAAAAAGGTTTCGGCGGAGTAGATATACGTAGCGTCATGTCCATTTCGGTCATTTCGCAAGAGCCGCCTTTGTCCCGATCTGATCTCAACGGCGCCCAGATTGTACGAAGCTGGCAATAGGGCAATAATAAGCTCGCTGTGCACCCTTTTTTCTTTCTTTCTTTCTTTCTTTCTTTATTTAATGCAAAGAAGCTCAAAAATTTTTTTTTTCTATTTTGCATCGTTGAATTTTAGGAATGTACACACTGAATCATAATTAAGCGTAATAAAAGATTATGAGGACGGAATTGGAGTGACAATCATCCTCATCATCTCAATGTCAAATGCAATATTTCTGTGTAATCATTTTCATTTGGGTTTGATAACTTTTGTTCTTTCGTTTTTCTTTTTTTTTTTTGAACCCTTTCCGCCCCTTTTCCTGAGATGAGCTCAGAAGTCTCAAAAGTAGAGCCGCAAGAAGGGCATGCTTATGAACAGTAGATATTTCAGGTCAACTTTCCATTCTCACCAACGCGGCCATCTTTGTCGGCCAATTCTTATAATTATGTGCGATCACTTTCAAAGTTAAAAAAAAAAACAGAGAGAGAGAGAGAAGTAGCAGATTTCCCTGAAGATCATGACTTGTCAAAGATGGCGATGATTAATGTGGAAATAATAAAAGTAACTAACTCACAATTAAGTTTTACTTCTGTCGGCGTCATTGCAGAGACCTGGACGTGAAGTGTAGTGGTATTAAATGTAGATTGGACCCGTTAATTGGAATCATTACTGATAACTGGAACAAGCACGAACAGTCAACTTTTCAATTCCAAACGGCTTCATTTTCTTAATCTATTTCTGACTATCTGTTACTTATCTTACAAATGATTAAGATACGTGTTATTATGGACGCAGCCAGATTTCCTCGGAAATAGGGAATGTATTGTATCACTTCAGGTAAGCTTATTTTCTGAAAGATAAAATTAAATGGATGAAAGCTAGGCCTCCTTTATTGATGAGATAATTAAACTAGAAGTTTCAATTTGCAATATTTTCCATAGCAATAATTATGGAAAGCCAATAATTGCATAGCTTTTAATTAGCTTTGATCCATCAATTACTTACAGATAATTAATCTAGTAATGAATTAATTTTGAGGGTTACAATAGTAGCAGAGTGCTGTGTCAGCAATTCTAAAATATATTTTTTTTTTAAAAAAAAAAAGGAATTATCTGTTATTAAAAAACATATATGCTCAAAAGGAATTACTTGTTATTATAAAATTAACTTTAACCGATGTACCCAAAATAAGGTTTAAGTGCAACCTAAGAAAACTCTTTGCATACAGTCAAATATTCAATGAAAATGATTATAATTATGTAATATGATTTGAAGCAAAGGTATCTAACTGTTAAGCAGATGTTGTTCACAAGTTTTGATCTTCGATCAAATTCTCCCTGGGATGAAAGGGTTTGTGGGATGGGGGAGAGATCCACCAGGCTATCTAATCCAAGTCTTGTTAGGCCTACCTCCCGATGTTAAAAGTAGAAAACCCAAAAAAAAAAAAAAAGTATGGTTGACATGAGGTCTATTTAATTTGCTTGAGGCTGATATCTTCCAATTTGGTCCAACACAACTTAGTGAGAATTATTATTCACTAATGATGATGAACGTCTCTCAAAGTTCATACAAGTTTAACCCAATCTTAATTTTCTCATTCTTCTTGCAAAAGAGACTCACCTAATCAAATCTTAAATTTTCCCACCCCCTCGATGTTCACTTTTTACCTTGCGGATGGTTTTCACGTAAAGCTAAGCAAAAGATTGCTGTTTAATAATTAATTCCACTTTCATCAAAATATTTTATGAGAGTGGACCCATTCTTCGTAAAGGAAAGAAAAGAAAATATCTGTGGACATATTTGTCTCGCAGATGTGTTACCTGGGCCTGCAATTTGTCCTTAAATTTCACCTTTTGTCTACTCAACTTGTGTACGCAATGCAATGTTCTCGTGATACAGCGCCACCTAATTAATGTCCTTCAAATCCTACCCAGCATTGCGGCATGTTCAAGAATGGTGGGATTATGATGACAGAGTCGACTCAATTTCTGCGCAAATAATTGACATTTTCATAATTTTCTTCATTTTTTTGTTTACCCTTTTTTGGTTTTTTTTTTTGGTATCTAGCTCCTATGCACCACGCAAATAGATGGGATAGGTTTGTCATGACAAAACAAGTTGCATACAAGTTTGGTGTCCCTTTCACCCCCCCCCCCTTTTTTTTTTTTTGAATAGAAAATCATCGTTATCCAAAACCAAGGTATTAATTATCATAATACATAATGTCATGCTAAGACTAAGTTGTATTATATGAATAGATTTATTTTCATAGACTGCGTGGTCAATTCATAAGTTAAAAGTAGACTAGATCATAGTTTAACCCACGAGCTAAGATAGTGAACGCAGCACATCTGTTTCCTTATGCCAAACTGACCTTTTTCTTTACCCAAAAAAGAAAAAAAAAACTTAGAAAGACACAAAAAAAAAATGATGCAAAATTAGATAGAATCTATTATAGTCATAAGTTAAAATTAATTTTATTATATATAAAAAAATATATCAATTATAACTAATGATTATAACTTATTCTTATCTAATTTTATGTTTATTTCTCATTTTTTGTAATAATTTTCTTTTTTCCTTTATAGCCTTAACGTTTGGATGATGTCAGGACTGGTTTAGGCACTTGAGTAACATATCTTCTCACTCTGTGAAAAAAGCAAATCATCTACGCAGAGTTTATAATAGTTTTAAGCATATTAATCCTGTGCGATTAGCTAGCTCAAGATTTGAAAGTATTAGGTCCATGCTGATCATCTTACTGCCTTATCTCTTGAGAGGAAGGCGACACTTCCCTTTCAGGCATTCCCATTCAAGCAAGAATAAACTTCACTCCATATGTACATATACATAGGATCCCAGCTCAGTGGAACCAGAAGAACTTTGCCTAACCTAGCTATAAGTTCTTCCAGTTCCAGGTGATGAAGACGACACATTAATCTACTACTCTGCAAAGTTATATATAAAAAAAAAAAAAAAAGTGTACAATTTCCGAGTCCAAGCAAAATGACAAGCCTTTTGCATAAAAAAAAATAATCCATGCAACTTTTCTCTTTTTTCATCAACCTTAAGGCAATACATCAGTAAGCCTATGGATTTACGCGCACATAGGCATATAGCCAGTGTCAACAGTCGAAAAAAAATAAATTATTCCATTTCGAAAATTTTGTCCCAGCACCGTCCATTTTACAAGGAACAGCGAAAGAACCTGTTTGCGTATATGCCCAAGTAGAGGCCTGCATATCGTACCAAGAAATAGATTGTCTCCAAATCGATATGCGACGTTTCTGTCCAGCTTTATCAACTACAAGGCAACAAACCTGTGCGCATTCATTATTCTTGACATTACATGCCTGCTCTGGGGAGCACGTGGAAACTAAATTTTGTGTGTTACATTTTGTTCACGAAAATGGGAAAAGAGATGTGTTTGGATATATAAAAACTAGTAAAAGAAATCAATGAGTTTTTTTCTCTTTAGTTCCGTTCCTAAAAAATTGGAAGAGCCATGTTTTAAAGAATATTTTAATAATTAAAAATTTAATTATTTATTTTTAAAAACTTGATTTTTAATTAAAAAATAGAAAATATGAAATTTATAAAAATTAAAATAATTATTTATATTATATATCTCACAATCAATAAACTTTCTAATAAAAAAATTTTGCATAAAAAAAGAAAATTATTATTATTATTTCAATTATCAAATAATTTGTTCATCATGTAGAGTTGTTAAATAGTAAGGGCAAAAGTTAGAGGGTTTTGATCCAAGTATAGGGCAAAAGCCAAATCTCCCTTGTTTTATCACTTGACCTATTGTTAAATTTACATTTTTATTGATATTCATACATTTCCAATAATTACAATCACTTAAAAGCTTTATTTTTTTTTTTTACATATTAAATCAAGATACCAATCTTTTGAGGACATTTCACTTTTGGAGCCATAAGGGCCTTTTAAACCAAAAGTAAGTTTGTTTCTATCTTTATAATTAATGACTCCTTACCCTTTGTTAGTTTTATCAAAATAAAGTTTAATTTCTTCCTCAATTGTTGTTCATAATTGTTACCTTCCCTACCTTTGATTTGGGATTGTAAGAGGCATTGCAACTGATCTTGATAACTTCATGTTTTGAAAGGATCCATTACTTTCCACCTTCACAATCTTATTGAACTTATGTCATTGTTATCATTAGATTTGAAAGTATATGTTCAAAGCATGCCTCATTCCTTGATTTCCATATATACCAATAAGTTATTGTAATCTTATTCAAAGCATAAAGTTGCTTTCTCTCTATCATAAAATCCATTATGCTATTCCACCATACTTAAAAGAAGGGAATCTTATATGGCTATGCACCTAAGTCTACATGCTAGCTAAATGACTTTAGCATGGTTGCATAAGAAGATCATATGCTTAATGGTTTCCTCTTTACCCCTACACATTTGGCACTTCTTATTGACAATTGCTCTTTATTGAAATAAATTAGCTTGTGTAGGCAAAAAGTCTTAAATAGTCCTCCATATGAAGTCTTTGATTTTCAATAGTGCCTTAAGACTCCATACCCTTTTCCAAATGGAGGAAATGACCTATAAGTTGTGGTCACTACTTACTTCTATATACAATTGGTACCCTACTCTCATTATGTAGTTCCTTGTGCAATCATAGTACCATATAAGTTTATCTAATTTATCACTTAGATTAAGGTGAGTTTCCTTTATGACACAAATAACTTAATGACTAAAAAGATTATTGATCTTACTTAAGACTCATCTTATACTTTTGGTAGATATTAAATTAGTTATAAAGAAAGCTTTAGTTTGGGAAGGTTTAAGAATGGCAATCTTGAAGTTTAGGGCTACTGAAACCCAAGAAGAATTCTAAATAGTCATATTTTTACCATGTTTAATTTCCTAATGAATTCCTTTCACTAGTAGAATGTTCCATTTATTAAACTCTATTGATCTCATAAAACTAATCTTTCTTTATTGGCTATTAGGAAATCACCTACTAAAAAGTATATTCCTCTTAAGATTCTTGCCTATCAAGCTATTAGATTTTTCAAAAGTTTCAAAAATTACCTAATTAATAGGGCTTTATTGAAATGGATCAAATCATGAAATCTTAAACTACCTTAGGATTTTATTGTAACTATTTTTTGCCAAATTATGGCAATCTTATTATTTAGTTTGTGATAAAGTGCATCATGAAATTTTAAAATGGACATGATATAATTTAAGATAACAATAACCATAGATTTTATAAGAACCGACTTCCTATTTGAGACAACAACTTTTATTTCCATGAAAGGGTTTTCTTCTCTATTTTTTAAATTTATAGTTTAAGTCTTTGTTCTTTGATCTAGTAATCTTAATTAGAATGCCCAAATATCTATTTGTCATTTAAAGGTCTTATACTAAGGATATAACAAATTTCCTTTTATTACTCTATTAGGTATGTTAACATTAAATTTAAACCTTAACTTATCATTATTCACAACCCATCTAGAGGCTTTGTAGTAGTTCTCCATATTGTCCAAAAGTGATCATGCTTTTTTGGTTAATGTCTTACTAAAAAATATAATGTCATTAAGAAAGAAAATAGATGAAAATGTGAGGTAATGATGTTTGATCTTATGCCCAATCATTATTCCCCTTTTTATAATTTAGTATATCATCTATAACAAAATATTTAACACCAATAAATAAAGATAGAACAATAATGAGTTGTCTTACTAAAGCCCTCAAGATAGTTTAAAGTATATATTTGCTTTATTAATTATAATATAATATGATACAGTTAAAATACATTACATCACCATATTGATCCATTCATTGAGAAGCCTATTCTAAGTAACACACTTGTTAGGAAATCTCACTTAATGCAATTATATGCCTCATGCATATCAAGCTTCATTATCATCCCTTTATTTTCAACCTCCTTTCATTTTATGGTATAGATGACTTATTAGTCTATGACTATGTTATCTTGGATAGTCCTTCCTAAGACAAAGGTTGTCTATAGTAAGGATATCCAATCATTTAGTTATAGTTTAAAGTAATTACTGATCATCTTGAAATTTAGTTTGTACCTAAAACTTTTAAGATCAATTGTTTATAATCACTTATTTGTTTTGGACACTTAACTTTTGGAATTAACATTATAGATATTTGATTTAGTTCTTTGAAAAGCTTCCTTTTATTGAAAAAAAATCCTTTACCATCCCCATAACATCTATTTTCACAATATCTTAATATTTTTGAAAAAAACATTTTGGAAAATCTATTTAGACCTTATTCTTTCAATGCTCCCAATTAAAGTACAACTACCGTTATTTCATCTTGAACTTTTATAAATTTTCTTGAATTTTTATATCTATATCTCCTTGCATCTCTCTACCATAAACATGGGAATATTGCTTAGTACTTCTTAATAATCCTTATGATTTTGGCCTTTGTACAACTCTTTAAAAAAAAACCATTTATCTTCTTTATAACTACTAGTTCTTCAATCCACTAACCATTCTAATGCAACAATTTTGCTATATAATTTCATTATCTTTTTTAGGTGGCTTTATTATGAAAGAATCTTATAGTTTTGTCCCTATACATTAAATAAAACTCAAGCTTTCATTACTTATCAAGCTCTTTTAACACCTTACTCTAACTTAATTAAATTTAATATAAGTGTTATTTTTATATTTCTTATAACATGCTGTTAGTTGTTTCACTTTAAGCCTTATGTTACTAATAATCTCTTTATTCCATCTACTCAACTCTCAACTATAATTTTGAACTTTGTTATTAAGGAGACACTCTACTCACCATAATTTAGAGCATTCCATCCTTTTTTCATTGCTTCTTCATTCCATCAATCTTCTTTCATTTCAATTTGAATCTTAAACTTTTTTTTATGTTTCCAATTAAACACTTCAATGCAAAGGATTATCAGATAATGATTAGATATAATACATAATTTATGCAAAACACTGGCTTTAGGAAAAGCTTCCTTTTACCCTATATTACCAATAACTTAATCTAATTTGTCTTAGACATTATCTCTATTTACCTATCAATTGGTCTTTATGAATTGAAAATTTTTAAAACTAAGGTCTAAGTAAGTAGCCTTTTAGGAAATTTATGAAAAATTCCTTATGTACTTTATTGATAGGTCTGTTACCTTAATTTTTATGTTCACCTATTATGATATTAAAATCCTTAATGCAAATTCATAACTGTCTTATTAAAAGTTCTAATGATTTATAGATTTAATATAACTTTTTTTCTTAGCAAATTTTATCGTTGCTTAAACATAATTTATTTACCATATTTTGCTTCTACTATGACTACTACATTAGGCATAAATATAATGTTTAGTCTTTACCTTTCAAGTTACATCTATATATTCTTACCACCACAAAGTGATTCTTTTTGCTTTCCCATATACATCAACATATTGAATTATTAAAGTACAAATATCTTATGACTTTCTCTAATTTCTGAGTCTTTTGCTTGGTTTCAATTAGAAAGACCATTAAAGGACATTATTTCTAATTAAGATTGTTAAGAGCTTGAACTATTAAGGATTGCCCTATTCCTTAATAGTTTTAAGCTAAAAGCATTATTAGTGATCTTATGGTTATATGCCAATCACCATACCTTTTGAGTCATCTCTTCTACATTAATGGTTCTTATCTTAATTAGTATCTCAAGGAAAAATTCCATTTTTATCATTAAGCTATAAGGGATAAGCAAGTTCTTTAAGTCTCTAATAGGACAATTATCGTTAACCTAAAACCAACTTATTATATCCCCAACATTAGGCTTATAACAATTGTTAAAACATTAGATTTTTGCAAGTACTTTGAGTTTAAGCTCCTTTCTCAAGTCAAATCGAGGTTTGTAAGGTATTTGTAGGTCATACTAAAAGTAATGACTCAAGGGGTTAGGTTTAAGATTTCAAGGCAAAAAGGCATTATTTTAAGGTAAGTCAGTTTTAAGGCTCAACTCATTTTTAATAAGCCCCTTTATTTAAAATTTCAACATCTCTAGGAGAAATTTATCATTTTTAAAGAACTTTAATCATATCTAACTCTTTGACTTTTTACCTTCCTTTTCTTTTCTCATCAATTTTTAGGAGTAATTTCTTTCTACATGACATAGCACCTCACGAATATAACAAAAATCATAAAAGCATTCATATTTAATTATGATCTATATTGTTCCCCATTTTCTTTTCTACTATTAAATCTAGGTAGTAAAGATTTTTCTACCCATACTTCCACTAAAATTCTCATAAAGCTATTTTATTACATAGAATTATCAAGATTAAAGTCTTCCTTTTTTAAACTAACAAACAAATTATTAATCTTTGAACATTGCTTATAGTCCTTTAGTAGAGGGGTAGGTTGTAGACTTGTACCTTTATTAGGGACTTAAAGAAGTTTAATTTGCTAAGATCTAAATAAGGGGCCATTCCTTAAGGATTATATGACATTTAATTGTTGAATATGAAATATTATTCAAAAGTTTTTGTTTATCTTTTTCATACTTATAGTAGAATAAGAAAGTATTGTTTTTGAGTTTTGTAATTATAAAACTATATGGATATTCCACATATTTAGTAACATGGTCTTGACTACGTTTGGAATAAATAATTTTTTTGTTAGAATTTTATCCATTAAAACAATTTTTATCACCTTTTAAACTATAATTGTGTCTTGGTTTAGGTCTCAAGTGACCCTTTCATAATTGGTGTCATTGGTCTTCCTTTAGGTCTAAAGTGACCATTTCATAACTGGTGTCATTGGTCTTCCTTTTTTAAGATGTAGACACACATATGTATCAAGAAAAGTTAAGCAATCATAATGCCCAACCCTTTAATTAATGTTATAGGCCATAAATCTTTGAATTATTTTTTATTTAATTGGCAACGAGGAAGCTTTCAAGGGTTTTTTAATGTTAACACCATCTTTGCTATCCTTTATTTGTCCTTCATAAATAGTTTTCAATTATTCTTAAAAATTAAATTTACTAGTAACGTAATTGTTATTCTAGTAATACTATTGACTTTAAAAGTAACATCAAATTCTCACTAATTACCTAAGGAGTAATCTTCATTTTCTTCTTATATATATAAGAAAGTATAATAATCATTCACTTCCATATTCACCCAAAGAAAAAAGAAATAGTTGATCATCTTAATATAGAAATTTTCACGGAAAATAATAAAGTCTATCTAATTCTAATAAGTAGACCCCTCTAAGAAACCATTTTTCTCAAATTCTTTAAGTAAATTCAACTTAAAGGGTCTATGAGTATACATAATTCATTTTTTAAAGTTGTAAAAATTTTCAAAAATCTTTGAAATCTTAAATCAAGAACTATAATAACATGAGAAATTTGGCTTATGAGAGAATAAAGGACTATTCATAGATGTTATTTCAAGTTGTAAAGTCGTAAGTGGTTTTATTATTAATGATAAAGGCATTATAAAGCTCTTTGGTGAAGATACAGAAACTAATTAAACCCTTTTTGGTTTCTCACTTGTCTTCCTCTTCAAAATGAGCTTAGTTCTCTTACAAGAAGGTTAATTTGGGTCTCTCCTCAAAGGCTTTATAAAAGGAAAAGAAGATACATGAGATATTGTTAATGATGAAGATCCAAATGGTGTTAGATGATGGCAAGAACTTAAAAGTAACTTTTGACTTAGTTATTAAGATTGTTAATTGTGCAAAAGAAGATAATGATATATCAACAAAACTTTCAATTTTTAAGGAAACATAATCTAATTTCCTTACTTTGGACTTTGCCTTCTTTATACTAGATTCAAATTTTAGTGTTATTTATGATAGATTCAAGAGATTAATGCCTTTAAGGTATTAATTTTAATGGATTAAAAGGAATTTCGTAAATTTAAGGTTTAAATTAAAAAGGGAAAATAATTTAAAAAAAAGATTCTCACATTTTAGAAAAGGTAAAAGGGAAAAATAAAATTTTAAAATACCATTAGTTAACCAATGTAAGTTAGAGGTTGACCACTAATATTGGTCAATCTACGCTTTAGGTTTGGTCAACTATTTCCTTTTAGACATTATAGTTAACTTTCATTTTTTAACCTCAAAATTTCTAAATTAGTATGTTACACATATATCAAATATGTAAATACATATAATCATGCCATAAAACACTTAAAAACATCCATATTATAACAATCACATAATCAAAAGATCAATCTAACTTAATTATATCCAATGTCTCTCTAATAATTACAAACCTATTCTTACTTAAGCATGTGATAAATATATTAGGTTAAAAAAACTTTTTATATTCATGACTCTATGAAGACATCTTTTTTGAACACATAATCCTTAATGAAATAATACTTGAGGTTAACATTTTTTTGTCCAAGCATTATGTATAAGCTTTCTAGTCATATTAATTACCCTTTTATTATAACATTTGATAGACATATAAAAGTAATGTAATCTAAACTCTTCTAAGGTTTTTTTTTATCCAAAGCAATTAAGTACAACAAGTGCTAGCTACTATAAACTTTACTTCAATTATAGAAAGAGAAACTAAAACTTGCTTTTTACTATACTATAAGACTCAAACTTGGTCAAATAACTAACATGCATTAATAGTACTTTTTTATTACTTTTATCTCGTGTGAAGTTTAAGTCCAAGTAACCCACTAATTTAAAGGTTGATCCATTAGGATACCAAAATTCTAAACTTATAGTTCCTTTCATATAGCTAAATACTTTCTTAAAGGCAATTAAGTGTGACTTCCTTAGGCTTAATTGAAATCTTACACACATATGAATAACAAGCATATAATATGGTTTATATGCAATAAAATAGATAAGATTATTAATTATATCTTTTCATTATTTTCATCCATAACCTTACCATTTATATCATTATCTACCTGTATGAAAGTAGTTATTAAAGTACCATAAAGGCTTGAAATTATTCATGGTAAACTTTTCCAATAGATTTTTGGCATACTTGACTTATTTGATAAAGATTCAACCCTTTATTTACTTGATTAAAAGTCTAAGAAAGAAATTTAATTCTCCCATCATACTCATCTCAAACTTTATCTTCATATCATTAGCAAACTCCTTACACAATGACTAATTAGTATTACCAAATAAGATATCATCAATATATATTTGAACAATTAATAAATTCTTACCTTTTAACCTAGTAAAAAAAGTATTAATTTTAATTTGTTAAAGTCTTTGTCAACCAAAAAAGAGTTTAATGTTTCATACTAAGCTATAAGCATTTGCTTTAACCTATATAAGACTTTTAAAAGCTTGTAAACATAGACTTTTTCCATGATGTAACCCTTAAAAAAATACACTCTTCACGTTTGTTTATTTGGAATAACTTAAAATGTTTATGAGGTGTAAATACAAGTAATATTCTAACAACTTCTAACCTAGCAACTCAGGTAGAGGTTTCATCATAATTTATGTCATTTTCTTGATTGTAACTTTTAATAACTAACTTTATCTTGTTTATCACAATTTAACCATTTTCATCAAGTTTGTTTCTAAAGACTTACTTGTTTCAATAATATGATTATCACTATTTAAAATTACCAAATTTCATATATTACATGCATCTAAGATTAATTAACTAATTTATTATTTACATGCACCAATTTTACTTACAAAATAAGAGCAATAATGTTAATGTTCTTAGATATAAACTTTTTAAAGAGTCAAAAGTATTACAAATAATTTGATATTTGATCATCTTCTAGCATGCTTTCATTCTTTTAAAATACATTGAAAAATAATGTTAAGGATGTCATCCTTTGAAAGGTTAAACATATTCACGTTATGTTGTTTATTTTGAACCTTTTAAACATCAGTAGAATGATATTGCTACCTTGGTGATTCATTTATTTTTTCTAAACTTTTATTTGTACTTGCAAGACCATTTAATTCTTTCTTTATAGAAGAGAAGGGGTTCATTTCATTAAATGTAACATACATGGACTCTTTTACCAAAGTTTTTTCTTTTTACTACTAAAAAAGTATCCCAGAAAGATATATTCACCCCTTTAAAATCAAACTTGTCTAAGTTGTTTTTTATATTTATAATATAATACCTATAATCAAAGATTTGGAGGAACTAAATTTCGTCTTATTCCACAACTTATAAAAGATTTTTAAAAGAGTTAAATGAATGAAAATATTAGACACATAACGAGCAATAAGAATTGCTTAGACTTAAAAATATTAAGGGAGGATAAACTTATTTAATATAATTCTAGACATCTCTTTTAAGATTCTATTCTTCCTTTTTGTTATTTCATTTTGTTGTAAAGTTTTTCAATTTGAAATTTTATAAAGGATACCTTGAGAATTGTATTAATTCTCAAAGATTTCATTCTTAAACTCACCACTATGTTCACTTTTAATTGAAGTGACGTGGTACCCCTTCTCATTTTAGACTTACTTATGAAATTCCTCAAAGGTCTTTAAGCACTTTTCTTATGAATTAGGAATATAACTTATGCAAATTAACTATAATCATCTATAATGACATTTATATGACTTATTTTTTAAATATAAAATACAAGTCTAATCAAACAAGTTTAAACGCAATAGTTCAAAGGTTTAGTAATAGATATTGCCTTTTTGCTCTTAAAAGGGCTCTTGTTTTGCTTACCTATTTCACATGCAACACACACTTTTTTTTTAAATTTATACTTTGGAAGATATTCTACAAGGTTATGCTAATTAAGTTTGAATAGTTGTTTCATACTTACATGACCTAACCTTTGACGTCGCATTTATGATTCTTCACTAATAGAGGCAATGTACTTTATATCTTAGTTAGACAAAGTATGTAAATCAGTAATATACACATTATCCGATCACTTAGCAAATGATACTTTATAGCTACTATTACACAATCGACTAATAATTAACAAATTGAATTTGATTTACTTGATAAGTGAGACATTATCAATCAATAGGGACTTTTTCTTACTTTAAATGCTAATAATCTTACCTTTTTTATTATCTATAAATGTTACTATCTTACCATTTATTTTCTTAAGAGAATAAAACACTCATAATTCCTTATTATATATCTAAAGTAATCACTATTTAGATACCATTAATCTTTTATTGTAGTACTCTTAAAACATACCAACAAATAATTCATTTAGATTTAGGCACTCAAAATTTCTTAAATCTTTGTGGGTTTGCTTTAGTGCTTCTAGCATCTACATGAAAATGTCCTTCTAAATTTGATCTAAAGTTGTAAGAATTTTACATGTAACTATGATTATCATAGAAATAACACATAATATGATTTCTAACATAGTATCTACATAAGTATCACATCTATCTTAATCAGGCCATCTATTATGAGAATATGTAAGCCTACGAGATGTTTTAAGTCTTTATGTCTGTCTTATATATATAGGCATACTTATAAAATGCTTTCTTATTATGATATGATGAATGTAATACTAGATACTTATGTATTTATGAGTATATGAGTTATCTTTCCTTAAGAAGTTTTAGGTTAATGTGTATGACATATATAGTACAAACCATACCTTTTGCCTTAAGGCTTTTGAGAGTCAAGTACTATTTCTAGTTTATCTTTAGTTTGTGCAAACTTAAAAAGAAACTTTTAGAGATTATATACCTTTTTCTTAACATTTATATTATCATGTAAAAGCTTTGCAAGTTTTTTCTTATTATAAACATTTTCAAACTCATTATTTTTTTAATATGTGACTTAAACTCATTTTTTAGAGAACCATTCTCATTTTTAAGAAAATCATTCTCATCTCTAATAAAGCATTCTTACCTATAAAGATCTAATTTCATACTTTATAAAAACATTTTTAACATGAAACTCTATTCTTAGTAATCATGTCATTGAGCTTTTTATACATGTAATATAGACTATCATACAATTCATCAATTAAAGACTCATAATTGTTAAAGGCATCATAGTTAAAATTTACCTTATCTTTTATGGCTATAAATTTCAAGTTAATTCCAAACTATTAAAATCATCTTTTGAGTCATATTTGTCATTTCATGTAGCTCTATAAGTTTTCTTTACTAGCTTTTGTTATTCTTCTTATTTATAAAACAATTATGAGCAAAGTGACCAAGTTTAATATAATTATAATGAATGATCTCATCCTTGTCATGATTACTTTTAAAAGGTTTCTTGTTGTTTTGTTTATTCTTTTTTCAAAGTTATATGACCTGTTTGGTCAACATGGCAAGCTCCTGTTCATCCTTTTAAGTATATTAATCACTTTCATTATTATCACTACTTCTTTTATAAAGAAGACTATAAATACAACTCCTTTCTTCTTCTCAACAACTCTTCAATAATGGTTATCTCATGAGTTAATAAAAACTTAAATAATTCATTTAAATCTAAAGTGTTTAAGTCCTTATATTATATAATCATGATCACCTTGGGATTCTAAGATTTTAAGAGTGATCTTTTTTTTTTTACAATATCATTTATCTTAATGTCTTTTTTAAGATTTTTAAGTGGATTGATGATATTGGTGAATCCTATATACATCTCTGAGGTCATTTCATAACATTTCATTTTTAATGCTCATATTCTCATGTAAGCAAATTGATCTTAATGTCCTTCACTTGTACAGTCCTCACTAATGACTTTAAACTTTTCTTACATTTTCTTTGACATCTTATATAAAGATAATATATTATATTCATCGATACTTAAACCATAATAAAATATATAACTTTGAAGTTAAGAGTTTTGAATTTCTTATGCTCAATGTTAAACACACTTTTTTCATTAATGCTTGATTTTTGAAATAGTTTTAGAGAGACTCTCAATTCGTAAAGTTTATAGTCATAAAATTAAATATACATGATTATCTTATCTCTCTAATAGTTATAATTATACCATTAAAGATAAAAATTTTAAAGATGTTTCCAGCTTTAATATAATCCATAAGTACGAGGGATGTCGTGGGTGGATTATAAATGGTTAATCCTTTGAGACAAATGTCAAGTTATGATACAACTTATTGATCCTTAAGGTAACCTAATAATAATAAATTGGGTCTAATTGACTTAGTCACTTAACTTACATTTAGTATAAACTCCAAAAAGAGATAACATAATGAAAAATGATCAAATAATAAAGCAAGCAATTAAACAACTAAAAATAAAGAGAAATAAGGGAAGTAATATAGCATATAAAGCAATTTATAATTATTTGGCTCAAATTAAAAGTCTACTTCAACTCTTTAAAGTTCCTCCTTCGAGAACTCAACTTCATTATCACTTTCTCCTTTATATTTAGTCATCTTAACCTTGATTATTACAAAGTTTTCATAAAATTTTCATAAGACTCATTAATTTGAGACTTGCACTTTATCATTTTTTCATTAAAACACTCTTACTATTTCATAAACTAAACTTTTCACTCTTAAAGCTCTTACTTTGTGATTTTTCTTTTTCTTTTTTTCTTTAATCTTTTACTAAGTTCAATATAATTTCTCAAGGTTATGTAAGGTTTTAAATAAAAGACTTTTTCAAGCTTTCTTATAAACCAACTACACAAACTAGCCATTAGACATTGATTACATTTTAGAAAACGAATCGATTATATAAATTAAAATTTTTATCTTCAAGGTATCAATTAACTATAATACTAAGACTAGTTAACTAGCCTAAAATCAATTCAAAAAAAAAAAAACTTCATTTGTAAAAGCATTAATCAACTGCAAGTACAGTTAATTCAACTAACCTAATTCTTTGTAACTTTGACACTTAATAGCTTGAACTCTTTCAACTTCCTCCAATTAATCACAACAATAGTCAAATTAATTAATATAAAATTTATATTTCTTTTTTACTTCACTTTTTGAAGTCTTCTTTGGAATCCAATCCATTACAACCATTAGTTTGGTTAACCAACCCAAATTTTGTTATTTTCTTTATACTTTTGTTCATGTTGCCTAATCAACAATATAGATCAATTAATCTAAATTTTTTTTTGCTAACTTTAAATTTGTATAATTATTATTTTTTAATTTCAATCAATACCTTTCTAAAATTAAAGAATTTATAGAAAAAAAGATTTTTACAATATGGCAAGCTTTATTGAAATTTGAAATATAAAAATCTTATTAAGAATAATATGAATAAAATAGATAAACATCTTTATATTATATATACTTGTCAATCAATCAAATAAAGATATATAAATATAATTCAAATATATTGATATTAATCAACTATAAGGGATATATTAAAATACCAAAAATAATTTATAACACAACATCCTAATAATTTCAACAGTACTAAGTCATCTTTTAATTCTCATTTAATAAAATTGATTTGAATTATCAAAAAAAAAAAAAAAAAAACCAAACTTACAAGGGCACCATTTTTCAATCCGCTATATTTTCATCGCAAAATTTTTCAATTGACTATTAATAGTAATTTTTACCTCCTGATTAATAGCACTAACAATGCAAACATATCAAAGTTCAAATATTCTATCACCTATTTCTCTACAACTTTTTCAAGTCCACCCTGTTTCTCTCGTGGGTGTACCACCCGTATGCACCTTTACTCCTTAGTCATTGCTATTTTCCATCATTTTATTTGTTAGAGTACTAATATGTCACGTCCCAAAACAAATCCTCTTTCGGTGAACCTTTTTTAGGTACATGCATCCGTAAAAATGCAGAATCCCTTGCGAATATTTTGCCTTGTCCTGATAGCGGCTCGACGCACCGTGTGGGTTTATGCCTTCCATCCTTGTCCATGATTCACTGTTACCTGTGATCGACATAGAAAACGTCCAATAATTGCTTGGAAAATTCATGTTACGAGGATTTGGTTAATTTTATATTGACCAAACAGATCAAATCGGTTTCTTTTTTTTTTTTGTTTGTTTGTTTTCTTTTTTGAGATCGGGACCAAGAGCAACGAAATTTAGGTTTGTTTAGTTAGGTTCAGTAAATCAAGTGCTCCCTAAATTTGCAAGGCTATCTTGTGGGCACAAAATTTATGTATTTATTTATTATTGAAGAAAAACTTGGTTTTGAATGCCCACTCAAATGCCTCCCATGTCTTTTTCCTATCATTAAAGGCCTTTATTATATATATATATATTTTAATGGCCAACTTGACTGGCACTTTGCCGGTGCATGAATGGGGGCCATCCTGCACTGCAACTCGTTAACTAGTGGACATGACGTTATGTCACATCCATTATCTTTCATGCGGAAAATATGCTCTCCAAACGTGAATAAGGACGTGGCAACATATGGTCTAGACGAGCTATTGTATCGATTCATGATGAATACGTTGCCTGATTCCAATGGACCATTGAAACGAGGCGGTGCAGAAACTTTCTGGCGCAGTAGGGCGGGTCCCATTTCCATTTTTACGTTAAAGATATAAAGTTTTGGAGGAAAATATGAATCCATTTGTTCCCCCCAACAAAAAAAAAAAAAAAAAGCAAAGAATCCATTTATTCCATTTTTATTACGATTTGAAAGGGAGAATTGGACTTCTGTTTTCTTTTATGTTATCTTTTGTGCTGAATAATAATATGTTCTTGCTCGTCTATACTTTTCGCGCTTTTCTTTTGCTCTCGCCAATGCAGTGATTTTATTCACTTTTATTCTTGAGAAAAAAAAAACAAAAAAGGGAAAGAACAATCCAAGGTTGAGAGGAGGGGGGAGGTGGGGGGATCGAAATACAAATAGAAATAGAAAAAGAAATGGTTAAGAACAATCTAAACCTAAAAGGTGAGGGTGGGGGTGAGGGTCATTGATGGTAAGAGCAACATAGAATTTTTTTTGGTATAAAAGAGTTGCCTTAAGTAATGAGTTCCTGATTAGCAAAAGCAAATATTACTTATATATATATAATCAATTGCCTCAATCTTATTTACCTTTTTACGACCAGAATGGATTCATTAAGTAAAAATATAAGCATTTCAACCATCTATTTTACCTGTTTTCTCGTCAAATTTAATTGCAAGTTTATTGGCCTGCGAATCACAATCGGAAAGATCTCCTCCCTTTTTCATAATCTCCCACGTTATCTCAAAATTTAAACCATTAGATCTACAACAACATGCACGTCTAGGCTTCCTTCGAATGTGAAGTGTATTTTACTTATTTGTGGAGGATTCCCTGATCCTTCGATCCACCTACGTGCCTGCCTTAGTGGACTTCACCCGAAGCATCAGCAGTGACGGGGTAGGCTACAGACCTACAGCATTTGAAACCCATTACAAGCCCGTTATAGCACCTAATTGAACAAGTGTTATCATGGGCCTCTTAACGAAAATTTTGTGTGCAAGTTTAAAAACATAAAAGAAAAAAAAAGAAAACAAATAATTCCTTAAAAAATCTAAATTCCTCTTATTTTAGAAAAAATATATTTTTTAAATTTTAATTTTTTTGCTTTAAAAAATCATAATTTAATATTTTTTATTTTTATTTTAAAAAGCTACTTTAAAATTCATTTTTTTATTTAAAAAAATACTCATATTTGAAGTTTCTTTTTTTTTTTCATCTAGATAAAATATAAGTGGAAAAAAATTTCTAATAAATATAATAAATTCTCATATTGCATTAATATATATATATATATTATAAAAATTGAACAAAAGTCAGTGAAACTCTTATATGACAATATTTATTTAATTTTACAAATATCTAAGCATTTAATTCAAGTTATAATTTTATTATTATATTTTTACATTTTTAATTTTTTTCAATAATTTAATAGTTAGTTTATAATTTTTCTTATATTTTAATAAAAATATAGTTTTAACATACATATAATTTGTTTAATTTACTGGATTATGATATAATATTAATTACAATTTATTGTATTCTTGTTAATAATTTTTGAAATATGACTAAAATTTATATAATTAATAAAAATTAATTTCTAAAATTATAATAATTGTAAATTCCTTTCTTTAAGAGAAAAATAATTTAAAAATTCAACTCTTATAAAAATGAAAAAATTCATAATTCAAGAATTCTCACAAAACGAAAGTGTGAAAATAAAATAACTAAAAATTAACACTTAATTGAGTTTTCAAAAAGAAATTTTAAATTTGATAAAAAAAACAAATATCTCACAAAAAGGCAATAACTTTGTTCATATTTGATAACTAAATAAACATGACAAAGTATGTAAACTTATTTATTGATCAAGTAAACTTGCATATTTATGTATAATAAAAACTATCAATCTAATAAAAGAAAATATTTACTAATCAAGTAAACTTGGTAAACAAGTATAACTAAAGCAACTAAATTAACTAGTTACATAATTATTTAAAATAAAATATACTTTAGATTTTTTTTAAGAAAACAACATAAATATACTTTAAAATCTAATTAATAGAAATTACGATATTAATGATAGAATAATAGAAAATATCTTTCAAATGTATCATATGATAAACTCCTTCATCTAAAAATAACTTAAACTAACAATGAAAAATTGACGTCTCTTTTGCATTTTCAATTTTTTGGATATATAATTACACCTATATATAAAAATTTATTAAAAACTTCCATTAATAAGAATTTGATTAAATTTTTTAATTTAATAAAATCAATATAATTTGAAAAATGATATCGATCCTTAAATTTATAAATTGTGAGTTTAATTTTCAAATTATTAGAATTCATGAATATCTTAAGTATGTCAAATGCATAATCTTTTATAATGCAAGTTAATATTCTCTTTAATATTTTTAATCGGAAGGCCTTCTTCCATAATTGGTGCTTTTTTTTTTTCCTTCATAGGAAGAATTTAATTCCAATATCCCTACTCCTTAAACATTTAAATTAACGTGACTAACAGTCAAAGATTCAATAGAAATATTTTTATGCAATTTATATATAATATAAAATAAAAATAAATATCATTTTAATCTAATCTAAAATCTCATTAATAAATTTCTTATATTTATCTATCTCCAAATCTTTGGTTTACCAAATCTAAATTGGTAATATGGAATATCAATCCACTAATCAACTCAATTATCTTGAAATTTACAATATATATAAGTTTCATCATTTTTTCCTTAAAAATATCATTATATTCAAAGTAAACATAAAGTTTAAACAATTATCTTATAAAATTTTTAACAAAAAATCTCCATAAAAATAAGAATATTTTTAAAATTAAAAATACATCTAAAAATATATTAATTATGAATGAAATCTTCATTAAGAGATTTATTGTTTTTAAAATTTTAAAAGAATATTATAAATAAAATTTTTCCTTCAGAATTATCCATATTGAAGAGATTACTTTGAACTCTATAAAATGATATTAATATAAGTTAAACTTACTCTTATACTACTATACATATGATAGAAATACATAATATGTGATAATCAAAAGAATAATCAAGTATCAACATTAAATTGAGCCTTTAAAAGAGCTTTTGAAATAATAATAAAAAAATCTCTTAAAACATAATAATATCCTTCATATTTAATAACCAAATAGGCTTAACTAATTACTAACTTTAAGAGTCATAGATTTATTTATAATAAAGATCATCTAGCTAATAAAAAAAAATACTTACTAATCAAATAAATTTAATAACCAAGTAAAACTAAAGAAAAAAAAATAAAAGAACTTATTACAAATTACTTAAAATAGAAAATATTTTAAATTCTTCTTTAAAAACACCAAATAAATTGCAATAGGTAAATTATAAAGATTACAATCTTAATGATAGAATAATAAGAAAATATTATTCAAACTTTATACTAAATAAATTGTTAATTACTTTTCTAGTACTTAATATATGATTACAATTACATATAAAAAAGTATAGACTAAAATATTATGTTCAAGTTTTTTCACACGAGACCTACAAAGTATAATATCATAGTAGAAGAGATGATAAATATTTAATAAATAATCATAAAAATATTATGACACTAATCTTTCCATCATGGAGCCCTTACAAAAGTAAATTAACGTAATGAAGTAAATAATTTTGCTCGTTTTAGTTTGTAAAGAAAAGAAATCCCATTTCATCGTGAGTTCAAAAAAAAAAAAGAAAAAAAAAAGAAAAAGAAAAAGTCAAAGAAGTCCCCGTTGGTTCGTTGGTTGAGAGCTTCAGCGTTTCCTCTTCACGGTACGGAAAGCATGCGAATCGCGGAAACAAAACGCGCCTCTCGTCTAAAAGGGCATTATCGGAAATAAGAATTAACTTTACAACCTCTGCTTTTGTTTTCTTCGGCGTATTTCTGACAACGAGAACCAAATCGCACAACCGAAGAGATAAATCGATCTCTCTCTCTCTCTCTCTCTCTCTCTCTACGTTTTTGTGAGCCTGTAACGCCTCCTCGCTTCTTCGAAGGCTCATTTCTTCTCTCTCTCTCTATCTTTTCTCTGTCGGTGTTCTTGAAGGAGATTGTATCATGGCGTCCGAGAACTTAACCGACAAGAACGCCGTGTTTAAGAAACTCAAAGCCAAGTCCGAGAACAAGGTTTTTTTGTATTCTCTCTCTCTCTCTCTCTCTCTCTTTCTTTGCTGTTTTTTTTTTTCATTTCTTCGATTAATCAGTTTTTTTTCTAAATCGTGGATCCGATTTAGATTGAAAGGTTTTATTTTGAGGGATCCTGATGGTTTGAATTTGGGGGCGGGGGCGGGTTGGTTATTTTCTCTGCCTTGCTTTTAGATGTGTTTTGATTGCAATGCGAAGAACCCGAACTGGGCGTCTGTGACATATGGGATCTTCCTCTGCATCGATTGCTCCGCTGTTCATCGAAGCCTTGGCGTTCACATCAGCTTCGTTCGGTAACTACGATATGGGTTTTATTTTTTGTTCTTTATTTGTGTTAAATTCGGGGTTTTCTGTCTTTTTTTTTTTAACCTGGGTTTTGCATTTTATTAACTGATTCGGATGCTTGGTTGCTTGCTTGTATGCAATGTTGATTTGTGTTTGATTTTCTTGCTTGGTTACTGTTCATCAAATGAAGCAATAATGGGGTGAGTCTTTGTAATGAATGGAATACGATATAATTGTAATGCAAAAACTATATGTAGTTAGTAAGTGATGAAATCCTGGTGAAAATATAATTTTATAATGAACTTCAGAGCAAAATCGTAAATCGCTCTTCAATATATCTTTTTTAAAGTTTTGAGGTAGCAAATTTGATTATTTAAATGGAAGAATTTACTGTTAGATTAGATGTAAATTATGAAGATTGGACAGTTTGATGTTAAGAAATCAATGTTTACATAGCCCAGATCAAACGGATGGAAGTCCACAGAGCCCAAGTTCACAACTTCTGCACAGAGAAATGCAACTCTTTAGACAGATAATTCAGCATTCACACATTTCCTCATTATTTTCATTTCATTCTCAGCACTTAAAAAGGAAAGCATAAATCCAAGTGATAGCCTTATGTTCTGTGAGTTTCCAGTTTATATTTTGTGCCTTTGCTTTTGATATCCTTGTGGAATATGCCATATGTAGCAAGGAGTAGGAAAAGTAGACAACCAGAGTCAACAATTACCTCATAATATACATGTGCAGTGCATAAATCAACCTTAAAGAATCTATGGTCATTTTCTTGTAGAAGCATGAAATGTGGGTGGAATTACCAATGCTCTAGTTTGCTGTATGAGTGGAAATTAGTTAACTCTTGATCCCTTTTTCCCATCAGTGTTGATAATGCCTGCAATATCTCCTTTGTTTGTCTTCTTTTCCTTTAGCATTTTTCTCTAGGGAATAAGGTGTCCTTAAAAAAATTTCTTTATTTTATGTATAGGTCTACAAGCTTAGACTCATGGACTTCTGAGCAATTGAGAACCATGTGCTTTGGTGGAAACAATCGTGCCCAGGTTTTTTTCAAGCAACATGGTTGGACAGATGGGGGAAAAATTGAGGCTAAATATACATCTAGAGCTGCAGATTTGTATAGGCAATTACTCTCCAAAGAAGTTGCCAAAAGTATGGCAGAAGATGCAGGATTGCCCTCATCACCAGTTGCTTCTAGTTCAGCCCAAGCAACAAATGGACTTGCAGATGCCAAGAGCAATGATATTCCTAAAGAAAGCTCATTAGGAAGGCAAGATAGAGCTGATATTTCTGCTTCCCCAAAAGCCTCTCATCCAGTTAGCACTACTTCAGTCAAGAAGCCTCTAGGTGCTAAGAAAACTGGGAAGACAGGGGGGCTTGGGGCAAGAAAGCTCACTACCAAGGTAGATCTTTACATTAACCTTGTTGGACCAATAACTATCAGATAAAATTTCTTAAAAATGATGTTTGTTGCATGCTTGTATGTGTGAGCCTTAGTTTTAATGCAGCAAAACCTTGTTCATTGCAGCCCAGTGAGAACCTTTATGATCAGAAGCCTGAGGAACCAGCTCTTCCTGTTCCTTCCTCTACTAATGATACACCAAAAGGTGGCATATCTTTCACATCTCGCTTTGAGTATGTAGATGATGTCACATCTGCTGATCTGATTCCTGGTGGCCCACAAGTGCTTAGCCATGTATCTCCTCCAAAGTCTTCGAGCTTTTTTGCAGATTTTGGAATGGATAGTGGCTTTCAGAAGAAAGGGACCTCAAATTCCTCAAATATTCAGGTAAGCTGCATGGCCTTCATTACCTACTTATTGACAACTTTAGAGTGCTATTTTAAATTCTGTGGCAACAAGTAAGTTACAGAGTTATGTTATTTGAAATAAATCTGATCCAGATTTTTCCATTGAATGGATATATTGCACTAAACGTCTATGGATATATGTGGATATACTTACATGGCAGATGCATTTTTAGCTTTTCTGATCAATTTATTTTGTTTTATCTTCCTAATATTTTCATTGAGCTTGTTCTGAGGAGTGATGAAAACATTTATTTTGTTTTGCTGTTAGCTGTTCGTTCATAACGGGTGCATCACTTAGAAAGTTTGAAAACAAAGACAAATGGTGATGAATCCAGCATTGAAAACATGAAGCATGGAGACTTGGTCTGAATTATGTCTTATATTCATTAAATTGAACTTTCTGTTGTGGGTTTAATTCATGTTGGTGTGAATTCTGCTTAGAAATCTTGCTTTTGGGTCTGTGTTCCCTTTGTTCCTATGGGTATGTTTTGGTCAACATTCTGTCCTGTAACAACTTTTTGACCTCTTTAAGAGAAGAAATAACTCTAGCAAACAAAATGTGCAATTGGGGATGTCAGTTCATTGAATCACACAGCAGAAGCAATGGTTGTTTATTTGTGTATCCTGTATTGCATGGATATTAAACCATTTTTCTATTACCATTTGTTCTTTTTGCACAAATTTGCATAAGTTTTTGATAATGCAATCACGGTAATGTCAAGAGACCATGAGTTGAAAAACAAAAATCTTTGGTAGGAGGGGTTTAGATGGGCATGGAAGTCTTGACCCCTGTTAAATTTGAAATAGGAGCAATACTTGTCATGTTGTGATGTGGCATATCAATTTGATACCACAATAATTAGTTCAATCTTAAATGCTGCCCTCTTATAAGCTGGGAAAAGTGTGCTCATCCTCCACTAAGTGGGCATCCTCCTATTTGCTAGTACCCTTTTAAAGAGTCTAGTCTACCATGTCACCTCTCTTTTCCCTGAAGACTTCTAAGCTGCAATCAGTATCCCGTCTGGTCCACATGTTTGTCCAGTTGTCCCCCTTTTGTCTTCCTCCTACTTTCGAAGGACAAATACCCCATGTGTAGATTACCTTTTTATTGGGTCACTAAGGTCACCAAGTTATTTCCAATTAAAGAGTTTGTTAAACTATCTTCTCTAGTAATGTCATCTTATCTGACAAGCACCTTTTGCATGTCATCCTCAATGCACTTCACTTATTTGAGGTCCTAATCCTTTTGTTCCCAAATTTGAGCTAGTCTATAAATTCCCTTATCTCCTTCTTCCTTTCCAATTATGCTCTATAGATTATTAACTATAAAAGCAAAACGCACTGTACACAAAGAGAAGAAAAAAAAAACTAATTTGGAATTCAATTGCTAGGAATGATTGTATCCATGCATCCAAATTACATTTTGTGTCTAAGTTCTTCTCAGATATTTCTTGTTCTGGATCAGCATTATATGTTAAAAAAACCTGTGGAGACCTGTGCTTAGAAATGCTTCTGAACCTAGCATCCTAGACTTTGTGCCTTAAATTGTGTTAAATGGAAAATATTTCTACCTCTTAGAAAATTTTTAAAAGGATTTTGGTGCTTTTAATCCTTTATATTGCTCTCATTGGCTTGGTCATCTTGATGCTGATTTTACTTTCTTTAGTTTCAAGCTCAAATAGGAGAAATTCACCTGAAATCTTTGGAGTTTCTTGGAGATTGATGGATTGTTGAATTGTTATGTGCTTTACCTTGTTATATACAAGGCACAAGCATGGGTTTTTCTGTGGTTTTTTATTCTGACATCTTTTGTTACATATCCAGGAAACAGATGAAGCAAGGAAAAAGTTCTCAGATGCAAAATCAATCTCATCATCCCAATTTTTTAGCAACCAGAGCAAAGCTACTGATGTTGATGCTCAACTTTCTCTGCAAAAATTCTCAGTATGTGTAGTTGCTATCATTGACTAGATTGATTATACTTCTTTCTAGTGACAGGTGTTCAGAATTTTTTGGGGTGGGGAGGGGGAGGAAAGGTATATGCATTGTTTTGCATGTTCACCATTCAATGGGTTCCCTATGGCATCATTTGTCACAATCTGAGGAGTCCATGAAAAATATGATCAATGATGCCTGTCAAGTTGTTAGACTTCCTTACCTCAGAGTCATGCAACATCGTCAAAAGCTTAAGCTTTCGTAGGAAATGATCAGTTCATTCTAACAAATGATGACAGATGTACTACTGCTTTTCTGCAATTTGCTGTTAGGCCAAGCTGGTAATTTTTGTGTTGTTTGCAGGGTTCCGCTGCTATCTCCAGTGCTGATCTTTTTGGTCACAACGATAGTGACTCATCTATTGATATTGCTACGAGTGACCTGATCAACCGGATCTCCTTCCAGGTATGGTTGGTGTTTTCTTTACTGCTTAAGCATTGCTGAAGTTTTCAGTAATTAATTTTGAAAATAACAGTTCCTTCCCAATGCATTGATCAATTGCATCCCCTTTTCTCTGCATCTCAGGCACAACAAGACCTCTCTTCCCTTAAGAATATAGCTGGAGAGACTGGGAAGAAGCTCAGCTCATTGGCCTCCAGTTTAATAAGTGATCTTCAAGACAGAATCGTCTAATATTGTTATTCCTGTATTTGGAAATACATGGGGAATTCGTTGCCATGCATGCCGACATTTGTGTATTGAAATGTAAAATAATGAGACTCGTTACTAAATTTTTTGGAAGACATACAAATAAAATTTTTTTCAACCTTGTGACGTTATTCTGTAGGGCAGTGATTTTTAGAAGCATATTTGATGCACGTGGAAGTGGATATGCTGCCAAATACCGGGTGTGTGTGTTTATGCTTTTTGATGCTGCTATTACTGTTGACATTGAATTAGCATGTGCCAGAGTGTCCGGTAAAATGCTTGGTTCTCCAATTGGAGTTGCCTTTTGCCTGAACTGAGCTTAGAGATTATAAAAAGCTGACGATTACATGTTTGCTGGCACTAGAGAGAACATGGAACTGTAAGGAGATTCCTTTAAAGTTACTCATCTGATTTAAGATGCTGCTTTGATTTTATCGTTGGAAATTGTTATGCAGATAAAGATGTAGGTCTTTTATGCACATCTTGAGAGGGCAAGTTACACAAATGTGTAGGTTTTCTGTGACACGCCAAGGGTTCTTCACTTCTGATCTAATTGCTGTCGTAAATTCTCGCCAATAGTTTGAGAGTTGTGAACAATTTCTTTCAATTGTGTGCCTGACAACTGTAAAGGCATTAGATTTGATTATAATTAAATTCTGATATTTTCGTGAAATTTAAAATAAAGGCATTAAATTTATGCCCTTATTTTGACATAATATATAGAGTTATTGTTTTTATAAATTTATGATATTTATTTTAGATGGATTGATTTCCCACTGAATTGTATATATGAAATAATCATTAACTGTGCAAGTTTTTTTTTTTTTTTTAACTTGTACAGCAAGTTTTATTCACATGTTTCATGTCACCAAAAAAAAAAAAAAAGAGGAGCAAATAGAACTCATTCCAAGAAGGCTTGTGGGGAAGGTCTAGGTTTGAACCTGGGATTTGCCCTACAAAAATTCCTCCCTGCTCCCCCAACCCCCCAATTCAGCTAAGGAAAAGCTAAAATTTAATTAAATTCCTTTTAAATTTTTGTCATGCCAGACAATTTTTGATTGTCATACTATCTCTTCAAGTTAACTATTAAGGATAATTTAATGATCATGAAATATAGAATTTGAGATAAATTTTGGTACTTAAATTCTACATCTCACAGACAAAAAAAAAAACCCAAAAACAAAAACTTATCATGTTAACTTTGCTTGTTCGTAACATTTTGTATCCAAGTAGTGTTTGTTTGAAACTTGAAAAAATAATTACAACATACAATCAGTGCCAAACAAAGTGAGATGATATTCGAAACAACTCGACATTTAAACAACCTAAACATGATTTGACCGAAACCCAACTTGATGTTTAATTCATTTGACCTAACAGGGGGACTTCACCTACAATATGATTTCCTCTAAAATAATTCAAATAGCTTAAACCCCAATTGAAGTCAAAATACCCTAATAGTCAAAACATTAATAACTCGATTCTTGAGTGACTCGAACCAGGTAAACTCATAATTTGAAATAATTTGGACTGTAGAATTGTAAAATAACCTAAATCGACCTAAACTCACGAGTATAATAAAAACGATTCATCTACTCTTCAGACTTGGAGAATCAAAGGTATTTATCCCCAAGCCATTCAGAATCCCAACTCATGCGACTATTGACAGAACAATCTCTGTAACCCCTCAAAACCATCTTCCTAGATCTAACATGCATTTCCATTCAAGATTTTTCCCTGGCATAAGAAACATTCATGTTAAGTTGTTGCCGTCATCATCCCCATTGGGATGGCAATAGTATGGTGATTTGGATGATATGATGTTTTAAATGCAAGCAAAAAGCAAATGCACGTGCGTTTTATAGTTGACATTTCTCTTAACTTTTAAGTTTGAAATGCTTCTTTACATGAAGCCAATAAATATACTAGCATTTTAAATTGCAATGCTTACTAAAGTCACTAACATTTTCTTAATGTTTGTGTTTTCTATCATATTATGGTGTATTTCTTTTTTTTTGTAGGACAAATGTGCGTTTATGATTGAGATTGTAATGATGAAGAGGACTGAAGAGATCTAACATAGAGTAATTGAGTTTGGAGATCTATTTTCAGTTTTTTTTTTTTTTTTGTTTTTGGATTATTGTTGATTTATGTTGCAAGGGTCACTCTTGGAGTTACTAATTTTGGTGATGGTAATTAAGCATGACTTCAACTTTTTGTTTTTGCAAACTATGTTTGGTTTCCAAGAAAATGTGGGTTCGTTCATGAAAGAAAATTAAATGCCTATGATTACTATTGTTCACCTTTATTCATGCAATTTATGTTTGATTTCTCATTTTATATATTTGAATGCATATTTATGAGATTTGTTTGTCTTAGTTATTTTTGTTGACATGACTTGCAACTATATATATATATAAATAATTTACATGTGTTTGATTAAATTAGATGCATGAGGCATGAAATTAAATTCCATTTTCTTTTGATGAATATTGAGATTGAGGTGGGAATTGTTGAGTTTGGTAAAATCATATGTCATCATATATTTTTTTATACTTGATTGATGTTATTAATGTTTATTTTATTTGATTTATATATTTACTTACTCAGTAGTTAAGTATATGAATTCTACTATGGTAAAATTTATGAATTTTAAATTTAAATGTTGTTAACAATTATACTAAGATTTCATTTATTGTCAAATTATATTTTAAGAAAAGTATTGAGTGAAATATTAACTAATTTTTAAAAAAAGATGAAAAAATCATGAAAATTTAAAATTAGAATTTGTCTACCTACAATTTTTTTTTTTAAAAAAAGAAGATAAAAGAAAGATTAGTCAACAATATATTAAGGAAAATTTTAAGACAAGAAGATAATAATTATATAGAATTATTACAAATTGACTTGACTAATAAATATTGTTAGAAATTAAAGGAAACCTTCTTTTTTGTTTGTTTTTTTTTTCCTTTTTGATTGAACAGTTGAAAAATTAAAAATTTCAATGTTACAAAAGGTATAGAAAATTTAGAATGATCAATCTAATTGGTAGTTAAGATTAACCAATGAGAACAAAAAAATAAAAAAAAAATTAAATTGATAATTCGATTTAAGTATTATTATCTATTTCAAAAAAATAAAATTTTTTATTGTAAATTAATTATTTTTATTAAAAGCGATCGATTTCCTAACTCCTCGTAAGTTATCTCAAGATCAATATTGAAAGAAAGAATTATGCATATTTGATCAACTTAGACAAGTGGTGAGTAGGCTGTCGTCCTCCATGCAAGGGAAGGTTGGATTTCTTTTTCTCTTTGAATAGGGATGATTAATTGGCCAATTCAATTCTAATAAATTTATATATATATATATATATATCGAATTTATGGTACAGCTGAATTATGAACTTTCTTTTGATGGCTGCTAATCTGAGGTTAGGTAGGTTGAGGCTGGTTTTAATCTGTTGGTTATTGTTTGTAATTAACTTAGTAACTCTAAGTAAATATATTCTTATTATAATCTAAATTCAGAAACCCGCGCATTGCACGGGACAATAATATTATTAGAGACCAACCCCAAGTTTGGAAATCTTCCGAGACTTTCGTAACTGTCTCTTTTTTCGTTATTATTACAAATGCTTATTAGCTCAACAATCACCAATCTCTCTCTCTCTCTCTCACAGTCAGATTTTTTCCCTCCCTTTTCAAAAACGGTTCCGAAAGAACCCTCCAAAAGAAAAAGGGGAAACTCAAAAAGGCATAGACTTTTCGGCTTTCCCTCCCTTTTGATCTCCCTCTTCAAATTGGAAACTCATATCCTCCCTAAAATCTTCAAAATGGTTTGGAATTTTTTAAGAAGAAGAAGAAGAAGAAGAAGAAGAAGAAAAAAGAGTCAAATCGCAAGCCAAATAAGACGGACTCCTAGTTCTTGCCGTACACATTCTTCTTGTAGGCTTTCTTTTTTTTTTTTTCTCTCTTTTCTTATTTTGGGAAGAGTGACGCATTTTTTGGCAACTGAGCCGAATCTCGGTGGGTCTTTTTTTATTCTCTTATATAATGGTTGAAACTGCGGATGGCTCTTCATCTTCTCCGCCTACTTTGGCCTTGGAGGGTCTGTCACCGGTTGGTTCATCGCCTAATCGAAACGGGTTTTCGCTGTCTTCAGAGATTGAACCATTTGATAAAGAATTCATTGATAATCCACCTTCCATTATTCCTGTTAAGTGATTTTATTTACCGTTGGCGTCGAATATGAGCAATTCTTGCAAAACCCTCGTTGGGTTTCTGCCTGATGCACGTGCTCAATCAGCTGTAATCTCTGAATCTGTGGAAACCCCAGATGGGTTTTTGTCTTCTGCGCATATGAAAACCCTAGGGAACCAATCAGTGGACTCCATGTGCTCAGACATTGTTGGGCCTCTGATGTCTTCAAATATTGGTATTCCGCATGCAGACAATTTCCTTGCTTCCTTGGCATATCAGGATGAGTCTTTAATGGATGAGGATCAATCTTTGGCCTCAGCACACGTTGAAACCCTAGATTATGATTCTGTTGTTTATTCGGCCTCTAGTGGACGTGGGTCATCACCATCTTCTTTGAACGAGTCTGATGAGCAATGTTTGGGTATTGTACCTATAGGGCCACCTCCAAGGGAAACACTCAATTGTGAGGATCCTATTGATGATAATGGTGAGAAGTCTTATTCATTTATGCAAGTAGAACCCCAAGGAGGTCCTTTGAGTCCCCCTAGGTTGACACATCATAATGAAAGAGAGTTTGATGATGGTGAGGAAGTTTTCGATCTTGAATATGATGGAAGGGCATATGCTTATGGTAAATTCTATCATTTCCAAAGGGAGGGATACCGTTTCATCCCATCCCCTAGCCTTTATAATTGTCCTATTCATGGTCAGTATAGGTATAGGTGCAAGCCATGGTGCAGATGGCAGATGGATTGGGATTGGTGGGATTATGAAAGAACAGAAAGAAAGGCTGGAGAAGACGAACCTCCTGGTTTCTCATTTCATATGCAGGAAACTGGACCTACTGGAGTGGTATGTCTATGAGTAATTGTTTCAAAATTTTTATGTTCAATGTGTTTGAATTCAATTACATTTGTGTCTGGGCTGGTGATCCTCTGTTCTTTTGTGTTCTTCTTTTTGGTTCCCATTTAATGATTTTTGTTTTGCAGGGTGCTGGGCTTTCAAATCTTGGTAACACCTGCTTTATCAATGCAATCTTGCAATGCTTTACACATACTGTGTCACTGGTTGAGGCCCTTCGTTTGTCGAATCACACGGGGCCCTGTGAGTGTGCTGTAATATCACCTTAGTATCTGAGTTGCTTTATTGGTGTTTAGTTTTAAGATTTAGTGTTGAAAATTGGGTGTTTGTAGGTGGTGTTAAAGGATTCTGTATTCTTTGTTCTCTTCGTGAACATATAGAACTTTCTTTAGCTTCCTCTGGGAAGGTTGTCTCACCAGTCGAACTTTTTGACAATTTGGACTGTATCCTTCTCTGTTAATTACTAAGAAGATGCTGACTGTTTTTGTTATGAACTAATGCAGTACATTTTTTGGTCCATTTGTTCTTAGCAATTAACATTTGTTAGCGTTTTGCTGCTGGAACTGAATGTAAAAGAATTAGATATTTCCAATTTTGCATAATTAAGTTATTTTTGTCACATTTAGTTGTAGTAGGACTGATGTTTCAAATGCTATAAGGTGCAGATTTATCCTGCAATGTATACATGACTTTTAGTGGACAACATTTCAGTTTTATAATAGTTCATGATCCTTGACCTATGAACAATCAGACATATCTTCTAGTTTCCAGAGATACTATCCGGAAGATGCCCATGAATTCCTCCATTGCTTACTAGATAGACTTGAGAGATGCTGTTTGGATTCATGTCCAACTGGTGAGATGTCTTCAGAAGAAGTTAATATAGTGAAGTGTGTATTTGGTGGTCGCCTTGTAAGCAAAGTATGAATAGCTAAATAACTTTTATTGTTTGTTCATACTATTATGCTGTCTTGCAAACTGAAATAACAAAAAAGAAGAGATACATTTGATGGAGGATTTGATAATTGCAACACAACTTTTTATTTAATTTTTGTTTCTTTGATTAACCATTCTTTTATTCCTATTTGAATTTTTAGTTGCGTTGTTGCAATTGTGGTCACTGTTCAAATAAATATGAACCCCTGATCGACCTCAGTTTGGAGATTGAAAATGTGGACACTCTTCAGTGTGCTCTAGAATCTTTTACCAAGTTGGAGAAAATGGAAGATCCAGAGTCAAAGCCAATGTGCGAGAAGTGCAATGAAAAGGCATCCAGGGAGAAGCAACTTATGCTGGATCAGGCTCCTTCAGTTGCTATAATGCATTTGAAGAGATTCAAGACTGATGGATTATCTATTGAGAAGATTGGAAAACATGTGGAGTTTCCATTGGAGTTGGACTTGGAGCCCTACAACTTTTGCAGTGAAGAGAGTAATGTAAGTCAGATAAATTCATTAGTTGTGGGATATTTCTAGCAGCTTAGAAAAGCATTTGGCTGGGAAATAAATGTGATAGTACTTAATTATTACAGGGATTGGAGAATTTACAAAGGCAGATAGATTTGAAATATCATCTATATGCAATTGTGGTGCATGATGGTTTTTGACCTACTTCTGGACATTACTTTTGTTATATACGGTCATCTCCAGACATTTGGCACAAGTTGGATGACTCAGTGGTAATTGTTGCCAGGTTCAATTTCTGTTTGGCACATGATCGTAATTTTGTTTGGGTTTGCATTGTTGGTACTTATTTAGTTCTTGAGGAATTTAAAGTGTACTAAAATTCTTAATTGGAGTCTTTTACTAATTGACGCAGCATATTTTGGTTCTAACATGTGTTTTCTCATGACTCTATTCATGAATGTTGGCCGTTGGAGCCCATGTAGAATATGAAAAACTTTTGGTCCATATCACTTTTCTCATCTGTGAGAAAAATACTAAAGTTCTTAGCGCATTTGGAATTACTCAACTTTAAGGGCTAATTATAATATCAAGATTGTACTGTGAATATCATACGGAGTCATCTTGATAACTTTCATAAGTTTTGTTACTTTTTGCTGACATGTTGATTTATTCACTTATCCAAGCAGTCGCCAGGTAATCCATGGATGTGGACTTTGTTAAAAGAGTAATACTAAAAATTCTACCTTGTTTGCTCACTTGGCATATTTATATATATATATATAAGTATGCAATCATAAAACCATGCTATTGGGACACACTAATGGACTAATGATCTCTAGCATATTTCAATTTAATATCATCTTGCCTAGAACTTGATTTTTCTTCTGCAAAAAGTGTCTGGAAGGCACTAAATAAGTGCTTGTTGGTCATATAGTTTGAAAAAGTTCAGCCTAAATTCCAATTTCTGATAGGGATCTATTTAATGGTGCGTATTTGTCTTGATTCCTAAAATGGCTGAGCTCTTTCATGTAATGTTGGACAAACACTACAAAGAAGATGTTGGACAAATGGTCCAATAATAATTTCTTTTTTTTTGGCAGGTCATCAATTTCAAAGAAGATTTTGTGCTATCTCAAGCTGCCTATATTCTGTTCTATACCAGAGAGGATACACCCTGGTTCTCAAGTTTCATAGACTTACAAAAGCTTTCTTCAAATCTTAGTGTTCCAACTGCATCACCAAAATCAGTTCTAGAGACCATGGATGGTGAATGTGCCGCAGAAATTAGTATGGCTAACATTGAAAGTGGCAGGGGTGTTGTAACTGAAGATGCAGCTGATGGAACTTCGATCACCTTATCTTTTGGAAAAATGCTTGAGAGGAAGGATAATGAAACTGTGGATGAGGTTGTGGGAGCTTCTGAGCAAATTTATCATGGAACAAGTAAAAGTGAACAAAATTTATGTTGTGATACATCTAGAGACGATGATGACCCCATGAATGCTGTTTCTGAGCCATATGAACTGGGTGAATGCCATGATGCAATTTCCGATAATGACAAAATTATCTGCTCTGCCTTCTGTCGAAGTAAATTGCAACCAGGCTGGCGACAGAATTATGGGAAATGACCTTCATCCTCCAACACCAGCCTGATCTATGCACCCAATTGCAGGAGGTTCACCAGGCAATAGAATTTCTACAAAAGTCTTATCACCACTTCTTCCTGCTTTCGAAACTAGGTTTACAACTCAATTGAGGTGGATGTAATTTTCAGGAGGCAGATATCAGTTTCCTCGAGATCATTTAAGGGTCGATGGGTAAGCATTTAGAGAGAGATGAAGCCGAAAGATGCCTAAAAGGGATGCCCGGTTCAAGGAGGAGTCGTCTTATGAATGCTATGCTTCCCCAAAATGACATGAAGCAAAGATTAACCCCCCTGGTTCTCGCTGTAAATCCTTCCTCAGCCACGTTGCTGTTTTCCGCTGAACTGTCTTGACTTTTAGCTCAATTTACTTGAGCTGTTTCTGGCTAATATAGGATTACTAGGTTAACTGCATAGCCACACTTACTATAGCTGATAATGCCATTAAAGCATTAAAGTTTTTTGAGCTGCATGTTGGCTACACTGCCTCCATCCCGCCGCTTGGTCACGAAGGTAGTTGACATTGGCTTTGCGGGTTTTGTTTTGTACCTATTGATTAGGAAAATGTGAAGCTCATTTGATCCCTTTTTGTCATCATTCTCCATTATTTTTTATCGCCTTGCTTTTTAATCAAGATTTCAAAGCCGATATCTATTAACACTAGTCAACTTAATGCCATAAAGAGTTGATCAGGATGCACGTAGATGTGCCACAAATTAAAGTAAAGAGGGCTCGTTTTGGAGGTATGCAATGACATCACATTGCCGTCATGTGTGAGGCGATCCTTTCTGCCTTTATCGTGCAAAAAAAAAAAAAAAAAAAAAACAAAAGGGCACACGACAGTGCACAATCCAGCACTGACAACCATGCGCTCCTCCTCCTCGTGGACAAGGGGCAACCCAGCGTAGGAGGGGCTGTGGGCTTTTTGGGTGTCTTCGTCTGGTGCAGGTATATCATCAAGAATCCATTTTCGCAGGCCCTAGTGAGTTTGTCTTCTGTACGGATTGTAGACATGTTATTCACGGTAGACTTGCAAGATTTAGGAAAAATTTTCTTCTTCTGACCAAATATCAGTCTTTCACCCTATAATAGTAATAGGGGCGGGGGCGTTGCATAGTTTTGCTCTTTTCTTTTTGGTCAGAGATACTGGGTAACTTTGGTTAGCTTAAACGGTGTACGTAGCTTGATGTGTAATTGCCGTTCTTGTTGAAAAAAATCAGGGTTGGTGAGGAGTTTGGGAGGATGAAGCTCCAACGTGCATGCTGAGTGCTGGAAAATGGGATAACACAGGGATGGGGAGGGATATGGGAACACTCAAGCAAACCACAGAAGAAATTAAGCCAAATAATCCAATCTTTGTCGGGGATTACAATGGATTCCATTTCATGCCTGAGCGTGAACAATAAATTTAGCAGACAACAGCTTCATGATAATATTTTAGTTAATACTAATTCTTACATAATTTATTTTGTTTTACATGCATTACACTTAGACCAAATTGAACCTTATTTTTAGAGGCTGAAATGGGACACTTATATTAGGAGAGTATGTAACAATGTAGCACTTCAGGGACTATGGCCACCACCATGTCCATAACCCCCGCCTCCACCAGCCCCATAACCACCCCCGTGTGCCCCTCCCGGACCATAACCACCCCCTCCTCCACCACCACTGCCACCTCCACCTCCACCTCCACCTCCATATCCTATTCCATGGTCTCCACCAGCACCATACCCGCCCCCATAGCCACCCCCTTTTCCACCGCCATAACCTCCACCGTGTTCACCACCCGTACCATATCCACCACCACTTCCACCACCTCCACCTCCAACATACCCAGAGCCATGTGAGCCACCAGCACCATACCCGCCCCCAGAGCCACCACCTTTTCCACCGCCATAACCTCCACCGTGTTCACCACCCGTACCATATCCACCGCCACTTCCACCACCTCCACCACCACCATACCCAGAGCCATGTGAGCCAACAGCACCATACCCGCCCCCAGAGCCACCACCTTTTCCACCGCCATAACCTCCACCGTGTTCACCACCCGTACCATATCCACCGCCACTTCCACCACCTCCACCTCCACCATACCCGGAGCCATGTGAGCCACCGGCACCATACCCGCCCCCAGAGCCACCACCTTTTCCACCGCCATAACCTGTACCATGTTCACCACCCGTACCATATCCACCGCCACTCCCACCACCTCCACCACCACCATATCCAGAGCCATGTGCACCACCAGCACCATACCCGCCCCCAGAGCCACCACCTTTTCCACTTCCATAACCTGCACCGTGTTCACCACCCGTTCCATATCCACCGCCACTTCCACCACCTCCACCACCACCATATCCAGAGCCATGTGCACCACCAGCACCATATCCACCTCCACTGCCTTCACCACCACCACTTCCATAGCCAAACCCATGATCACCTCCATAACCGCCTATAGCACCACCATATCCACCTCCACTTCCTCCACCACCATATCCAGTGCCATGTTCACCGCTACCACCATATCCATGGCCACCACCTTCTCCGCCACCACTTCCATATCCTGAACCATGCTGACCACCAGCACCATAACCAGCCCCACCTCCCCCACCACTGCCACCGCCACCCCCACCACCAGAGCCACCTCCACCACTGTAACCCTCGACAGCGCCCCCATGCCCAGCACCACTTCCAGCTTCATGGCCAGCACCATAACCAACTGCTGGAATATGGCCAGCTGTCTCTTCAAAACTGAAGAGCGTTCTGGCTGCAACACATAAGCTTAAACCTAAAAACAGAAAGGAAACAATCAAGAGACCTTTGCGAGAACCCATTGAATTAGATAGGCTGTGACACCCACAAGCTTGGATTCAAAATGGAATTGGAGGTGGGAATTTATAGGCATGGGATAAGGGGTCCAAAGCCGCGTCCATTGCAAAAGGAGTGGTTGAGGCACATGCAAAAAGATATCGTGCCTCCACGTTCTGGTCCAGTCGAGAACATCACGCACATAAGTACACACACTATATCGCTTGACTCTTGAGCATTATCAACCATCTTACACTCTTTGAGTGTGCTTCTTTGCTGTCCTCCATATCCCCACTGGAAGTCTTCCATTTATCCACTTTGAGAGAAAAAGTTTGTAGAATGTAAGCCTAGGAGACCTACCCTTTAGATCGTCTTAATTCGTGTAAAGCATTGGCGGCAGGCCCAAATTCTAACCTCATCATGCCACCCTCATCATCTTATTTAATACTTATCGTCTTAGGCTTTTTACCCTTTCCCGTCCATGTCCATTCATTAGAACGAACATCTTCTTCTTCTTCTTCTTATTATTATTTATTTTATTATTTTTTATGATGAGTAATCCATTTTAAGCAAACCCTGGCTGCAAATAACACTGTTTGACTGCCATGGCTGCCGCTTGAAACACGTAAAACTCATCAGAATATCAATTTTCAAGCCCCAAAAAAAAAAAAAAATTTCTTTTTCGTGGGGCTTGTTTAGCTTGTTGAGGTTACCCATACTTCATCGAGATACGGTGCAAGTACTCGTACAAATTTTGACGGACAATTAGCACAAAACATTTTAATTAATATGTCTTTATTTTTTACTCAACCCTAAATTTCTTTAGGTTTTGGGAGTGGTTAATTATCGACTCCTTCACGTAAGGCCATGTGCCCCGCAGGCAACTTTAGAGGAGTAGGTGGTGACGTATGGGGTGGGTCCAAAATTCTCGGTGTTTGCCAGCCAAAGGCGACCAGTGGTGATTCTCGAATGGCTAGAAGATTTTCCAAGGGCCCGAGTGTGCATTATAGTTAATAAAATAATAATAATAATAATAATAATATTTTGATATATGTTTTTTAAATCTTATAATTTTCACTCATAATTACTAAATGTACAACTAAAATAATAAAATGTATAATTAAAAACAAAAAAGAGGATAATTTAATGTCATTAGCCATTTTTGTAAGTTGTTGCACTTTTTAATGTCTATTGCATTCTAGTTGCCTATTTATTGATTTTAAACGACAAACTTAAAATTCCCCCCCCCCCCCCCCCCAAACCCCACCCACCAAAAAAAAAAAAAAAAAGAACAAGTTAATGGAACTCTTCTAGAATTGGGAAGATATTGGGTGCACAATATGTATCTATGATTAATTGAACCCTGTGATTGGCCTATATGCGGACCAAGGTTTGATATCCTGGGGGAGGGGGAGGGGGGTCAGGCTGTAAAAAGATAATTCCTTGTTAATTTTTCAGTCCTGCCCTGAATAGTCTATGATCGAATAAAAGAGATGAATTTAGTATAGTGTAAAAGAAGTTGGCGTAATAATAGTACTTGACCACAACACTTCGAAAAGGAAAAGGTTAAATGAAGTGTGACTTCCCCTCTTTCTCGGCTTCAATTTGGACAATAGGAATCCCTTGCTTTTCATTTTGTTAATTAATGCCCTGTGCTAGGATTTCATTAATTTCATATGAAATTGATTCAAAAAAAAATTATTTATTTATTTTTGTTGGGGTCAAAATAACAATGACGGTTTTCTATACTTTTAATAAAAAAAAAATTAACATATTCAAAGCGACTTCATTTTGAGTAAATTTCTTTATAAAAAGGAAAAGTTTTCGATCGCCAGAATAACAAATTACAAGGGCTTTAGATTGAAAATTGAAACCTTAGAAAATGGCAAACTATAGGAGAATAAGATGCATTTAACTCAAAAAATAATAAAAAGTGAATTTTATTTATAGGTTTGCAAAATGAGAATCAGTGGATATTTGAAGATTAACTATGATCAAATAATATGTGGGAAAGAACCACAATAATATCCTTGATAAATACTTGGAACAATCATGAGAATAACTTTGATATGGCATTCTTTTTTTGCTTCTGCCTAGTTAAGATAGTCTGAGAATTCGTGCCAACTGCAACCAAACCAAGTTGAGCCATGTTGTGGTCTAATTAATATAGAAATTGTTTGTGCATTACTTGTACAAATTAAAGACAACAACTTTTGAGCATTAATTTAGACATTAATTGTCATACCAAAATAAATTATTGAAGATTTGTATGTGTATAACAGGTTCTTAATCATCCTAACAAACACAAAATTTTACATAAATCATGTGATCAAGGAAAAAAAAAAAACTCATAATTATCATTTTTTCGAGCTCAACATTGGCTTGAAATTCTACAAGTTCAAATATGTGATTTTCTGCATTATACTCGTGAAGATTGATGGGACAATTTCAAGATTGAAGGGGCAAATTTTAATTTATAAAAAAATTGAATATATATATATATATATAGAGAGAGAGAGAGAGAGGGGGGGCCAAGGGAGCAGTTACATCCATCCCTGATTATGGTATTTATGTTAAGACCGACGGAGTATTAAAAAAAAAAAAAGAAGAACTTAATAATCCATCATTGAGGGAAATTAACCAAAAAAAAAGAAAAATTGGTGGGGGAAAACCTACCAATCTTTATATTATTCGCTTTCAATTCGTTAATTATGTTTACATAACATAGATTAATTTTTTTGTAAGAATTCTTTTCTTCAAAATATATATATATATATATAATTGCACTTTGTTTTTTTTTTTTTGGGGGGGGGGGGTATATCTGGAGGGAGATGGCTTTTTGAGTGACAATGCACCGAAGCCCATTGACGATGAATTTGATGCCTTACAAATTAAAAATGGTGAAACCACATTGCTTTAATTAATAAATCGCATTAAGATAAAATGATAAAAAGAGGATATATTGCTTACAATCATTAGGGCAACTTTTTTATTTTTATTTTTATTGGCTTCCATGCAATTACGTATCTCCTCACTCAAAGTTCACTTTGTTTTTCTTATTACGAAAGCATACAGGAAGACAAACGTGTAATAACGAGTTGGTGCTCTCAAGGAGCATAGCCGCCACCATAGCCACCGCCTTCGCCACTGCCACCACCAGCTCCAGCACCATGCTCACCACCCCCACCCCCACCAGAGCCACCGCCTCCACCGCCACCACCGCCAACACCAACACCTGCCCCTCCCCCATGTCCAGCTCCTTGACCCGACCCACCGCCATATCCACCTCCATGGGCGCCTCCAGCTCCACCGCCGCCCCCGCCGCCACTACCACCTCCACCACCACCTCCATAGCCGGTACCCCCTGCACCATAGCCTCCACCAGAGCCAGCACCATAGCCTTCACCATAGCCAGAACCACCGGCACCAGACCCTCCTCCATGTCCACCACCAGCTCCTCCTCCTCCACCCCCACCACCACCATAACCCGCCCCTTTACCTCCAGCACCATACCCTGCACCACCACCCTCACCACCACCACTGCCATATCCCGCTCCACCACCCCGTCCAGCGTAAGCCGCACCACCGCCACCGCCACCTCCCTTGCCTGCCCCACCACCACCACCACCTATTCCAGCAGCACCACCACCATACCCAGCCCCGCCACCTTCACCACCGCCAGCACCACTTCCATAGCCAGTAACCCCTTCCCCTTCTCCAGCCTCACCACCACCACCACCATGACCTCCAACTACAGCACCAGCATGGCCAGAAACGTCGACTTCTGGCAAGTGGGTCAAGATGGATCTTCTCGCAGAACATATGCCTAAACAAAATAACAAAAAGGAAACAGCTGGAGGATTTTGTGGGTAGCCATTGGAATGTGTTTGAATCCCATAATATCCCTGGTCCCTGGAGACAAGAAGTTCGTAGAAAGGTATTTATAGGGATGGGGTTGGAATCCAAAAGCGCGTCGTAGCACACATTTGTGGTTGAGGCACATGCAAAAAGACCTATTGGCTTTGGATGGTCTAATTTTGATAGACATCCACCAGTATACACTCACTCCCACTTGTAGATCCACTAAAGTGTGTCTTTGCTGTCGCCCACATTGAATCATGTATTCATTCCTTTTATTTATTTATTTATTTGGTTGTTAATTGGACCTAAGACTACTGCATTACTAGTGAGCTAAAACTTATTGCGATCATATATTGATGTTATATACTTGAACAACTTATTGCATTTTAGGCTAAAGCTCTATCATCTGGCATATACAACAAAGGAAACTAATGAATCACGTTGGCTTGATCAGCAAGACTTGCTATCTTGTCATGCGCTTGATTGCATAATGCTTTGAGCCATTGCTCTTAGTGCTCGTCGATCGTTTTTTATTCGCAGCATATATCTCTGAAAACGAAAATTAGATTGTGAAGCTACAGTTTAACACTTGAGTACGATATCTTTTTTTACCAATTTGTTCGGTTGGGCCTTGTGAAAGTGATAATGTTTTCAAGACAATCGAGTCTACAACGTATACTGTCAAGAATATTTAATAGAAAATCGACAAAATTAAAAAAAAAAAAAAAGAAGAAGAAGGAATATTTAATAGAAAAGTTTAAGCTATCACATATTAACAAAACACTAATATGCTCATTTACTTGCAACTTTACTTAGAGTGAAAGCGTAAATAAAACATTTACAATTAACCTGATGTTTACAAAGATTCTGAAGTACCATGCCGGTGCTGGCTGTAGCCGTGGGAGGTGGGGGCCCTCACCAAAAAGCATTCAACCGACACCATCAACAGATGAGTCCTTTACCCGCACTCCAAAAGCAGGTACGCGTATGTCAAAAACTTGTTCAATTTAAAATTACAAACTATATGCTGAGTTTTTAAATCACATATTGCACTCTAAAATATGCCTACATATTATATTATACTATTAAGGCTGTCTTGGTGGTTGGTGAGCAAAAATTTCAGCGGCAATGTTCGTTTCTGTTGGCCCCGCACATATGTACGTCTGAAAAGTGTTACGGGTTTCTTTTTTAATTGGTCGATGATGGATACAAAAAGAACATAGCGGAGGCACAGAGCACTATAATGTCAGATTGCGAACATATATTCTCGAGATTCTGTGAATGAAGCAAGAACCTTTATGGTTAAGAAAAACTTGCTGTGTTTTTGTTTCTGTGGCTATCGAGTGTACATTTTTACTAGTAGCAGCAGGGCAATCATTAATATTCTACCGAAAGGCTAATAGATTTAGGCCTTCTGTGTGATAAATGAATGCTTGGATTGGAGCTCTCTCTCCTGCACAACAGAAATTCATGCTACATTAGGAATTAGGGTAACCGGGCAAGAGCTTGTCACCATAGAGCTTGGCAAACTTGGTGTAGTCACTAATTTCACTTTTTTTTTTTTTTTTTTTGCAAATCATTAGTCTTCCTATTAGGATTTGAATCATCTAGGGATCATTAGTCTGGAAGTAGGATCATTAGTCATTATTACTGAGCCAATTCATTTGTTGTACAAGTGGTCTATTATTCTATCATTATGAAAATGCTAGCATTATTTAGCTACTTTCTCTTGTTGTCTCTTCTTCGTCATGTGTACAGTTTCTTTGAGTTTCTTTGCCAACTCAAACTGGTATCTAGAGAGCACTAACTTGAGTTTGAAGAGAATGTCAAAAATATTATTGTGATTTGACCATATATGATTGTGATTTCGTAATTATATTAATTTCATCTAAGTTCAATAGTCTCATTAAATTATAATAATATTTATAATTTTTTTCTATTAATAAATGATTATGTATTTATTGTAAATTGTTTACTTTGTTATATACCATTCTAAAATATGGGTTTCTCCCGTAAGCATCTAGATATAGTTGGGTAATATAATTTTCACTTCTCCGATTCCTTTTTTCTTATATTACTTTTGGACATGATGTAATAGGTTTATGACTGAAAATTTTTGTATTCAAAACATACTATTTTTGCATTTAATTATAAATTTTTATAAGTTATGTGAGTTTGTGTTTTATCCAAACTTTCAATTTAATAGACTTTCACATAAAAAGACATATTAAAGTTTAATAGATATATATTCTTCAATTTAATTTAATAATTTAACTTTTGAGTTAAGCAATTTCCTCGGACAATTATTGAAGATATTATGACTTAAATTAAGACTATTAGCATACCTCCAATGTGCCTTTTATTTCTGTCATCCATGTTTCATATACTTATTATGCTTTTGGAAATTGGTGCTTTCCAACCAGGCTCCCAACTTGTTTTACTTTATTTGATAATTCATCTTTGTGTTGAAGGAGGCCGTTCACATTTGTAACATAAACATAAACTCGGATCGCTTATTGTGCGAGTGCTGCTAAGAAGATTAAACTCCAACAACACTAGCTAGTTCGGCCATGTGGTTCCGTATACCTAATGGTTAAATGCATGCACTTTTATTTGATTATTGCTGGCCATAGTGTCTGTTACCTAGAAGTTCAAGCTATAGGAAATAGCAACGGCTTGAGAAAATGCACGTTTGAGAAAATATAATCTAGCCAATAGCTTCAGTAGGAAATACAATCTAGCCAATATCCTAAGCTTTGAGGAAATGCAAAGCTGAGAAAATAGATTCTAACCAATAGCATCAGTAGCAAATACACTCTAGCCAATAGCATCAGCTTCGGGAAATGAGCATTTAAGCTTGTTAGAATCCTTATTAATATATTCGTGTCACAATTCTCTCTTGTTTACTTCCTATCAAAACTAACCATTCTTTGGCTAGTCATCTTATGGTTCGATCAAGGGAAAATTTTGATCAATAAAGCAATTTAATCACCTTCTATATACTTTGGAGTTGATAGGGTGCATTTGGAAGGATGGGAATGTTGGTTTTCCATTTTGTGTTTTAAGATTAGGGAGTAGGTGAGATACTGATGTTATATGGATTATGCTCAACAGCTAGGTGCATTACAGAACCCACTGGATTTTGATCGTGGTTGATGAAAAAAGTTGTTATTATTAGCCGAAGCAAAGTTGAGGCTCCATGTGCTCGGATTCTTGTATTGAAAGGCAAACTGGCTGTAGAATTTAACCAAACAACTGAAATAGTAAGGCGCATTCAGCAATCCGGCAATTCTGCACTTCCAAGGTGTGAATTCCCGCCCCCCCCACCCTAGCTTTTTTCTTTTTCAATTTCAAGATGCCGCCCTTAGCAGAGCAGTGTGCAGAGATCGTAGTGGGAGATCACATGCCAAGAGATAGCACCGCTTCTTCTCAATCCTCCATGAATGGGGGGGACCAATCCATGTCATTGTGCTTAATTGGTTAGTGCGTTGGAGACTTATAGTCAAACATTATTCTCTACGTCGTCCATTACATCCCTTGTGACGTATGTACACACTATACATGTAATATGATTACTGGGGTGATCATTGACATTATTTATGTTCTTTTTTTTTCTTTAAAAAGAAAGAAAGAAAGAAAAAAAGAGAGATATGTACTTGGACGAGAGATGGTGCGTAAGATGAATCGATGACATCGATCCCTAACAGACCGTACCTAATACTTCTTGAGTGCTAACAACTAGAGCAAGTATCTACTACCAGCTGGAAATTCGGCCAGGGGATCCAAAGGGGTCGATTGAATCAAGACGGGAAGGAGTATGGCTTAGTGCGGGGCCATTACAGTCTACTGGCATTGGTCTGGGAGGCCCAAGTTTTATGGACCCAGAGACTCTCAAGTACTATGTCCATAATGCATCGTGGTAATCAAGAGTTTGGGCGTTAAGAGGTGCGAACTGCCGTACAATAAGCCAGAAAACCCAAATCAATCTCTTTTTTATTTGGTTCGATGTATTAATGCCCAGTTTAGTCACCGTTTATAGGCTCTAAATTTTGTTTGGAAATGCCGTCCTATTGACATGATGCATTTCAAATAAGCCTATACGAATGGATAAGGGGAGGACCCTCGCTTCCGCTTCCCCCCCCCCCCCTGGGGCGCCTCCCTCTTAATAATACAAGTGGATAAGGGAAAAAAAAAAAACAGATTGACCTGCTGAGTTAGAACAACAATTTTAATTGGTTCCCCCGAGATTACGGAATTTTGCTCACAGGGGATTTCTATTCGTAAAAAGAACAATGTAGCAGAGCCAATTGATTTCCATTGCTAAGGTAATCAAACCAGGGTTGGTGGGGCTTGGATGTGTCCACCTGCGGAGCAGGGTTACAATGCAGTTCCAATTGACCTCTACAGGCAGCACAGCAGAGGTGATCGCAAGGGGTGCCAAATGCCGTTCCACACAAAGGACCGCAGGGGGTCAATACAGGAAAGATCTCCGTCAATTCAAATTCAAGAGGAAAACTGTGAATCTGTAATTTCGTAAAGCTTATAACATCATCAACGGTGTTCAATACCTCAACCAATCCCTTTTCAACTTTCAGTTTGCACAAAACATTAACCACATAAAAGCTAACTACTAGAAGAAATAACTCGGTTGTTCACACTGCCGTTCAACCCTTGTTTTCATTATTTGATAGCTGCCGGTACGATCGTCCTACGCAATCTGTGTTATTTCCACAGCTTTGCATCATATCAGGGGCAATCAAGATTTTCTCAAAAAGTTTGAAAACTCACAATGTGCATATAAGAGAAAGGAAGCATCCGAGTAAGCAAATATGAGATAACACAAAGACCATCCCCCCAATGCAATTATTTGAAGCCAACAATTATCATGCAAATATGAATTTTCAAGAATTAGACAACAAGAGTTGGATGTCACCAATAAAGCTTAGTCCTTTAGGCCTATCTTTCCTTCTCACGTACTCCTGACTGTCAACTTCACTGTACTCACTCAACCCAACTCTTCCTCCCTTCTCCCACAGCCTCTCACCAAAACTCCTATTCCCATAATACACCTCCGCATCGACCACAGCAACGCCGTCCAAATCGCCTCCACTCTTCCTTACCATTATTGGTAGTCTCTCGTAGTGGCCGCGACTCGTGCCCTCCAAATCGTCGAGCCGGACGAGTCCGCGAGCCGACACGGAGTAGAGCTCGCCCTTGACCCGGTGGCCCACCCCCGGAAGGTTGATCAGGAAGGGGATCCCGTGGGGCCCAACGACCAGAGGGTACGCTTGGTGGGTCACGTAGGTGCCTAAGAATGCGGCGTCGTTTTGGCTCATCAAGTCTTGTACGAGGTTGTGGTTCGGGAAACCTCGTTTGAGGGTGCCGTACGTGAAGATTAGGATCTGTTTGGTCGGGGCTTCATTTTCAGCCATAGCCACGACGAGAGAAGGCCTTTTCAACGCAAGACCTGCTCTACCCGGGGCGGCGTCGTACAGAAATGAAACATCTTGGAATGAGATATTTTGCATATTTGAGCCGCCCTGGGACTAATAGGCTTTCAAGTTCCACACAATTGGCAATACCCACGTCGTATTGGATAAGTACGCCTCTATTTTGCCTTAGATAGGCCCACGTAGCCTGAGCTGTGTATATAAAAATAGGAAACATACAGAAAAATATATCAATATATATATATATATAGAATGGAAGTAATGAGGTTAGGGTCACGTGTACGGATGGGAATATATTCCTGCAGTCTGTAGTCGTCCACATCAAATGTATAGCATAGCAGATACGTCAAGAAACAAAACGTAATAAAAGCGGAGAGCATAGGAAATTTATGGCTACCTCAGTCGACGGAGTAAACAAAACCAAGAAAAAAAAAGAAAGAAAGAAAGAACGAAAAAAAAAAGAAATCATTACCTTAATCTCCCAAAGCAAATAGTTAAATGCAAAGGAAGTATTGTAAAGGAAGTATTGTACCAAACGATAAATCAATGAAGAAAATAACACCAAATTTTACGTGGTTCGGTCTATGTGACCTACGTCCACGAAAAAGACAAAGAAAATATTCTTATTAATAGAAAAAGTGTGTTACAAAATACAAAGAGTGTGACTCACTTCTCAAATCTCTCTTAATTCTCATAACCCTATTATGCCTATATATATAGGGATATAAGAAGGGCAAAAGGGTAATTTGGAATACAAGGCATGTTCCAACAAATCTACACCTTGCATTGTATTCTCTAAATATACAACAAAATAAAATCCATCTATCTCTCCTCCAAATAGCTCCTTAGAGCCAATCAATTAAAACGAACACCAATCAAGTCCAAGCAATACTTGAACTTGCTACGAAAAATTGGTTTCGTCAACATGTCAGCTGGATTGTCTGCAGTAGCAACCTTTTTCACTGAAATCAAACCTTGAAATATAACATCTCGCAAGAAATGATATCTGACATCAATGTGTTTGGTCCTCTCATGATACACTTGATTTTTGGTCAAATGTATAACACTCTGACTGTCACAGAATACAGTGATAGTTTCTTGTGATAAACCCAAATCAGTGACCAAACCTTTCAACCAAATAGCTTCCTTGACTGCTTCTGCTATTGCCATGTACTCAACTTTAGTAGTGGAAAGAGTAACTGTTGATTGCAATGTTGCCTTCCAACAAATGGCACTGCCTGAAAGAATGAAAATATAACCAGTTGTTGATCTTCTTCTGTCAAGGTCACCTGCATAGTCAAAATCCACAAAACCAGTAATCAACCTACTACCTCTGCTGAACATCAGTCCTACCTCTGTAGTGCCTCTAAGATACCGAAGTGTCCATTTAACTGCTTGCCAATGTGCTTTCCCAGGATTAGCCATATATCTACTGACCACACTGACTGCTTGTGAAATATCTGGACGAGTGCAAACCATAGCATATATAATACTACCCACTGCACTAGAGTATGGAACACGTGACATATATTCCTCATCTTCTAGGTTATTGGGTGACAAAGAGGCTGAAAGTCTGAAGTGTGATGCCAAAGGAGTACTTACCAGTTTGCAACTCATCATCTCAAAACGATCAAGAACCTTCTCGATGTACCTCTTCTGTAAAAGGTGCAACTCTCCTGCTTGCCTGTCTCTGATGATCTCCATGCCCAAAATCCTCTTTGCAGCTCCCAGATCTTTCATCTCAAAATCTCTACCAAGTAGTTTCTTCAAACTGTTGATCTCAGATATGCTTGTAGAGGCAACAAGAATATCATCTACATATAGTAGCAGATAGACAAATGATCCATCATGCATCTTCCTATGGCAGACACAACTGTCATACTCACTCCTTGAGTAACCATGACTTACCATTGTCTAGGAGACTGCTTTAAACCATATAGAGATTTCTTCAACCTGCAAACATGATCCTCCTTGCTTTCAATTTGGAAACCCTCAGGTTGATCCATATAGATGACTTCCTCAAGATCACCATGTAGAAAAGCAGTCTTGACATCAAGCTGCTTTAGTTCCATATTATACATAGTAACCATAGCTAGAAGCACACGAATGGAAGTGTGCTTAACAACTGGAGAAAACACCTCATTGAAGTCAATTCCTTCTTTCTGGCTATAACCCTTTGCAACCAGACGTGCCTTGTACCTTGCATCCTCAACTCCTGGGATTCCCTCCTTCTTCTTGAAGATCTATTTGCAGCCAACAGTCTTCTTATCTTTGGGAAGTTTCACTAAGTCCCAAGTCTGATTCTTATGCAGGGACTCAATTTCCTCAGTCATAGCAATGCTCCACTGGGAAGATTCAGCACAAGTGATAGCCTCTGAATAGTTGCTAAGTTCATTGTACTCCACCTCTTCTGCTACTGCCAAACAATAAGAAAAATCTGAGTTTGAAAACCTGGCTGGCGGCTTGATAGTCCTTCTGGGTCTGTTTCTAGCGATACTGTACGGCTGTGCCTGTTGAGTATCTAGAGTATCATCATCTGTTTCTGAAGTATCAACCCGAATCTGTTGACCTGACTTAGAAGGAATATCACTTTCAAACTCCACCTGCTGTGTGGAACTCCCACTATCTTCATCATTTGGCTTTAAGACTTCCTCTTTTGGATTCAGCATAGCGAATTCATCAAATGTCACATATCTGCTGATGAGGAATTTTGGAGATTTAGGGTCTGGACACCACAACCTATAATCTTTCACTCCAGAAGCATAACCAAGAAAAATACATTTCTTAACTCTCGGTTCAAGCTTTCCTTCATTAACATGAGCATAAGCAGGACAGCCAAATATCTTCAAATCAGAATAATCTGCAGATTTGCCTGACCACACCTCTTCAGGTGTCTTACACTCAATGGAAGTACAAGGAGATCTATTCACCAACCAACAAGCTGTATTAACAGCTTCTGCCCAAAACTCCTTGCCCAAACCTACATTGGATAACAAACATCTAGCTTTCTCTATCAAAGTCTTGTTCATGCGTTCTGCAACTTCATTCTGCTGTGGAGTTTTTACAACTGTGCGGTGTCGTACAATGCCTTCAATTTTGCTAAATTCATTGAATTCGTTATTACAAAATTCAAGGCCATTATCTATTCTCAGCCTTTTAATCTGCTTTCTAGTCTGTTTTTCAAGTAAAGTTTTCCATTGCTTGAAGGTTTCAAACACTTGACTTTTATATTTCAAGAAATAAACCCAAACTTTACGAGAAAAATCATCAATGAAAGAGCATATAAGCGGTACCCATACCTTTAAAGAGAACCTGAGAAGGACCCCAAAGATTTGAATAGATATAGTCCAATGTTTCCTTTGTTTTATGGATGGCTGTATTGAAACTCAACCTCTTCTGCTTCCCAAAAACACAATGCTCACAAAATTCTAATTTTCCAGTGTTCTGACCACATAAAAGACTTCTCTTACTCAAGGCAGTCATACCTCTTTCACTCATGTGTCCCAGCCGCATGTGCCACAATTTCGTTACGTCTGAATCTGAAACTGAAGTAGAAACTACAGTTGAATCTGTAACTGTTGAACCATGCAAGAAATACAATGTGCCAATTCTGGCAACCTTCATCAATATAAGAGCACCCCTGGAAACCTTTGGAACTCCACCTTCACACCCAATCTTGCAGCCATTCTTCTCAAGAGTGCCCAAAGAAATAAGATTCTTCATCAAATCTGGAATGTGTTTGACCTCAGATAAGGTCCTAATGACACCGTCGTGCATCTTGATCTGCACTGTACCAATCCCAGCAACCTTACAGACGTGATCATTTCCTAACAAAATACCACCATTAATTGACTTGTAAGTGGTAAACCATTCCCTGTTAGGAGTCATATGTTGTGAGGCTCCAGTGTCTACGATCCAGGTATCCTGAAATCTGCTTTGGCCTTGTGTAACACAAAGCAGATCATCACTCTCATTTGGTGCCATATGAGCTTCTCCTGGTGGATAGTTCTTCTGATTACTATCAGTCTCATCACTCTCAGTTGTTATCATTCTAACTTGCAACAATGCAAAATTAGTGTTTCTATCGAACTTCTCAATTTCATACTTTACCGTTGATGAAGATAAAGAAGTCATTGCAACAAAACACTTACCATGAAAATTTAAGAATACAAATTGATGGCTCAAATCGCAATCTGCCTCCAAACTACAGTGCCACCTCGTGCTACAGTGTCACCCGATGCTACAGTGTCACTCAAAGCTACAGTGTTTACTCGTGCTACAGTATCACACTCGGTGTTATAAAATACAAAGAGTGTGGCTCACCTCTCAAATCTCTCTTAATTTTTATAACTCTATTATGATTATATAAAATATAAAAAAAATAAAAAAATAATTTAGAATACAAGCATATTGCAACAGGAAGAAAGAAATTGTGAGAGACAGGCCCAATGAAAAGACTGGTCCAAAAGCTCCGTAATTGATACCTTTTTATTTATTTATTTATTTATTGGCAAAAGGAGGGCCCCCGAGTGTCTAATAATTGAGCAATGGAGTCCGCTCCAAAACCTACCCCCCTCAATCGCTTGGAAATGAAAGCACAGGGAAAGTTTCATGCACGTTCCCATTCATCCATGTAATTAGTTAATAGACCCCTCAACTGTTATAACTAAAATTATTCACGTCAATGATGACTTCGTTCCAAAAAGTACTCATTTCTTACTTTTCAATTGACATGCTTTGAACGATTATCGAACTATGGTTGCAATAACTGTTACGGATTGAATAGCAATAGCAATCAGTTGCTGTCAAAGAACACCAAACTTTACGAAAGCTAGATCCCTTTATGACTTCGAGCACCACCACATCTAGTGAGAGTAGGGAATTGTCCAATGTCGCCAATTCACTCAGCATTAATTTGAGCAGTGTGTTTCGAGCGATGCGATAAAAAAGCAGCTAAGCAGCACAAGAATATGGACCTTAAGAGTATAAAAGCCTGGCAGGCCTTAGTCTAATTATCCAAGAGCCCACAAACTGAGGCCCCAAAAGAAGTTCTATATTTTCATAAAATTAATCCTTTTGTCCTCTATAGAAAAGTTAGTGAATAAAAATAAAAATTTTTATTTTGGATATCTCAAATTTTAATTTTATAAAGAAAATATAAGCTTAACCGCCCCCCCCCCCCCCCCCCAAAAAAAAAAAAACAGAGAGAATCACTTTATTATATGCGTTGCAATCCAAAACTCCTAATTTGGAAAAACAAAAAAAGCCCATCTCCCCAGTACGTCCCGACAGACCTCGCGGGGATATCTCTCTAGGCAAAACGACGAGCAGCAAAATGCCAACACCACGTACCTTCCTTTTTGACATTTCTTGAAAATGAAACGATAAGGGGCAGGGGGAGAGGTCATCGAAGGTGCAATCGTACGATTGCATTTGTTCTCTCAATGTTCGCCAAACATGACCAGACTGGGTCATTCAGATCAAAAAAATAAGTAGAGACTCAGTCGAATTTTTTGTTTTTAGTTCAGTCATGGAATCATCCTTCATCAAAACCTGTAAAGATAGTTCAATCCAGCGTTTAACTGACAAAAAAAAAAAGAAAGAAAAAGAAAATTGTCTCTCTTTATCATCAGATCGATTTCGACAGAAAATGCGGAAGTTTATAATTTGACCCCCAAAACCTCTTCAACATATAATTTAGTTTTAAAATTTTATTGAACTGGCAATTGATTTATAATTCTTTTTCTAATTTTATATTTTAGTCATTGAAATTAATATTTCATATTATAATAGATCCCCATGAGTTCTTCTCGTTAATTACCTCTAAAATCAAGTGTTAAAATGATTTTGGGTTAGAAATTCTGCGGGGAGCTGTCGTTCTTGACAAGATAAAGCTGCCTACCGCCATGGGACCATGCAGCCATGCATGGCGAGCGATTACTTTTTCTCCAAGCAATAGGAGATCTACAACTGGCGACCCCGTAGCCAGTGCTTATGGTTGTCTTAAAAAAGGCAAACGTCTCTCAAGATAGGGCTTTACCTTTCCATGCCATCTGGTATCTCCACAGATCCATATGCGATTCGGATTCACTTCAGTAGTGGAGCGGTCAATGTCCTTTCACCTGTTATCACGTTTTAATATAACTGTACCAGTACAAGCGATGGCAAATAATGAGGTTTATGTCACGTGCTCATTAATTTTAATAGATCAATATAATATAATCAAGTGATGATGTAATTAATTGTATTTATTTGTATAACATTATTATTACATAATATAAAGTGTTTATATATGAACATAAAAAAATATTAAATTTACAGTGATGAAACTTAATTTAAGAAAATACATTTGCATTAACAAAATTTATTTTACTTTTTTTGCTAGTAAAACCTTTTGTTTTTAATTTATAGTTTGACTCATATGCACTAGAAAATTAAAGGAAAACCCATTATTTTATAAGTTTTGTAAGAAAATTATTTTTTAGTCCAAGTTGAAGTTTACATTGGATAAAAATCAAGTTGAAGTAATTTATTCCCAACTTGAAAAAAAAAATACTAGTTTTGGTAAGAATCTTTTGATCTTATTGTTGAATTTTCTTTTAAATGAATTAGAAGCAAAGAATCTGCCTAAAGCAATTTTATAAACTTTAGATATCAAGTTGTTTAATTTTTTTTGTCATTTAAAAAAGATATCTTAAATGAGTATCTTGATTTGAATTAATTTGAAAGGTTAATTTGGTACCTTATATGGACATATTGATTTTCAATTTAAAAGAGTACCATTAAGACAAATATTCTCAAATTTGAAAATTGAAATTTAAGAAAAGCACCAACAAGACTTGTGAAAAGAATTTTTACAAAACAGTTTAGGTTTAAGTTAGTTGAATTAAAGTTTTATCTTATACTAATCTATTTTTCATATATAATTGCTAATAATTATATGCATAAACAATCAAATTTCTAATATGGAAAATGCTCTAATAGACAATTAATTCTTAATGCAACAAAAATGCACTTTTTATTTTGAATTTCCAACAAGCATTCAACATTTCTTTTGGGGTCTTGGTCACTTTTTAGCCTATGAATAACTTTATTTGTAGTAGCAAAATATAAGAGATCAAAAATCTTGTATTGAATTGTTTTTCATTAAAAAAAATCAAGGATGCATAAGAGAAAAAAATGTTTGAGTTACATAAAATTCTAAAGAAAATTTTGTGAGTATTTTAAAATCATAAAATTGAAAAATTAAGAGTTTGAAGAAACAAATTTATGTAAGTATATTATAATAAAGTTGTAGACCTTTATACAATTATGATTAAGGACTATATTATTGTTATAATTGGTCTTTTCCTTATTAGGAAATTTAATAATAGATTCAAAATTCCCAAAACAATAGTTATAGGGAGAGTACTTAAGAACAAGAATTTCAAATATCTATAAATTGTTGTATCTTACTTTTCTTATTTTTAACAATTTTTATTATATAAGACCACACATTTATTAAGCTTTATAATAACACATTTTAAATATTTGAATTTTTTATGAGTTGGTTGATAATCATATAAATAAAATTTGTTTGATTTATAATATATAAGGTTGTCTTTATATTTAAGTTCTTTGCCTAAATGCTAAAATTTTCTTGGTCAAATCAATTATATATAAGATTTTATGACTTTACAAATCACATAAGTGTTATCTTTCTTGGCCTTTACAATTATTGTTCAAATATTTTTTTTCCTATCTTTTATCTTATTATTGTATATATACTTTAGTGCCAAGCCTTATCTTCTCCATATTAATCCATTGTCTCTCTTTCATGAAGCCATACAAACAATCATGCACCATTAAAAGAGCAAAGTCATCACCTAAACTAAGTTTATCCATAGCCATAACTTATAAAATCCTTAACACAAAAAAAAAATGAACTAATACTCCTTTTATCCTTATTTCCGATGACACTAATCTGCTATCTCCACCTATATAAACTTTATTTCTAGTTAAAGCTCCTTTGATATCATAATTTCTCTATAATTAGGAGACCTTCAACACCTTTCAACTATTTTTAGCTTCCTATATTTACTTATAAAGGATTCACAATCAATTCCCCATACTATTTCACATAGCATTGGTTCAATCCCTTAAGATATAACTAACATTTGAATGGTCGTTGAACTCTTATATGAAGGTAAAGGTGTCATTTGCAAGGTCTTAGATGAGATCTATATTACTCAACATAAAAAACTTGGATTTGTTCCTTTATCCTTGCTTTCTCTAGAATATATCTCCCTCCCACTTTCACCCTCTCCATACTATTTTTCCTCTCCATCTCCCTCGACTATCTTCTTTAATTAATTATTTTTGCAAAATGCTACTTTAAAAGGAAGACTAGATTAGATGAGAGAACAGTAATTGGGGAAAGAAACTAGGATTAGAATTGGGGTAGGGTACTTAGGGAAGGGATTTTTGAGAAAAATATGTTCTCAAGTGTGTATTTTTATAATTTTGTTCGCTTTTATACCTTTAACATACAAATACAACATTTTAATCATTTTCCATCACTGATTGTTCTTGATTGAAGCAAAATCCAAATGTTTAAAATTAAATTGAAAACGATTAAATGTTCAGGACTATATCAAAAAAATTGAAAAGGCTTATGATCAATTCTTGTCTTATCTTTTATACACATGCCCGTGAAAATTTCATACTAAATATTTACAATTTAATCGAAAATAAAATTGATCGAGACCTATCATGTAAGTTGGCAAGTTCTCTCACTTTTGCTAGAAAATAGTTGGAAAATAATCAAATTGTGAAAATAAACATAGTTGATAAGAAGACCTATAATCAGTCACAAACCACCCTATGTCGTACCCAAGGATAGCTTTCAGTTCATTCCATTCTCCCCTTCGGGACACTACTAGCCCCTATATGCCTAAAAGGGCCCCAGAGGTCACCTCCCCTATCTCCTTCGTTAAGGAGTGGGACTGAATGCATTGAGTAGTCAATACTACCATTGTCACATTGGTTGGCATTAGACCCCAATCACATGAATCAGCTTAGACAAATATACATGCGTTAGACCACCAACACCTATTGAAGATAATGACTGTTTCTCCTCTCTTTCTCTCGCTCTCTACACACATGTTTGAGAATTTCGATTCTCTGCCTAAGTTGATCTTCGAAGTACTAACGTCAAAGTTTGCTTCTAATGCTTGATTGTGTACTATTTTGTAGAACTTGTGTACAACCTAACTATTGGATCCCTGCGTTGACATGACCAAATATCATCTCAACATTAGTTTCCTCAAGTGAGCACCTCTTATAAAGAGTCATTGTCTCTTCAGTCTGAACAATTAAGTTCGAAATTTGATACTTAAGAACAAATTAGGATTACATTCCATTCATTGTTACATGGCAAGGTCCCGTAGTCTCCTCATTTGTCTTATATCTAAGGAGACAAAACGAGAATCATTGAAATCAAAAGAAAACAAAATTGGGTTTGCTTTTACCTTGCAACGGTGTGCGTATAGCCGTCGTGGGCATGGGCGTCAGCACAAAGAGTCCCAGCCCTCTGAGATGGTGGAGCCGGGGCTCCATTTAGCTGCGAAAACAGTGAGAATATGGCAAAGGGATACACTATGAATAACTTAGGTTGGTCCATGTGAGTGTTACATTAAAAAAAAAAAAAAAAAAAAAAAAAAAAGAAGCGTAGGTTGGCATTGTACCGTAGCTTAAATTGGTTGTCTTGGGCGGTGAAGTGCATTTGGCTTTTACTTGCATTTCCCCTTTGAATGGGAATGAAATGTTGCCTTTGCTGATAAAAAAAAAAAAATTGCGTGATTTGAGCAATTTTTTTTATAAACTCTTTTTTTTATTTATTTACAATGAAAAGACAATTGTGTCTCAATAAAAGTAAGGTAAGAAAAAAAAAGTGAAAAATGGAATTTTTCTCCAAAACAAGAGAAGAAAGGAAGTGGGACCATTCAGTGAGGAACGAAGACATATCTATAACGTGCGACCAATTGGAAAACGACACCTTCCCGTGCGTGGCAGGACACTGCACCCACATGCGTTGTCGCTCTTTCCTTCCCCCAACGTGGGTCGCCCTTTGACCTTTGTTTTACCTCGGGGATTTGACTTACAAACGACATGGGGACTGCAATTAATGTTATGAATGGAAAACTTAGCCGAAAATAAATTTAAGTGAATATAATAAATTTTATATTTCATATTACACTAAAACATAAAAAAAAATTTGGAATTAATTTTAAGGAATAGTAAATATAAAGCAATTAATTATAATTTTTTTAAATTTAATCATTAAAAATTGTTTATTTTTATTTATGCTTTACATAGTGATATTCAATATAGAAATATAATATAAAAGTTCTTTTATATCTATTTGAATCTATTAAATTTTCGTTCACTTGGTAAACTCTATTATGAATTTAATTACTTTCATCAATTCAATATATTTCAGACATGACTTTATAGTTATATATTTATAACTTTGTTTTTAAATATGACCATACATTAAAAAGATTAACATTATACAACTAACAATCATAATAATATAACATATGAATTTGCTTCTAAAACCTTTGTTTAACTTTTCATATCAACTTCATTTTTAAAAAAGTCTTATTGGTTAATTAATTTGAGGAATTGATACATTTTTAAGCTATGTATCGACTCTCCTCATACTTTTCTTTTCTTTTCTTTTCTTTTTTTCGTGACCCTAATTGTTTCTCATATCCTTGCTGACCCGGTTTGGTTTCTTGCTGTCACACGGAAAAATTCTTTTGGACCTCAATCATTTTTATTTTGTCAAGAAGACATACTGATTAGAGGGGACCCATAACAGCGGCTGACCTGAAACAATAAAATTAGGTTGAAGATGGGATAGAAGGAGATATTAAGATCGGATCTTCTGTTGTGCTGTGCAGAAAGGCATTCACTCAGTACCATCTGACTGCTCATTGCACTCAACGAATATCCCATCGAAAACCATGCCATGTACGTTTGTGGATGGAAATTTTAACAAATTCATTATGATCATCAAGAAAAACAAACACTGTTCATGTTATGTAAATCATAGTCGAATGAATGTTTAATGGATAAAAAAAATAAAATTAAAAATAAGCGCTCAATTGAATGGAAGAGCCTTTATTGTAATGTGAGGATCTCATGCATACTGTGTTAAGATCTTGAAATTGTGGCAAAAAAAAAGAAAGAAGAAAGAAAAAAAAAAAAAAAAAAAAAAAAAAAGATGTCACTATCTTCTTGAATCTCATGTGGGTATTGTTTGTTAATTGAATTTATTAGTAGGAACCTTGATTTCATCTCCTTGTCTCCTTTTGTTTACATTTTTTTTATTTTGTTTTCCATGATATAAATTATAAGAAAAAGGAAGAATAAACGGCCAATTTAAACTAATTCATGATATTGCGGAATTGACCAAGCTCCTTAACATGTTGTAAGACAGTTGCACTTGTCCATATAATTGCAAACATTCTATTTAAAAGGAAAAAAAAAGGCATAAATGGAGCAAAATTGTAGAAAAGTGCAAAAGTAATTCATTATTACTTCATTTACTATGAAAAGAGAGTTCAGTTTTATAGAATCAAAATTTATGACATGTTTTGAAACTACAATTTATGAATTATAAACTTATTTTAGGTTTGGAGTCGTTCACATCACAATTAAGTAGTTAAAATTTTGGTATGATAATCATGCATCTAAAAATAAAATATTCAATTGATGTTAAGCATATAAAATTAAAGTATTTTGTTATTAAGAAGGTGACTCAAAACAAGGATGTTTAATTAAACATACTAATTTCATGATAACATATCTTTTAATGAAGAGCTTGTAATCAAAATAATTTAAAAATTATAGTCTCAAAATGAATTATGATTATAATAATAATGAGTGATTTATGATTAATATAACACTTTGAGTTTTATGATATGTTTTTTTTATATATATTGTACTTCTCTTATTACTCGTAATTGTGTATATAATTTATTTAAAATTTATAAAATATTATTGTTGACTAGTTAAATTCATATATTGAAAGATAAGTAACGTAAAATATATATATATATATATTCCTCTGGTGCATATATTAATTAATGTGATAAACTTATAATTAGAGAATTTGGAAGAGTGTTAAAAAAAATTCTTCTAAATAGTCTTTTAATCTAAATCTAATCAAATAATGACATGACTTGATTATTATATGAATAAATATATAAATTTAGTTGATGGACATATCAAAAATAACATATAAAGATTTGTATATATAATTAGTCGTTTTTTTTAAATTATTTTTTCATATCACACCGAGGAAATTCATCTAAATTGTGTGATAGACAGAAGAAGACCTTCTTTCGCAAATTCGAGCCTATATAGTTCCTTATTTCAGTTTTGCCAATGAAAACATTCATTTTAATCGTTTGATGACGATGAGTTAAAGAAATAAAGCCAACAAATGGTACGTGATCTTGACAGGAGCAAAAATTGGTGGTCCCTTGCCCCAGGGTCTGCTGCAGTCTGCAATTAATTCTAAGTCTTTTGGAAGCCTTTTCAGCATTTGTCTCTGCTTGCTCGACTGTTTCTTAAAAGCAATCTCTGCTAGACTGGAACCATATAATGGAAGTAAAAGTCCTGTTACTTCCGTTCGAAGGGCTTTTGAGTTTGAATATTGCCCACCTAAGGTCCACTTCACAGCAACAACAACAACAACAACCAAATCCAGCATCGAAACCCCAGATCCCCAGCTCCCCCCCCCCCCCCCCCCCAACTTGGTTACCCTTTTTGTTTAGAGACATCTTTTATGTTCCTTCACTTTATTTCCTTTCTTTGGATAATTGGTACTTGGTTGCCACTCATGATTTTATTATTATTATTATTTTTTTTTGGCTTTCTCGAGCAACATTTATTTGTGGCTATCGTTAAAAGTTTATGATAACTAGTGTCAGTTGTGTTAACTGGGCAATATTATTGCTGTGTGGCTCATATTTCATTAAGTTCCTTTTTAAGTTTTTACTGGCAAGGAATTCTGGATATCAATCTTAAGGGTCTAGTTTTTACAAATGCTCATGATATATTTAAGATTTAATTTTTGGAGTACTCCCGCAATCGAATCCAAACACTCGTTCTCACCAATTCGTCTAACTTTAAGTAATTTGTAAAGTTTTGAAAGGATTTTCTATAAATTATTTTAAATTTCTAAATTGAAGTTTTCAGTCATAAATTTGAAGTAAAGCAGCTATATTGTTTGTCCAATAGATAACTGATTTTGTTCCCGTGATAATTGACTGCTACCATGGTTAAGTTGTTTTTGTTTTTGAGATAACTATTAATAAATTTTTTGATATAATTAAAAAAAAAAAGGAAATTTGAAGTAAAGCATGAAAAGCATTTTTTATCATCATACAAATTATATAAACCATTTAAAATTTTTCTATTTGTGATTAGGCGTTTTTGGAGTATCTTTTTCTATTTAGATTACAATATATTTTTTTAGTTAGTTAAATTATTTTAATTATAAATATTTTTCTAAATTTAAGGGATTAAAAATATTTTAATTATCAGTGAAGTTTATTTAAATAAATTATCAATAAAAATTTTCTTTTGAGAATCAATATCTTTTTTGATAAATTTCAAAAAAAAAAATTCAACAGTTTAATCAAATGTTAGACATTTACTATTTTCTTTTTCTCTTTTTCCAAGATGACTGAAAAAGAAAAAAAAAACTAAATAATATCTGATCATACTTCTAACACAAAGGAAAATCTTGATTTAAAATATTCTGAAACAAAAAAAAAAGTTCAAGAAGACGGAACTTTTTTAATCCTGATTAGAGAGACCTTTACCTTGGAAAGTGAAGGAGAAAAGGACCCCAGTTGGAGTTGGTGGGTGCATCAGTACCGATTAGAAAAATAATTAAGGCAGTGATTAGTTCGACTAATGATGCAAGCATGATTTGGTTCTGCAATCAAATCTTTGTGCCCGAATAGGCTTGACAATAGATTTTCGTGAGGCCTACAAGTCTTTGTAATCATGCATTAAAAAGTACATTTATTGTTTTTATTGTTAATTATAATTATGTATAAAAAAAATTTAAAAGTTTAACTAATGCTTAAGGTTGTTTTTTTTTTTTTTCCTCAGAAAATGTTCACTGTATTCTGAGCTATTTAATGATATGATTTTTTTAATATTATTTTTATAAATTTAACTTCTTTTCTTACGATTGAGAATCAAAATTTGAAAATAAAAAAATCTATATTGTATATTATTGCAATTCACATACATGTATTGAAAAGTGTCAAAACTGGCCACAATTATATAATTTTGTTGAAAACTTAGATGACTGCTGCATTAAAAGAAAAATAAATAATTGGGTTGTTGAGATGGTAACCATTTTGTTTACCAAATATTCATGTGCTAAGATTCGACAGATTTAAATGGAAATTAAATGGCCTATGATTAACCCTATGCCTCAAATTCGCTGGTTAGTATCAAAAAATAAATTGCAAATTCATGTGAGCCAAGGGATTGACAACGTAAGGCTTTGAATGATTAGATGCTTCATTATTGCTCGGCAGAATCATTTTCTTCTCAAAGTTAACATTTTTTATTTTTTTTTTAGTATATTGGCGGCTCAAGAATTTTTATTCAATATCTTTGCCATTGTACTATAACAATTTTTTAATTCAATCTTTGTATTTTTTGCAGATGCAAATCATAACATTTCGAATTTTTATAACCTCAATTTTATTGTGTCGTGGAATGTTAGGAATAGGAACATCTTCTTGCTAACTAATGAATATTTTGAATTTTATGATATAATTAAATAATGTTATTGTTAATTAATTATTTGCGAAAAAAAGAAAAGATTAGAATCGTTTTATCTCTGTATAAATCTTGGTAGATTTTAAAACTTTCTTTCTAAATAAAAGAAAGTTAATAGATCATGAAATAAAATTTTCAAAAGAATAGTTTTGATAAATTTGATCTTTTTGTATTCTAAGAATTTCTTAATCACTGATTCTTTTGATGAAGTTTTTAAAGGTAATTTCTTCGCTATATATCCCAAAGGAGTCAAATTGAAACAAGGAAAAGAGTTGGTTTTGCACAAAATAATTTATATCTACAAGTCAAATAATACTTGTTCTTACCCTCCAAGGGGTTGTCATTTTAGGTTTGTTTCTGGGAGTTACTCCAATGGAATTCATACTTACAGGTCAAATAATACTGGCAGGTGGCATATAAATTTGTTTCCATAACAAATCTCTCAATTTCAAACAATAAATCTGTAGTCAATTTGTTTTGTTAATTATCTGTAACTTTCCATTGATAGTTTAATACTTTGTGTTCTTCGCGTTAATGTCATAATTTTCTATGCATATCCATGCGCACTTCCAAATGATGCTTATTACGGACAACTTTTAGAATTGTTTGTTGCTTTGAAATTGTGGTCATGACTCGAATTCTATATTAATACTTGTGTATGTTCTTCTTCCATATTCATAATTAACTTCTCAACTTCTAAGTGGAATTCTTATCTCCATCTTGTATTTAATTTGAAGCCAATTGTGATTTATATATATATATATATATATATATATATATTTGGCTCAATCGTAATGCTTGAGTGTCACTCACTACATATCATGGAAAAAAATCTCTTAAAATTCTTAATCGTTCGCATTCTTTGAAGATGAGCAAGATTGTGTTAATGTTAAACATCAGCTGTACAAATAGTTCATCTCAGCTCAGCAAATCATTTTAGTGAGCATGTTCATATTTATGCTGGACCCTGCCACGTCCTCTCACCATCGATTCACTGTCTTTGTTAATTGATGTTCATACTGACATGACTGCCGTCCTGACGAGGAATAGAATCAGCATGTGTCCCATCCTAATCATCCTTCTCCTCGCCTCTCCCTTCCCTCTCTGTTACACTTCATTTATTTCTAAAATGTAATTTATTTCTTACAAAGTGAGTAGCGAAACAGAATACGCACATATGTGTCTGTTCATATCCTGCTGGTGGCGGCACTGTAACAGTAAAGTGTCATTGCATAAATGTGTCGTTATGCATTGGTTTGTTTTCATTTGGTTTCTCAATAATTGATACGCAAGTGCTATAAATTGGGTTAAAGTAAACTGTATGGGATTTGGTTCCATGGGTCATGTCTCGGGGAAGAACAGACAACACGAAAAGTTGAAGCGTTTTGGATTCTTTTACTCCTCCAAGATGTCCTGTCATTTTCCAATCCCTTCAAATTTTAAGGAGCTAAGATTTGTTTCTCTTCCCAATAATAAAATCGCACTTTTAAGAGTTTTCGTCTTCCAGATCAACCTAATGAATCATGACCAACCGTCGCAATTATGAATCAATCTACATAGTTTAATAAAGCACTTTAAGAAAATAATTTTTTACCATTCAATTTTTGTATAAACAAAATTATCAACGCCAAATAATAATCATTATGCGTAACGCGGGTGGTAAAACTATACACAACCTTGACGATACTCTCTCTCTATTTTTTTTTTTTTTAATTTCGTTTTTTCACCTAAGGTGAATTCAGCTCTTCTTCTTGATTGTAATAACTAACACAAAAAAGAAGTTGTTAGTATGCTATTCAATGTGCAGATAAGATGTCATGACGACACCATATTGAACAATCATAATCGTATAGTAAATGAACAGAAGATCCATGTGTCTGGTTGGATGAAGAAGGTAGGACTGGTTGAATTATGTATAATTGTGATAATTTTCCTGGCATGACAAAGCAACATGTGGTTTAATTAAATATATTTAATGGGCGAATCCAACTCCTCAGCTCCAAAAATTTACAGAGACCCACTAGGGTACAATTAAGTGATAGAGTTGTATAAAAATAAACTAAATTTTCATTTGAAATTTATATAATACCAATATTAATGTTTTAATGTAGTGAGGTCCATTTCACTAATAATAGTTATACATCCTACTAGGAATATATTAAGTTTTGTTACATATACTCAATAAAAGATTACTCTTACATTTATAATAAATTATTTTGTGGAAGCAACAATAATCAAATTATATCATTAATCTATATTAAGACAAAATTTAGGTTCTATTAAATCTTATCTCTAAAATTAACTCAAAAAAAAAAAAACACTTATCACTAAAATGCTTATACCTTTAACCAACTAACTGAAACTATTAAATTTTATTATAATCAAAATTTGAGCCTAATTTCAGACCTAATGATCTCTAACTTTAATTTAGGAAATAATTTGATTATATTTTTTAGCATGAAAAAAAAAAAAACACTTTCTTCATCACCAATTTTCATTTAAATAAATCAATATTGTATAATAATGTCAAAAAAAATCACCTAAAAAGGATGACATATGTTTGGAAATCCTTTTTGTTAGGGATTTCATAAAGAGGCTTAGAATGATCTATCAAACCTAATTAATAGCATTGAACTTGCCACTCTCCCCGTTTGGACTGGACACCAACTCTTTTAAGCCTAGAAGGGTCCAAGTCGACTGAAAAGCTGATGTCATACTTGTTACATCTTTACTAAACCCCATTTAAATAAAATACTTAAATGTATATAAAAAGGTTAGACAAATATTCATTCTAGGTAATAATAACTTTTTTTTTTTTTACTTATTCATTTGAAAACTTGATGTTGAAAATAAAGATATTTTTAAAAATTCTAATTTCTTATTGGGAAACTAATTGTTTTTAACAATTAAAAACTAGTTATTATAATTATTATTGTCTTCCTTAATACTTATCAATTGCACTAACTATTTTTAGCTATTGGAAAAATAGCTATTGAAAAATTAACCATTATAATTGTTATTGTCTCCCTCAATACTCATCATTCATAAACACTAGACATTAAATTGGAAGTAGTATAAATATAACTTCTTATTCCTTTCCAAAATAGAAATATAATAAACCATGATTTCCTTTTTCTTACACCTCGAATACTAAATTGTTAGGTTTTTAAATTTGTGTTTTTTCTCTTACCTCAATTGTGGAGTGCATATCAGTGGAAAAATCTATTGTATCTTGAGAGGATAATCACTGTAACCTGTTGTATTATAACAATTTATCTACAGGGGTGAAATTATCCTTAAAGACAGTGTTTATATATGCTTTAGATTAATATCCTTTGGTATCTAAACTTTTAATTTATTTTTGTATATTTTTGCTAACATTTGAACCCCTTACTAACTTGATCATTGAAGTGCTAATGTTAAAATCCACCTAAGATGCTTAGTTGTGTACTTTTTTTGTGAGACTTAGTCCTTAAACCCTTTTGAGGACCTAATTAAATGTCATCTCGACATATGTCCCTTTTAGTGAGAACCCCTAATCATGAATAATTCTTCCTTTTTTCTTTCATATATTTTAATGACGAGGAAAAATGAGTAAAACAAAAAACAATACAATAAAGTCAAGTAAAAACTAGTTAGTTATGTGTCTACATAAAGTAGTGAATTGATACTTAAGGAAGGATCGTCCAAAGCTTAGAAATCTTTTTTTGCTAAAACTCCAATGTTTGCTAGAAAGTCTACATAAGAGCCTTCCATATAGAGAGTACATTAAAGGCAACAATCCCAAAATAGATGTATTTCACAAATGAAGAACAATATTAGTTAGTATTCCATCTATTAGTAATCTTTTAAAGGGCAAGTCTTGAATCATATTTTAAAACAATATAACTGAAGCCTCTTTCCCACACATATTTTAAGGCAACATAAACAACTTATAGCTTGACTCTAATTACCATGGTGATACCACAACATCCATAAAATATTAAGAATTGTAAAGATATTTATCAAATAAATAAGTAAAAAAAAATATAGATCATAAAATTGATTAGTAATAATAGATTGATTGTTAGTTAATTATGGTAACAAAACTTAGACTAAAAGATACTAAGACTTTCTTGATTCTTCTTTTTTTAGCCTTTTCAACAAATTATTGTAAACTACTATTATCCTAACATTGGGATTCTGATGGTAATCCACACAAACAATTGGAAATAATTTTCTAAACTTTATTAGGGATAATGGAGTTAAAGGCTAATACTATTATGTTAAGTTTAATATCATTTGGTTGGCTAATTAAAGGGGTATATATACAAAATCTCACTTTTAAGCCTTAGTTAAAAGACTCGTGTTAATTTCTTATAAATTACACTTTACTTTTTATATTTTTAAATATCTCATAATTGACTCCAAAAATTTCTTAAATCTTTTAATCAAGCCAAACTTGATTTTTATTTTACAATTTTACAATTTTTCTTTTATATATATATATATATATATTCTAACATATTAACAATAAATATGAATAATGGTCCCAAAAATTAGATAAGTAAAATTTCTTTGATTTGTCATTAATTTACAAATTAATAAATTCATATTCACAAATTATAATTGACATCCAGTCATGTGTTATGATTATTTAAATGTTATGAATGTTAAAAGGTATTTTAATATATTAATTTACTACATGGTTTCCTAATATAATTTAATATTTTTATTACACTAATGTTATAATTAGGTATAAAGTATGAAATTAGTATCTATTTCATTTATCTAATTATTTAACTCTTTAAACATAGGTTAGTAATTTTGTGAATGAGATTATAACTCTTTATGAATATTCATTTTACCTTAGTCAAAGAGTTTCTTAAATCGATATTCATTAAGAATAGTAAAACTCTCACCCATAATTACTTTAGTGTGTTCACATTATATAGTTAATATTATACTTAATGCAAGTCCTCACAAATAATTATTGATTAAACTAACCCAAAAACTAAATTAAAGAATAATAATTCTTATATGAAATACTAAGTAATTTCAAGTATAAACATTACTTGGATAACTTTTACATGAATAAGTTCACGAATATACAAGTAACTTTTGGTTTGAAAATTTTTATAATAGATCAACTCAATGAATTTATTCATTTAGTAAGCACTTATATATTTATTCAAGTATCTTTAAATTTCAATTTATAAAATCAACTGTTCTTTTATATTAAAAATGTATAACTTGTGCTAGTCTCGTGACTATGCTCAATTTCAATAGCATACTGATTAAACATATTTAAGAATGATAATTTAAAATAATAGGAATTGAATAATAATGATCTAATTATAATTATTTTTATAAAATATATTTATTTGGTAAATTTTATCTTTAAAATTTATTAATAATTAATTTATTTATATAAATGACATTAAAGATAAGAAATATTTTCATCAATAAAACTATATACATAAAAAAAAATCTAATATATTTTAAAATAAGAATCAACTCATTAGCTATTAAAACATGTACTAACAAAAAATCCTAACACCCAACGACCACAATCATCTTTGGCTACTCCTCCACATCTGGCTCACTCCGGAGTTCTCTTGGCACGGCCATGTACAATAATTTTCAAGACCCTAGGTGCAGGTGGGTGCCAACACCTTGAGGTTAGCAGTATTTGGATTCAAGGCCCCAAAAGCTCTTTCTTATTATTATGATTATTATTATTATTATTATTATTATTATTATTATTATTATTATTATGCTAAAAACAAAATACGAAGCATTAAAAAGATATGAAACCTTTTGGGGCAAATAGAAAGTTCAAACACATTCGGGTAGCTCTTTTGTTTTTTCGTCTTTCCTAAACATTAAAAAAAAATTATAGGACTTTTATTAAAATTGCATATTGAAATTATAAGAAAATGCCTTATAATGAAAACTGGTACTCTTTGTTTTTTTTTTTTTTTTTTTTGGGAACAACCGTAGCCATTTTGTATAAAATCTCATAATCCATATATATATATACATGACCCTCAAATTTAATCGGAAAATAAAAGGTCTGTTGGTGTCTACTGATTTAGCTGACTAAATTTCTTGTTATTAACTGGTGACGTCTTTTCTTCCATTGAGGTTGAATAACGCCTAAGCTTGGAATGAATAATTTTTAATTAAAAAAAATAAATGAATACTGGAGCATTTTCTTCTTCTTCTTCTTTTTCTTCGTGTTTTTTTTTTTTTTTCAGTAAGTTGTAATTTTCTTTGTCGACTAGTTGACTAGTTCAATGGGTAATAATAAACAAGTTGACATCAATTTGTTCGAATGACATTTTTCAATAAAAACGCCAAGAAGAAGTAAAATCCCTACTGGAAGATATTGTTTGCGTCGTCCCATGGAACTCCACAGACTTTAAAAGACATTGGTCGTCCGCCGACCCCACGTTGTGCCCGGCCATACCAGAGCAAATTTGTAGTTCACGAAACTTTTTCAAGTTGCAACAGGAAGTAAAAATTGCTACCACAAGTAACGGCCCCACAAAATATATTGTGTATATCCTCCTGTAACCATCTGGATGTATTGGTTTCTTGCAAATGTTTCAGTTTGAATGGTCCTTTATCGTATCTCAAAAACTTGTTTTGATTCTCTTCCCTTACAACAGCAACTAACGACAACAACAACAACATCATCTCATCCCCATTAAACTTGCTCTGCGTATTTAGTTCAACTTCTTGCTCCAAATGAAGGCGGACTAGTCACCATGCCACCACCAACCCACACCCCCGATTTGGTGGTAAAATTTCTGGGTTCTTTTAATATTTCTGCAATGAGAGTTCAACCAAATTCTGACACTACCAAACAAACAAAGGAAAAAAAAAAAAACAAGAAGAAGAAGAAGAAAACAAAAGAGAACGTTGAACTATTTGCATTGAATCTCAATCAATTTCTCTGATTTTTTTTTTTTTAACGAATGAAGTGGTATGATACTGCAATATGAAAGTCAACATACTCCAACTAAATACGATCATTTCCTTTGAATTACTATTAAATTTGAGTGTTTTGTTTTTTCTTTTTTTTTTTTCTTCTTTTTTTTTTTTTTTGGGTTTGGGGGGGGGGGGGTGGGGGTGAGGGGGCGAGGGGTTTTCTTTCCGTACCCCAACCTAAATGAACAAACATGGCGTTGGCTGCAGCCTTTCCTGTACTGACAAACTCCAATCTACTCTCTCCCTGTGCATCCAAATTGTTGCGTAAAAAACAAAAAGTACAACCCTGCTGTGCTCTCCTCTCTCTCTCCCCCCCCCCCCCCCCCCCCCCTCTCTCTTTCTCCACATAATAATGATTCTTCTTTTTTGTTGAAAACCCACATGCCCGGGGTGGATGCCAGATTACCATCGTTTGCATTCATTATATAAAGCCTGAGCCGTTCGATTAGTGCCCCCAAGATTCTCAACTAAATCTATCCCCCCTTTCCCCAATCATTTAACTAACTTCATCATCGTCGTCGTCAAATTTATAATAATTTCCTTCCCATTACAACTAACATCAATTAACCAAAAACAACGTACCAAAAGAGAAAATTAAAAAAGGGGCAAATTCTTTGTGGAATAGGAAAAGAAAATGCAACAATAAATCCACCAGAAAAACAAAAAGCGAAAAAAAAAAAGAAAGAAAAGGATCGATTCACTAAGTATAATCCAATCACCCAATTCATGAATTCCAAAATTTGCGACAATTATTGTAACATTAATAGATTGTACTCAAAATCAAGTCAAATTCACCTTCTTGAAACTTGGCCCACTCAAAATAAAAAAAAAAAAAAAAAAAAAAAAGAGGCTGGTGGGTGTGGGTGGGGGGGGGGGGGGAAAAAAATACATCAATTAGTTGTTTTTAGATAAATCGTTTTCTTTTTTTCTTTTTACCATTTAGAAAACTATATAAAAAGAAGAAGCAATCAGCCTCTGTACAAAGGCGACCGTTCCTGGACCATTCCTCTTGACATTGTCTGCCGGAAAACCTTGATCGGGCTCGGGAAATGCCAGCCTCTGCTCTTCGTCGATCTGACGTCAGCAACGCAGGAATCTGACGTCACCGCCACTGACCTCGACTTCGTCATCATCGTCTTCCTCATTCTCATCCCCTCCTCCTCGTCGGTCTTCTTCTTCCTCGCATTCTCAATGTCCGCCACGGCGCCGTTTCTCTCAACCTCGATTCTTTTGCTCTTGTTGCCACCGCCGTTCTTGAAAAGCGACCAGAAACTCGACGACGTCGACGATTTGTTACTGTCTTTGCCGAAGGGGTGCTCGGCGCCGACGGCGGCCTTCGACCGTAGAAACGGGACGGCGAGAGATCTCGAGCGACGGAAGGCCGGTTCGCTCTCCATCAGAGACGACACGCGGCCGACGGACCCGATTCCTTCGACGGAGGCGGCGGCGGTGGAGAAACGAGAGTAAGAGGAGAAAGACGAACCAGCCGAGGATGAAGACGAGGGGGCATAGCAATTGCAGGGACGCTCGTTAGCACAGTCGGGGCATAGCGAGGAGAGTCGCTCGAGGAGGCACACGTGGCAGATTCCACTTCGGCGGCGGCGCGAGGGGTGGCGCAGACATTTCCAGAAGTCGTCCTCGTCGACGTATAGCGCCATTTGTTCTCCGGCAAGGACACTTTCCTTTCTCTCTCTAGAAGAACAACAACAAGAATAAGAAGAAAAGGCTTGTTGTTTGTTGTATGCGCTCTCTCTCTCTCTTTCTCTCTCTCTAACTCTCCAAAGCAACAGTTAGTTTTGTATCAGTTTCGGTTTTCTTTCGCATTTCGCTCTAAATTTCTGGTCTTCCCCATGTGGGGTGCGGGCAAGGGGGGTGAGGTTTATAAAACTGGGGAGGGGGAGCACACTTTAACCATGGTTAAGACCCATCTCGGGTTGGAGTTCAACCCGTGGTTAAAAAGCACTTTGACGATTGCTCCTCCGATTTTGTTAACCTTTTGACTACTGGCGCGATGCGGCTTTCTTCTCCCAGCCGTTGGTTTCGGGCCTTTCGGGGCCTCCGCAAAACTAACGGACGGAAAAGGTCAATAAATCGCAATGAATATATTTAATTTTGATTATTAATGCTGTTGGGAGGAGGTGGTTTTTGTATTTATACATACATACATATATATATATATATATTATTATTAGGGAAAATGCAGTTGGGAGGGACTTAGAAGAGCACGGCGCCGTTTGAGGGGTGGTTTCAATTTCATGAAAACCTTAAAAGTGGGGGGTAGTGTGGGGGGGGGGGGGTCCCTCCCCACCACCATTGCCCTGAGCTACCATCGTGGATGTGTATTATTGATATGTTTCTTCGGCCGTTACTTTGACCCGATGGGCTTTTAATTCTCAAATAAATTCGAACATACTTATTATTTTGAGCAAAAAAAAAAAAAGAAAGAGATTCTTACCATATAAGTATCTTAGGAACTCTTACAAGATTTTGTTCGTACTTTAACAAGATTTAAATTGCACATTTTGTGATCTTATATGTTCCTCTCTACATTAGCTTAGGTTTGAATTTATTCAATGTTATTTATCTTTTAATGAATAATTATTCATATTGAAAGTGTGATATTAACGTATAATATTCAGTTTTGACCCACAAATATGATATCCAATTTTTATTTGATTTTATTTTATTTTATTTTGAAAAGAAAAGAAAAGAAAGCTAAACCATGAAATTATTGAGCCATAATGTTCTTTCGGGTTAATTGGTGTGCTGATGATTGACATGCACATATATCGTTATGCATGCTGAGTTAGCATTCGATCTGTACTCAAATTCAATTGACCAAAACGATAATTATTTCATATTAGATTTATATTGTTGTGGGGATTAAATATTTTAGAATTGGATTTGTTGTGAATAACTTGCTCAAGAAACGACAGAGAGACGAGCAAGCAGCAGAAACATGCTTCCATTGACCAATTATCCATCCTACATAGCGTCGAAATATGTTTGCCCAACTGACGTGATGGGGGCTTACCTTTTTTTTTATTTATATTTATATATATTAAAATCATCAATTGGGAGGACGAAAGTGAGGTCCAGATGAAGTTTTCCCACTTACACGTGGGAAATCAATTATTTGATTTTACATCCATCTAATGGTTTAAGGGTCTATTTCCCCCTCCCCCTTTTTTTCTTCTTCTTCTTCTTCTTCTTCTTTATTGCAACGCTGTAAGACATATTTGAAGTTGGTCTGTCATCATCATCATCCCTCTCTTTCAAAGAGAAGTAATTTTGTTTAGTGGGAAAGGGTCAAAAATGTTAGGGAGGAAGAATTCAACTACATACGTAAGTAAGCAAAACATTCCATCACTTTCTAAGAAAACTTTTCAATTGTCAATATTGCCAGTCATTATATCTTACGCTTAAGAAGGAAAAAAAAAAACCAAAAAATAAAAAAATAAAAACCCCTTTGAATTAGAGGATTTAGAAGAAAGCAAATGCTAACACCCCACGTTTAGCGCTATGATCCGCTCTCGTGGCTTCGAGTCTTGACAAAAGTCCCTGGCCAACTCGACTTTGACATTAAACAAGTCTTTATTTTTGACAAGTTGATAGATTTAGACGCAGGCCTATATTTTATAATTATAATTATTAAATATGTATTTATGAATTTTATTATCATTTGTAATCTTTATTGAAATATTAAAAATACGTAAATAATAATTATGTAATACATAAATTCCTCTTTTGACAGCAGCAACTGCCATCTAATTGCCGGCAAAAGAACATAAATTCGGCTAGAGCAACGAATGACCCAGAAAAGATTTCTGGGATTGATGTTTCGTTTGCATGCCGCATTGGGACACCTGGTCTGTGTGATAAAGCTGACTTTGGGCCCTCTTGGGTCTTGGATCGGACTTCATCTTTTTATATTAGTCACAGAGTTAGCCTCGTGTTTCAGGATTTCAAAGGGCTCACCGTGGGCCCTGAATTGCATCACCTTAGGCTACAAAAACTCATTTTCATTCAGTCCATCTCTAGATTTTTATTTATTTAATTTTCCTTCATAATGAAAATAACTCCGTTTACTTTTATAATCTCTTTTTTTTTTCTTCATATAATAAAAACTTGAAGGTTTTAAGATAGAAATTTTAAGCATTTAATTACTGGGTATCCTTAAGAGGCTGAGTGTGTCTCTTTTTCTTTTTTTCTTTGTTTTTTTTTTTTATTGTGTTGAAAAGATTTAGTGCTACTACCGCCACTCCGAGGAAATAAAGCTTGGGCTGATCACCGTTGACAAGGGGCTTAGCCCATGGAGTTGACGGCTGATATTATCCTGGCCCATCTTAATGGACATGGACATGGACATTTGGTATTAGAAGAGACGGTACGGGAAATTTCAAAATCGCATCAATTCCGGCTCACCAGCTACTTTGTTGCACACAAAGCTTTTTCTTTCATTTTCTTATGGTTTAATCCTACCGTGTTTTATCCTATCATTTTCCACTTGTGTAGCTTCGTCTAATCAACATTTCTATTTCCAAATGCACTCATACAGTATGGGAGAAAATCGCCGTTTATTTTAAGGACCAAGTTCATTGGATCTCCCCACCAATACTATGAACATGAAATTACACAAAAAAAAAAAAAAAAAGAAATAAAGGAAAGCGATAGATGCAATACAAACTCGATGAGAAGTTATTTAACGATTGCCAGTGCGAATCAATGCATGAACACTACGGCCATAAACGTGTTTGATCAAGTCGGCCACTGAAATTGCTTGGGAGTTACTATCACTATGGGCAAGTTTGGATACCAATTAATTGTATATTATTTCCCTTTGCCAATTTTTAAGTCTGGATGATGTTTATCCAATCAAGGCTCTAATGGCTAATAATCAGTAAAAGCCTGCACTAACATCAAAAGGCAGTTGCTTTACATGTTTGGTTTCACCTTTCTTTCTTTTTTATTATCAGGGGTACTTTTTTCATATTTTGTGGAGAACATGGACAAGCGTTAAATGGATTGGGGGGTTGGGCGAAGAAATGTGCCCATAGCCATAACCCAAGACAAAGAAGAAATAAAAGCAGAGTCTTCATTTATTATTATTATTATTATTATTATATTGATAAGCTGAGTGATGATGGAAAAGTTTCTTTCTCTAAAGTGGCTAGTTTCTTTCACATTGTAATGGAAGGCCATCCATTCTTTGTAAATCCCCATTTGAGAAATGGGATTCCTTGAGCGTTCACTCCATTCAGAAAATGAGGCTTCAGAATGTACATTTACCTGTAGTGTTCTTGCATATCCTCTTGGATCTCTCGGGGGTGTATATTCCCTCTCATGAATACAGAAGAGACGCTTTTTTTCTCTGGGGCTGGCCTCTTATAGGGGAACGAACCTACCAAACTGATTCCAAATTCAATTTTAAAACTAGGTCAAGTAATTCACATTTGGGCCCCTCTCTTGACCTGAATGAACTTCAACTATACCAAGATATGGAATTAATGGTATTTAATTCACATAGTTGACAACTCATAGTTGATAACTAACAGGTAATTAATTACACTTCCAACCAACAAAAAAAAAAAAAAGAGGCTACCAATGGATTATTCTTAAAGGGAGAAAACATGAAACAGAACCCAATCTTTGATCTGGTCATAGGTGGCTTCTTTCGCAAAGTAAATAAGTTATTTATGTTGTGATATGGACTCCAAAAGTGACGTTGATTTTAGGTCCTTCATGACAACAATATTCGTAAACCTTTTTAAAGAATGTATGTATATATATATTCTCCTTAATCTTGTTCTTCCTCACTTCTTCGTTTTTCTCAAATATTGGGGATGTACTCGAACTCTCCCTGGGGAAAAGTGTACACTAGAGGCAATTGGAGCATTCATGAAAAAATGGAAAAAAAAATATTGTTGAAATTTGGCATAATTTCAACTGCAAGATTGTTTCCTTTTCTTTTCTTTTTTGGGCTAAAGAACAGGTGAGGCATAATTTTTGAAGGACAAATTAAATATATCCATCGAGAGCCATTTCTTGAAATATCTTGCTCCTTGCTTCCATCTTTCAATGCTGCAATAAGTCTCTCTCTCTCTCTCTCTCTCTCTCTGTTTTTTTTTTTCTTTCTTTCTTTCTTTTTGTTTGCCAAATGGCCAAAGTTAATCTTTTTTTTAAAAAAAATGAATATACAAAAAATATAGGTAAAAATTAGACTAAATAGAAATGACATAATATTTGAAAATGTACTTAAACGCTGTAATTTTAATGATAATTTCCATTTTCATATATGATGTAATAATTCAGAAAATTTTAACAATTAGTCTCAAAATTTTTGAATTATGCATAAAATTGCGTGGACTTTTATAATGGGTTTGAGTTTTGAGTCACGTTTTGATACTTAAAATTTTTTATTGGGTCATTTTATTTTGCAATATATATATATATAATTTAATAATAAATAAGTGGAATATGGTTTTTCATTTTCTTGCGCAACACACAAACTTTTTAAAATAAAAAGTTAAGGAAGGAAAGCAGATTGTAGTTAATGGCAAGAAAAGGGATAAAGGAGGGACAGAAAGGTTATTATTGATATGGAATGTCTTGGCTTGAGGGCTCGACCCCTTCGGCCAATGTGAAACTCCCTGGCTGCCTCTTTGGCAGCAGCTTTTGCCGAATTGGTCTTTTTGATTATATATATATATATGTGTGTGTGTGTGTGTGAATCTGGATGCTGCTTCATTTATCATAATTTTTATTACAAATTAAATGATTACTACTTATTCATTTTGTATAATGATAATCTTACTTTTTTTTATAAAAAAATAAATAAAATTGTTTTTCCTCATTCAAATTGAAATTTGTGGAATTTTCACTAAAATTAACTTTTAACAAATTAGCTGTTCTGAAAAAAAAAACAAAAAAAACCTAAATCAATCTTAGATTAATCAAATTTAGACAAACTGAGTATTAACAAAATAATAATAATAATTTTATATTTAAAATAATTAGACAAAACTTTTGTCGATTTCAACATCACCACCCTATTTGAATTGACGGTTGAATAGAATATAGCGGTAATTAACATTTTTTTATTATTAAATTTGTCATTTATTTTTATTTTTATCACTCAAGCTTTACTTAGACGTAACCACATTATCGTCCGTTAGAAAATCTCCGTTAAGGTTCCGACGGTGAGATTAATAGAATGGCGAAATTGGGAAGGAAGTTGAATTTAGGGTGGCTTTATATATACGAAATTTGAAGTTGGGAAATTAAAATAAAAATTAAGTAATAAAATGGCAGAAGCTGAGCGGCTTGAAGTCGCAAACGTATCATGAGTTCGACCACTTCGGCACGTCGCTAAAGCGGCCAAAGGGCCCCCTACCCCACCGGATCCACACGCGGACAAGCTGCGGGCCAGGAGGGTGCGGGGGCAACGACAGAAGGCGGGACCCGAAATCATCTCACTGGGCCCCACATCGAAAGGACAGACGCCTTATATATTATTATATTATATTATATTATATTTGGGAGGGAGGGAGAGAGAGAGAGAGAGAGTCAAAATAGAAACCCAAAAACACGCAGGAAATGAATGCGAAACATTTGAAAACGCCAAAGGCCAAAGGGGCTAAGTCGGCGTCAAGAAAATAAAATAAATTAGTATAAAAAAATGCAAAAAAAAAAAAAGAGAGAGAAATGTAAAAAAAAAAAAAAAAAAAGGTTGGGGGTGTCATTTTCTTCTTTTTTTCTGGGTCAAACGTGGTGTGCCGTGACCGTGTTCGGGGGGGGGGGGCCTTTACTTTGATTCCAACAACTTTCACCGTCAAGCAATCCCTGGTCCCCAGTCAAATTCCACCACGTACACAACACGCCACGCCTTCAGCTGCCAAGAATGTAAATTCATCTGGCACCTACAAAACAAAAAAAAAAAAAAAAAGGGAGAGTTCTAGTGGTTTCAAGGAATCTTTCCAACAATAATAATAATAATAATAATAATAATAATAAATTGTGTTAACTATCGAACTTGATTTAATTTGTGTTAAACTAGAAATGTCAGAGAAATATTTGTGTTTTAAAGGAGAGTTTTTCAAATCTACCGTACCGAAAGAATAAAGGTATTTCGAAATTCGAGTAACAGTATGGTTATTTGCTTCTTGTAACCCACAATTTATAGGACAATCTCCTACCACCTGCAATGTGACTAAAATGGTAAACTAGCATATTCGTTAAGCATTTTTCTTATGGAATCCTTTCACATTTGGGATCAATGAGATCGTGGTGTGATATATCTATATATATATATATATATAGTTTTAGGAATGCATGGACTATAGAAGTTAGTAAAGATTTAATGGTTCTTAGGGTTTTTTTTTTTATATATATATTTGATTAGTGATTTAATCTGAGAATTGATGGCATGCTCTCATTACCTATGAACCCCAAAAGACAGACACAAAATTTGAAAATGCACTCATCAAAAAGAAAGTAAGTCCAAGATGCCTTCTTACCTCAGAAGCTAAAATTAAAATAGACCTTGTCCAAGTTTGAGGCTCAGTAATAAATTGCTTCCTGCTCAGAATAATGACCAAAAACAGTGGCTTCTCCAAAGCAAGCCATGTGCGAGAGCTAACTGCTGACAAAGAGCACACCATGGCCTTGAACGACTAAAGTACTGGTTAGCCCTTTTCCGAGGTAGTAACAAGCTTTGTACAATCTCTACATTCATCTTGTGCTTTATTCTCACATAATCTTGGGACTGTAGACCCACCCGTAGGACCATCTTTATCGGGTGAGCCTATCTTAACAAAACTATTTTCTAGTAATATAGCATTACGATTTCTTAGTTCTCCAAAATGAGCACTCCTAGATTTCAATTTCCTCAGGCCCCCCACACTTAAAAATTACTTTTCACCTCCTCAATCGCAAGATAGATTTTATCAGCATCTTCTTTTCAAGCTACTAGGATCCTACTCATGTTGCACAACTCTCTTTTTTCCATAAATAATACTGAGACCTTAACTGTTAAGCTAGTTGAACACCCACTTTTTAGGGTCTAATCTAACATCTAACATTGTCAAATGTTAGCAGTAATTACTTTTCAGAATCATTGGACCTCATCGATAAGGACAAAATAGGGTCAAAATTACACAAATCACTACAATCAGTGCATTGCCAGCGAGGAGCTTTAGGTTCCTGATTTGGAGTTACTTTTGTGGTCATTTCCACTTTTCGGTTTGGTAAAAATCAGAGTGACTCAAAAGTGTAGATAATTTTACTTGTAACTAGTGGCTCGATCATTTCTTCTGCGTTGCACATAGACCTAAATATTTTCTGTTATATTCCCCGATATGGCACTCGGAGTGTCACATCTTACTCAGTGCGTGCGAGGTATATAATCTTTTGAGGAAGTTGCTCCTTGTATCATTTTTGTATGCAAAAGCCCACTCATTTTCAGTGGCATAAGCATTGAAAGCTGATCAGGGAGATCGTCCTTTACATAAAGGTCAGTAAAAGATATATATATTTTGTGTTTCTCTGTATAGACATGAATTGACAGAGGGCTTGAGATATAGTTCTCACAGGATAGGAGGCTATTGTCTGACCATGTTTTTAAATACATTTTTCCTTTTTTTTATTTTAAATATATAAGTATTTAATTAATTTATGAATCATATATTTTTCTAAGGTATAGAGATCTCGGCGCCTGTAAACTTTGGGCTGAATTCATCCATGTATACAAAAACAGTTCCATTTTGTACTTCAAATAAATAAATAAATAAAATCCCAAGGGAGATGAAACTGATTTTTTTTTTTTTTAAAAAAAAGATGCATGTGTGTCATGTAGAAAATGTATGAGTTCACGTAGTATCATTGACATATTATTACCCCGAAGACGTTATATACCCAAATCCATTGAAAATTAAAATGAATGGTACAAGTGGGTTAGTTTAAATTGTATTGTCATCCATGGACCAAAAGCATAATGTGCTGGTGGTGCATTAGACGCGCCGCCGTTGTTGCAAGGAAGTGCTTAGAGGCACTCGCTACCAGTAAGTAGCAATCAGCTTAAATGCTTTGTGCAGTTGTGCTACTTATGGGAAAAGAAACATTGCCAAATTACTTGGGAACTCTAATGACCGAAGAATTGTTTGGGTACTGTGTTCCATCAACTCAATGTTGAAACTTTAAGAAAAAGATGTGGCTAATGCAAGAAATAATGGGTGATTGAATGGTCTTGTCAAAGGTGTGCAGTGATTAGATGGTGCCATATGTCGAAATTTTTGCCTTAACCAAATTTGGCGATTTCTTTCACATGCATGCCTCCATGCCATTTTAAAATCTGCAAACATCATTAACCATGAGATTGCCCTCTTGGAGATATTTCTTCAGATCTTGATTACATTTACTTGAGGGTCAAAAAAAGAAAAAAAAATGACATTCACTTCAGTTGCAATGTGAAATTTAGGAAATGAAGTTCCCTGAATACTCCATAAATTATATGCCATTTGGGAAAAAATATGAGCCTAGTAAGAAGGGTGTTTTTGATTTAAAATTTTCATATTTTGTTTATATATTTATTTATTTATCGAGGGAGAGGCTTGAGTAAATAGATCATTCTTACGGTAAACCCTAATTTCAGTGAGATATAATTTAGGATTGTAAAATTTAACTGTCTTATACAAATACACGTTAATTATTTTCTTGTATGTATATGTAGTTAATGGTCATATCTTCTCATTTTTCGGTTACAAGAAAGTCCAAAAGGATGCGAAAGAAAAACAAAATTCTCAAGATTCAAATAAGGAATTAAGGAGTCCTAACAAATGTGTTCCAATCAGTGATATTAGAAGTACACTACAGCTATAGTTAATCGTTATAACATATTTTTAGTGTTTTTTTTTAATTTTTTGGTTGGAAATAAACATCCAGTCATGAGTAGAAAGAGTGATTATATCGGTAGGGTGTCCTTTATTCATACATCCCTTTTTTCTTTTTTCTTTCTTTTTTTTTTTTTTTTTTTGGAGAAGACTTGAACATTTATTAATATAGTTCATTCAGGGAGGGGCTGAGGAGCCATGTTATCGTGTGGAGTACCGGGTCAACGCGAAGAAAGTGAAAGAATAGAAATTTACGGTTCTTAATAATTGCCCCCCAATTCTGAAAGGCCGTTGCATGCGAGGACGACGACATTGGTGATAAGGATTCCATCTACAGGGAGAGTTTCTCGATGTTAATTTTGCTGTCCAAGTAACCATTGACGGCCGACCAAAACCAAAGTCGACAAGATTACCGCCGAACGGTTGCATGAACTTGCGAGTCTCTGAACATCATGTTGTAGCCCTTTAGGCTTGACTAAGTTGAGGCTTTTGCCTGATTTGATTTGTCTCGTTGCATGTCAGATCCATGCCTAAATCTTTCACCTGAATTATTTAATTCGGCATTATTAGACCGGAGTTCATTAGAGATTTAAAATATTAATATTGTGGATTTTTTTTTTTGGACAAATAAGGAAGGGATTATTGCGGACAAAAATGTAGGAAACCAACAAGATGAGGCTAAGAAGACAAAAAGATAAACCCTCTCAGACATAAGCCCCAACATCAAGATCAAATAGTAATTTAAGAAATGCTTAAATAAATAATAAATAAATAAAAACACCCCATGAGATGTCTATGAAATAAAAAAAAGAGTGGTCATATGCTTCAAATAAATATCAGTAAAGGTAATGCAATGTCATCATGGATTTTTTTTTTTTTTTTAAAAGGGGGAGGGGGTAATCACCAATAAATGATACACAACGTGAGAAGCTTTGGAATAAACTAATAAAATTGCGATAAGACCGAGGTGAAATGCAAGAGGAGGGCTTGTTTTGTGGGTGTGTGCATGTGTCATGTAAACGAAAATGAAAGGTAAAATATTTAAAACAAGTTTTATAAGGGGAAAATAAAATAAATAAATAAAAAAGAAAAGAAAAGAAGGGAAAGACAGAGGTGGGTTCCTTGAACTTGGAACACACAAAGCGCTTTAGCTTTGGGTTTAGGTTCGGAGCATTGTGGACTTCGCAAGGATAAGAACCAATCTCGCTCTGCTCTCTCTCTCTCTCTCTCTCTCTCTCTCTCTCGGTTTGTGTCTCAATTGCTTTGCCGCTTTCTCACAGAGAAACCCCCCAACTTTTCTCCCATCAGCCGCCTCCACATCTCTTAAAAACCCCTCGAATCTCTCTTTCATTCTCTCTGTATATCAAACACACACACGCACGCTCTCTCTCTCTGTAAACGACCCATAAGCATTTTTTTCCCTTCTCTATCCTTCTCGTTGACTCTGGTTTGAGTTAAACAGAGTGCTCTGTTTTATTCCTGAGTTTATTCAAGCTGGCGATCGAAAATCAAGAGACCACCATCAAGCCCAGGAACAGGAGGGTCATGGTATACAATTGCTCTCTTTTTTCATTTTGAATGACATTTGGCTGTCAGTTCTTGTTTTTTTATTTTTTATCTTGATCCGGGTTTTGCTTATAATACTCTGTTTTTGCTTGGAAGCTCAAGCAATGGCCTCTGGTTTGTTAAAGTTTCAGTCTTTTTCAACTTTATTGATTCAAACAATGTCCATTCTTTGAATCCTTTGTGGGTTCCATGAAATTTCTTATCTCGGTAATGGAGCAGCTGGTTTTTATTGTACTAAGAATATATTTTTTTTTGGTTTAATGTTTGTAGGGTGCTGGAGGACCTGATGATGAGGACAACAGGTGGCCGCCATGGCTAAAGCCACTGTTAAGAGAGAGCTTCTTTGTTCAATGCCCATTACATGTTGACTCCCACAAGAGTGAATGCAATATGTACTGCTTGGATTGCATGGATGGCTCTCTCTGCTCTGTCTGTCTGGCTAAACATAAAGATCACCATGTCATTCAGGTATTGGCAGCTGTCTATGGATTGATAATCATTGATTTTTTTTTCTTTTATCGAAAAGCTCCATTTTCATTATTTCCCGCTAACCTACCTTCTAAACCTTTGCCTTTTATCCCTCTTCTCGGATTGGGATTGGAGAAATTCACCTTCTTATCTGATCTCTTTCTTTTTTTTTTTCCTCATTTAACTTGTTTTGATTCTTTTCTCTTTTATTTTCTTTTGCAATGGGGCTCTATTTCCACCCTTTTTCTGTGCTTCCAAACATAGCATTCATTTTTCCACGTTATTCTTCTCCAGAGTTCAGATGGGGCTTTTCCTGACTAATATCCCATTACCATCTAGCCCCTGCCAAGCCTAACCAAATCCACTGTGTTTTCCCCATTGTCAGAAGGCGAACAAAAGGAAAATTCCCTTATGTTTACATTTTACCTTCAGATTAGCATAATCTCAATATAATCTTGTGTAACATTTGATTCGATTTGCGATGCAGATAAGGAGGTCGTCATACCATGATGTGATAAGGGTGTCTGAGATACAGAAGGTGCTGGACATATCTGGTGTCCAAACATATGTTATCAACAGTGCCAGAGTTGTGTTCTTGAATGAAAGGCCCCAGCCTAGACCTGGCAAAGGGGTCACCAATAATTGTGAGGTCTGTGAGCGCAGCCTCCTTGATTCCTTCCGCTTCTGCTCCCTTGGTTGCAAGGTAATTGCTGCATTCTTCTCAATTATAATGTGCTCTGCGTTTTTGTATTGGAATTTAGCAAAGCTTCAATTGTGAGCCAAGTGGGCATCGTGAAGTTTTCTTATTAACCAAACCTAACAAGACGTTTTACTTTGTTTGCTTCAATTTGGTAGGTTTTGATTGATGGTGATTCGTTTGCACATTACCAAGAAATTGTTTTTTTTTTTTTTTAGCATCTTTTTTAATTGCCCAGTTACAAGGCCTAATTTCTCATAGTCATTGTAATCATCGATTGTAGATTAAGGGGACATCAAAGAACTTTCAGAAGCAGAAGAAGCAACAGAGGGCAATGGCCTCGGATTCCGACGATTCCTATAGCAGCAGCAGCAGCCATGGCCGGTATAAGAACAAGAACAACAGGAGTGACAACAGCATCAAAGAGCAAACTTTCTTTCCCTCCACACCCCCTCCAACTTCAGTTAATTACCGAACTGCCAGGCGAAGAAAGGGAATTCCCCACCGAGCCCCTATGGGAGGACTAATCACAGAATATTAGTATTCATATTTCTGCTTAATTACGCAATCACCCCAAAATCATACCCGCCCCCCAACCCCGGGTGAACGTGGACAATGCTTGTAAGCCTTTTACACTAAAAGGGCCAGGCATTGTGGGGTTATCACTTCTCTGTTTAGTCTGTGTACAGGAGTTTGGGAGAATATATATATATATATATATATATATATATATATATATATATATATATATATATATATATATAAGTAGCAAAAATAAGTGTCTTTTTTCATAGTTTTATCACATGTAGAAAAAAAGAGAGAGGGTGTTTTTAAGGGTAATAATACACAATCTGTTTTTTTTTTTTTTGTTTTAAAAATCTTTCTGTAGTTTTGGGGTTCTCGGTGAAAAGGGGCATTGTACAGGGGATTCTAATTAAATTTATGTAGTCAGACTTTATGTGAAAATAAGGTTTTTATTATTGCTGCTGTAGTTATCGGATTTGTAAAATAGGTTTTGGGGCAGAAGGAAGGGTTGGAAAAAGCAATGTATTCAGGACTCCAAAATGCCTACAATATGCAGTGCATTGTAAGCTCCTTTTTTTGTTTTTTGTTTATATATATATATGTCAATGGACGGCTAAGATTGTTGCAAGTTCTACTAGCAATCTTTAATCTAATATTTCATTGCGGGGGCAGTGGCGGTGTTTTTGGGTTGGAGGGAGGGTGGCGACGACCCTCCTCCAATTGTGGTGGGCGCCATCAAAGAGTTCCAAGACGTCTCGAAGTTTATTTGGCACCTGTCATTCTGCCATTGGTCATTTGGGGTAGGTGTCGATTCTCAGAAGGAAAACGTTGCATTGCTTTTTTATTTTTTTGTTTTGGGTGAACGACTTAACACAGTTGACGTGATAATATTGGTTTCAACATCGTAATCAATCGATTAACGGGTATAAATATATAATTAATAATTTATGAGATATGATATGAATAATAATTTAAACATTTATTAAAATATATAACTAATGACAATAATCATGATGAATATAAATATGTGTATTAAAAATGTATAAATTATTTGTTACCACCGTATAAGTCAATAATAGAGTAATTGAATTTCTTAGAGAAATTACATAAATAATCTACCCTTTTTAAAGGTAAAAAGTGAACATTATTGAAACTATTAGTTAAAAATACTTGTGTGCAAGCACTATTCTTCATCAAGTAGGTGAGCCGCACCCCCCTGTTTAATTTGTTTATTATTATTATTTTTAAATTAATATTATTATTGTGAGTGTTTTTTGTTTTTGTAGATTTTGGTATTGGTTAGAAGAAAAGGTGGGTTTGGTTTCGTCTGCTTTCATAAATGAGTGGCTTTCAACATTGGAGGCATTCTTCGTGGGTCCTAACAACCCTGGTGGTTTGTTTCAGACCACAAGAGCGTCAAAAGGCGGTGGTGAAAGACTTTGATTTCTTTCTGACGATGGTTAACGTCACCTTGTGGAATCGTCAATGTTTTTGATTGTTTTGCGTGCTGCAGCAAAACTTGGGGAGAGAGGGTGATGACTTGGGGTTCGATTCCATTTTTCAATTATGGAATTCATTGGTTTCGGTTCTGCAATCATGAAGGGTTTTTTTTTTTGTTGGGTTCCAATTGCCTGGGGCGGCTGTGGTTTCAATTCTGATGATACCTATAAGCTACTAATAGTTCTGGTTCAGAATTTTTATAATGTGTGGCAAATTCGATTATTAATGCTTTATTTTAGGTCACATTTTGGGGGGTATGCTTTCTCCTTTTGCCTCATTACATCCCCGAGAGAATAAGCTGTTGGCTTGGCTCTTTCTCTTGGTGGGAAGTTTGCCCTCAATTTTACACGTTTGGTAAGGACTTAAACTAAATCTCTGCGAGCTTTGCCTTTTAGACTTTTTGAGGTTTTTCTTTTCTTCTTTTTTCTAACTTTTAGGGCTTAATGAGGTCTACCGCCTAAGTCTTGGGAAGCATGGGTCCCCACAACTTTTACTGTTAGCATTTGAGTACCATCAGGCTCCAAAATTCTCGTTTAGCCTATGTATGCAAAATCTATACGATCGCCCTTTTCATTTTTCTTTTCGTTTACAAACTTAAACAATCATGATATTTATTAACTTTGGGTTCCAACCTAGTACTTCTTACTTATATATATATATATATATATATTGAATTTTATTTATTAATTTAAAAATTTAAGTGAATTTGTTTCCTTTTTTGACATTTTGAGAGTGTTAAGAAAACATGTTTAAAAATGACAACTTTTTCCAACATTTATCCTGACTCGTCGAAGTTAAACAAAAAAAAAAAAAAAAAAAAAGAAATTGTAGTTTTCAAGGTTTATGAGAGCCAGCGCTGGTGAACATTTTTGTTGTCCCCATTTGGGTTGGTCCAGCCACAAGCGTGTATTCAATGAATGTAATGTATGTGGTGGGGGGGGGGGGGGGGGAATACTATGTCTGCGAACCTTAGGTTTGTGTTCGACTTCGGATAACAATAAAAATGGAGGAGCTCCCTAAATCCCAACACCGCATTTTTCCATACGCTATGAACCTTTGAGATTGCAACTTCCGTTTCGTTAATTTAGACTAAGATCATATTTTCTCAAATTTTTTCCCTTCATGAGCTGCTATATCATTCTCTTATTTTTGAAAATATTTCGAAAATATGTTTATCATCATTACACGTATAAATCGTTGTTTAAAGTTAATATTAACTTATACAATATGAAATTCAATATCATTTATGAAAAGAGCCCGTCCAATTCAAGCAATCCTCGGGGTGATCAGTTATCACTTCAAATAAAATAACATAGATTTTGTTTCATTTGCATAAGATTGGGATCCTTTCATCGGCAACTCCCAGTAAATAATTTCTACAACTTGGGAGTGAAGCAAGGGACGAACGAGAGGCCAAGACTTTTGGCCCCCACCCCATCTCTCGCACGAAGAGATAATTATTTTTTTTTTGGTTCAATAATAGTTAGAAAAAAAGGACAATAATTGCATGCATAACTTCTTACACATAGGGATTATACACTAAATTAATTCCCTCATTTAGCTTCATTTTTAGGAAAAATCAATTCAACTCGATATTAATTGCGAAGGAAAATAAAAAATCATTTGAAGTGAAATCCAATTTTAAAAAATAAAAAGTAAGAAAGGAATTCTTTGAGACATAAACCAAATATCTACTATATTCAAAAACATTGAGTAAATGTAGTAATCATTGTGTCTAAAACGTGCTGCCCACTGTAGCATTTCGTGTATAATTCCTGTCTTGAGGTCGCACATATGCAAGAACCATATATACATATATATAAATGATTAAAATGGCACATGTACTTACACCGTCTTCGTTGAAATAATAATAATAATAATAAAAAATTCAGTTGTCCTTTTAGGTTGATTAAAAGCCATTCTTAAGGTAAATAAAACACCGTCTAAGACGTCACCGTGCCATACGGGCCCTAAACCCTAGTCATCAAATCAAATGTTTAGCTTCTTGCTTTGTCTCTTGAAGTCTCTCTCCACAGCGTATCCAGTCTATGCAAAAGGAATCAAACCAAATTTATTGGCAATTTCTAGGTGGTGGCGATGGTGGTTTCCATGTAGGAGCACGTAAGCGAAGACCCCAGAGAAAATAAAAATAGTGGATGCGGATCTCACACTATCATGATACCCATTTACTTTTGCTTCACGACGATGACTTTCCCTCTTTTTTTTTTTTTTTTCTTCTTCCCAGATGCAACGCTCATAAAACTCTTTTATTTTCCACTCTCCATGTCCAGAATATTTGTCACTTCATTTTCGGGTTCGTCACCTCACGGTGGCAGTGTCAGCTGCGAGTCATTGAATGTGTACATAATATATGCCCTTTATACATATGAAGATGTGGACCCTACCTTAGTTCAACTTGCCTAAGCCATGATGTCAATAGTTTACTAACCCATATCTGAGACGATGATGATTGGTACATAATGCAAAGAAAGCCTCCATCATGCCCACCCCCACCCCCCCACACTTATGGTATATCCTATCACTCTTGGGGGCCCTGTGGAATCCCCGTGTTGTTCACATTGGTTGCCCACTCTCTCTTTTCAGGTCACCAACATTACCTAATTTTATTTTTTTTTTGATAATTAAGATGTGTTTTCTGGATGTGGTTGGCTTAAGTTCAATTCTTTTCCACTATGTTTATTTGTGCATGATCCTAATCAATATGTCACTTGTAAGTAAGAATAGGACAAGCAAGCATTGGAATCTAACCGTTACTGTTGAAAGTACTCTCTCCGATCTCCTAAGATGCGTCCATCAAATGACTCATCCACACATTATTAGTTCCTTTTATTTTATTTATTTATTATTATTATTTTGGGTAAGTACAACCCACTGATTGACTGCTATGATTTCCTTTATTTGCAAAAGCTCTTCCATATCCTATTTCTACTTATATTTCTCATTTCATTTCTCTACGGAAAAATATGCAAACCGAAGCTTAGTTAAAGACAATTCTTCTTACGTACCAAAGAAGACAATTATTAACTGGTTTCAAGTTAACAAGGATAATACCTCAAAAAAAAGGGGGGGGGGTCTGTGTATATTGAAGGGGTTTCAAAAAAAAAAAAAAAAAAACTATTGATCAATATCAGGCTTCATGCCAATTAGTAAATAAATTCTTGGGAAATATCTTATTACTCTAGGCATACTTAGCCAGAAAACACGTTCACCGAGCACATATATTTAACTAACAAATTTAAATCAGTAGGGATAAACGTACGATTGAAAACACCAAACAAATGCAAACGCTTCCTCAATTATAGAACTCGGAAAATAGTTTAGTAATATTAATATTTTGCAATTCTTCCACTCGATAATCTTGGAAACTTGGAGCCCACCACCAGCAGTGCTCTGGGGTCATATAAATGTTTGTTTGTGGGTCATACTAGAATCAAGGAACTCAAATGGAAGTGGATAAGATTGGCTAAGTTTACATCAATCTATACTCTCTTTAAGAAATGGCCAGATAAGTTAAAATACAGTGGGTAATCTTTATGCCCACCTAATTGTAAAATGTGATGGAAATGGGGTCACACATACAAGGATTTTTTCAAGACAGAAGGTAGCATTCAGTTTTGGAACACAAGATGGGATGGACTTCCTCACTTGTAGATTCCTTTGCTGTTGTGTCAAACTTGTGGAACAATCCAAAATGTGCACTGTTTGGGTGTTATTATTGGGTCGGTTTAAGAGGGAACAGTAGCTAACAATCATTAAAGCAACTAGCATTGCGATCAATACAGATTGGCCCACAACAGTTACCATGCTTATTCATTCTCCAAGACTCTATTTAACAATTGATTTTATGGATGATGTCAATTATTTTGGTCGATTGGTTTGTATAACTGTGAAATTTATAAGATCATATATTAAAACTGTTGCCCTGTGGTTCATTGTTATATTCACGTCTCGAATATCAATTGTTCTCCAAAATGAACTTATAAAAAAAAAAAAAAAAAAGCAAATCTCCCTCCCTCAACTCAGCTAATAACACCCCCCCCCCCCCGAAAAAAATGTTAGTGGATTGTTTAATTCTGCCAAAAAATTAATTCCCTTCTCTAAGACGGCATGAGAAAAAGTCTCCAATATTATTTTGACAGTTTTCATCAGCGTGGATTTGCCTTAAAAGATCATATTATACGATAAAAACTAAATTAGGTGTATTGAGTGTCGAGGTTTGACTCTCCTTTAAACCCATACTAGATGATTGGATCAAGACTCAATATCTCCTAATGGGCTAACTAAGCCCAACCATAACTCTTCATAAGCCTCAGGACCCCCTATGTTAAACACTTGAATAAGCAATGAGACCGACTAAACCACGTGTCCTTCTAAATTCTATAGATATGAAGGCTCGTCCTTTATAAGATATGCCCTTCGCACCCCCTCTTGACTCTCTCCATATTATATTGGCTTTCAAGTCTTCTCTAACTCAAACATTAAAGCATTCATTTCGGACTGTAGCCCAACACTCCTTAGCCTCCTTTTATCCTATAGATACTAGATTTGATCCTAAAAAATAAGCATCATCATCAGTGCGGGTGTATGACCATCACTCAATTGTTAATTCCCTCCAAAATTGCTTTTTCATATGGGATAAATACAAGGATTGACTTATGCATGAAGGCTACCGAAGGACATTTCTTAGCTGGCAGTAATTGGTAGTGCAAAGGCTACATCCACGACACAATTTTCGGGAAGAAGAATTTCTTCATTTTTCGCTCTTATATTTTGCTTATAAGTCAGCTTTCAATCGAACTTGAACTTATTCCGAGAAGTTCCTAATATGGTATCTTTATCTAATGCCAAAAGTACATTAAATCATGGATGCTCCCTCTAAATTTTATGTTCCTCCGGGTGTGGAATTCATAGGAATGAAAAAAGTTATTCTTATTGTATAATTTACAACTCAATCAACCTCCTAATAAACTGAAATAATAAAAAAAAAATTATGTTCAATCTACGCTCACTTATGTTGTTAGATGTTATTAACTAAGGCTGCATTCGGTCTAATGCCTGTTACTTGTTATCGGGTGAGTGCATATGTAAGTAAACATACTATTGTTGTTGGGGCTTATAGCACTGTTCGTCATTCTAATTAGATTTAAAGATTTTATGCCCTTTAAAAGCCCACATTCTTGGGCAACAGCAAGCTCGTTACTTGTTATTTGTTACGTCATGAGTTTAGGCACTTACCATATTTTATGACTCGAAATTTGAAAACGTCTGTCCAGTGCTGGTTTGAAGGGAAGTTTAGAGGTTTAAAACTTAAATGTTTGAAAAGAATATGTGAAATTTATGAAAATGAAAAATATCTCTTAGTGTAACTATCAATCCAATTAGTTTTCTATTTGACAAATGATCACCATGTTAAAATTACCTCTAACTACTTCAACATTTTTTTTTGTCACTTGATTCTTGACGAGACTTGTTCTTAAGATCATACACCGTAATAACATCACTTAGAAGATTATTCTAAAAGATGTGTATGCATTGAAACCTCATGCCTCAACGATTAAGTAAAAGTAACAAAAATTTGTTTGGATGGGGCTGACGCGGGTGACGTTGGCATGGCGTCAATTACAATAATTTATTTTAAGAAAAAAATTGATCTTTTTTTTTTCAAAAAAAAAAAAAGTGTAACTAGAACAATAAAATAAACACCAAGTCTTGAAAAAATGCAATACAATGAAATTCAATTCTTGTTGCACTTTGTGCAATTTTTAGTATACATTGTATTATTCTAGTTATATATTTTGTTGTTTTTATTATATATCAAATATTTTTTTCAAAAAATTTTAAATTTAAAGAAAAATATATTATTTTATTATATATGATGTCATACTAATATCAATTGCATCAATTACTACTCAAAATCTCTTTTCATGTAGTTTTTTTTTTGGATCGATATAATTAAGTACTATTGCATATGAAGAACATCATTTCATATTTGCCATTTTACTTAAAAAAAAAGGATGATTATTTAGAATATGACTAAATTCTTGTAGCCCAAAGAACTAAAAAAAAAAAACCCCACTTCGACTTGTCTTTATGGCATTTTTGCATTTTGTAAGATACCTTTTGGTTTATTTAATACAAATGTTACATTTTAATGTTGTATGATCTTTTTATTTTTTATTTTTTTACTTTATTGAGAAGATCATGGAAGTGTTTATGGATGATTTTTTAGTGCTTAGATCTTTTTTATATAAGTGTTTGGTTAATTTATTTAGAGTTTTATAGCATTATGAAGAGACCAACTTGGTCTTGAATTGAGAAAAATGTCATTTTATGGTGTAGGGAGACATTGTATTGGGCCATAAGATCTTAGTTAAGGGTATAAAGGTGGAATGAGGAAAGATAGAAACAACTAAAATTATCAAACCTTTTTGCAATATGTTAAATAAAGATGTTGCTTTTGATTTTGATGATGATTGTTTGAGCTTTTAAAATGTTGAAAAAGAAGTTAGCTTTAGCACCAATTCTAATAACACTGGATTGGAGTTTGCCCTTTGAGCTCATGTGTGATGCTAATGAATTTGTCTTAGGTGTTGTTATTAGCCAAAGAAAAGAAGGAAAGTTGCATGTTGTATATTATGCTAGTCGTATTTTAAATAATGCACAATTAAATTTGTAATTATTAAGAAAGAATTGCTTGTTGTGATATTTGCTTTTAACAAGTTTGAATCATATTTTATATGTTCCAAGGTGATTATTTATATTTACCATGCAACAATTAAGTAACTATCAACAAGAAAAGACACCAAGCCACAACTAATTTGGTAAGTGTTGTTATTACAAGAGTTTGATCTTAAAATTTAAGATAAGAAGAGCTCAAAGAATGTGGTAGTAGATCATTTGTCAAGATTGGGGGGATAGTTACGAACATTAAAGATACCTATTAATAAAAGCTTTTTAAATGAGCAACATCATTTGTTCCATGGTATATAGATTTAGTGTACTACCTAGTGAATCACATAATTCCATCTTATTTGAGCTATCATAAAAAAAAGGAAGTTTTTGAATGATATAAAGTATTATTTGTAGAAGGAGCCACTATTGCACAAATTTTGTGTTGATGAGATGATTAAGAGACGTGTACCTTATAAGGAGATTAATGAAATTCTTTATCATTATCATTCCTTAGGTTGTGATGGACATTTCAATACTTCTAAGGTAGTTACAAAGATATGATAGTTTGGTTTCCATTAACAACCATGTACTAGAATGCTAGACAAATTGTGAAAATATGTGATAAATGCCAAAGAGTTGAGAATGTGTCAAAGAGGAATGAGATATTATTGTCTAATATCTTGGAGGTTAAAATATTTGATGTGTGAAGTATAGATTTCATAGGTCTATTTTCTTTAACCTTTAATAATTAGTGTATTTTAGTGACAATGAACTACATTTTTAAATAGGTTGAGGCTATTGTAACTTAAATTAAGGACTTTTGGGTAGTGATAAGATTTGTGAAGAAAAATACCTTTTTGAGATTTGACGGGCTAAAAGCCACTTTTTGTGATAGAGGGTCTTACTTTTGTAATCATTTATTTGATATCTTCTTAAAAAAAGCATAAGGCTACTCACAAGATAGCACTTACCTATTATTTACAAACAATTGGGCAAGTAAAGTTAGCAAATTAGGAGTTGAAGTTAATTTTGGAGAAAATTGTTGCTAAGTCAAGGAAGGATTGGTCAAACAAGTTGGATAATGCACTTTGGGCATACATGATAACTTTTAAGATACCTTTAGGCATGTCTCCACACAAACTTGTCTTTAGGAAGTCTTGTCACCTATTAATAAAATTGTAACATAAAGTGATTAGAACTGTAGAGATGATGGGTAGAAGGCTTTAATGGATGCAAGAACACAAGTTAGAACTTTAATGGATGCAAGAGGTCTATTGCACATTCTAGAAGACCTAATAACATGAGTTAGAGTCAAAAAAATTGAAAAATCACTAAATGGGCTGATTGAAGACATTCAGGTCAACTAAACTTTAAATGGTGCAAATTCAAGTTTGACAAAGAGTTCAGGCCTAATTAATATAATTAGAATACTCAATGGGTCAGACTAAGTAATAACATTTAATTCTAAATAAAAGTTTATTGTCTGTATTAGAATTTGTCTATAATTAGGAATTCTTCCAAAATAAGGATTTGTCCTAAGTAGGAATTTGTACCTTTTTAGAATTGCTATCCTAGCCTATAAATAAGAACCCTTTATAAGCTCTGGAAAATCACACAACTTTGAGTGAAATAGAAAGTAAGGGTTTTTCTCCCTTAGTTTTTTTGAGAACTATAGAACTTATCAAGAGGTAATTTTTTTTGTGGCATTCCAATCGATTTATTACTCCCAATTCCATTCTTTTCTAGATTGTGGTGTCCATATCCTTCTTAAATACCCTAGGTTTGTGTTCCTTCAAATGGTGGGCCTAGGGTTTATGTTATTAAATGTTGGTTTAGTTTTCTTAGTTGTTCTATGATTCCTTGTGTGCATTAGGTCCCTAAGCTATATCTTTTTGGGGTTTTTTGCATTAGTTGGTATCATAGCCTGGTTTTAAATCAGGTTGATTCCACTCATTCTTCAATTTTCTACCTTGTGATTTATTTATTTCTATTTCGTTTTTCTATTATGTGCCTTACCATTCAAATGCACAAATTTGTTTGTTTGTAATCCTTCTCTCTTTACTTGTTTGTTTAACCTCGTAAATGTGTTAATTTTAATTCCAATTACTGTATCTAAGTATTTTATTGTTGTTTTGTGTTGAAAAAAAAAGAAGGAAGAAGAACAAAAGAAAGAGAACATCAAATTTCAGTTATTGATAAGGTTAACAGTTTGGTCATATTGGTCACAATAATAATAATTTTTTTCTTACTCGACTCCAATTCTACAATATATTTTCCTATTTTGTTACCCATGTTTGTCTTTTAGGTTATACTAGCCTTGTCCTGATTTTTGAGATTTTAGTTTATTAAATTCGTTTGCCTTGATATCCTTTTTCATTTTTGATTCCTTGTTCTCCAATTTATTCAATTCTACGCCATTTATCTTATTTTTTTCAAAATCAATACCTTTGATTTACATTGTTTAGTGTTTTATAGAGATGAAAGGAGAAATATGAGTGGTAAAAGGTAAGAGTGAAAGTTCATATAAAGAAAAAGCCATAAAGAGTGTAAAAACGAAGGAGTGAGACACCATCTTTTGAGTGACACACCTGAGGGAGTGTTTTGTGAGGTATCCTAATTATTTTGTGTAGAAATAATACTATAACGTCCAAAGACAAATGTGTAGCTTAAGAGGGAGTTGGTGATGTGTCCTTCATGATGAAAGCTATCCAACAACAATTTGAGTGCATGAATATCAGATTTAATGATATGAGGGAGAGGATAAAGGAATAAGCTAATACAATAGTAAAGTTAAAAAGGAGGCATAGGGAATATAAGGCTCCTAAAGTAAGAAGGCAGTTGAGACGTGCTTATAACCATGAAGATGATGTAAAAGATGATGAATTTGATGATCAAACTATTGTGGTTTAAAATGTTAATAATAAAAGGGATCGAAGAGAATTTAGAAGGCAAGGAACCTATGATTATAATTTGGGCAATATTAAAATGACAATTCTTTCATTTTAAGGTAAAAATGATCCTGATGCATACCTAGAATGATAGAAGAAGGTTGAATTAGTCTTTAATTACCACAATTATTATGAGGAGGAAAAGGTAAAACTTGTTGCAGTTGAATTTACTGATTATGCTATTATTTGGTGGAATCAACTTATTTTGACTAGAAAAAGAAATCATGAGAGACCTATTGATACATAGGAAGAGATGAAGGCTATTATGAGGCTATCATGAGTAGGAGGTTTGTTCTTTATCACTATTATAGGGAGTTATACCAAAGGCTGCAAGGGCTCACTTAAGGCACCAAAAGTGTGGAGGGTTACCATAAGGAGATGAAGATCACTATGATTAGGGCGAATGTAGAAGAAGATAAAGAAGTAACCATTGCTCGATTTCTACAAGGGCTAAATAAGGACATAGCAAACGTGGTTGAATTGCAATACTATATGGAATTAGAATAAATGGTACACTTGGTAATAAAAGTTGAAAGACAACTTAAATGAAAGGGCTCCATACGGTTTAGGCATAATTCAGGTTTTACCATATCTTGGAAGTCAAATTAAAGTAAAAGAGATGAGATGGCCAATTACAAGTTTAAAGCCGAGCTGCCCAAGTATAAGAATGTGGGTTCTCATAAGGAGACAAGTAATTTTGAACCCCAACCAAGTAGAAATAGAAATGTTAAATGTTTTAGGTATTTGAGCAAGGTTCATATTGTATCTCAATGTCCAAATAAGGTATAATGATCTTGAGAAGTAATGGTGATATTAAAAATAAAAGTGAATCAAATAATGATTTTGTGCCATCATTAGAGGGTGAAGTGATGGAAAGGAATATCAAGTTAACAGAGTAGTTTTTGTTACAAGGCAAGTATTGAATGTGCAAGTAAAGGAAGAAAATGAGGTGCAAAAGATAACATCTTTAAGATAAGGAGTCTCATTAAAGATAAGGTATGTAGTATGATTATTGATGGTGGGAGTTACACTAATATTACTAGCATAACTATGATTGAAAAGTTGGATTTACCTACTATGAAACATCCTAGGCTATATAAGTTTCAATGGTTGAATTAAAGTGGTGAAATCAAGGTAAATAAGCAATTGTTCATATCATTTTTTATTAGAAGGTACCATTATGAAGTTTTATATGATGTTATACCTATGCATGTAAGCCATATTTTATTAGGAAGACCACGACAATTTGATAGACAAGTTATGCATGATGGCTTCAAAAATTGATATTCCTTTGTAATGAATGAAAAACCTTTCACTATTATACCATTATCACCTCAACAAGCTTATAAGAATCAATTAAGGATTTAAAATAAGAGTGAACAAAAAAGAGAGATTGATAAAAGTGAAAAGAGAGGAGAAACGTGAGGATACAAGAGAAAATGAAGAAAAGAGAAAGTCTCTATACAAAAGAAAATGATGTCAAAAAAGCATTTTATTCCAAACAGCTTATGATCGTATTTTTATACAAAGAGGTTTATTTTAATATTAACAAGTTTGACCTATCTTTGTCTAGTGTTGTTATTGTTATATTGTAGGAATTTGAAGACATATTTCCTGATGAAGTCTTAAGTGGATTGCCACCTAATAAAGGAATTGAGCATCAAATTAATTTCATCTCGGGTGCATTTATCCCTATCCGGCTAGCATATAGAAGTAATCCTGAGGAGACAAAGGAGCTTCAAAAGTAGGTTGAGGAGCTTATTTTCAATGGATATGTGAGGGAAAGCATAAGTCCATGTGTTATTCTTGTCTTACTTGTACCCAAAAAAGATAAGACTTGAAGGATGTGTGTTGATTGTCAAGCAATCAACAAAATTACTATAAAGTATTGTCACCACATACCTAGATTAAATAACATATTGGATAAATTGCATGGTTCATGTGTCTTTTTTAAGATTGATTTGAAAAGTGGATATCATTAGATTAGGATGAAAGAGGGAGACAAGTGGAAAATAGTTGGCAAAACTAAGTATGGTTTATATGGATGACTTGTTATGCCATTTGGTCTTATTAATGCACCAAGCACTTTTATGCAACTAATGAATCATGTTTTGCATCCATTCATTAGTAAATTTGTAGTTATGTATTTTGATGATATTTTGGTATATAGTAAAATCCTAAAAGAGTATTTTGATCATTTATGTTTTATTGTAAGTGTTTTACATTATAAGCAATTATATGCTAACTTATAGAAATGTTCCTTTTGTACTAATCAAATTACATTTCTTGACTATATTATTAGTGCTAAAGGTGTTGAGGTTGACGAGAAAAAAGTTGATTGGCCTACACCTAAGTCAATTAGTAATGTGCATAGCTTTTATGATCTAGTTAGTTTCTATAGACGCTTTATTAAGGACTTTATCACCATTGCTGCACCATTCACTGAACTTATAAAAAAGAACATGAGTTTTATGTGGGGTAGTGACCAAGACAAGGCTTTTATTGCATCAAGGAAAAATTAAGTTCTGCACCCTTACTTGCTTTACCTAACTTTGCAAAAGCTTTTAAGATTGAGCGTGATGCTTCAAGTATTGACATTAGAGCTATTTTGATGTATGAAAGGTGTACAATTGCTTACTTTAATGAAAAGTTAAGTGGAGCTAACCTTAATTATCCTACTTATGATAAAAATATGTATGCATTGGTATGAGCTTTAAAGATATGGCAATATTACCTTTGGCTCAAGAAGTTTGTCATCTGTACTGATAATGCATCTTTGAAGCACTTGATGGGATAAGGAACATTGAACAAAAAACATGCCAAGTGGATTGAATTCATTGATACCTTTCCTTGCATCATCAAATATAAATAAGGTAAGGAAAATGTTGTAGTTGATACATTATCTCGCAGGTATGCTCTTATTTTTACACTTACTGCAAACTTATTAAGATTTGAACATATTAAAGATTTATATATGAATGATCTGGACTTTGCTAATATGTATGGAGTATATGAGATGTTAGCCTTTAAGAAGTTTTATAGTTTTAAGGGTTTCTTATTTAGGGAAAATTGTTTATGCACGCTTATAAGTTCTTTAAGGGAGTTGGTTGTAAGAGAAGCTTATGAGGGTGGTCTAATGAGTCATTTTGGAGTTAAGATAACCCTATATGTCCTAAATGAACATTTATTTTGGCCATGCATGAAATGAGATGTTAAGAAGATATGTGAGAAATGCATAACATGCAAATAGGCTAAATCTAGAGTTTTGCCCTATGACTTATATACCTTTTTACCTAGACCTAGCCATCCTTGTGTTAATTTATCTATAAACTTCATACTAGGATTGTCATGAACAAAAAAGGGTAAGGATTCTGTATTTGTTATTGTTGATATATTTTCAAAAATGACACTCTTCATTCTATATCATAAAACTGATGATGCAAACAATATGACTAACTTATTCTTTAAAGAAATAGTATGTTTGCATGGCATGTCACAAAGCATTGTTTTAGACTGCAATATAAAGTTCTTAAGCTACTTTTGGAAGACTTTGTGGGGTAAGTTAGATATTAATCTATTGTTTTCAATTACTTGTCATCTATAAACTGATGGGCAGACTGAGGTGGTTAATCAAACTCTCTACTCTTTTGCATGCTATTATTTGAACAAATTGAAAATATGAGAAGATTGTTTACCACATGTCAAGTTTGCATATAATAGAAGTGCTTATTCTGTTACTAGTTACTTTTAATTTGACATTGTATATGCTTTTAATCCATTAACTCCTTTGGTTTTGGTACCTATACCTATCAATAAGTATGCCAGTTTAGATGGTGAATGCAAACCTGACATGATAAAAAAATTGCATGAGAAGGTGTGACAACATATTAAAAATCCCATGTCAATAATAAACGAAAGAAGGTGGCGTTTGAACCTGGTAATTGGGTTTGGGTGCATATACGCAAGGAACTATTTCCAGCTCAGAGGCATTCAAAGTTATAACTTAGAAGATATGATCCCTTTCAAGTTAAAGTACGAATTAATGACAATGCTTATGAGTTGGACCTTTCTGGTGGGTATAATATAAGTGCAACATTTAATGTTTTTGATCTTTCCCATTTTGATGTAGGTGATAATTCGGGGATGAATCCTTTTAAGGAAAAAGGGAATGATGAGAACTGTAAAGATGATGGATGAAAGACTTTAGTGGATGCAAGAGGTCCATCACACATTCTAGAAGACCCAATAACACAAGCTAGAGTTTCAATGGATGCAAGAGGTCCATTATACATTCTAAAAGGGCCAATAACACAAGTTAGAACAAAAAAGATTGAAAAGTACTAAATGGGTTGATTGAGTACATTTAAGCCAACCAAGTTTCAAATGGTGTGAATTCAAGTTTAATGAAAAGTCCAAGCTTAATTAATATAATTGGAATACTTAATGGGTTAGATTAAGTAATAACATTTACTCTTAAATAGGAGTTTATTGTCTGTGTTGGAATTTGTCTATAATTAAGAATTCCTTTAAAATAAGGATCTGTCTTAAATAGAAATTTGTGCCTCTTTAAGATTGCTATCTTAACATATAAATAAGCACTCTTTGTAAGTTTTGGAAAATTAGACAACTTTGAATGAAATAAAAAGCAAGGGTTTTTCTCCCTCGGCTCTTTTGAGGACTAAAGAACTTATTAAGAGGTACTTTTTCTTGTGGTGTTTCAATCAACTTATCACTCCCAATTCCATTTTTTTCTAGAGTGTAGCATCTATATCCTTCTTAAATACCTTAGGTTCGTGTTCTTTCGAATAGTGAGTTTAGGGTTTGTGTTATTAAACTTTAGTTTAACTTTCCTAGTTGTTCTATGATTCCTTGTATGCATTAGGTCTTAAAGAATTGAACATGGATTTAAAGGTTAAAGGAGTCACTCCCAATTCCATTTTTTTTTCTGAAGTGTGGCATCCATATCCTTCTTAAATACCTTAGGTTTGTGTTCTTTCGAATGGTGGGTCTAGAGTTTTTATTATTAAACTCTAGTTTAACTTTCCTAGTTGTTCTATGATTCCTTGTATGCATTAGGTCTTAAATAATTGAACATGGATTTAAAGGTTAAAGGAGAAAAAAAAATTGTTATAATTGAATGAGTTTGAAAAGTTCAGGTTGAATGCTTCTAAAAGTGCTTAGTTTTACAAGGAAAAGACCAAGTATTAACATTATAAGCATATTTAAAAGAGAAATTTTAAGGTTAGATAGCAAGTGTTACACTTTAATTCACATTTTAAGGTATTCTTAAACAAGCTTTAGTCTAAGTAGTCTAGTCCATTCATAGTGACATAATTGTATCTATATAAAGTTATTGAGGTGCATAGTAAGGCCACTAGTACATTCAAGATGGATAGGCAGCATTTAAACCTCGATGTGTTTGGTAAGATGATGCTTAAAGGAGTTATGTACTCCTAGTAAGATGCTAGCTATGAGTGCATTTTACTATAGTTAAGTTAATGACTATAAAAAAAAAAACATAGAAAGCAACCTAAGCCCTCTTTCTTTTTTGTTCTCTTTATTAGTTCTTTTTTATTTTTTTAAAGTTTTTTAATAAATGTAATTGTACCTTAATTCTTTTGTTTAGGTTGTTTGGATTCAAGCATCTCGAACTTCTTCCTTTACCTATCGATCTTCGAATATAAACCAAGGAAGTTTCTATTAACTTTGTTCATTTTGGCTTTCACATTGAGGACAATGTTTGATTTAAGTTAGATGGATAATTTTTTTTTATGTGATTCTATGTTTGTTTATATGCTTGGTATGATATTTACAAATTTTTTCAAAATTTTGCATACTTAGCTAATCCTTAAACATATATTTTTTTTTTGAAAGAAGAATAAACATATTATTTAGTATCATAATTTATATTCAAGTTACTTCTTGTATTTAAACTACTTTTTATATTCAAACATTGCATTTTTTGTTTAAGATAGGTAATATCTCATAAAGTGAGATTAATGTCACAAGGCTATTACTTTCTTCCCAAAAGGCAACTTGTTGGGGTGTGCAATGCATACACTTATATGACCCAAAATTCCTCTCTTCCTTGACAATGTAAGAATTAGGTAGTGTGCACCCGTTACATTCTCCTACACCCAATTCATTGACGTCCTCGTCGATTTTCTTGGACAAGCACTAAGCCGGTGAAACCGGGGGTTCTTGGCATTCTGCTTCAAATCAAGGGTCTTATGGTGGATAGGGGTAGACTCTGATACCACTTGTCATGGAACCATTACCTTCTCCCCAAAAGGCAACCTATTGTGGTGCGTGGTGCCCATGTCCATATGACCCAAGATTTTCCTCTTCCTTGACAATGTAGGAGTTAGGTAGTGTGACCCATTACATTAAACATACTTGGATTTTTAAGATAATTAAAATGTATGTTTTTTGTGAAAGTTGTGTGAGTTGTATGACTGCATAAGATTTAAGTGTGCCATGTCTTTTATGAATTTCTCTTTTGAGATAGCCTTAAACATAGTTTAAATAAATAAGGTGGTTATGAATAAATATGATTGAATAAGTTGAAATTCTTATATTCTCTGTTGTTTTAAGTTGGTTAATAATTTGAAGACTTCATCACAAAATGTTGTTTTCCATGTCAAATGATGTTGAATTATGATTATGCAAAAAATGCTTTGAGTGCATAACTTTTTAAGTAATTAGGAGCATTCATCACAAAATATTTGTGCTTGTGTCAAAAGATAAGTGTAAAAATTTAAAATAAAAAAAAGATTTTAAAAAAATGATTATCTTAGTAAGAAAGGATGATTATTAAAGTAATAATTGCATTATTTGATTATGCTAGTAGTATGATAAACATGATTGACCTTCAAATTATGTATAAATATGAGAGATAAAGAAAATGAGTATACTTAGATTTTCTTTTTAGTTATTATGTTGTTTTAAATTGAAGATGTGATTTTTTGCATGGTAAGTTCCTTGGATGTGATAAATAATTTAAATTGATTGTTATACTTTACTTTGAATAAGATCTTACTGTTATGGGTGCATATTTCCCAACTCCTACATCGTTGAGGAAGATAAGGACCTTTGGCCATATAAGCGTGGGTATTGCACACCTCAATAGGTTGCCTTTTGGAGAGAGGGTAATAGTCTCGTGACAAATAGTATTAGAGCCTACCTTTATCTTGCTGTAGGACCTTTGACTTAGTGGTAAGTGATCCTTGATAAGTAATGTCGTCCCGGGTGCACACTGCTTGGCTCACCAAGGGTACATCGACGAGGATGTCGATGAATCAGGTGTGAGAGATGTCACGATTGTACACTACCCAACTCTCACATTGTCAAGGAAGAGGAGAACCTTAGGCCATGTCATCCTGAATGCACACTACCTGGTGCACTAATAGTGTATTAACGAGGACGTCGATGAATCAGATATAAAAGATGTCACGTATACACATTACCCAACTCCCATATCGTCGAGGAAGAGGGGAACCTTAGGCCGTATAAGTGGGGTGACTACACACCCTAATAGGCACCTTTTAGGGAGGAAGTAATACTCCTATGATAAGTAGTATCAAAGTCTATCCTTGTCTTGCTGTGGGACCCTTGACTTAGTAGTAAGTGATCATTGACGGGTAATGCCGTCTCGAGTGCACATTGCCCGGTGCACCATGAGTGCATCGACAAAGACGTCGATAAATTAGGTGTAAGAGATATTATGGGTACATACTACTCAACTCACACATCATCAAAGAAAATGGAAACTTTGGGTTATATAAATAGGGTGACTGCACACCCTAATTGGCACCGCTTGCTTGGAAAGAGGCAATTATGCAAGTTTAGGGGTATTTGATGTGTAAAATTATTTGGCACATCTTATGCTACAAGTTAGAGTGTTTTCTTAGTTTTTAAGTTAATTAGTCTTAATGTTTTGGGTTTAAGTTGCATTTATCTAGTTTTCGTTATTATTTTTTATTTTTCAGGTTTTAAGTGGTAAATTGGGCTTCAAATGGGCTTAAGAAGAAAAGGGATTTGAACTAGAAAACACCTCATGTTTCGACAAGAATTTGTATTCTTGCAGTTTGAACACCATTCGATTTTTGGGCCGTTCTTTAACTTTTTGGAAAGTTAAGACATCAGATTACAACTCTCGTGAATAGCTCAACTCGAAATTCTGTCGTTTTGATATTCAAAAATTGGATAAAAGTCAGTGTAGTGAATCTGGACTTTAATCAACATAAAATTAGGAGTCCTAAAAGAAAGGGATTATAGCTGATTTCATGGGGCGTATTTACTGGCCAATTTATGGTTTTGAGAGTTCTATATTTTGATGGGAAAACATCACAAAAAGGTGGTTCAAGAGGGGGAGAAGGAGAGGAAGAAGCAAGCAAGCAGAGGATCTGAACTGAAAGCCGCGAGGACGAGAGACGAACGCACAAAACTCGAAGACTGCTGACCTTCCTACTCCCTTCTCTCTTCTTCGTCATTATTTTATTGATTTATTTTAAGATATTTTGTGAACGTATAGATAGTTGTTTATTCGTTTGTTTTGATGAACATGAGTGGCTAGATCTTCTATTCTAGGACAAGGATGTAGTCACTAAATTCCGCTAACAAATTGTTTTGAATGGTCTTATCTAATTTAATTACTCATTTTCGTGATCACTTTTAAGGATTCCACAAATTTTAATTAACTCGTGTTAGTTTCTATAATTACGGAAGCATAAATAGGATTAGTATGAGTGTAGTTATTGGGGCCCATCATATACTTTAGGGAATTCTAATAAGTTTTAATGTTAATTTCGTTAATGGTATTTAATTAATGAAACCTTATTCATTGATTTTCAGTTTACGTTTTAGAATTGGTTTTTAATCTCTCTCTTCATTCGGTTTATCTAAATAATTTTAGGAAATTTACACAATGAGTTTCCTTCTCGTGGGATCAATACTTTTTGGAAGGGCCACTGTATTAAAATTAATTATGAATAATTTGCCTTCCTTAATTCTTTTGATTTGTTAAACCGGTCAACTTTCTATGTTTTTATGTTAAAAAAAAAAAAAAAAGAAGAACTAGAACTCATTGTCTTTATTAAGATTCAAATATAAATTAAATTTATGTTATATATGTAAAATTAAATATTTTATATTATATATAAAAATTAATTATATTCATTTAAATTCTCCCTCCTATTAATTCAACCATTTCCCAAAAAAACAAAAAAGGTAAAATTGATCCTTCTGCTCGGTTTCATTTCCTGAACTCAAAACAACTCAAAACAACAATATGCTGCACACCCACACCCACGTAGCTCAGCCACACTCCCCGAGCAGCTCACCTCACTCTTTAACCTCTCTAGGACATGTCGCCATCACTCGCAACGCCAAGGCCCCCGTTTTGCCTTCCTGTTTTCTGTTTCTTCCTCCTTCTCTCCCTTCTTCTCCTCTTCACCACCAGCGCAGCTGCCACCAGACCCTACACCACCACTGTCCCAACCTCTTCTCCCGACTCCATCTTCCCGCACCCCACCCACCCCTAGACCATCCCGTCATTCATTCCACTTTAGACCCTAAGCAATGGACAACCCTCCAATTTCTTCAAATCCCCCCACTGCCAAGGACTCCTGCATACAGCTCTGCCCTCACAATTCCACCCTCTGTGACTCCACCGTCTGTCTCTCTTACACCGTCCCCAAGTTCCTATCCACTCTCCAATCTCTCTTTCACCGACTGTCTTGTCTCCCCTGTTCGTTTCCCCTCACATCTTTGTCTCGGCTCTCCACTCCTTCACTTGCATTAGCTCTCTTAAGCACCTCACCTGTGTCTGGTTCTCTCGCTTTGTCAATGTTACTGATCTCACCGTTACTAATGTGCCTGTGAATGTTAGCGGTCTTCACGTGATTCTTGGAAATATCCGCAAGCTGAAGTCTGTCACTATCTCCAATGCTCATCTCACTTGCTACATACCAAGACATCATCATTCCAATCTTACCAATGTGGATTTTTCATGTAATTAGATTAAAGAGACCAAACCCAGTTCCATTGTTGTCTTGGAAAATCTCGAAACACTCAATCTTTCTTCTAATTCTCTCATTGGTGAAGACCCCACAAACTTTGGCGACCTGATTTCGCTAAAGAATATATCTTTTAAGTCTAATTCACTATCCGAGTTTATCCCGGACCCAATGTCAGCAATTCCTAGTGTGGTTCATGTTGATCTCAGTTCAAATGAGTTCAATGGGATAATTCCAAGATTTTTTTTTTCAGAAATGAAGCAGTTGAGGTACTTGAATCTTGAGAACAACGTATTCCATGGCGTTTTGCCTTTTAATCTGACTTTTATGAAGAGGCTGGCTTTATGTCGGTGGCAATGTTAATTTTGGCTATAGCAACGCAATTCTGTCATCAAAATTGAAGCTTGGGATTGCTCCTTGTGATAAGCATGGATCGCCAGTGTCGCCTCCACCATCGAAAGAATCCATCAGAGGATGGAAGTGAGAGTTGTTCCTCAAATGAAGATGATGGTGGGATGATTCCAGTAGCCACCATAATCGCCATCATAGGCCTAATAAGGTTGTTCTTGGTGTCGCTATTGGCCTTTCTTCCAAGTCTTCCTCATTATTTTCCAAGTGCTTATCTAAAAAAATGTAGTTGATTAGAAGGTAAAACTGCTTTAGGCTACGGGAAACATGGTATGTTGTTTAATTTATTATACACTTCATAACGAAGAAGAGTAGTTGAGGAGTGGAAAAGGGAACGAGGGAAGAATTATTGTGTTTGGGGTGTGAACCTTTTTCTGCTTTGATCGTTGGATGGGAAAAAATGCAGGGGTTTGCATTTTTTGATATGAATTTGGTCACCATGGGGTTTACTTTTGGATGAAACAGGGGGAAGAGACTCATATCAATCATTTGCCTTGACAGATACAATTCCACTCTACTTTAAATTAGCCATGCATTTCCGGCACGCCAGAACATGTCTTTGAACTAGAACCAAAGAGCACAGGTTCAATTGGTTTTTCTCCCATGAATCTATGCGCCAACAGCAGTTTCCCAGGCTGTGCAAGAATTCGATGTTGCATTCATTTTGCCTTGTATTCAGGAATCTCCATCCTTGATTAAGTAATCCAGAATAACTATAAGAATGAAGTGTAGAAATAAGGGAAGCTTTCACCAGGCATAATGCCTAATTGCCTCATCTCATGAGGGCAGCAACAGTTGCCAAACTCATGCATGTCGTCATCTTCTGGACCTAAAGGAATGGCAGCTTAGCTTCAGAATGAATCATCAACTGCCACAATGAAATGAAATTGCTTGAGATAAAAGGAGTCAAGCCTAGCCCAGATGCATTATAGGTTTACTCGAAGTTAAGGTAATGTGAGCTTTTGGAGTTGCTGAGGTCCCAGGTAGAGTTTCCCTCGAGGTGAAAGAGAGAGCAGCAGCCGAAAGCTTCAACAGATAAAGAACAAAGTATATCTTGCCAACAACTTTTCGATGTGTTTGTCAGTTGCCCACAACACGTGGGTTGTGTACAAATATATCTCATTTTACTTCCTATTTTTCCCCCTGAAGTTTTTTGTTTTTTGGTTCTATCTGCTAAATCTCAACACCACGCTTTGTTCTTTCAAACTAAAAAGGTAACGAAGAAGCAACTGCATCTTGCATTCTACACAGATATACATATTCAAAACATCCAAATGAAATTCTATTTGATTCTTTTCAGTTATTTCGGGCACAGGCAAGAAGAAGTAGGATGATCTATGAAATCCATCAATTACTTGGGTAATCACCTCTTAAGCACTACCATTCGCTTGCAAAAATGAACAGAAATAATGATAGAAGCAAACTTGAAAATGAATACTTTACTACTAGGAATTATAAAACCACCAACAATTATACTAATCAAAACACAAGCAAGAAATGTTAAAATTCAAAACCTTCCAGGTAACTTCTTGTTTTTCTGTAAGCAAGTATGCATAATGAGATTCTTACTTATTCAGTAAGAAGGAAGAATTATGCAAGATACAAATCAGTAGAGGAAGCAAAGAACACTTAAAACTTTTTGATTTCGTTTCATTAGTCATATAGATTATCAATCATAGGATTAAGAACATAATGACCATACCTATTAGGACTGATGTTGTACAAAAACAGTGATCAAAAGACTGACAAAACCAAATCAACAAGTAACACCATACTCTAACACATTTAATTAATACAAGTAATCCTTAGTTATGATGGACCATACTTAAGTATAGGCATCCAAGCTATTGTAACAGCTTCTTCAAAGCTATTGTAACTACCATCACAGACTTGTCATTAGCATCCTCAACTCCCAAAATGCAATGTTCGATTATAATTTTCTTCATTCTTCCTTGGAGTTACAACATTGCATGCTTAGTTTCTTCCTTAAAATGTTAAATCTCGTTCTATAGAAGGATTTAGTAAAAATGTCAGCAATTTGGTTCTTAAATTAGCAAAAACCACATGAATTTCTCCTATTTCCTGAGTCTCCTTAAGAAAGTGAAGATTTATTTTAAAATGTTTGGTTTTACTATGGTGCATAAGATTTTTGGAGATTGAAATTATTGCTTGATTGTCATCAAAGAGTGAAGTTGGTTTAGTTAGAGTCTAGTCAAGATCCATGAGCAATTTTCTCAACTAAATGGCCTAATTCACAATAGCTGTTATAGCTATATACTCAACTTCAACAATTGATTATGCAACTGCATATTGCTTCTTGGAATTCTAGTAGAAAAAACTAGCTTTAAGAGTAAAACAAAACCTTAAAGTGCTCATTATATTTTCCTTTGAACTAGCCTAATCATTATCGGCGAAGCCAACTAGTCCTACTTTTGTAGACCTTTCAAACATGATGCCTAAATCAATGGTTCCTTTAATATACATAAGCACCTTTTTTGCTACACAAGATACATTTCACTTGGTGAATGCATAAATCTAAATAGTATATTAGTGGCTTGCATAATGTTAAGTCTAAAAGCTATTAGATACAACAAACATCTAATTATGCTCTTATAAAAATTTGCACTTACATTTTTAGTTCCATCATATGTAGTTAATTTGCAATGGATTGCCATTGGAGTAGACATAGGTTTGCATCCATCCATAGAAAATCTTTTAAGTACTTCTTTTACATACTTTATTTGATTAAAAAAGATAATAAAGTCAGATTGATGAACCTAAAGTCCAAGGAAAAAGTCATCCTACCCATATATATTATTTCAAACTCCTTTTGCATTTCTTGTTTAAATTGTATGATTGATATGAGTTAGTTGCTTGTAATTAAAAGATCATCCATATAAAGAGACATAATAAGGACTTGACCTTAGATTGCCTTGACAAACAAAGTAGCTTCATTTATGCTTTTTACAAATCTAAGTTGTAAAAGATAATCATTTATCTTGCTAAACAAAGCTCTTGGAACTTGTTTTAGTCCACATAGGCCTTTCCTCACCAATAACCACATGGCTTTTAGGTTGCTCAATATAGATGTCTTTCAATAAGACATTATTAAGGAAGGTTGATTTGACATCAAGGTGAATATATTGCTTAATATTGATGTGCAATTAGTGCTAGGAGTAATTTAATGGTGTTTAATCTAACAAAAGGAGCAGAGGTGTTTTAAAAATCAACACCATGCTTTTGTGAGTAGCCTTTATCTACTAACTTAGTTTTTAGCTTACTTAAGGTTCTATTAGCATTTATTTTTTTTCCTAAAAGTCTATTTAATGCCAATCATGTCTACTTTTAGGCCTATCAACCAAAAATCAAGTTTAATATTTCAATGGTAAAGAGCTCCTTTTGCATGACTTGTTTCCATTCTATTGATTTTGTAATCTCAATACAATTATCATGTATTGAGATATAAATAGCAATATGACTTATTTCATAGATATCAATGAAAGATATAATCTCTCTTACTGGTTTATCATTACAAACTACATTATCTTTATCATTTGAGTTGCTACTTTCTAATATATTAGGAAAGAATCCATGGAATTGATTAATGTCAGAATCTAGAGCATTTGATTCTTTCCACTTCCATTTTATAGATTCATCAAATCTAACATCTTTGCTAACAAGAATTTTTTTGAGTTCCATATCATATATTTTATAAGTGTTAGATGTATTGTTGTAACCAATAAAGACAATAACTTTGATCTTTTGATTAGCTTTTATCTCTTCTACTTAAGCACTAAAACATAGCATAAGTAGCCAAAAACCCTTAAATGCTTATCCAAGGGTTAATTCTAGTTTATGCTTTAAAAGTTGTAACATTTTAGATTGCTTTAGTATAAACCTTGTTAATAAGATAAATACTTATATTCACAACCTTAGCCCACAACTCCTTTGGCAATTTTTTTTTATAAAAGACATTTAGTCATTTTCATAATGATTTTATTTCTTTTTTCATTCACCTCATTTTGCTATGAGGTGTAAGGAGTAGAGAATTCATAGTAAATGCTAATAATTGCATAAATCTCTTGAAATGCACTAGATGTAAACTTGGTGTCATTATTTGACCTAAGTGTTTTAATTTTGCCACTCACTTTTTTTTGGCCTATACCAAATCTTAGCAAGGATTGTGAAGATACCTTACTAACTAACATTGTCTTTTCAAAGCAAAATTCACCTTGTTTTTTGTATGTCACAATTTAAGAAAAAGTTAGGCTTTATTCAAGACTTGGCTTCAGAGTTTCTTTTTGTAGTCTTAGACCTACTAGCTAAGACAATTCTAATGGCTATCTTAAATTATCAATTTACAAAATGCACTAACAGAGCAGCCACCTAAGTTTTAATCTAATGGACAATGTGTACCACTCTTTCTTAAGAATACCTATATGATCTTTAAAAGAAGTATCTAACTTGTGTCTTTGAAGACAAGGATGCTTAAGACCAGAGGAATTGATGTAGAAATAAGAAAAATAGGGACAAGTGGTGACACAAAAGGAATTCAATAAAAGATTCAAAAAGACAAACATATGGATATTCATATAGAAGAAGTAAAGTAATAAAGTTATTATAGGAATATGAAAGTAGGAAATTCAATGTTTTCTATTATAGGAAATTTTTAGTTTCTTTTTTCATTGTAAGACTTCTAGAATTAATTATTTAACTAATTTAAGCCATTATAAATAAGATAAGAGAGGTATGATAAAGATGTGTATAATTTGTTGTAAACTTACAATCAATTTTACTATCTTTTCTAATTCTTAAAATTCCTTTAATTCTCTTCCCCTAACCTAATTATCTTCCTCCCAAATTGATCACATTTGAGGTTAATTCTCTATAACACTTAGCCTCCTACTTGATTCTCTTAGTTATAGTAAAGATCTATATTATGCTTTGTTGAGCTTCCTTATCAAGTATATATGGTATTTCTTAAATATCCTAGTCTTAAACATAAAAAATATACATTTCCAAAAAACAAACTCTTACTTTATTACCATTAGTATGGATAATCAATGACCATGGCTGATTGTCATTTGACTTGGACATAAACAAAGGGGGGGAGAGAGAGAGAGAGAGATAGAGAGAGAGAAAGTGAAAGTGAGAGAGTTAAAGTTAAAGGATTAAAATAGTTAAAAATTCTTTCTTTCTTAGCACAACCATCAATACCAATAGGAGTTGCTAAGGTATATAATTCATAGATCAAGGCCATCTTAAAAATAAAAATTAAAACTATAAATATATGTAACCACTAACAATCTAGTGTTGGATTTGAAGCATGTTACATTAGCACATTGCAAACATATGCCATAGATATAGACTCTATCATTATTCAACAAAAACATATGAATTCTTGTCAAAATTCCAAACTTCAACCCATAATCCTAACATATTTTTTACTCTAAGACTCTAAACTACAAAAGTTTAATTAAAAACATATCTAAATAACAAAACCAATAAGAAGAAATCAAAAGAATCACTAACCAAAAGGAAATAAAAAAGGTAAAGAATCTGATTAACAACAACAAAAAAATAAAAAACCACCTTAAATAAGACAAACAAAAATTCATAATTGTTTAGAATCCATACATACATATATATATATATATATATATATATTAAGGTACCTAATAAAGATGAAGAAGTCGTACTTAAAGTACTTAAGGAGAAGGTCATGCATGAACTTTGATGGGTTATGCATGAACTTTGATTGATATGTAATGTTAGTTTTTGAGTTGTTAAAAAGTATTTTCATTAGTGCCATACAAATTATGATATTTTGATTTAGCATTTTTTTTTGGTATTTTTGGTTGGAAAGACTTAGCTGAAGCATTTGAATTTGAACTTTTTTGTATGGTAAGAATTTCATTAGCTTATTGATATCTTAATAATAAGTTATTTGATTTTTAATTTCTTTATGTCATTAACTTTTTGATTAAGTGTTTACAATCATTGTCTTACTCCCCTAAAAAAGAATATTTTCATTTTGGACTTTCAAAAGTTGTTGGTAACACAAGATTTAAAGTTGCACAATTTTCATTTTACTTAAATGAATGACTAATAATAAAGCAATCTCATATTTCTTATGCTGCCAAAATTTAAAGAGAATCAAATATGAAAAAGGATGTTACCAAAAGAAATATACATAAATAGATTGAAATTTAGATAAAAAAAAGATATCAATTTGAAACCTGTAAAAGCACTATCCTTAAGGATAATTTTGATCTTATAGGTAAATTGTCACAATGCAATAGGTTAGGGTGATTATTCTCCCAAGATACGATAGATCTTTCTACTAGTGTGCATGCAATAAGTAAGGTAATAGAAACAACACAAACCTATTAAATCCAACAATTTTAGCATTTAAGGTGCATGAAGAAAGAGAGAATTCTTCAACTATACTTTGGTTTTTGGATAAGAATAAAAAGCTTTATTTATATTGTTTTTGGTTTAATGTATCATTAATATAAAATTTAAGATGAAAATAATGACAATTAGTTATAGCTAATGAGTATTAAAGAAAAAGATAATAGTTGCAATATTTAATTTCCTAATAACTAAAAATAGCTAGTCATAACAACTAAAAATGGTTAGTCAATTGGCTAATTTGACCGATGTAATTTGAAAGGTTTCAAAAGGATTTTGGATTAAGTATGCTTCAGTTCATTGCATGAGGTGACATTAAGCCTTCTATATTAGGCTTATATTTGAGTGCTTCACATATGCATGAGGTTTTCTTTAGAATTTTTTTTATGAGGTATAAGATAAATAGTATTTTATAGACTTGTAAAATAAATGTTTCATTTCTAATATGGAATTAGAAATTTTTAAAATATCCTTATTTTTAACCAAAAAAAAATCATATTGGAGCCTTTCTAATCATTAGAAAAAAAAAAACTAAAGAATAAAAATACTTATACAATAATTATGGAGATTTTAAGAGTTTTTGAATCAAGTCAATTAATTGCATAAATGAACCGAAAGCAGCAAAAATGAAAATAGGAAATTCCAAGATAAAGCCTTACATTCTAGATCAATGTTTCAATCATTTCTAACAATTAAAAGACCTCCAAAGCTATGCAAAAGTCATTTTATATAAGAACTTAAAAAAGAGGAATCTTAAAAGTTATGATTTCTCAACTTTTTTTTAATTTTATTAAGCTTTTGTGTGATTAAAAAGAAGAAAAAAAATTTTTTTTTTTTGTAAGAGCAAGTGTTGCTCTTAATGAGTAAGAAAATTTTGAGTGTTTTAAGTATGTAGTATTATAGTTTACATATAAAAAGTTAGTGTGTACGCTCAAAATATTATAAAAAAAATTGATGACCTTTATATTTGTTTTTATTATTCTCCTTTTAGTCAGAAAGTTTTCCAATAAAGTTGAAACTCTTAAAAAGGATTCCTTGAGCAAGGATATAGGATTAAGAGATTCAAATATTAATAAATTATTGTATCTCACTTCTTTTTTTCTCTTAATCTTATTATTTGTCACAATTATACACAACATTGAGTTACTATTTATCTTGTGATTGTTTATTTCTCTTGTATGCGTTACATGCATGATTTATTGTTGCCAGCGTTACATGCATGATTTATTGTTGCCATTCATGTTGCATTTACTATTTATATTGAGTTTGGTTTTATTTGATCTTGTTGCATAATTTATAGATATGTGTCCTTACAACTTAATTCACCCCTTCTTTGATATTTTTGAGACCGACAAGCGAACTGGACACGCATAATGTGGAAGAAAAATTATATTAGCCATACTTAAGTTACGTCAAAAACAACCAATATAATGATCAAATAAGCTCAAATGTAGGCTCACAAACAATCATCACATTCGACATAGAAGAGAGTAGGGCAACTGGCATATAGAAATCCCCTTTCTTTCCTAATGCTTAAAAAGTGTGGGAGAGAGATGTACACAAGATTCATAATTTGTTCTTTGGGTCAAAGATATAGATTAAAATTTTGCTGTTTGGTTTTTCCTCTCTTCATTGGTGCCTACCTCGAGAGTTTTGCTTTTTGGCAGTTTGTAGTCTTGCATTTTTCAATTATACATATAGTAATCCTAACGTGTCATTGCCTGAATATAAATACATAATCACGTGCATGTGATGTGCACAGAGAAAGGGCAGATGATTGAAGCTCAAAAAAAAAAAAAAAAAAACAAAAGAAGAGAACCTCTTTTAATTTTGGATGGTGAAGCATTTGTATATGATTTTGGCAAAAGGAACACAAAGAGAAAAATTTTAAAAAAAAAATGTATCTGCCCAAATAAAAAAAATTGAAAAGAAGGGGATCAAAGTCAATTAAAGACATCTAATTAATCCTACATTGTTCTTCAAACAAAGCTGCACGCAAAGACATCAAATATACGAGACTGGACGTGGAACTTGGCATGTTGAAATGGTTCCATCTCCCTTCTCGTATCTCCATTGACGATGCTTGTCATCGTACTTCAGAATCAAATTGTCACAAAACGGATTGAGCAACACGTTCCAAGCCCACGACTTGTACTTATAATAAGCATAAAATGTCATGCTCAATCCCATTGCAAAATCACTTCTTTTCATGGCAGCCTCCAAATCTTTTGCGGACTGACCTTTCAGGAACGGATGATAGAATTCGCAACCCCCTGGATCGTATTGGATTGGCAACGTTTTCTCTTCCTGAGGTCCGATGTGCGTTCTCGTGCTGTTCGGTAGGCCGCAAGAGAATGGTGCGTTCATGTATACAAGGGCCGTTGCCGTTCGTAGCAGTGTTACTTGCAGGCTGGTTTTCTGGTTGATAAATTGCAATTCTCCCTTCCAAGAAATGACGAATTTTCCAGATGGAAGCTTTTGAATGTTTTTGATTGTGAAGGATGATAGATGGAGTTTGACGGGGTCGGTTCCGGGTCCATGTCTTAGGTTTACATAAGTTGCTATGGCAAGAAAGAAAATGCAGAATATAACAACTGCAATGCAAAGCAGAAATTGGAAAGCACGGCAACAAGGGGGGTTGCCAGACATGGAGATTGATCGAATTTGATTGTGTAATTGAGGTATATGGGATTAAGGATAGAACAAAAAGGAAAAAGGCATTGTCTAATCGATCAACATATTATTGGAATGAGGCGTTCTACAAGTGATTGGTTCATCTTTAAATTGCATTGCAAATTGTGTGTAATTTGAAGGCTTTTGATGTGATGGTAATTGTATCTGTCATGTTCCTATCAGCAGATTTTCTGGTTAACTGCAATCACAACCATCCCTGATTGGTTATGTTCTTCTGCTGATAAAAGTCAGATTGAAAGATGAACCCCAAAATGGAAAAAAATTATCAGATGGAAATATCGTTTGGCAGGTTTTGGTTACAATCGAAGAGACACCTTGTGTAATGGTGTTAGCTTATTAGGAATTAAAAGCAAGCTGAATAATTAGGAATCGGTTAGTTTAAGTGCCCGAAAATTGATCAATTTGATAAAAAACAAAAAAACAAAAAACTGTAATTAGAAATCTAAACAAAAATGGGGGAAGACCAGAGGGCGATGAACAATTAGTAATTGGTTGGTTTTGGTCAGAAAAAGAAAATACTACAGCTAAGATAATAACTAACTGGACTAGTTCATAGTTTGGGTTAGCCTGGGCATGGTGAAATATTTTTATATGCCCAAGTTTGGGCAGACCCAAATCAAGAAATAGGCCGATATACAATATAATACAAGAAAAATGTAAATCCATAGCAAATAGTCCAAGTACTACTCCATGGTTGATATCTATTACAATGTACTTCTGAGGGTATAACAGGCTAGGCTTTTAACAGCTCGGTCCATGACAATATTGGATAGGTTAGGATGGACAAGCATGTCTCGAAAACTTGCTCAAAATACTAAAGTCATGTCCTCAATTTTATTAGTTTCATAATTTAAATTTTTTATTTTTAAGAACTAATGTTTTTATTGGTTATGAGATTTACAAGAATAATATATATATATTTATAAATCTCTAATAAAATGAATTAACCATGTCCTGCGCATTAGATGATTGATGATTGATCCCTGGCAGTAGTACAATATCATCTGATGTCATGCCAGAGAAATGTATGCCGTGGGGTGTGATACGATTTTTGAATTTTGTGATTTGATTCAGTGAATTAAGTTAAACTTAATATCAAATAGGAATGAAAATAAATAATTTAAATAGGATCAATTGAGAAAAAGAAAGAAAGAAAAGAAAAAAAAAAAAAAAAGGAAGAAGAAACAAACCTGGTCTAAATCATATGTATGCTATATGGCAAGCAGGCTTTAAACTTTCCCACTCGAAGTTTGCACTGGGTTCGAATAATGTCATGTTTATCGTCAAAGTTCCTGCTGCCCTACGGGGAGAAAGCTGTAGGGGACTGCAGGTAGGTACCGAAAACTGCCCCAAAAGTCGCCTGGGGTCCCCTGAATTTCTTTACAAAAGCAAAATCAACTTTCGGTGCCCACCTTAAATCACGCATCTTACTTTTATTCATTCATTTTCATATATATATTATAACCCACAATTTAAAAAAGAAAAAATAATCAAAAAAGCATCCAATGCCATATGTCATCGAATTCTCCCCCCCCCCTCTCTTTTTCTTGAAGAAGTCTTTGATCGATTTATAGGGAACGTGAAATACTCTTATTTTGGTTTTTTGAGTTGTTGAGATTTAAGATTTAAATCTTAAATTTAATAGTAAGAATTCAATTAACTTTATTATTAAATTTTGTGACCAACAATGGAGTGACACACTTTTATTATTCCAGTTCCAGTTGCAAGTAATATGGTTGAAGATAAAAGGAGAACTGCAGCAGAAGACGCGCGAAGTGCCCATGACCCATAAAAAATCCCTTAAATTGAAGGAAAAAGAAAAATCTCAACACAATTTCACAACACTGAGCAATCAAGAAAGTGTAAATTTAGGCAGTAGCAGAGCACATGAATGAAATGCAATCAAGAAAAGGATGCTGTCATAGAATTAATTCAGATCATAAGATTGCCAGAATATCCCCACACAAAAACAAACCCCATGTAAACAACACAACCGGCTTGACTTGATTATTTCCATTTTCAAGTATAACCTTGCTTGTATCTGCGAAAGAGGTCTTCTGTTTTGGCGTTTCTAAAGGCACAACAACCTATCAAATACACCCATATCAAGGCGACAAGGGTTATGAGCAAAATAATATCAGCCCTTCTCCATTCTTTTTTCAAGTTGGCCAACAATCCGGCCTTGCACGAATCGCAATTGTAGCAAGTTGATTTTGGTCGTTATTCCATTGCAGGCAGTCCATGTCCGCGGCGTTGTCAATGGGACTTATCCAATATGTGGGGTTCACGAATGTATACCCGCATTGGGTTGGAGGCTTGCAGCATCCGGACTGTTAAGAACAGAGGAAGTACGAAAAATAATGAAAAAATATATATAAGAAATATATTATTATACATATCATATTGTCGAGGAATCTATGCGTGACCCCCTTATACACTGTTAGAATAATTAAGACAAAAGCTAAGCATATTGGTAAGGAAATTTCTTGAAATAATTATTTACTCAAGTTTCAAAACTAAGCCCTTTATTTTTCCAAAATCTTCCAACATCAAGAACAAGTTTCTTTTTTGTTTTTTAATCTTTTATTTATTCAGTCTTTTTGGTTGTTCTCTGAAGTTGGGTTGCATGTATAAGATGCTAAAATTTCCATAGAAAGAAAAAACAAGATAGGAGAAAAATTCCTGACAAGAATGAAGAACCCCAAATTGATGGGTGATTTTCTACCTCTATAATTTTATTTTATTTTTCTTTCTATTTGAAAAACACAAGTTTTATTCAATTTGAACCACAAAAAATCTTCTTGTCTAAAAGAAGCAAGAGCAAATGTGAATGCAAGGCGTTTTTCGTTAAAAAATTTTCCATGACAAGAAATTTCCACAACAAGACTAAATTATTTGATATAAAAAATTGAAATCTTAAAAGAAAAAAGAAGAACAGCAATAGACCCAGAAGAAAGAAAAAGCCACAAAAAAAACTGAAATATTATTTTTTAAAAAAAAGGGAAAAAGAAAAAAAGGAAGTTACCTGTAAAGGTGTAAGACGTGCATTAAAGAAATCCTGAGCCATGCGATACCTCTGACTCAGCTCAGAGCACATACTTGTTGAACTAAGGCATCCCCTGATCAGATCCCACTTGAACGGACCTTGAACCCTCCGGCGAAGCCAACCAGAAAAATCGTCAAGATGATACTCCAAGTAGGCTCTACTTGGTGCAGGGTGACCTGAGCCCCTAATGGTGACCATGTAGATAAAAACCACCAAACATGCGAGCAATATTATGAGGATGAGCATAGCAACAAGGTAAAGTATAAGGAGCCATGGGATCCTCCAAAATGCTCCTACAAATCCAGCTAGAGCCACAACCAAGATCAGTATGCCCAATATAATGACAGGCCATTGTAGGATCTTGACGCAGGAGTTGTCAGGCTCGTTTGATAACCAAATGCCTGCACCAATGATTGGAATGGAGAGGAGCATTGCAACGAAGTTGATAGCACCGATAACATTGCTGCTTAATGCCATCTGGTGAGAAAAAAGGATGGGTTTTGTTTGTTGATGGAGACTTTGGAGCTAAAGTAAATGATAATGGAAAAGAAAGAGGGAAGAGTAGTACTAGTGAGTGATAGATCAATGTTGAAAAATAGGTACACGGTCTGCTTTTGTCATATGATCTACTATGTTTTTGTTCCTTACCTTAAATCCATGAAACCTACTAAAGCAAGCGATAATAAGGCTTAAAAGGGGTAATTTCCTTTTTGTGAAAAAGATAGGAAAGCAGTGGTTATCTTAAAATTTCGATAAAATGAATTGTATCTTACTACAAAAGGAACAAATTTTAGAAATGCATATTTTACAACGAAGGAACTCCTTTTGAGCGGTAATCTTAATCTGTGTGTCTAATCACTTTGAATAAAACTTTTTGAAAAGGAGAGGCTTGTACCGAAAAAGAAGAAAAGCTAGAAAAAAGAGAAAAGGTAGTTGGTTGTATGCAACCATGCCAATAAAAATAAGAATGGGGACAAATTAGAAAGCAGGCATGTCTTGATGCCTTCTTGGCTCAGCATCAACATTGGGCTCGTCTAGCTCTAGGTTGCTTCTCCCTTAAAAATATCACAAGGCGAAAGGCCAAAATCTAAAAATTAGTGTTATTGCCTTATATTTTCATCCCAAACTTAAAAATAAGCTCAACCTAAACAAATTAGAAATTTTAGGCTCAGTTTTGATTGCCCCATGGATCAAAGAATTTTTTTTAAGAATAAAAATATAAAATAAAATATTATAATATTTGAACCATTAATATCATGTACAAAAAAATATTATTCCCGTTGCTTGAACTACTAATTATATTATTTAATTTTTTAAAAATTTTAATTCTAACTTAAGTTATATTTGCACATTGTTTAACAAACATATACATATGATACATACATATTACTTTCTTTTTTATATTATAGAAATACACACATATCCTACATTAATTATATATTATTTTTCAAATTAATATATAAAAGGAATAAAAAATAAATATTGATATACTTTTTGGGATAATCTAATATATAATAAAATAAAAAACTATTTAAAAAGTTAAACAAATGATTTTATAAAAAACAAAAAAGAGTAAACCTAAATTGACACCAAATACCTTGATGATGTCACTTGGTTCAGTGTGGAAACTGACTTATCTTTTTATTTTATTTTATTTTTTAAGAGAAAAAGAAGGAAGATTTTCAATCAATTAACTAAATGATTTATATTGTGTAAACTTGATTAAAGTAAAAATAAAAGTATAATATGTGTAAACTTGATTAAAGTAAAAATAAAAGTATAATATGTGATTCTTTGAAGCTAAAGCTAGTTTTGCCAAAGCATGGGTTACTCCATTTGATAGCCTATATATATGTTGAATTGTGTGTTGTAAAATAATGTATATTTATTGGTTAATTGATATGTTTTTATATTTTGTTAATTAATCATTTTATAACTATTGAACTAGTTATTTTATTTTTTATTAAACTAGCCATTACATGAATATTAGACTAATTGTTATGTGTTTGTTACTAATTTTTATGGAAAATAATTATACTAGCAAATTTAATACCATTAGAATTTATATTTAATACAATTTTATTTTATGAATTATTAAGTTGTGATTAATATAAATTAATTTTTTTCTTTTATTTTTAGAAGAAAGAGTAAATACTATTCACAATAATTCATATTCTATTATTAGATTATTAAAAGATTGAGTTATTTCTTTTATCTCATTATTTAAAATATATATCAGTGGAAAGATTTGTTATATCTTTAAAGAAAAATCACAACTTGGACAATTTGTCTATAAGGAGGGAAATTACCCTTAAAATAGTATTTAGCATAACCTTAAAAATAATATCCTTTTGTTATTTTATTTTTATTGCAATATTATGTAATTTTTTTCAACAATCCTAAGGAGAATTTTATTTATTTATATGGTATGCATATTTAGAGGTTTTAGACATAATTGTTAATTTGATATTTTGACTAACATATTTTCTTCTGACTATATCTTTTGTTCTTATTTTGTATTAAAAATTTCAAATCATGCCAAAGCCTATTGCATCAATGATGACATGATGATGATTTTACAACTATGAGATATAACCTATGAAATGCTTTTACCCAACAAATATTTTAAAATGAAAAACCATGAAAAAAAGCTATTGAATTCATATTTATCATGTGGTATGCCTAGTGTATAAAACTTTAATTTATTCTTTTATTTTCTAATGAATTATCCACTCAAAGTATTTATAATCACCAATTGTTACTTTTTTTAATATGATGTTTTTGTCACATTAGTAACTAATTAGCACAATATATGCTATTTTTTGTATAATTTTTTAAAAATAATATTAGTTTTAATTTCTTTAATTCTTAAATTTATTTTCATATTTTTTTGTTTGTCCATAAATTGAATAATTCTATCTATACTACTAATCTTTCTTTTTTTTCGATAAGTTGTATATATGTAAGAATTATTTATATGTAAGAATTATTTACACTTGCACTAGACTATGAACAAAAATGTTTCCTATACTAACAAAAAATATATAAAAAAATACTTATACAAAGCAACTTATGTTCAGAGTATGTAAGCATAGGCAATCAAATTTAGGTCACTAAGTTTATGTAGCAAGTCCTACTCTACTTAACTAAAGTGTATAAATATTTATACTAATGAGGCTAAAAGATAAAGAAAACTTAATGTATAATTTTATTACTAATGTTGTGGAACATTGACACAGGTTTCCAAGATCTTCTCTCCTTATTATTTAGTTATGCAACCATGATACAAAAGTCACTTTCAATAATCAGCAATGCCATATAAACTTGTCCTTCACTTACCTAGTTGAAAGGTCAATATAAGGTTTCATAACTTAATAAATAAACCCTCTTCCAATCAAAAAAGCTTCTTTATCATCTAAATTTCCATACCTATTGGTTATACTCTTATTTACCAAAGCTACTCATTAAGATCTTTTTCTCATATGATAGTGCAAACAACCTTAAAAATCTTTTAGCCTAGTTTGCTATTCCCCACCAATTAGCTACAATTAGATTTAATCTCTTCCATTTTTTTGTCCTTCCTCTACCACAATGAGCATATCCTTTTTTATACTAATGATATTTATTAATACCTTTACAGCCATTCCTATGATCACACTTGGTATTCTTCATATCATAGCTCTAGTATTTTGACCCATTGAACATTATTTGTATTCATCACCTTCCATAACCACTTTGACAATAACCTAGTATTAATATTCTTAAGGTTGCTAACTCCTAACCCACTGTATTTTTTTTTGGCTTACAAAAAAGTTTGTAGTCAACCTGGTGCATTTGCCTTTTACCCTTCTACTTTCCCAAAGAAAATATCTTTGTATCTTTTCGAGTCATTTTTCCAACATTTAAGATAATAACATAAATTATACTAGCAAGGATCATAAATAAGAATTTAGTAGTATAAGACTTTAGTAAATTTCAAAAGAAATCTCACTTTTCACTTTACTAATGTGTTTTCCATCTTTTAAATAACCATATCTCACAACCCTTTAACATATGGATTTGCTTCTAATTTCAAAAGAAATCTCACTTTTCACTTTATTATTGTGTTTTCCATCTTGCAAATAACCACATCTCACAACCCTTTGACCTATGGATTTGCTCCTAATGGCAATCCCTAATATTTCAATGGCAATGATCTTACTACATATCCTTACAAATAGGCTTATTCCTACTTCTTTGACTTGCATCTCTTAACTTCACATAAAAACTTCTTCGCTAGATTGATTTTTAACTCTACACAACATTGGAAGTATTGAAGGATTCTCTTACAATTGTGAGCCAAGTGATTGTCCATTTTGCTAAAAATTATGGTATTATTGACAAACTGCAAGTACATTAGCCAAATGTCATTTCCAAGCAAAATACCTCTCATAAAATCCATTATTGCCACCTTCTTAAAGATTGAATTAAAACATTTGGTGACTAGTAAAAACAAGAAAGGTGACAATGAATCTCCCTATCATAGTCCCTTAGTTATCTTAAACTGTTGTGCGGGACTGCTATTAACGATAATGGATAATACTAAAAAAGATATGCACTCTCATATTTATCGTCTTTACTAGTGGCTAAAGTCTATGTGTCTCATCATATCAATAAAAAAACTCCACTCAACAGTATTGTAAACTTTCTTGAAATCAATTTTAATGATAATGCCCCTTGTGTTCAATTTTTTAATTACCTCAATTGTTTTATTAGCTATTAGTATGCTATTGAATATGTTATGTCCCTCGACAAAGGCTATTTGAAACTCCTTTACTACCTTTTTTAATCACTATACTGAGTTTTCAAAATAAAATTTTAGCAAGAATATTGTAAATAAAATCAACTAGTAAAATTAGTCAAAATTGCCTTACTTGGATGGCATTATCAACTTTTAGTATTAGTACTATATAAGTGGAGATAAGTATCTTATATTTGCCATTTTTGTAGAAGTCTCTGCCTATCCTACCAATCTAATTAGTGTTGATCAATGGGTTAATCATCATTGTATACATTTGCATGCATTTCTTTGTTTTTTTTTTCTTCATACGGTAATTTTTGAATTTTAGAATTGTAAAGCATTTTTTGCATTATTCTTATTGTAATTCAAAATATTCTAATATTTTAATAAATATGGAAAACAACATAAGTGTTTTAAACAATATCCCACAAGGGTGGGTATGGGCAAGCTAATTCTTCTACGAGGCTATTTCATTAATAGCTTCTACTCCTCTTTTTTTATGTGTAAGATTTACCTACTAACACCGATATTTTCATGAGTTTAGACTTTAATTACACTTGGGGCCCATGATGATCGAAATTTTATTAAAATTCAACCTTGTTGGGTTTGCGTAGTTTGGTATCTTCCAATTGGACTAGATGGGCTTGATAAGTTCGTTTCATATTTGGTCCAATCGAGTCCAACCACAAAAGTATTTCTCCAATTTCACAAATTTTATAACAGTCCATATCGTAGCTGTTTAATATATAAATACAATTAACAATAAACGTTACAAATATACAATAATCAATCGAGGCTGGAAGTTTAGTGATAATTTAATGTATGAATCCCCGCATTGGTTCAAGCGTCCCCTCTATAGTAAATAAGAATTTATAAACAAATATTTTCAATAAATTTAAGATTTGACGATTGATTAAAAAAATGACATTTGTGAAATTATTACTATTTGAATAGTGACTTCTTTATATAAGAAAAATCAAATCATAACAAAAATGAGTGATTCCTAACCTGAAAAAAATCTTGATTAATATTTTTATCATAATCCCTTTTTTATTATTGTTGTAGAAAATAAATATATATGTAATTAAAGACCATTATGTTATCACACCCTATCAATAGAAACTCTTGTTAAAGTATTAGAGATAAACTTGATATACAGAGAGTCTTTGAAATGAAAGTAAGATTAAGTCTACAAAATGTATATTTAGAAACTTTTTATGTTTAAATTTATTAAAAATTTTATTATAATGTGAGTTATATAAAATTGTCATTAGTTATAAAATTTAGTAGTAAAGTTCAGATTTAGAATTTAATTTTTAATCCCATTAAATCAAAATAATTTTTAAAAATTAAAATTGTAATTATCACAATAAATATTAAGTTATATATTTAAAATTATTAATTAATTAATCAATCACACGCACACTCTCTCACACACACACACACACACACATATATATATATCTATAAAATCATAACTATATGCTTTTGTGCGTACATAAAAAATTCGAGGAGATATGATATTTTCGCCGAGGGCGAGGGAATGGTGACGGGGTCGGCAGCACCCAGACGGTGAGAGAGAGCCAACGCAACCACTTATCCGAGAACAGCTAATTTTTAAGTCTTTGGCCAAACAATGGCGGCATGGGAAGCGGCAGCCGTATTTTCTCTTCTGTCACTCCAACCTTCTTCTTCTAAATCTCTCTCATTTCCCAAACAGTCATCACTCTCAGTAAAGCCCCATTCTTTCATTTCCACCCGTCTCTTCTCCAGCACTTTCCCTCTCTGTTCCCGCACTAACACCTTCTCAGAAAGTAGGAAGCTTTGCTTCGAGCACCTATGTTCCACAGCGCAGGAAGTAGCCGCAGAGACTACGACCGAGCAAACCCACGAACGAAACCTGAAAAGAAAGCTGTTTGTGCTCAATTTTCCTTGGTCTTTCTCTGTTATTGATATCAAGAATCTCTTTGGCCAATGCGGAACTGTATCAAATGTTGAGGTTCTACTTCTTGCATTTCCCCTTATTGCTTCTCTTTTTAATCTGTTGCTTTCTTTCTGGGATAGTTGATGTGAGTTTTGGTTTATATTTAATGAATTTTAGATAATAAAGCAAAAGGATGGGAAGAATAGCGGCTATGCATTCGTGACAATGGCTTCTGGGGAGGAAGCACAGGCTGTAGTTGATAAATTTGATTATCAGGTGTTTTTTGTTTTTCTAAGCTTTTGCTTCTTATTGGTATTTTGTTTTCTCATCTATGCTGTATCAAGTGGATTATTGTGCCTTCTGTTGGAATTTTATCAAATTCAACTTCATATTATTTGCATAGGTTTTGAATCATGATTTTTATAGCTTTAGTGATGATTAGTTTGGTCGTTGTTGATTCCTTTGGACAATTGTTCCATTAACCTCAACGCTTGTCTGCTGAACTTTGTAAATTCCATGCTCATCTCTTTCGATGGCAGATAGATGGTGGTTATGAGAATTGGTCACAGCTCAAAACTACACTGCTTCACAATTTTAGTGTTAAATGACACTGTGGTGCAGGAAGTGTCTGGGAGAATTATTAAGGTGGAATTTGCAAAGCGTTTCAAGAAACCTTCTCCTCCACCCCAACCCGGTATCCCCACTGGAGAAACGCAACATAAGCTTTATGTTTCTAATCTTGCTTGGAAGGTTAGAGCTGGTCAACTGAGAGAATTCTTCTCTGCCGATTTCAAACCAATTTCATGTAGGATTGTATTTGATGGTCCTACGGGACGATCTGCTGGCTATGGGTTTGTCTCGTTTGCCACAAGAGAGGAAGCAGAGGCTGCAATTTCTGCTTTAGATGGGAAGGTAAAGGAAAGTAAACTTATACTGTTAGCATTTAATTTATATTTTTCTCCTTTACCTTGGCTTTAGATTCAAATTATTAGATATATTGGCCAGATAATCACATAATATTTAGCAATACATTTGCTAATTTTTAATACGTTTCTATACTTTGCCTCTACTTAATTCTCTTGGTTCAGATTAATGCTTGTATAGCAGCATTATTGGTCAATCCTTTTTCTATTGGCATGATACCATGCATCTTCTGTTTCCCATTCTTTAAGAAAATTTTCCTTGCTCCTCTTTGTCTGATCCTGAGAGGATTATCATAGTTTTGTCAATCAACATTTTCAACCAGCTGGATAAGACAAAAAATTTGCAGCATTTCCAGCCTCTGGTAAATTTACCTGCTGCCACCAACAAGCTTTGGCTCAATGGTATCGAGTTGTCTTGGAGAGGGAGCTTCCAAGTTTAAGTTCTGGCTGGAGCCAATTGAACCAAAAAAGATTTTAAAAAACCACCTCCACTGACGTGTTCTGGTTATTACAATGACTATAAATTATACCCTTTATCATCTTTACCAAGGTATGATAAGGTGGGAAACTGCAGAGCCACGGGGGAAAATGTGAATAAATATTTTCCATTAATTGTGTACAGGTGGGAGATTGATGTTGACCTTCAAACCTTAAATACTTTGAGCTTTAATTTTCACCCAAGCATTACATGACTTTGTTCTATCATCAAAGATTAACGTACATTTTGGCCAGTTCATTTGTTGTTGTACTAGTCTGTAGACTTTCTTTGTCAGTCATTTCTTAGTTAAATGCATTTTTGTGTCAATATGTGAGACTAGGACAGATATGTGATCCTTCCAATTTTAATATCCTGCAGGAACTAATGGGGCGACCACTTCGATTGAAATTCAGTGAACAAAGGGCTGATGAACCAGGAAGTGCAAATCAAGATCAAGAAAACTCTGGAGGCCTTCCTGAAGAGTCGTAGACATAGGACTACTCTGACAATCTTAATATGGATTGGCAGACTGCTAATACAGATATGGAGCTGCAAAGTACTTCATTCTCAGTGATCCAATAAGTCCTTCAAGGTGTTCTTTGTGGTCTGTGTATTTTTTTTGCATTACATGAGTTATTTGTAGTATACTTATTTGTGCCTCACCAAATTTCCTGTAACAAGTTATAACATTTTTTATCCAAAAACCTTGATTCTAAAATGAAGAACAGAAAATAAAAAATTTTCACTATAAAAGTCACAACCTGTAAACATTAGTATTACCAAGTTGCCAATCCATCTATAGTTCTCGGGACATTTATGTTTGTGTAGTTGGAACAATGTGCCATCTTACTGATAAATTTCTTTTTGATGTCATTTTATCTTTCATTTTTCTTCCAATAACAACATTTATGTTAAAGCTGTAAAGGATTTGCTCAACCACATTGTGGATCAACATAAGATTATTTCACTTAAGGAGTTAGGCGGGTTTGTAGGGTGATCATCTGTACCAGGTAAGATGAGCGCTGTAAGCTGCAAATATTAAGTTTCTTCTTCTTTGTTATAAAAATAAATGGTTGAAGATAGTCTCTCATAAAAACAGAGTATCTTTGCTTTAATACTTGTAAATTTGATGTTGTTGTGTTAGAGAAGTGACCACCCATGATACAATTTACACTTCATTGTTGTTGCTGTGCTTTTTGTTCTGGAATGGGACCAATACCTCATCACTGGATGGCTCATCCTGTGAGATTAGTGCCTGCTAGTTTAACTGACAAATGGAAGGAGCCAGGTCCATCTTAGAAAGTCAGCGTGAAGTTTGCAGAGATAGACAATCAATATAAGCATTTTGCTAACAGCATCAACAACCCGGGATAGTGAAAAAGGACCTGCATGGGATCAACACCAATTTTTTTTTTTTTTTGTTTTTTTCCACTCACATATAAAAGTTTTAGAGCACAATTGATCATAAAACCTTTCTATGTTGGAAAAGGGAAACAAAAGGAAAAAAAAAAAAGGGGAATATCAGGCTGATTATTGCTCCTTACTGCCAAGAGCCTGCATTGTCAGTTTATTTAGCTTGTTTCCTTTTCTCTTGAATGGTTTTGCATTTTGTCTTTAATGACTGTTTTTTAGAATGTTGCCTTTGTGATTGCATTTATCAGGCTTCAAATAGCAATATAAGCTTTCAAATGTCATTAGAATTTGATAAAAACCATCTAGTTCTCTGCTTTAGTTGGTGATATTTGATAATCATTACTGTTGTAGTTGGGATCTATCTTGAATAAGCATATGCATCTGCATAATTGTTGGATTTAACAAATACCATTCCTTTCCTTTAAAATAGAATCATATTCTCCCCCAAAAACAGGTGATTACAGGTCGATGGCAATTTTTACTGATCTGGATCCCAGCTGGTAAATATTCTAGTGCTGTGTTATTGATGACCTGACCTTAGTAAGGAAACAAAGAGGGTGTGGCCTTATATTTTACTGCTTCCGTAGTTAGAAGATCGTGGAGAAGACCACAAAACTATTCTCACTGCTGATTACCTGGAGGCATCTTGTGAATTTTATCCTATGGTATGTTTGGAACTAAAGGAAAAACATTTTTATGAAATGTTTTGGGTTGGTTGGTCTCAGAATATGAACTGTGGTTGCTGGTATAGAAGCTACAAGCTCTACTACCAGAACATGCAGTTGGTGACAGCTCTGCATTATTAGTATGGAAACGTACGAGGTAATCAGAAAAGTGGTAGGCCACTAAAGCTATAGAAACTGAGTGGCTTTGAATAAGGAAAGTGAAAGTTGAGGGAAGGAAAAAGACAGCCAGTAAGTGTGCAGTTTGGCGGGCAAGTGTGTTGGAGCAGACAAAAGACATCTTGGTTCTCACGCAAGACTCGTTAAAGCCAATTGACCTAAATTTCTTCAATCCAATGGCATATCTTTTGAATCTTCACGTTAGCAGTCAACAGGTTGATACAATTGTCCTATTTCTTTGAAGTATCCCCCTTTTCTGCTATTGAATCTAACACTTATCATCTCTCTCAATCTCTCTCCCAAGTTGTGAATCAAGGAAGCACTGAGTCTTGGGAAGGGACTCGGATCCTGCAATATGTGTACACCAAAAAAATTTTGGACCCAAAAAAAAAAAAAGGACACGGTCAGCACGCATCAATGGGATGTTTGAGACAATTTTTTAAGTTTTGACAATAAAAATTAAAACCTAACAAAAAATTGATGTTATATTTGTAAGTGAAAGCTTATGTGCATTTATACAATAACTCATATTCTTAGAATTATATTAATAACTCTTATTAAAATATTGCATAATAATATATATGTAAATGAAATTATATATATGTATATATATATATATGAATAAATTACATAATAAATCTAAAAAGTAAGTATGAAATGGTATGTACTTGTGTTTTATGCCCTTGTTTTACGAGAGTTGGTGTATCGTGTTGTCTGTCTCGGGTCGTGTCCATGTCCTATCTATGTCTGTGATTTCTAACCGGGAACGTTAAAATTATAAGAGAAAGTGGAAGCTCGAAAAAGAAATTAAAGAAACAAAGCACAGAGAGACAGAGGCATTGTGCAACCTAATTTATGCTTGCTTTTAAATTCTTAATTGTAAACTTGGTTCTTTGTTGGAAAATGGAGATGTGAGAATTTGCTGCAAAACGAGTGGCAAGCTAGATGCAGATGCCAAGCTGCACTATGCTCAACTTTTGTGTTATAAGTAATGCAGCCTGAAGTAGGAGCAATAGCTCCCACCAGATAAGATAAGATCATTCTTATTATATTAGAGTATCTTTAGGTTCATTAGATCCATAGACAACTTCAGTAATTCAGCGAAACGTCTGCACTCAACACGACAAACAATTCGCAGAACAATTCGCATGTATAATGGGGCCCTGCGAATTGTGTTTCTGCTTGCGGGTAGCTGAGACGATACCGTGGTCCCCATCATTGAATGCATACCTGCATCATGGCTGAGAAGTAAAATCCCATTAAAGGTAGAAATGAACCTAAAACTAAGCATCACAAAATTGGCGAAGGTTTGGTATTAAAAGGTTAAAAAGAATCGCATCAGGTAGATGTGATCTATGATTTATGCTAACCCTCTGGCACCACAATTTAGGACCGACATTCCTCGAGATTACATCATTATGTTGTACAATCTGAATATACATCAGGTCTACCGAATAACGGATCGATGTCAAAGGAATGATGGGCTAGGTTGCAGCAGGCTAATACGCCAGCAGGATAAATACAGAACGTGAGGGCAAGAATTCCACGGTAATGAAGAAAAATGACATGTTTTCGCATCACATTGCTTTCAAAGTACTGTGGAGAGTTGAAATCTCACTGCCAATTTTTTTGAAGAATCCTCATGGGCATCATGGGATAGTTAAAAAATGGCAATGTTTGAAACTTTATAAAGAGTTGATGCTTAAGAACTGTTGGTAGGACGAAAGTGTATATAGGATTATAATAGCCTGCTGAGGGGTATCACTTTAATAATGGAGAGGGGAGACCACCGAGAAAGTGAAAATGAAAAGAATAGAAAAGGTAGCCACCCAATCGAGAGGTTGGTTGGTGGTTGGAGAGAAAGAGAGTTCTTGGTTCTCCCAGACTAGAAATAATATACCCTCCCACTCGATGATACAATTTGATAGTTCCTTTGGGTGAAAGGAAAAATTAAGAGATTATTTTTATAGCATGCACAGAGTCATCTAGGAAAAATTATATATCATTTTTACTTTTTTTCCCTTTCTTTTCCGCTATACCTGCATTGAATTGTGATTTATACAAGGGAAAGGAAAATTTTTTCCTCCTTTCGACTCTCTATATCTCTCAACTTTCTTCTTCTTCTTTCATTTTTTTTGGTTTTTTTTCCTCCGTCTCTTGACATTTTTATCCAAACGTAAGAAACCTTTTTTATTTTCTTTTCTTTTCTTTTTTGGGCTAACGTGTATTTGTCTATTTACAGGTAGGTTTTTGATTTCGTGTCCAAAAATTGTACCTTGGCGTTAGTTAACTAAGATGGAAGGCAGGAAAGATAGAGCTTATGGGAGAACTTATGCTTCGTCTCAAGTGGGATCTACAGGCCTTTGCACCTATGGCAAGAAAAAGAAGAGGAGATTGCAAAAGAAAAGGATTATTGTGGACCCAAAATCTTTCCGACTCTATTGCAAGAGACTCTCATGTGGTTTGACCCTTCTTCTGTGCAAGTAAAAAGACACAAAAGAATAACCAGTTTTGCAGGCCTGGAATTGTTGTACCAAAGGTTAAATCTTGTTTTCTTTATTTGGTAGGCTGCAGGCAGGCATGCCAGTGAACCAAACTGCAACGGGCTTGTACAACAATAAAAGCATTGATTACTTTAATGAATTCCCCAACCAACACCATTCATCTCCTTAGTCAACAAACCATTATCTCCAAGAAAAGATGGTTAAGAAAGAAAAAGAACCGAGCAACACAAGGAAAAGAATAGAGGAGGAAAGAGAAGGGGAATTATCATCGACACTCTTTTCTTCCTTTCCATGTAAGCCACTTTTCCTGCTTTTACAAACACCCCACCACCCCAACTCCCCCATCTGTGTCTCTTGAAATTTTCATTTGCTGAAATTCTGTCTTCTCTGCACTTTACTTTTCTAGCTTCCCCATGTGCTGATAATCTCCTATACGAGCTTGTTATATTTTGCACACATGCTACCCATCCAAATACAAATTTAAGGTAATCTCTTGTTAATGTCATTCTCGAGTCAGATTTCCAAACAGATGTTTTAAACTTACTCAGTTTCTGTCTTCAACTAATTTCAAAGTAACTTTTTCTTTTTTTAACCTTCGTTCATTGTATTGTTCCGTGCAAGCTTTGTGCCAATAATAGTTGAAACTAAAATATCATGTTTGCGGTGCCAGTGGGGTGAATGTAGCTAAGCAAGGCTTTTCATGGCATCGCTAGCCACCTCCAAAAATGGGTTTCCGAACATGAACATCACAGACTGTTCTCAAGGAATATGCAGCTTGTACTGTCCACAATGGTGCTATGTCATCTTTCCTCCTCCACCTCCTTTTGAATTCCCTGACAACGACTCAAGTACCAACTTTTCCCCTCTTGTCATTGCCATTATTGGCATTTTGGCTAGTGCTTTCCTTCTGGTAAGCTACTATATTTTAATATCTAAATATTGTGGGAACAATTATTCAGTGAGAAGAAGAGAGACGCATGATCACCAACATGAGGAATTCGAGGACAACCACAATCCATCTCTCCATGAGCCTTGGCATATTGCAACAACAGGCTTAGATGAGGCTCTTATCAAGTCCATCACAATATTCAAGTACAGAAAGGCAGATGCGTTGATTGAAGGGACAGATTGCTCAGTTTGTCTTAGTGAATTTCAGGAAGATGAGAGCGTAAGGCTCTTGCCTAAATGCAGCCATGCTTTCCACGTCCCTTGCATTGATACGTGGCTTAGATCTCATTCCAATTGTCCGCTGTGTCGGGCCAACATTGTTTTTTATAGTACTTCACAACCTCAATTACGGCCTCCTGCGGTGACAGAAAGTCCTCAAGGCAACGTGTCTCTGCCGAACACCGAACAAGCTAGTGAAAACGTTGCTGTGACACAGGATCTAGAAAGGTTAGCATCTGCAGAAGAAGAGATTGTCCAAAATGATGGGAATCCAAAGACCCCATTTCGAGCTTTCAGTGATCTGGGAAGCATAGTGGAGAGGGACACTATAATTGAGATTACAGATGGACATGAGCATGTCAGGAGATCAGTTTCAATGGATCATTCATGTCAAGGACATACTTCAGTTGCTGATATTTTAGGAATGATTCAGCAGGATGAAATTATTCAAGTGGGAGATTGCTCTGCAGAAGTTGGATCATCCTCAAAACATTCAGCATATGCCAACAAATCTCACCATAGACCAAGAAGAGTCTTGAATTGTGTACCTAGTCCTGATACATTCAAAAGAACATTCTCCAGGGGCAGAGTTCTTCTCACTAGGCAGTGAACAGTACATGAAACAAGTAGTCCTGTCTAATTTCTTTTTTTCTCCGGAAGAATTGGAAGATCAAATAGTCACTTCGTATATCGTGGAAAAAAGGTTAGAAAATGTTACTATTTTTTGGTCAATCAATAGCTTAATATGTGTTACGTCAGTGTGAGGACTTCTCAGGGTTTTGAACTTTAACAACAGTTCCTCTGTCTGTTCCATCAGAGACAATGGATGCTATTTGTTAATATTTTTGCCATTCACCATGTCCTTATAATGTCAGCTGGTTGAGGCTAATTGTGCAATTTCAGAGTTGTATCTCTCCTATTAATATGACTTGAGGAATCTTACAAGCTTACTGATGTATTTTCTGAATAATGCTTTACTGACAATTTGGCCTGTAAAAGAAAAAGTTGGCGCAAATAACGGGATGATATTTTGTCAAAACAGATGGGCTGCATTTTCTAACCAAAAAACAAAAAAAAAAAAAAAAAGAGAGTGGTGGAAACGGCATATTTGCTATGTTCATTTCACTTTTTGGGTATTTATGATGAGAATATGTTCGGGTCAAGTTTTAACGAGAGCAATTCAGTATTAGGAATAAAAAAAAAAAAAGGACAATCGAGTCATTCTTTCCCTGGCAATCTTAAACTCAAACTCTTTACATCAACCGGTGCGTTTCTGTTTTACTCCAGTCAATGATCGTGTTTATCATCTTCTACCGTGTTCATACGTTGCTAAGTATGCTTATGAAAATTACAACAGCTGTAATTTTTAATGAGGTAATGATTACGCAGAAATATACTCGAAACCATTTGCTTGCTTTATATGGCAAACATATATTCAATGCCGCGAGTTGTCTACTTAGAGAGAGATTATGCAGAGCCTCGGCCTTTCCAATTATTTGCATTGTGTGCTTCGTGTTATAAGTATACGTTCGATCCATTCATATATTTTTAAAGTATAAATTCGGATCAAAATCTAAATTTTTAAGGTTGTCCAGTTCATTTATTATTCATAAAAAGTCCTAAAAGCGTACATAATATGACACAATTACCTAAAAATTTTTGAAAGGGAATTCATTCAATACTTATTCAGAATAATCCTAGTATATATCAAAAATATTCTATTTTAAGACTTTTTTGAGTCATATAAATAAGTTACTCATCTCATTTGAGTTGCATGAGTTAACACAATTTGAGTTTAATTTCGTGACATGTGGTACTAAAGTAAAGTAATTCTAGTTTTTACTTTGTTCTTTTTTGAGTTGTGAATATAACAGGTAAGGAAGGATTTGTTGAGACTGTTTTCGATGAATAACAAGTAGACCAAGAAGCTCGCAAGCGTGATGAGCAGTGTGTTCTAACTAAACGTGCCAAGTTCAAGGTTCCAGTAAAAGAAACCATGGATTCTCGTATTGGCAACTTGGAAAGGAACATCACTGACATAAGCTTCCTTATGGGCGACCTCAGCGATCAAGTTGATAACTTGATCTACGAGAATACAGAGATCACGTGGGCTGCTAAAGTCATGATAGAAGAGTTTGATTGCTCGTCTAGGAGAGAAATACGCTCCCTGAATCAAAGTTTGTTCAAACTTCGTGAGTTCATTGAGAGAGAGATTCACAACCTCTGTAGGGAGATGAAGTATTTACGCCAAAACAATTCACTTGCTAGTATAGCTTCCACTGCTAACACCACTGTAGTACATAGTTTAAATGTCCTGAAACTTGTCATGTACAACAGCACATGGAATGTCACTGCCGTAGAAAACTTTTTATTTGACATTAAGCAATACTTTGAGGCAATAGGGATTGTTAATAACCTAGCCAAAATAGGCAACACCTTAATCTTTCTAAGAGATGCTACCCAATTCTGGTGGAAATGGAAGTACTATGAACGGGAGAAAGGCTTATGTATCATTGATACTTGGGAACAATTCAAGGCTAAAGTGCATAGATATTTTGTGTCTCATAATACAAACAGCGAAGTTAGAGGAAAGCTGCATCGCCTATGTTAGATAGGTAGTATTTCTGACTACATTAAAGAATTTACTACCCTTATGTTTGAAATTAAAATGTCTGATAGAGAGCTTCTCTTTTACTTCAAAGACGGCTTGAAGGATTGGGTGAGAATCGAGCTGGATAGGCGTGATGTGCAGACCCTAGATACTATTATTGCTACTGCCAAAACCTTCATCAACTACTCGACTCACTCCAAGGGCAAAAAGCCAATTTCTGGCAAAAGTGGGGGAGAGAAGATCAGGCATAAGAAGTTGCATTCTGGTTGTAAAGAAGCTGGACAACAGAAACCCTTAAATGACCATCCCAATCATGAGAAGAAGTCTACGGGTAAGCATAACTCGGCTAATTCTCCTAAATTCTGTTTCATTTGTGACGGACCGCACTAGGTGAAGGACTGTCCCAAATGTAAAGCAATGAATGCTATGATGACAATACTCGACATAAAAAAGGCTGATGAAGAAAACCAAGCCGACATGGGATCTATTCAACGATTGGGTAATCTCTCGAAGTGTTTCTCTCCAACAGTTGCCAAGGAAAAGGAACTATTGTACACTGATCTTTCCATCAAGGGCTAATCAGCTTGTGCAATATTGTATACAGGGGCAATGCACAACTTTATGGATATAGAAGAGGCCGAACGTCTAGGTCTCAAACCAATGAAAGGAAATGACACCATTAAAGCGGTAAATTCAGAAGCAAGGCCTGTCCAAAACGTAGCACACAGAGTTGTTGTCCAGATTGGAAAATAGATTGGTAAGTTAGAATTTATTGTCGTTTCCATGGATGATTTTAAAATGGTATTAGGTCTTACATTCTTTTGCGAAGCCTTGGCTTTTCTTGTCCCTTCTTCACGTTTTTTTTAGTTTTCAATAAATATAAGATCTGCATAGTTCCCTTGAAGTGCAAGGAGAGATCTCAACCATCGGTGATCTCAGCCTTATAATTCAAGTGGGGTCTCAAGTCAGGTTCTGGTTATTTCGCTACTATAAGAGAGCTAAGTGACGAGGAAGACGTAACAATACCAATTTCTGCATTACCGCAACCAATTCAAGTTATCCTTAACAAGTTAAAGGATGTCATGCTTTTCGAACTACCAAAGAAGCTTCTACCAAAGAGAGATGTGAATTACCACATTGATCTAGAACCTGGTACCAAACCCCCTACTATGGGTCCTTATCGCATGGCACCTCTAGAGCTCACTGAATTAAGGAAGTAGCTTCATGATTTGATCGAGTCAGGCTACATTTGACCATTAAAAGTCCCATTTGGTGCCCTAGTCCTCTTTTAGAAGAAGAAGGACGGATCACTATGGATGTGTATCGACTACTGAGTCTTGAACAAGGTCACTATCAAGAACAAGTATTTGATCCTTCTGATAGCTGATCTTTTCGACCAACTTGGGAAAGTGAGGTACTTCACGAAGTTGGATTTGTGATCGGGATACTACCAGGTTCGCATAGCATAAAGTGCTGAGCCAAAGACGACCTGCATAACATGCTACGGAGCGTTCAAGTTCTTAGTCATACCATTTGGCCTCACCAATGCACCAACCACCTTCTGCACTTTTATGAACAAGGTATTACATCCTTTTCTTGACAAATTTGTGGTAGTTTGTTTAGATGATATTGTGATATACAACAACACACTTGAGGAGCACGTTAAGCACCTCAAGCAAGTCTTTCAAGTTCTACGAGAAAATGAGTTGTTCATCAAAAAGGAGAAGTGCTCATTCGCAAAATAAGAGGTGGAATTCCTTGGCCATTAGATCAAGGATGGTAGACTTTTGATGGATTCAGCAAAGGTGCAAGCCATCCAACAATGGGAACCTTCAACTAAGGTCTTGAAACTGCGATCTTTTTTGGGACTTGTCAATTACTATTGTTTATTAAGGGATACTCAGTTGTAACTGTACGCTAAGCTGACCTATTGAAGAAGAATCACACTTGGCATTGGATGAAGGAATGCCAAGCTTCCATCAAGAGATTGAAGTAAGCAATATTCGAAGAACCTGTGATGGTGCTACCGGACTACAAAAAGCCTTTCAAAATCCACACCGACGCATCAGTCTTTGCCATTGGAGGAGTCTTGATACAAGATAGACATCCCATTGCCTATGAAAGTCGCAAGCTAAATGACACAAAAAGAAGATATACCATTCAGAACAAAGAGATGACTGCCGTCATCCATTATTTGCGTACTAGGAGACACTATCTCTTTGGAAGGAAGTTTGTGATCATGATTGATAATATTGCTACGAGCTACTTCCAAACTCAGAAGAAATTTAGCCCTAAGCAAGTTCTTTGGCAAGACTTCCTAACTGAATTCGATTACACATTGCAATATAAATCGGGTCAAGCCAATGTAGTTGCTGATGCGTTGCGTCGAAAGGCAGAACTAGTGGCTCTTGCTATTAGTACCTCTAAGAGCAACTTTTTTGAATGAATTGAGAAAGGTACTGGACAAGATAAACTGGCCAACAATTTATTGAGATTGGCTAGCAAGGGGAAGACTCGTCGATTTTGGGTGAACGATAGAGTCCTAACAACGATCAAGAATTGCATCTTCGTGCCAAAGTGGGGAAACTTACGGAAGGAAATCCTCAAGGGATGTCATGATTTTCTATAGGCTGGTCACCTAGATATGGTACGAACCCTTACTCTTGTCCAACAACATTATTTTTGACTATATATGCATACAGATGTCGAGACCTATATGCGAACTTTCTTAGTTTGCCAACAAGACAAGGTAGAACAATAGCAACTAGCTAGTTTACTTGAGCCACTACCCACTCCCAAGAAGCCATGAGAAAGTGTTTCAATGGATTTTATTGTGGATCTACCAAAGTTCGAAGGGTCTGGAAGCATTATAGTAGTAGTCGATCGGTTCAACAAGTATGACACCTTCATTCCAGCCCTTGCTGATTGCAAGGCGGACGAAACTGCTCGTTTATTCTTCAAGAATGTAGTAAAGCTATGAAGTGTACCAAAGAGCACAATCAGTCATAGAGACCTTTGCTTTATAGGCAAATTCTGGTGCGAGCTATTTAAGTTGCTGGGAACTGAGTTAAACTTCTCGACAAGCTTCCATCCTCAAAGTGGTAGACAAACTGAGTGAATCAATGCCTTGCTTGAACAATACTTGAGGCACTATGTCAGTGCTCATTAACGAGATTAGGTGAAGTTACATGATGCTGCTCAATTCTCATACGACCTTCAAAGGAGTGAGGCCACAAACAAAAACTTGTTTGAAATTGTCATAGGATAACAACTGCTAACATCAAGTGTTATTGCCTCTCCCTACACTAACAACAACCCATCTATCTTTAAGTTTGTAAAGGAATGGCATGAGGAAGCGGACATAACAAGTGCTTGCCTTGACAAAGCGGTCAAGAAGATTAAAACAATGGGCTAACGCTAAGCGACATCCAAAAGACTACACTATGAGAAACATGGTGATGGTGAATTTGCTGCTTAACCAATTCAAGTCTCTACGCAAGGTACATAAGGGCTTGGTATAGAAGTACGAAGGGTCATTTCCTATCATCAAGTATGTGGGGAAGGTCGCCTATCAAGTTCAACTTCTTCCAAAACTGAAGATCCACAATGTTTTTCATGTAAGTCTTTTAAAGCCTTTCCATGGAAACGAAGAAGATCTAAGTTGAAATGAGTCTAAACGCGCACCGACAGCTGTGGTCACCAAATTCAACAAGGAGGTAGAACACATCCTTGCTGATAGAGTAATCTGAAGAAGAAGAGTTTCTAACTATACTGAATACTTAGTGAAATAGAAAGATTTGTCAGACAACGAGGTTAGTTGGGAACAGGATGACCAACTTTGGTAATTTGTCAATCACATTCGGTAATTTAAGGTTGAAACTGCAACAAAAACGTCGCAGAATTAAGTAAGGGAGGATGTCATAAGGATACATTGATCCAACCTATTCATGTATCCTTAAAGTGTAAATTTAGGATAAGACCCAAACCTCTAAGGGCTGCCTAGTTCACTTGCTATTCATGGAAGGTTCTGAAAGTGTGCAGAATATGTCATAATCACCTAGAGAATTCTGGAAGGGACTACATTCAATGCTTATCTAGAATAATTCTAGAAGAGACTCTATATACCAAAAATATTCTATTGATTTTCTTTTAAGTTGTATAAATAGACTACTCATCTCATTTATATAATACAAATATTTTCTCAATATAAATTCATTTACAAAACTTTCTTGTATACTCTCTCTTTCGTTCTCTTAAGTTCTTTTAATTCATTCACTTATCTCTCACACGTCTTCTACTTATTCACTCAAACTTTACAAGGTTTACTTAACTCATTTTTTCTTGTAAGATCAACTAAGTACTGCATAAATTAATGCGATCCGAACCTAATTCTGTGACATTCTGTTATTATCCCTACACTTGGACCCATTCAGCTAAATTAGTGGATCCACAATCTACCGTAAAACATCCAACGTAGTACAACGAAACTTGTCGAGATAACAGGAATTTTTCTTCAATAAATAGCAGATGCATGCATTCGTTATTGAGTCAGCGACAATGGGTCCGTATGATGAGAGTAACGAGCAGAACAGCCGAAAAGAGAAAGGGTTTTTGAAATCCGGCGAACCATAGTTGCAACCAAACATAAAAGCACGACGTACAGAGATGAAATTCGAACCACACAAATCTCTCCCATGATTGAATCTCTTCCTCTAATACAACTAGACAAAAATAAAAAGAGAAAAAAATTGCTATTGCTACTTTGTTTTTCTGAGGTGAGGACAAAAATAACTGTAAAAAGGGGATTGGCTTTTCACACAAAAAAAAATAAAAAGAAATTGTTATTGCTAGAGCGGTGCATCCATGCGCTAGCCAAAGTGGCCGATTTCATGTCCGTTGAGACCACCTGCCGCCACGATCCATACCAAACACAAGTACGGTTTTGGTACAAAAAGCACCATAAATAACCTATGCAACACATCAGTGGCTACTTTTAAGTAAATAATACAAATTTTGTCTTGTGCGTAAGACTTCAATAACCTATTGCCAAGCACATCACCTAAGTCAATCAGTTACAAAAGGAATTCTCATTATCTCCACGAACTGCCTTTAAGAAGAATGCATGTATATCACACAAGTATTACCAAAATTTCAATCTAACACCATAGAAATCTGCAAGCCCAGTTAGCATGGATAGACTGAAAGTATAAACAAGTAAGATGAATAGTGCTATGAGTGATGGTGCGAACAGGGTATCCACACACAAGTTCACCAGCCCTGTAAGGATGTTGGCCTGCAATGAGAGACCAAATCAATTTAATAGATGATAGATGTATGATTTGTGGAAAGGAGGAGGGAGGCAGGGATGAATGATGAAAAATTTTTAGAACTCCTATATAAATGTAGGTTTTGTTTACCAGAAGAAAAGAGCCAAGCAAATTCTGGTTAAATGCTTCTTCAAGTGCTGAAATTTCACTTCCAGCAATGTAATCAGACAGCATCAGCACAGCTAAAACCTGAAACACAAGAACATCTTCAGTTGGCTATGCATTGTTGTATCAAGATATATAAACAAAAAGGTACACAGAACACATTGTGCCAACTTGGATAGTTGACGTTATTGAGAGCTAACAAAATAACCGAGCAACTCACAGGACCCCAAAAGGAAAACAAATAAATCACCATAAAAGCAATATCCTTAAAGCCACACCTTCATATTCAGTAAGCATATTCCATCAACTTAAAATGTTGATTAGGGGAATGACTATGATCCAAATTATAATAAATGGTCAACCAATTTATATCTACTAAATCAATGCAGAACTGAACTACAAATGCCATGTTCTTTCCCCAGTTGCATTGTAAATTACTTGAAACAACAGAAAATAAACCATTTTAGATACATTTTGTGTGTGAGGGTACCACAATATCTAATTAGATATTTTTCTAGAATGCTAATCAGACATTATCCTTAGCCGTAAATTGAAATGAGTAGTGTGGGAATAGTTTTTCTATTTTTTTCTTCAGTACAACATAAAATCTAACATTGGTCTCCCCCTCCCCTTCCCCACCCAAGCAACCCAATGCAGCAAACCCCACTCTTCACCATTCAACTTCAAGGAAAAATCTTGGTCTTCTTATTGGGGGAATCTTTTCAATTGCTAACTTTAACAAGCTGACAATTAACTCTTTACTGCCCAAAAGATCATAACACTAGACTTTTACTTGATACATACTAGTAGCTTATATGCCATGGGAAGGTCCCCCCTTTCTGCAACATTCCATGTGGTTCACAAAAAATGGCCAAGGGGCAATACCTGTGGGAAGTTTATGTAGTGCAACCTAAGAATAAAACCAAAGCAGCTTATTGCTCTCTAGAAATTATAGAGTAATTCCAATGCAATTTCAGATTATTCCCACTCAACAGGAGGATGAAAAGGAAAAGTATCGCTTAGGAAATGGGGTTGGAGGAGCTGAGATGGTTGAAGTCAAATGGATTAGATTCTTTGGAATGATGACGGTGGTGCTGAAGGTGGAGAAGGCCAAAGAACAGAGGAGAAGATGGTCGCAATGATATGAGAGAGAGAGATAGAGGGAGTACAAAAATTTATTAGAAGAAAATAAGTCACAATTCACAAAGAAAAAGAAATAAATAGACCTTTTGACATGAAAAAGGAAGGAAAAAAGGAATACTCAAATTGCTTCTAGTTCAAATGTTCCAATCAGCAACTGGCATAGATAGTTAGCAGAAGCATTTGCTTGAATTGTAAGGAACTACTGGACTCCCGGGGCTAAAATGATTTGCAAGTACCCAATTAGTCCTAGGAGTTCTCTACCAAATTTTAGCCAATATTGCAACTTGGTGTCTGAATTGCTGTCAATCAAAGATTAAAACACAAAATTTTATTCAGCAGCTTTTCTTGTTGGCTTGATAAAGCATTTCCTTGGCATACCAAAAAACACCAATGACTATCTATCCAATTCTTCAGGGGGCAGAGCATCTTCTCTTTTCCAGGTCTTTTCACAAGCTAAACATGCCATCAATGTCAATAATAAATCCACTTTCAACATGCTTTTGAATAAGCCTTCTTTACTAAAACTTGCTGGGTTAAGGCACAAGAGTTGTACTTATATTGCCTCCTGAAGGTAATCACAAGTCTTATTCTGTTAAACTTACTTTCATTTCCCCAGGTAGCATAACATACAGAAAATATTTTGATTTCATAATTCTTTTGGATTGGATTGGTAAAACAGCCATAGAACATGACAAAATATGTATTTTTTTTTTTTAAATCATCCATGGATAAAAAATGGTGTCCCAATGCTGAGGCTCCTACATTGTAAGGTCAGAGGAAGGTCAGAAATACATAGCCTTATCCTTGTTTACACAAAGTTGTTGTTTTCAAGACTTGCGTCTGGGATCTCTACAGCAAAATGGAGTAACTTTACCATCATATCAAGGCTTGCCCTCCAAAAATCATCCATGGATAATCCAACTAAATGGAAACTAGTCACCAAGAAAAAAAAAAAGAAAGAGGGTAGCAAAAGATATACATCAATCATGTAGTTCAGAACCCAAGCTTATATCAGGAAACAAACATTTATGCTATTTTTCCAATTTCAATCATGACTTTTGTATTAGGTAAATGATAATTATAAACACCACAATTCCAAACATATTCAACAGATAGACAAGAGAATGACCTGAAGATTTTGTGCTAAAACCAGTGTGACATAAGCAAGGTTGCACTGCAAGAAAGTTTTGCATTTTAGGTCATGCCAGCATCTACAATGTTGCTAGAAAACTTCAATGCACCAGGTAATCAGAACAGCATATCCTACCATCCTACGAGAAACTCTTTCAACATGCCTGTCCAGAAGCACAGTAGCTAACCTGCATGAAGATTCCAAAAGAAACTACATTATAAGCATTGCCATGATCATTTTGTTAGAAAACACAGTGGGAATAAATAATGCCTATGGTAACAGAAAGTACTACCAAAATGTAAATGAAAGAAAGGAGACTTTGATCCTTGCCCACTTGTCACGTCCCAACCTAGAAAAATGATTTCCAAAGAAAAGACTGTAGCCCAACTGGACACCAACAAGGTACAGACCCCAATATCCTGGGAATAATAATGCCTTTAGCATGTAAATATTAGGCACTAATAATAGCGAGAAGAAAATTATCTGACAGCATGCATGATGTAGAAGAAAAGAAGATCATCTTCTAGTCCTTTGGTATTCCAAATAAAATAGGAAGTCAACTCATTGGACCCTGTGTAGAGACAAGGGGAAGGTAGAAAATGAGATACTCCTAAATCTAGGTTAACTGAATCTTTCTGGTCATTTGCATACTTGAGGCTAATTTTCCGTGAACAACGTATACATCAATTATACAAGTAGCCGGCCAGACATCTGTAAATGAATCACCTTAAATAACATGGATTTTACTGCACCACGGCTGCTGTTGTGGGATACTTCTCTAATGGTTTTAGAGTATGAAAAGTTTGAGTGATTAGGAGAGAGAACCTTGATATCAGTCAAAGAGGAAAAAAAAAAAAAACATAACTGAGAACAGATGATGGCAATGAGAAAACAGAGAACCAAGAGGCATGGCCCAAAAGATTCTACAACCAGCAATTATTGCAGAATCTTATTCTTAGTTCTGAAGGCACTGAAGCATAAATAAAAGAATAATTGAATAAAACAGTACAAATGTTCCTCTAACATCATCCTTACCAAGTATACTAAATATTCCTTCCTTATTTTTGCTTAGGATATCTGTGCCCCTTTCTTCAGAAAGCAGATATGCATTTAATCCATGACTCAACCAATATTGATAACCTGAATAAAACTTACCAAACTTGTTTAGCAAGGCTAATTAAGGAGGTTTCTGCAGGTAAAACTTAAAGATTTATTCAATTGAAGAAAATCAATTACCAATTAGAATTGCTAAACCCAGAATTCCAGAATAACGAGGAGGAATATTAATTACAGATGTAATGATTGACACGGCGGCAAGTGTGAAAAAGAAGTTCCAATGCACTCCATATTCTGCAGAATGCACCTATATTGCAAAAGAAAATAGGATGGTTGGCATATATAAAAGGGAAGAATTGTCATAAAAAATGACAACGGTAAGACAAGCGGGGAGACATGCAGCATGTGCTGGCATATGTAAGACATGCCAAGGAGACATCAGGAAACAGAGAGACAGAGCTCAATCTCATGATATCTTTATGCCAATTTAACATAATATCCTCATGCTAACTGGCATTGGCAATAAAAATTTGCTTCCTCCATTGTAATTTGCAGGGCCATGACTTTTATTCATTATATGAGAGAATTGTCCAATCTCACTACCTGCATAACCTGGTCTCTTTATTTATCTGCATAGGCTTCAAAACTTGACACCTAATATGAACAATGGTTTATCAATAGGACTCTATTATGACCAAAAAATGAAAATGCAAAAATACAAATGACATGGATGCATAAAGCATATAAAGGAGGTCAAACAGGCCAACACTAGCTTAAGATTCTATTTAAACTAGTTATTAACATTAATTAATAAGGAAAGAAATAAAAGTAATTAATATCTAAACTTGATCCTGAAGTTACTCCCTCCTAGTTACATTAAAATACCCTAAAATGAGTAAATAAACTATATATTTAGAATAATAAAAATAAAAAAAATACAACATAAACCATTGAATGATAGGAAATAGTCTTCTGCATATTTTCCTTACATAAATAAGCCTCACAATACCAACTTTGAAATTTTTGTTTGCACCAGATGAAGTAACAAAAATTTTCATACATAGAAGTCTAAACACCATGATACTTTGAACCATTATCAGTCAATGGCCACTATATTCAGAACATTTATGTGATCCTTGAAAGGATTAGGTATTTGTAAAATAGGCTTTCCTTTTGCAGTGCTACAAAAAAAGTCTGTACTAGGTTAGACAAAGTAAATACATACCAATCAAATTATATTGACAGGATTACTTTGTTGTTGTGCAGTAATGCATTCTCCTCACAAAATCCCTGCCCTTGGAGTAAAAGGGAAAAAAAGCAAAAAAGCCACCCAAACCCCAGAAAGAAGCAGTGAAATTTGCCATTTTAGCAAGCATGTACTGGCAGGTATGTCCAAGGTATTCAAATGCATAGCACATACATCACAAATGACATTGTATTAGTTTTTCTTTTTTCCATGTAATTGAGTTCTTTTAATACATTTATGTTGGAGCTGTACTTTCTAATGCATGAAATTTCCCCTATAAAAAGAGAATAATGGCAGCAAAACCAATCTAACAGTTTGGAAACTGACAAAGAATACAACCTATAAATTCTTAGCTGTAAGAGGAAGAAAGGTTATGCCATGATGAACCCCATGACAGAATACATATGAATGCATATCTCTAATTCATTCAGAGGTAGTATCACCTTAATATGTCAGAATAAGACAAGTAGCCTAATGTAATCTACCTGATAATCCACACTTCTTGTAGAAATAAGCCGACCAAATCCTAGAAATAGCAGTGGGCCACTGGATAGAATTGTATTCTTCAAATTCCTAAAACAATAAGAGCAAACAAATAATAAACCAGCAGTGTCCCATGCTGAAATAAAAACTCTGTTAAAAAAACAACCATCTAAGGATATTTTCTCTTTTCAACAATGACCCTGCTGATGTTGACTTGCCAGAAGCCTTTAGAGTAAGATTCTCCTCTATAAGAGCACATACAAATCTGCCACCCATTTACTGGGGATCAATCATTTCTATGGAACCATCCTTCAGCTCCACTGTCTGTTCAAGTCATTCCCCAGCCTTTTATTATCTTTCTTCTTCTCATGGTTGGTATACAAATAGAATTGACAAAAGATGTGTAACTTACCATTGAATTGAACATAAGATGGGGAAGTAAACAAGTAAAAGAAATCAATGGTGACCTTGTACAAAGAGAAATATCTCTTCTAATTATAATATGAATATGAATGCCAGTATGCACAAAACCATGAGGCATAAAAGACTTACACTAATGAGACACCCCGTGCTTGCCGAGAAACTAGAGAATTTGCTATTATAAAGGAGCCAACGCCTAGATCCATCTGATAAAAAGACAACAGGCCTAATTTTCACAAGCTCAGATGAAAAAAAATGTCATGTAATTGCCAAAAGAGACAAACTTCATACAGTAGGAAAATGAATTTTCAAACAGGGAAACAGGGAGGAGGGGAGAGAGAGAGACAGAGAGAGAGAGAGAGAGCAGAACTAGGAATCCAGTGAACAGATAGATGAAATCTCAACACACTGTTCATGGAGTACAGCAGCAAAACTTGACACACAGATTAGAAGGACAAAATTCACATATTGATAGGGCATTTTGTATAGATTATTCCAAGAGATATTACAATTTAGGTGTTTGGTAATATAGGATTTAAATATGAACCTAATTTAAATGCAAGAACATTCTGACCAACAGAAGAAAATTCGTTGTATATACAAAATTCAAAGGCTGGTTTATTGAAGTTAAATATGGCACATTTTTTAGCATGGAAAAGTTCCACAAACCCAAATAAACTCAACTAAAAATGCATAAATATGTGTTTTGGACCAATTAAATTTGGGATTAAGGCTTTTTGGCTGCTGTTATGTGTTTTAGACCAAAAGGTCTGCAGGTTGATCTAGGTCCAGAGTCAAACAGTTTCCACATAACTATTACTCGATAAAAAGCTAAGGCCTATGATGCCTTCAAACTTGACTTCCTCACATTTTTTTTCAGGTACAGTTTCCCCCAAGACAGCTACACCATAATGTATATTTGCTACTTGTGCTTGGCTTTAGCACAAAATATACTGTTAGTTCTCTAGTCCTGCTCCTCTCTTATCCTAAAGATTCAAAGTCAAGGTCTAAGAATCAAAATGTAGAGCCATCTTCCTCCATAGGGTATGCCTAAAAACACGGAAATTTATGCAAAGTAAATCCAGGAGATGATATCTTTTCCCAGTCTATTAAGATACTAGAAGTATACCTATAACCAAGCAACCCAGTAAAAAGGACAATAATTATCTTTTCCCAGTCTATTAAGATACTAGAAGTATACCTATAACCAAGCAACCCAGTAAAAAGGACAATAATTACCACTCATCTATGTAGATAAAATCCAGCTTGAGATTCTTACCAGACTTGTGCCATAAGTCTCAGTCTTGGCATATCGTCTTGGAAATATTCTGAAGTCAACAGCCAAGATGCACAAGCAAGTTACAAGCATCTGCTGCAATCAACATCATAAGACCCAACAGGGGGAAACAAAACATACCAGAAGATCCAGTTCATCAATCAACAGTGATAATATATAAATCATTAAAATGTAAGATTGATTACCATAAGGACCCTGTATGACAAAATGTAGGACCTAACGGAAAGGTACCCTCCTGGATAGGAAGTAGACGAAAATTTCCTGCATCAAAATACAAATTAAGCTGAGTGAATTATCATCTAATTATTAGCTGCTCCAGTGCTAAAGAAAGAGTTATAAATGTGTCCACCACCTAGGTGAGTATTTCCAGAAAAGAAAAGGCAAACATCCACCAAAACAAGAAAGAAAAACAAAAAAGGAAAATTAATGACTTACAAATTCTACCTCTTAGCTGCAATAGAGAAAACAAGTAATGACAACACAATTGCTGATGTAAATGTCCACTGTGCTAGAACCTGTCATCAATTGCAAACTTATGATCCAAAGGCAGTAATGTAAATCTTGTACCTCATCTTAATGACATAATAGCATACTAGAAGCAACAAGAGAAACCTAATTAGATCAATTTGGTCCATAACAAATGGACACAGAGCTAAAGTTTCCCATTTCCAACTAAAACAGTGATTCGGATGTAGTGAGAAAAAGGTCCAAAAGCATAATCAGAAACATGGATTACACAGCTGAAACCAAGTACGTAAAGAAATGAATATCGCATTCGAGAATCAAAACTTTGATAAGAAGTCCATAATCTTACTCGGCTGCACTCTTACCGTGAATATCAAAAGCATTGGGAGAACAGTGAAAAGAAAATCCATGGTTACAGTAGTCATGTAATTCCTACAATCCCTGGAGGAAACAGCTGCATCATCATTGTCATCTTTCTTACTTGATGCCCACTTGGCAAGAGAATCTAGGAAAATGAAGAATGACACGAAATATAACAAATGAAACCTAGCCTCATCAAGTGAACAATGGAAATCTACAAGAAAACAAGCAGAAATTACTCTTGTTTCCAAATGAAATGGGATTCTACATGAGCACACTACTACAGAGACGTCTTTTGTCCAATAAAAAGTTATTCCCAGAATATATCGAAATGAAATTCTAAATGAAGACTTTTCCCATGGAAAAGTGATCTTCTATCAAAAAATTTATCCAATGTGGGACCCATTTGTGCCACCCAATCATCGAACAGGGCACAAAATTTTACAAACTTTTCCGGTAATTGAATTTGCATCCATGAAGCATTACTCTCGTTCCATTACAATAAACACGGCGAAAGCATATTCATGAAGACCAACACATCGAAATCATTAAATGAAGCAGACGTACGCTTTGGCCACACGCACACGCGCGCGCGCGCACGCGCACCAGACACACCCGGGGTGGGGGGACACACAACTGCAGCTACATCGGAACATTCATCTTCGGCTAGTGGTAAGAATCATTTATGATGGTGACGAAACTTACCGGTCTTGAAATGGTAGCAGATGGCGTGATGCAACACAAAGAGAAGCTGCAAAGAAGCCGAAAACAAACAAAATCAACGGTCGACCCAACGAAATAAGAAACAGAGATCATGAGTAAAGTAGAAGAGCAATGGAATGACAGACTTACGGGGGCGATCAAAGAAAGAGCAGCGATCTCAGTCATGGAAGACCCACTCAGATCGCTCACGAATCTGTTTTTAAAATTATAATAATAATAATAAATCCAGACAATTATTTAACTACAAATCCACGGAAGAAAGAAAGAAAAAAAAGAGAGAGAGAAACGATAAACGGATTACTGTTCTTTGAGGCGCTTATTGCGATTGAGAGAAGTCGAGACAGAATTATCCATTGTTGAATCTTCGAGCTGCAACCGGCCAACACCATCTGCACCGCTTATGCAGTGGGTGGGTCGTTGATTTCCAAACGACCCCGTTTTGTCCCACCCATCCTTATGGTTTAACTTTTTGTTTACTTTTTCACGTCAAATGCTCTCTCTGACTGTTTTTTTTTTTTTTTTCTTTTTTCTTCAATTTCCCTGATGAAATAATTTATGATAATTTTACGGTATATTATTTATTAATTAATTTGTTATCACTTATTTATATTATTATTATTATTATTATTCAAAATAAAATTAATAAATAATATTTAAATATTTATCATTATAAAAAACATTAAAAAAAATTAAAAAAATCGTTCCACTGCCCCTTTTCTCTAATTGATGTTCATTTTCTTTTCCTAAAACCAAAGTTAGAGTGGTTCAACATTCGAGAATGGAGCATATTGTCACGCCCGTTGTCCTTTCTAAAAATAATATTAATATTTATAAAGTTTAAATTTTTTATTTAATATAAAATTTTATTATATTTTTTTATTAAATTTACAATATTTTTTATCATAAATCAATGACACTTATTTACTTTTTTATTTAAAATATTTAGCAACGAACATCGACCTATTATCTTTTTTTTAACAATAGTGTATTAGAGTGTCTAATACTAATCCTTGAAGAACTTATAAGACTCAGAATTCTCTTAGCCCTATTCCCTCGTAATATACATAATCTAGCATGTAAAGCAGAACGTGGAGCATATATGAAGGACTTTCATTCTAGCTAGACGTGCCTTAAAATGTAAATTATTCACTATTAATGTAAAAGAGACTCAAAACCCTAATAAATACTATATTAGACTATGAACATGTCAGGAATGCCTCCTAAACATAAAGATCCCCCGATCCAGCATGTCAGCGAAGCCATTTTCCATGGAACCTCGCTTCTTGGGGTTCCCAAATTATATGATCCAAAGTTCGCTCTTGGTCCTCGTAACAATAATTGGGACGATGGTAAATTGGGACTCCAAGTGGGTAAACAGGAGTCATCAATTAGAGAATGATACCTGCAACTGGAATTATGGAAAACAGTTTTGTCATAATAAACTAAACTAAAATGCGTGCTCTCTTTTATTTATTATTTTTATTTTTTGGTGAAAACATTTGGTAAAACATGCCACTGCTAAATCAAGATTTATATATCAGTACAACCATTATATTTAGCATTACAACAACCAACAAATGTAATTAATCAGTACAACCAACAACAAATTACTTTATTATTATTTAGCATGTCTTACATAAAGTTAGAGAGTTGCAACTCAGCTTGGACATTATCTCTAATAGATTACATAAAGTTTGTTAGAACTTTGATAGCATTTTTAATAATTGATTTCTTTTTTAAAGATGTGTGATTGACGACACCTCTTCCGTAAAGCCTCTCACTCCCAAAATGCTCTTCTTCTATAACCATAATAAATGTGTCCACAACACTTTAACAACTTGATCCTTTTTCTTAAGTTTAAGGCTCCTTAACTTGATTATGAATCCAAAGTATCTCAAGTTATAAGTAAAAAAATACAATAGAACTTCAACCTTTACACTATTAAAAAAAATGAATTACTTACAATTTATTAAAAATGTTTCATCTGAGAGCTTATATTCTCTATTAGACATTTTTTTTGCAAGTGGCCTTAAAAATTTCAAGTTTGGAAGGAGATTTGTTACTACGATCTTTATTGTTTTTATATATAAATGCACATAATAAAATAAAATAAAAAAATATTAATGCACCATATATTAGAACCATGTATATTATTTGTGTTTTTGTAATTTGCTTATCATTTGTTGTCAAATCTTAGCAAAATTCTTTTTACCTGCACAGTGTGCATTCCTATTTGCTTTTATTGATTATTGATGTTGGTTATTGCCAGTACTTATATTCATAGTAAAAATAAAAAGTTAAAGTAAAATTATAACTCAAAGAAATATTTGATAAACAAAGAATAAAAAGATAATATTAAAACTTTATTTCTTTAAAATTTCAATATTTCAACAGTTATTTAAATTGATCTAAAGGTATATGAAGTGGTCAACCATTTTCTGTTAGTCTTATACTTTTTATAATGCTTTCTTTTCAATTTACACTTATAAGCCCTTTAACTTATTATAATTCTAGTCATTAACCACTTTTTATTTTTTTTAGAAATCAAATATTTTTCTGACAATCATTTCAAAAATAAGAAAACTTAATTGTAATAAAGACATTTTCTTAAAGATAAGAAAGAAAATTTCTAATATACATTACTTGCACAAATTTCCATAAAATATTCTTTTTTTTTTTTTGAAGGATCATGACATACCAATTCTTTACATATATTGGCATCAATATGACATTCATAGCCAATGCTCTAAGAAAATTACTAAATTTAGATAGAGTTTGCTTATTTAGGCCTATAAGTTGATTTTCAACATTTAAGAAAATGATTTTTTTCTCATTTTCATGTATTACATGTATTGCACTTATTGTTGTTAGCCCTTTTCTTCTTTTTTTGCATAAAAATAATATTAATGAATATATATAAATATTCAATCTAAAAATAAAAATATTAATGAATTACATAACTAGAAGATATATCTTTTAATCACCTTGGATATTATCTTCTTTTACATTTTGTTATTGGCTCAACCGTTCCTCTGTGAAAAGTTTTGTTTCCATTTAACCACAAATAATCTTCTTAATTATTGATTATTAGAATTTGTGTCTATTTAATGTTGTTGCCCATTTACACCAATAGTGTTCGTTGACTGTTTACCTTTTTTACACTTATTTGAATCGATTGTGACCCACTACTTAGAATAGAAATACTCAATTTCATAATATTTGACTACTTAGTTTGCATCTCTTTTTGTGCATGTTTTTGTTATGTTAATGTTTGTTATCTTAAAACACTCAAGAATGAAATTGTCAACTTTCTTGCATTAAACAAAGTCTTCTTTCTTCATATGAATTGTTTCTTTATAGCTAATAGATGCAAAAAAAATGCATAAGGATTAAAAAGTATAAAAATAGTAATGTCATGACAACAATTATGTTTTTGTCATACTATTAACACATTATGCATATTATATTTCACTAAATTAATGTTTGAATCATAAATAAGTAATGTAATCGTAATAAAAGAAGAACCGCCAATACAAGAAAAATTCTCTTAATGCCTTATGTTGCAAACAAGGTCTTAAAAAAGATTAAAAAAAATTAAATGTTATTAGCTAAAAACTATTATAACTCAAAAATTCTAAATACGCATAATGTCTTTTCTGCACCAATAGCCTAAATCTTAAAAATTGGTTTTATCTAACTAATCCATCTAATTTAATAACCTATCCATGAACAATAAAACAAGTACCTTTTATCCTAAGTCTTATACATTAATTAAGCTGTTATATCAAAGCCTTTCACTCATGCAAAACAACAAATCTAAGGAAGCATAATGACCTAATAACAATCAAATAAACACCTCATTATCCTATAATCTCTAAATTATATATTGATAGTTTAGTTCCATTATTCCAAATTCAAATATTAATATATAAAAAATGCTTATGTTGTATTAAGACCATTATTTAGCTGTCCATTTTATAAACTAAGGCTAAAGTAGTAGAATGACTTAAAAGCAATATAATAAATGTTTTATTTAATTCTACAAATAACTTATAAATGTAAAGCTAAAAGGCCTATTATATGGAATCAATAACCAATTAGTTTGATTTAATAGGAAAATAAAATTAATTAGTTTGCCACATGTACTAGTTTCTTACTTAAAAAGCAAAGCTAATATGCATTCCAATCTTCAACAAGCATATTGACCTCAAACTATCTTGCAATACAAAACTTAAACCCACTGTATGCCATTTCACACCATCCTTAATAAGTACATCCTAATGATTATTCCTTTTTTAACAAGTGATGTGATAATTTATATGTTGGGAAAATAGGATTTATGGTTAATTTTTCTTACAAGGGCACCTTTATCAAGTTTCTACCAATTATTTGTGTGAAAATTTTACTAAAAACTCAATGTTCAATTAGTTATAAAACTAATTACATATGGCACTAATCAATGATGTAAGAAAAGAATGCACAAGCAAGATGTAAATGAGAAGCAAAATGGTTTATCGAATATTTTTATCTTTCTTGATTAAGTCAAGGCTTTGAAGTTTGCATAGACAACTTATAGACGAATTTTATCAAGCATTTGGCATTATCTATATATCTAACAATTCCATAGCTGAATAATATGCATAAATACAAACCCAAAAAGATAACTTTCAAATTTATGTGACTATAGGAAACCTAAATCCCTTCTTGATTAGAATAGTTAAAATATTGCATCTTTCAATATTATTCTTAACATGGAGACCTATATATAAGGAACATTGATCCTTTATTTGGCTGCTGAGAAAACAAAAGAAAGAGAGAAGAAAAATGAGGGAAGAAATTCTTTGGGCGTCACTAGCTTTAGGTTCAGTATCAATTAAATCGAAACAATGCTAGAGAGGACAAGAACAAGGAATCAAAGAAGAGAGGGAGAGGACATTTACAAACCTGACAATCCTACTAAAATGACGGCAAAGAACAAATTGAATTTCACAGTTGTTCTTACCAAAATCTTCAATTGGCTGGTAAATCAAGTTTGAGTTCACTTAACCGCATCGATTTTTGAAATTTTTGTAAATTTTCTTACTAGGATATTACCAAATACACTCTGTCAAGACATCAATGGAATTTTAATAAAAATGGAAAATGTGACACATGACTCATCCGATGAGAAAGTTCTCGGTAGCTGTTCTAATTGCTGCATTAGAAGTCTACATTTTATACTCGGCGTCGTTGCATATGCCATTTGAAACCATTGTCTCTTACCATATAAACCACTTCGGTTTGAAACTACTGCATACGTCATCTAAAACTGCTGTCTTTAACCATAAAAACTGTGTCAGTTTGAAACTGCTACATATGTTATTTCAAATCATTGCCTTTGAACATATATATCACGATAGTTTGAAACCAACTACTGTGTAAAACAACCTACCATGATCACACTTTATAAACATTTTTTTATGCAACAGTTATAATTGCTCCCTTAGAATTTTATAGCAGTGGCAAGAAAACTGTTGTTATAAATCATTTATATTGTAGTGGTAACAGCAAGCATTTCTTTGGTATAAAATAATAATAATAATAATAATAATAATAATTGGTGAATTGTGCGGAGAAGAAACTGATTTTTGGGAGTTTTTACGCGATCTATTGGTTGAAATATGGGGCCAGAAATATCACTGTATCCTCTGACAGAATACATCCCGCAGCTCCCAACTGCACTTTGTATTCAATACCAACCTGTCCTGGCTTACCTTGCTTTTGAGATTTGTAATTGCACATAGAAGAAGCTCACAAGTCTCAAGAGTGGTGAAGTGCACACTTTCTCCACAGGCATGACACCATAACCTTGAAGACGGACCACCCAACTACCCCTTGTCCAATCACCTTGTTCTTGGTGCTAAACCTCGTATAGGTTATAAGGCAAGACCGCATTTTCCTGGCACTCATGTTAGTATCTAGCAGTATAAGATGTATCGGTATCCTAGCTTCTGAATTTTTAACGTATAATATGTAAATTGTCTTTTTTTTTTTCTGTCATTTTATAGGAAGAGGATTGTCCCTAATTATTATATCTTTCTACAAGGCCTTGTAACTAAATTGCAGGATTGCAAACCAGCCATACTGAACAAATCTTCTATGCCTCTTTTGACGTTAAACCCTGCCAGTATTCTCAACAGAATATGTATCAAGAAAGAAGGGGAAGAAGTGACAAGTAAAACAAAATTTATTCTTTGTTGATATCCACTCCTGAACTCCCTGGTACCCCGCCAGAGCCATTGTTATAGGGGCTTGAAAACTCCCCAAAAGTAATACAACTTCGTGCTGTTCCATGCCCCCTTACAATTTTTACCCTCACATGTTCTGCCAATCTCAAAGTATACTTATCTTCTTCGCCTCTAGCCACAAGTATTGAGTGTCCCGTCGAGTGTGGCCTTGAAGATCTTCCCACATTTATATTCCTGTCATTTTCTTTGCTTGTGCCATGAGCCACTCCTTCCTCCTTTCCTCCTTCATCTTTCTCTCCATAGTCTTCTGGAATGGCAATGCCAATAGCACGGTCTAGAATTCCATTATTTTCATTTGCATCACGGTTTTGGTCAAGAGTTGGAATCTTTTCCAATGTCTCTTTAGGCAAGTCTAGATCTCTACGACACACCGGGCAGGTCTTGTGAGATCCAAGCCAAAGATCAATGCATTCTTGGTGAAAAACATGGTAGCAAACCGTTAAGAGGCGAAGAAAATCATCATCCGAGAACTCTGCCAAGCAAATGGCACACTCAAGGCCATACTTTTCACGTCTGAAGCCTTTGACACTTGAATACGTGAATGCTGGAAACAGCTGTATTAGAGAGGGATCAAGCCCCCGGTATGCAGGTAAATTGGCTGGATTTACACGGTTTCCTGAAGGGGTACGCTGTAGATGCCAACTGCTAACAATGCTATCCATGAAACACCTACAAAAGTATAAGGAGAAAAAGCCTATAAAGAAGCAAACAAGGATGATTGTGGTCAGAATGATAGTTACTGAAGGAGATGCAAAACTAGCTGGTTGTGGGTCTAATGTAGAATTCGTTGGCGACATTGAACACAAAGCTGCAGCCTGACTTGGTGGCCGGAGATCATACTTTTTCCAGCCCCCAGTTTTTTGCATGGATTTGGAAATGTTATGATAAGAAAGTGAGAGGTAACATAGGAAGGAAAAGAAATGTGGGTATTGGATACTTCAGATTTTATGTTTTTTTTTTTTCTATGCAACTGAAATGTCAACAAGAAGAGAGAAACAAGGAGGCAGTTCAATTGTTTGTTTGTGAAAAGTGCATGGCTTAAATTGGAAGGGTGATGTGGTGAGTGTCTTTGGCAGACATAATGGTCATTGAGCGAGTCATTGTGAGAAGGTTGAGGAGCTTTGTCCGAACATTTGCACCTTGGCCTCAACAAATGCCTCGCTTTCAGTATTTTTTGCAAAATAAATAAATAAATAAATAAAATAAAGGAAAATTGACCCATTGGATTTTAAAGTCCCGAATGTTTCCCAATTTCATATCTTACGATTAACATTTTAACGATACCAATTATTAAGATTTTCCATCACAAGGATTCATTGTATGGGTGGCGTTAAGGAAGAAATACACTTGAGATTGTGCACATTGCAATATCATAATTGACATGGAAGAGACGTTAAGTTTTTTTTTTTTTGGCCCTCCACTGAGTTAGAAGAGGAAAAATTTATGACAGGCATGAAAAATAATTTTAAAACATAATATATTTTAAATTTAATTAACTAGGACTCAATATGCTTAAATCTTAATATACTCAATGCGTCTATAAATCAATAAATTCAAAGAATGCAGGATCCGAAACAATTCAAGCCGACTATTTGCCAAGACAATTCAATAAGCTCCTAATAGATCAGCAAGAAATGAGGACCTCAATTTTCAAAATAAGCTACTTCTAGTGATTATTATACTACAAAACTTGGAACAGAAATCGAACACAAAAGTGCAATCCAGGAATCCAAGCCACCATCCTGAAACAAGATCTCCCCAAATTCTAGGTTAGTTTTAAACGATTTAGCAAACGGGGCAACAATGGAAGTGGACCACTTTCAACTACACACGCAAAAGCATGAGATTGATAATGTGTTTCTAAACTGAAGGGTTCATCCTCAGATTCCTCGTCAATTACAATTGCCAAGACTCAGATCCTGTCTCCCGCGCCAATAGCATTGATAGCAAGAACATTCTGTTGCAGGCTCAATGTGTAATAAATAGTGTCAAGCCGTGCCAAGCACAGCTTACCACCAAGGGTTAGGTTGGGCCAAAATCCCCCGGCTAGTAAGTCTTGCACAGCTGTAATGAGTACGATCTCAGACACAACTCATATTTTTTAATATATTATTAAATATTTTTAAAATATTTTAAAAGTTTATGTTACAAAGTTAAATTAAAAAAATATACCCTAAAGATATTTAGACTATTAAAAAATATAACAAAAAATTGAAAGAATTATATCTAAAAATTAACAATAAAAAAGTCATTCTTCTACTTCTCAAATTTTATTCTTTCTTCTTTTAATCCTTTAATCTTGTAAGTTCTTGTATTCATCAAATAATTTTTTGACTTATTTTTATTTCAATCAAAATTTGAATTTTGCTAATTATTTTCTATGTAAAAATATTTTGTTTGTGTTTCTTTTCCTTGTTAAATTCAAAAATTTTACCTTTTTAATATGTTATTTTAAATCTCAAATTTAAATATTTAATAATAATATTTTTTCTCAAATTAAAAAATATATTTTATTTTATTAAAGGATCCATCCAACATGATACAAATTAAATACAAAAATTAATTTAAGTGCGAAAAATAATTTAATTACGAGAATAAGTTTATAATATTTAAATTTATGGATTATATTAAACTTATTATTTAAATTTATAAGTATGAAAGATAAACTAATCATGTCTTAATATGGCATGAAATATACTGAACTTCCAACGCAAAGATTGTGCCAGCACGACCCTTTTACATGTCCATACGCTCGATCAACATGGACTCAACACAAACATCGCTCCTCCCTAGCGAATAGGGCACACAGTATGAGTGCCAAATAATCCAACGATGATGATGACTAAAAATTGTGCCGCATGCCCAAGTTCTTGGACAAAAATCATTCTGATCATGTCGTACTTTCATCCTATTTCAAGCATTCAACTTCAGTGAAATCATGACTTTTTTCCTAAAACCAAACTTAATTTTCAGCAACAGAAGCCAGGGCATATATCTAACAGACTATACGGCAAAGCAAATGCATGTGAATGGTTACCAACATGTGGCTCAACCATAATGTCCACAATCATATTCGGCTGTACCTTTTCCAGATGTGATCTATTAAATTTTAACAGACTTTTAAACTTTGTCTTGACTTACACATTGATCACGACAGACCATCCGAAAGGAACACTTAACCTATATCATTTTCTTGTCAAAAAATAACATGTATCCATGCAACTTTTCTTAATAGTGAAAACTAAACACTTTTACTATAAAAATACAAAATAATGTTAATTTTAACAATTATCAAAGCCATCTAGTTTTATCACTTCCCAATTATCAGACGCAAGTTACTCATCATAGAAATTGACATTCACTTTTTTTTGGTACATTGGATGGCCTAAAAGTCCAAGTCCTGGTAGCTCCCACCCCAGCTTTCAGTCATACAGCTCCTTTTCTCTGCTAACATGGGGACAACGATCGTCGTTCCCTTTGACTTGCTCCTGCGTATCCATGAATATGACAACACATTAGGCGTATGCATCTCAGAATTATTGCCTCGCGTGGTCACATAGTCCATGCCTGGAATTAGAAATTAACCCAGACTGGTTTTTGGATCATGCATTTGAAGTTGGATGCGATAAATGGGTGAGGAACAAGTCGATTTTGCGCATGCAAACGGACCAAATTGTGCAATGGGGTTTTAAGTTTTTGCATGGCGATCCTGACAAATAATAAGCAATGCTTCTAATATATTCATGTTGCTCTGATATTTAAGATCATTTCGCAAGAATCTTGTTTCCCTTCATTGGTGGCATTAGAAAATTATACTTCTTCATAATTTAAATGTCATAATAATCTTTCGTATAAGATTTATTTATCTCAGCTCAGGTACAGATTGAATGACTTTAACCGGCCCTCTTAGGTACGATTCTAAATCATTAAACATTCGCAGAGGGGTATACCTCATATCTAATGCTGCAACTCGCTGCAGCCAAGCTGCCCACCTTGTTTCCCATTACAATCGCCTACAAGCATACGGATTACCTTTCGAAGACATTCTCTACAGCTACGCCTATTAAGATCTCTGGTGCAATGGGCCATCACATAAATCCTTCGTGAATCCCCCGCCTCTTATATCCAGGGAGATAAAATTTGTTGCTTGGCTGAGGCTTTCTGCCCAACTCGTACAGCAACGTACATTTATGTTCATTGAATATCCGAGGCTTAGAGACACTTTGCAAGTTGCACGCACAGAAATTGTCTGAAGTCAACGCGGTTAAAGGTGCTTTCATTTGAATGCTTCAACATACATTTGTCATACCAGATGATCGCTGCTTTGTCCTTAGGACAACGGCTACGGATCTCACTGCTCGCCTCGGTGATGCAGGTCAAGGACCGTATACTTGGTTTTGGGATCCAGCGTCGCCTGGACTATATAACCTGCATGAGAGGTTTGAGATTGGAGGGTCTCCAAAAGCTGGTTCAGATATGATTCAAAAGAGTCATCCCCACTGAAGGACGGACCTCGACGGTTGTGGAAAATAGGGTCAGCTCCAAGAACCCCTTGTACAAGAAGAGCAAATGACGGCAGATAAAAAGTAGAAGCCAACTTTGTGAATCATGCCCACGACGCCTTTCATGTTTATTGATTGCTAAATCCATGCTTAGTGTGTGCTTTTTATATTGAGCTTCCCATAACTTCTTGTGTTTTGTTTTCTTTTTTGTTTTTGTTTTTTCATTTGTTACAGTTATGCCTGCATTTGGTATCCAGATTTTTGAAAAAGTTCCACCGAAGGCTCAGAAAGAAAGAAAAAAAAAAGGTAATCACGAGTGCCTTAGGAGGTAAAAAACGGAATAATGGAAAACAATCACTGCCTTATTACGCTTTTGAATCACAACATACCTATAATCATGAAATTGCCCATTACTATCAAACTTTTACTTTTATCTTCTTGTATTGCGTGGGTATAAGTAGGAAGTTATCTATGCTTATAATTTATATCTACGATAAAAAGTTCTTCTAAGCGTATATATAGGCGACAGAGTGCATATATGTGTCAACGTGTAAGGTAGACCAGATAACTAAGGAGTACGTGGACAAACGAGATAAAGGATAAGGAGTTGCGATGAACTTTTTTATAATTTTCATTAAATTTTATAAAATGGTATTTTCGTAATTTTATTACATTGTATGCACTATATATATTTTAGGATTTCTTAGCGAGAGGCAGAACGTATTACACTTTGATTTCCTGTTGTTGATTATGCTTCCCCGCTGCGTTAGATTGGTATCAGAGCCTGCGAAGATGTCAATCAATCAAGGTGTGGATGGCGGTCGTGTTCTTGACGGTGTTCAGAATACGGGAGTCCAAGGAGCCAATCAATGAGTTTCTAGGACAGAGTTCAATACTTTAGATCAAAGAGTTCAACGCTTAGAGCAGCGTTTTGAAGATTTGATTGAGCGCTTTGACTCTATGAATATTAGCGGTAATATGCCTGGGTCAAAAGACAGGTATGTTAATCCAATTAACAGATCTCGAACTATTAATAGAATTGCGCAAATTTCGAATGATGAATCTGCTGAGGAGGATGAGTTTATATATGGAGTGAGGCAACCACAGAGACGAGGTGGTGATGTAGGGTATTAAAGGAACTACTATGGGTATGATCAAGGAGATAGGGGTGATTACCGTTTAAAGGTTGATATTCCATATTTTAATGGTAGTCTTAATATTGAGGAGTTCTTAGATTGGTTAGCAGATGTTGATAGGTTCTTTGACTACATGGAGATACCAGAAGATCGACTACATGTAATCAGTCTGGTCATAGATCTAATGAGTGTCCTAGTAGGAAGAGTGTTCATATTATAAATAGGGATGATGAAGAAGATGTGTGTTGTGAGCCTGATGAAGAGGATGAATATGATGAGGAGGAGAATGGTGAAGTGGAACCCGCTTATGTGATTAGACGAATGATGTTAGCACCAAAACAAGAGACAAATACCCAACGACACCAGTTGTTCCGTACCAGGTGCACAATTAGGGGCAAGGTGTTTGACTTAATTGTAGACAGTGGGAGTTGTGAAAACATCATCGGGCGAGAAGTTGTTAAACAGTTACAGTTGCCTATCGAGAAACATCCATACCCATACACTAATGGGTGGATTAAGGCGACCGAAAAGATTGAGGTAAAGGAGAGGTGCAAGGTGTCATTTTCTATAGGGAGGTATCGAGATGAAATCTTCTGTGATATTGTTGACATGGATGCATGTCATCTACTATGCGGGAGACCTTGGCAGTTTGATGTGAACGCCCAACATGCAGGTAAAGAGAATGTTTATAAGTTAGAAAAGGAGGGTGTGAAGTATACTCTGTTACCTTTGAAGTTAGAAGGTCGCTCTAAAGTTCGCAAGATAGAGGAACGCTCTTTCTTGACTATTGCCCAGTCAAAGAAGGAGGTGGTTGAGGATTTGAAAGAGTCGAAGGTGGCTCATGCGCTCATTGTTAAGAATATGATAGTTGGGGATGAAGATGCACGTGAAGAGGTCCCTGAAGCATTTAAGGGAGTATTAAAAGAGTATAAAGATGTGGTTCCTAATGACTTGCCTAAGGGACTACCACCCTTGAGGGATATTCAGCATCAAATAGACTTAGTACCTGAAGCAAGTCTTCCAAATTTACCACGCTATAGGATGAGTCCTAAGGAAACTGAGGTCCTGTAGGAGAAGGACCAAGAATTGTTGGATAAGGGGTTCACTCGAGACAGCATGAGTCCTTGTGCTATACCAGCTTTATTGACAGCTAAAAACATGACAGAGCAGTGTCAAGCTATCACTGAAGGGGTAAAAAGAAAAATTGAGAGGGCAAATACGAAATACAAGGCGGTTGCTGATAAATACAGGAAGGAGAAACTGTTTGAAGTTGATAATCAGGTGATGGTGTACCTAAGGAAGGAATGCTTTCTTGTGGGCAAGTATAGCAAATTACAGCCAAAGAAGTATGGTCCTTATGAAGTTGTGCGCAAAATCAATGACAATACTTATATTGTCAAGCTTCCTGATGATATGAACATCTCCAAGATATTCAATGTAGCTGATTTATCTTTTTTCCATCTAGATGACACGCCTTTATATCCTAAAGAGAACTCGGGGTCGAGTTCTTCTTTGGTGGGAGAGAATAATGTAGACCAGATAACCAAGGAGTACGTGGACAAACGAGATAAAGGATAAGAAGCTGCGATGGGCTTTTTTATAATTTTAATTAAATTTTATAAAATGGTATTTTCGTAATTTTATTACAATTATAAAAAAGCCCATTGCAGCTTCTTATCCTTTATCTCGTTTGTCTACGTACTCCTTGGTTATCTGGTCTACATTATTCTCTCCTACCAAAGAAGAACTCGACCCCGAGTTCTCTTTAGGATATAAAGGCGTGTCATCTAGATGGAAAAAAGATAAATCAGCTACATTGAATATCTTGGAGATGTTCATATCACCAGGAAGCTTGACAATATAAGTATTATCATTGATTTTGCGCACAACTTCATAAGGACCATACTTATATTGTCAAGCTTCCTGATGATATGAACATCTCCAAGATATTCAATGTAGCTGATTTATCTTTCTTCCATCTAGATGACACGCCTTTATATCCTAAAGAGAACTCGGGGTCGAGTTCTTCTTTGGTGGGAGAGAATAATGTAGACCAGATAACCAAGGAGTACGTGGACAAACGAGATAAAGGATAAGAAGCTGCGATGAGCTTTTTTATAATTTTAATTAAATTTTATAAAATGGTATTTTTGTAATTTTATTACAATTGTATGCACTATATATATTTTAGGGTTTCTTAATGAGAGGCAGAACATATTATACTTTACCCTAATTGAGAGAACCTTTTTTTAAGGCGGCTTGTGCCTTTTGTTCTTTGGAATTCAATCGTTGTTATTGATTTCCTGTTGTTGATTACGCTTCCTCGCTGCGTCAACGTGTGTGTGAATGCATTTTTAATTAGCTAATAAAAAACAATGGATTTACTACATATATATATATTGTCTTGGCAGGAGTATGCTATATTGTCTTCAATTAAACTTAATTGAATTTGGGAAACTCTTAGTTTAGGTTATATATAATCTATTTTACCCCGTGTAAAGATTAAAATTTGAGTCATAATCTTCAAATTAAGAGTTTAAATAATTTTATTACCATGTAATCTACCTTTTCATGTTGAAGTTGTTAGACAATTATACAAATACTCATAATTTTATTAATTTGAAAAACATTACATAGTAACTAAGAAATAAATACAAGGACATAGACATTATATTCTTTTATAATAGCAAATATATAGTTTTATTCAAACAATAAAATGTTAATAACTAGATTCAACTGATTTGACTTCTATTAAAATTTTAATTAACTTCTAAATAATTTTAATTTGATAATACTTTTAATCTAAACATATGCTTTAGTTTAAAAAATACTTTATACTTCAATGGCTCCATGAAAAGATTAGCCATTTGATCTTTAGACTTATAATATGTCAATTTACTCTTCCTTCTATAAACTTGTTCTCTTAAAAAATAAAACAAATATAATATATTTACTTTTTTTATGTCACTAGATTTTTAGTTAAATTAATTAAAAAACATTATTAACAAATGTCTTTGTTAAATCTCAATTATGTAACCAAATAACTTAGACAACTATTTGAAATTGTAATTATATACTCAACTTTACAAGTTGAAAGTGTAATAATATATTGGTTTTTGAATGGCTATGAACAAGTGATAGTTCAAAAGTTGAAATGATAATCACAAGTACTTTTATGATAAATCTATCATTTTAAATTCATGTATAATAGACATATTAAAATTTTCAGTTATTCTAATATTATTGCTTATAAAGATCAAGTTATCAACATACAAATATATTAATAAGATATCACTAAAATCATCAACGTTCACAAATAAGGTATAATTATAAAGACATTTTTGGAAGTTGGTCTCATGGAATAAAGAATTAATGCATTTGTTTTATGCCCTAAGCACTAAATTTAGGGTCATATAATCCTTTCTTCAACTTATACATCTTCTTTTCAAGACCTTTCTTTATAAAACTTGGTAGTTGCTTGATAAACACTTCTTCTTTAAGAGAACCATTGAGAAAAACTAATTTATATCCATATGATGGATTTTTCAATACTTTGTATAGTCAAAGAATTATAAGTTTAATAGTCTCCATTCAAATAACAGGGAAGAATACCTTATGATAATCATGACCAAGTTATTGTTTAAATACTTTTAAAACTAATTTCATTATTTATCTCTTTATTTCTTTATTTAACATATTCTTAATCTTTAAGATTTATTTCACATTAATAACTTTCTAAGCTTATGGAATATTAGTTAGCTTTTAAGTATTATTCTTTTTAATTGTCTTAATTTCTTTATTCACAACATTCACTTAATTTGTATCTTCAATTGCCTTATTAAATAACATAGGTTCACAATCTACATATGTGTTAAAATGTACCAAATCCTTATCATCATCAATAGTATTATTAAAGATTATTTCATAATCTTACAATCTAACTAATTATTGGTAATTTTTCCTTTCATTCTCCTCAAGAGCTTGTGGCCTAAGCAATTAAGTATTAACTAGTGAAACTTTTACATTTACATTAAGGATTAAAGCTTGAGTTTTCTCTTCTCCCATAATAACAATTGGACATCTCTAATAGTTATTTCACTTCTTGAAATCTAAATTTTAAATTTTATTTTTGATAAATGTTACATTGCTACTTAAAATCCTTTTTTTATTATAAGATTGAATAGCTTGTATTCTATTTTTAATGTAACCAAGAAAGATTTTCTTCACTCTTTAATTATCAAATTTTGTCCTTATCTTAACTTAAATGTGATAAGCAACAAAATTAAACACTTTTTTCCAAAAAAGAATTGGGTATTCCTTTGATCTTTAGCAAGCTTTTTACTATATTCATGATAGATCTATTTTTACTTTCAGTAACTCTATTATGTCATTAGGCATAAGGAATTATGACTTTATACTTTATTCCTTGTGCTTCATAATAGTCTTTAAATTTATTAGAAATATACTCATCACCTCCATTAACTCACAAAATTTTAATATAATACCTACTTTATCTTTCAACATAAATCATGAACATTTTAAAAAAATCAAATGCCTTAAACTTCATTTGCATATAATAAAATCATGTCTTTTTGTGTAAGATAATTAATGAAGATAAGGAAAAATTCATGCCTTAAAATTCATGTTATGATCAAATGGAGTAAAAGTTGAAATACAATCTAAGTGATTAAACTTACTAAAAACCTTTTTAATTTGATGCAAGTAAGAAAGTGTTATGCTTTTTTTTTTTTATCTTGTAAAACTTCAATTCTAAAAATGACATTTGCCTTACTTATGTCTTTTATATAAAAATTATTAGACAAAAATATTTTGGTAACTTTAACTTATCCTAATTGAGTCCTAAAGATTAACATGTCATTTACATACAAAAAAAATAACTACACTTTTTCCTTTTTTGAACTTGCTATAAATACATTTTTCTGATCCATTGATCTTAAATCATTAACAAGTATTACTTAATAAAATTTTTAGTATTATTGCTATTTTCCTCCTATGAAGTTCAATGACTTTATTATTTTCATTTGCTTTTGTCAATGCTTCATTTTCCTTATTACAAACTTATTTTCATTTTGAAACTTTAGAAAGAGAAATGAACTTATTTTTATTAAAAATAACATCCTTTAATTTTATGATTGTCTTAATAGACATAAAGTTATTAGGCTTGGAGACCATGAATCAATAGACTTCATTATTGTAAGCATATTTTAAGAAAATATACTCAATTCCTATTACACCCAACCTTTTCCTTTTGGGTTAGAAAACTTTAATAATTGCTTTATAACTGCAAACTCTTAAGTAATTAAGGTTTTGTTTCCATTTATTTCAGAATTTATATAAAGTTATTTTGTTCCTTTTTGTTGAAACTCTATTTAAAATATGGTATACTATAAGGAATGCCTCACCCTAAAATTCATGGTTTAAGCTAAAATTTGACAATATGTCATTAACCATTTCCATCAATGTTTGATTTTTGTATTTAGAAATACCATTATGTTATAATGTGTAAGGAGTAATTATTTGATAAATGATTTTCATAAAGTCAAAGAATGCAGTGTTGTAATATTCTTCTTCCTTATTAGATTAGAAACATTTAATAACATATTCACATTGCAATTTAACTTTAGATTTATAAATTTTAAATTTTTAAAAAATTTTATTTTTAATATGTAACAAATAAATATGATATAATCTATAGAAATCATTAATGAATATTACAAAATATCTCTTTCCTCCTAGTATTGGTGTGTTAGGAAAATCACATACATCACTATTAATTAATGTTAACATACTTAAAGATCTTTTAATGTTTAAAAATACACTTCTAGTTATTTTTGTTAACATACAAGTTATATATTTATCTTTGCATGTATCCAAATGTGATAATAATTTTAATTTAACATTGTCTAGTGATCTCTTAAAATTTATGTGTCATAATCTATTATGCCATAAAGAAAGATGCTTAATAATATAAATAGAAACATTAATATTATTATTAACAACAATATTGAATTTGAATATCTCATCACAAAGGTAACCATTTCTTGTAAACATGCCACCTTTTAAAAGAACAAAATTATTAACTCTAAATACAAATTTAAACTTATATTTGTTCAAATGACTATAAAATTAGATTTTTCTAACTTTTGAAATATAAAATATATTATAAGAGTAATAGCTCTTCCAAAAGTGAATTATAATTCTATTTCTCCAATTCTCGTAATAGGAACCACAATATAATTTTTCATGTACACAATAATATCATTAGCTATTAGTTTCAATTATTTGAAGAGACTTTAATTCTTGCAAATATATTGGCTAGCCTTAAAATCAATTCACCAAATAATGTCATTTTTTACTAAATTAATCTTTGTAATCATAGTAAAAATTTTCTCATTTGTTGCTTAAAAAGATGCCTAATCTTCTTTTTCTTTTTAAAAAGAAAACACTCATTAGATCAAATGATAATAGTTAGTAAATATTATTTGTCAACAGTAAAAATGATTTTTGTCAACACTAACTAATCTAATATATTGAAAATAATATTTACTAACTAAATTAATATAGCTAATCTAATGAATTTAATATAGTATTCTTTATTTTGGCAAAAATGGTATTTGTCATTTTTTTTTATCTTTTATATTACATTTTGTCATTATTGGATTGACTTTGTCTCTTGCTAGAAGATTTGCTTAATTATCCTTTTTTAACTTCATGGACTTTTAAAATATTAGAGTCTTACTTTTTGTTTTCTTAATGCATGAGAAACTCTTCTTTTACATGAAGATAATTAGAAAATTTTTTAAAATAAATATCTTTTGTTTTATATTTTAAATTTCTCTTGAAATCTTTCTAAGAGTGAGACAATTTGTTTATTATGTAACTCACAATAATGGTTTCATTCATGTTTATTTTGTGTCATGAAAAGTGATTAAGTATTTTTCTTAATTTCAAGAAATTATCTCATTATTAATTTATTATTAATCATCTTATAATTATTAAATTTAAAGATAATAAATTTCTTATTTATTGTGTCTTTTTGTATATATTTCATCTTTAATTTCTTTAATAGTTTCTTTTCATTTTGATAATTTTAGTAGATATCAAATAATAAATTACATATAGTATTTATGACGTGTCCCCTGCATTCAACAACGTGATATGGTTGTATGACAAAAAATGCAACAAAGAAACAAAGTTTCTGTTTTTCGGTAAGCTGAAATCCATTGTTTCTTGAGTATTATTATAATGGAATGACAGTGCCGACTAAAAGAGGAACTAGAATTTTGGTCACTCTTCGCTGGGCATTACCTTAGATTTTGATATGTCTAACAAGGCTATCTCATTCTACATGCATTTCATCAATTATTTAAGACAGAGGTCTACTGATCGACCGGGGCTGTTTTGCTTTGAAAATCAACCATCAACTTGTTCAGCTTCTTGTTGCTTATCCTTTGTTGTACCATTCCCATGTCCTTATCAAAACTGTCAATGACAAGGAGACAGATATATTAGCATGAATGGTAGTGTCCTCCTATGTAGGCTTAGAATTGAACATCTGGCGGTATTGTTGAAATGAAAGAGAAATTTTTATTTTAGCATTGATGATCTTATCTTTTGGTCTTTTCGATGAATATATCCTTAAATTAAGTTTGTGCATTAACCAAAACTGAGTCAAAAAGTATAAATTTTTTCTTTTCCATGTTTCAAGCATTACTTAATGGATTGGTACGTGTGAATGACACTGTTTGCATGCTATCTAAAGGATCATAAGACCACAATATTTTAAATAATTCGATGGATAGAAAAAAGAAAATGTAACCTGCTAACCTTTGAGGGAGTGAAGATGCAAAAGGGGCTAAAACGCTGGCAAGCTTAACAGCATCTTCGGGGCGATTGATGGTATGGTTGAAGCACAAATAGCGTCCATAGGCTGAGATATCTTCAAAAATGCAAATATAGGCATCCACCAAGAAATCTACATCGACAGCCACAAAAACGCCATTTTCATACATCTCTGCTGCTCCTTTCAGATAAGGGCTTTTGATGGAAAGGTCAGGACCCATCAGCAATCCTGCGTTGACAGACACCATGTATATTTCTCTATCCATTGCCAGTGCCCACGCTGCTTTCTCTGCTAGCGTCTTCGATAATGCATGCCACAACTGCCCACAACATTCCCCCCCCCCCCCCCACATGTCAAAAAAATGTTGGCACTTTGCTATCAATTATATTCCACATATGCTTTTTATTTAACAGAAACAGAAAAACAGAGGAAAATTAGTTAGAAAGCTAACCTTTAATTTACGACAGAAGTTAATATCAGTCCAATGTTTCTCGTCAAAATCTTCCAAGAAAGACTGGCGACTGTCTCTCCACAGAACAGCAGTTGCTGAAGATGTGAACACAACCTTATCAATTGAGTCCGTTTGTGCACAGGCTTCTAGCACATTGTGTGTTGCTCTTACCTCTATCTCTGCCATGAATTCCTGCGCCGCAAACATTCCATATGGTTTTTGAACACACACAAAAGAAAAAAAAAAGGCTCTTCATCCACAAACTGAATTTTTACTTAAGTGTTTCTATTCAGAAATTTGCAAATTCTTTCTTTGATCGACAAAACAAAGCTCCTGAATATTATGATTTTTGTGCATGTTCTACAATGAGAATGAGTCAATTAATAATTATGATGTGGTAACCTGCTTCAGCCCTTTCCTCATAACATGTTTGCAATACGGTGTTCTAGTTTCCAAGGCTCCCATACACTATAAAAGAGTTGGATGCAAGCAGCCTTGTTGCTATTGTCGCCTTCGGAGAATGCAGACAAGGTTAGCGGAGATACGGTAAATTATCATGAAGGCCTATTATAACGAATCAGACAGTTCACTGAGAGGTAATGGCACCAATTTCTGGTCCACTGGTTTGGGGAATACAAACTTCAAATATAGAGCAATTATGTAAATTGTCTTCAGCAAGTGGGGGTGGGGGCCAGTCACTTTCAGAGGCTATTTGAAGTAGCAAACAATAAACGATATGTCTTGGCAGTTTTCAACAATTTTCAGTAGCCATTGTCACAAGTTGTAAAGCAAACCAAAAAGACAAACATGGGGTGGTAACCATTGTTATTTTATCAACGATGTTCCTACCTGGGACGCCTTCAACCAATTGGTTAGGTTTTGGATTTTGATTCAAAGGGACAAAAGTCGTAAAGAAAAGAAAGAAAATCATTCAGTGTTTTTAATGGATGAAAGGCAAACAGCCCAAATTGTAAGTGGCGGGTATTTTCCGAATGATTCTCAATCTGGTATGCACCAAAAAAGATATGGGAGCACACATCCCGTTAGATCGATAAAATCACTCGATCGAATACAAAGCTATGATTGATCATTCATGGACGCTGATAAGAGAATGGACAGGTCGCATATGTGTTCATGCGCATAGAATCATTTGCTGTTACGTATAGCACTTTTGTTCTGAGAAACCCAAAACAAAAAATTTTGTTGACGCACTTATTAGCCACAAAAAATCCCAACTTGCAAGTCGCAGTGATAATCAACAATATAGCGAACAAAATAAGTGTATTTAGTAAGTAAGTAAAGCTTATTTCTTGGAACTTTTAGAAATTAAAGTAGGTGTAATCTTGTACTTCTATTTTTGCAGCTCTCTTTGTAGGTGCAAGGCAACCAACTAAATCATCATCAATACTGAAATTGGCGTGCAATAATGCATCTTAGGAACATGTAGTAGTAATCAAGTAAAAAGGAAACCGGTAGGATACACTCCAATAGTAAAAATTATATATTTTTATTTTTGAAATCTCTCGAATTCTTATTATAATAAGATAATATAAAGTGTAAAAATATTTTAAAAATTATTTGTACTATATAATTAACAATTAAAAAAAATATTTTGTGTCGGACTTGAGAATTGAAACCTTGTGCAACTAAAGGGTACTTTTTTCTATATTTGTGTAGGACCTCAAAATTGCCCTTCTACTATCTTTTCTTTCTTTGTTTTTTTTTAAAAGCAAGCTTTTGTTTTTGGGGTGATTTAGTGATTCTTTGTTGACCGAATTTCATTTAATGCAACTGAAGAGTACTTTTTCTACATTTGATGATTGTAATAAGCAATAAACGAAAACAATATAATTGCTTCTTAACATCTTCCAACAAATCACCATTGTAGATGGTAGACAGCACCAATGCATATGCTATAATGCGTCAAATACAATTAAATTCATTCCAGAAAGAAAACGGTAGCAGAAAACTTTTTTTTAAATAATAAATGCTAGTCGAAAAGAACAAGAAAAGGAAATAACTTACATCATAGGTGGGATGGTCTTGGGGAGGCTCAAAGGTGTAAAGCAAGCCAGAACAACCACTTAAAGCATCAATTATGCTCTTATAGTCAAAAGGGTCTGCATAGAAAATCTCAAGGTTCTTGTTTTCATCAGCAGATAGTCCATTGAGTTCCAAATCCCCTAAAAACACACATCCAAAACCATCAGAATCTAGTTCATGGCCACAATGAGGGAAAAAAATAAAGAAGAAAAAATAATAACTAAAATTAAAAGAGAAATCACGGATGCTGCTGAACCATGGCTTTGAACTGCAGCATGAACAGTGTAGCCTCTTTGGAGAAGCCTCTTAACCAGGCTCGACCCAAGACTGCCGGAAGCATCCATGACACATGCTGTTTTTGTGCTGTGATAAAAAGCAGCCGCTGCCATTTGAGAGCTAGAGAAAGAAGGTTCTAATTGTGGGTTTGAAGAGAAGTTATTCAGACTATTGCTTCTTTTTGTGCTGTGTGAAAATAGAGGGAGAAAGTTAAAATTTATTGGTCCACGGATTGTTCGTGCATGTATATATATATAACCATATGGGAAACCCCCCACCTTGGGGCTGGGGAAAAGGAGTGAGAATTGTTGTGATTTTGAAAGTTGTGGCTTGATGGGGACAGAGGGTGTTAGATTTGGGGATGAATTGTAAAATAAAGAAGGTTTGGTAGCATCTGAAGGGCGTGGCAAGCAGTTGTCACTTCACCTATTTTAGAGCAGCAAATTCTTGAGCAGCGAATGATAAAATGGGAATTTGATGGAAACTTATGCTGAAATGGAAAGATAGGAGTTTGATGAGGAAGCATGGGGGTATGTGGTTCAAAAAATTATTGGGCTAAGTGAATGATAAATTGATATAATTAATTTTTATATTAATGCAATATAAAATCTAATTTTATCTGCTTGAATTTTTATTTTTTAATGGAATAAATCAAATGAGTTAAAAAGAATTTTATGATATGGGTTGAGTTGTTTATATTGGTAGACTCGACTAATTTAATATTATTATATTCTAAACAGTTATAAATATACAAATAATTGTGATAATAATGTAATATAATATTTTTCGAGAGGCTGAGAATTTTGGCAAGTTAAGATCCAAAATATACTAAATGTCATGGAAAAAAATTTAAAATGCTAAGTAGTAGTCTATAAGAAGCAACGTGAGAGTGACAAAAAGTAGGAAAAATATTTATTTATTTATTTATAAAATTAAGTAAAATGTAATTAATTCATATTTTGAATTACTATAATATTATTTTGTAAAATTTTATCATCAGCAACTTACGCATTTTGTGTGTATGGCTGGCTACCCGCGAATTTATCACCTGTCAAGCTCAGGGCCACAACTGCCACCGGCTATTCAATGTTGTGCAGGTGAAAGAAATAAATGGGGGCAAGTCCTGACCCAGCTGCCCCAGGACCGTTGGGAGGACTTCCCAAATGATCAATGCAGTCAGTCAACCGATTCCTGACACCTACCCGCTCGAAGCTGTGGAGGTCTGATATTATTAATAATCGACTTTCAGAGTGGCGTGTGGAGAAGAACTGAGGGACTTGTTTTATTTATTTATTTATTTATTTATTTTCGGTTGAGCTGCAGGGGCAGTATTCCAAATTAGTTTTCGCCTATCAAATTGCATTAATGGCCTAAAAGCAAGTCATTTTATTAAATGTATTAAGAAAAAGAAAGGAAAATTTGCTTTCCATCGTAGCCCTACAATGAAATTCTGGTTAGGAAAATAAATAGTCAACAACTTGGTCATCAGGTTAGTCTTTACATTGTTGAGAATATCGATAAAGAAATTTAATGTGTTCTTGACGCGACTCAAATACTATTCGACACATTCATATATATATATATATATTAAATTAAATTCTTTATTTATAACTACTAGTTCTGTATTTATTTATAATTATGGAATGCACATAAATATTAATTTCTCGTAAAATATTTTATTAGATTTTCTTCAATAAATTTTAGGCGTTAATTTTGAAAAATTGTGCAAAATTTATAAAAATAAAAGAATTACATTTATATATATATATATCAGGGCTTAATGAAATTTTTAATAAAAAAACTACATAAATGTTTATATCTGACGTGTTCTTTTGACGGAAGAACACGTGTCTAATCAAGATTTTCCTTCAGTTCTTTATAATTAATTAGCTAGGGGTATGTATGAATTTACGATACATTGGTAGGGACTCGATCATCGTTTGGGTTTTGGGCAGGCAAAGATTAAGTGAAGGGAATGTCAGGGTTTTGAAAAACTAAAAACCGTTTGGATTTCGGCATTTAATTGCATTGCTGCCTGACACAAGTTTGTTTGACTTTTAGAAAGTGTTGACGCACATTAATTTTCTTTTCTTTTTTTCTTTCTTTGAAGTGATGATATATCTTCGCCACCGTATAAAACACGTTTTGGTAGATTATATTGTCGTACAATTATCGCGTAAAATTTTAATAATTTGAAAATAATGTTGATAATATTATGTTTTAAAATAAAATTTTATAATTTTAATTTTAAATTATTCTATACATTTTACTTTTATAATAAATAAAATTATGATAGGCCATTTTCAATTATTTTACAAAATAAAAATAAATAAATAAAAATAAATTTATATTGTCAATACATCCAACAAAATATAAATCCAAATATCCAAAATTTCTTTAAGTACCTGAATACCTTGTTTTGCAACTTTCAAGTGATTTATTATAAGATTATTTTTACATCCACTCAACATTTTAACAATAAAATAAATATCTAGTCTAGTACAAGATAATAAATACATTCAAGTACCGGCAACATGGGCATATAAAATTGATTTCATTTCTTTACATTCTACATCATTCTTGAAATATTATATATGACTAAACTTATGACCTTTCTATATAGGAATAATCCTAGGTGAATACATTCTTATATTAAAATTTTCTAGAATTTTCTTAATATGATTATTTTAAGACAATTCTCATTTATTATGATTCATAATGGACTATTTATATTCTTATTCTATGAAATGTTTCTCTTATATTTTTCATTATAAAATTTTTTCAAAAAAAATCCTTAATCTTACGTAATATACTTAAAATATTAGCAGCAAACAATATATCATCAACATATAGGATTAAAAAACAAACTTCCACTAATCTTTTGGTATATGCATTAATAAATGGTGTTCTTACAAATTCAAAAGATGTCATGATATTATTGAACTCAATATATCATTATAAAAAAACTAGTTTTAGTTTATATATTAATCTTTTAAGTCTACATACTATTTGATTTTTACCTTTTGTAGAAAAAAAAATTTCAACTGTATCCATATAAATTTCCTCTTTGAGATTTTCATTAAGAAAGACAATTTTTATATATTTGGTTTAACTCTAAATCACACTAAGCCACTAATGTCATAATGGTTTTTAATGACTATTTTATATGGTATATGAAAAAGAAATTGAATCTTTATTAATTCCAATATCAAAATTATCCTTATTGATTCTAATATTAAAATTTTAACTTTTGCAAATAAACCATATAATCATTCAAAATAGTTGATTTTCTTCCATTTTGAGATTTTTTTAAATATTATCTCTTATGATTTATTTACACTAGGTAGGTGTGAGTTAGTTTATTTAGGAAGTATCTCTTTATCCAAATGTTTTTCAATTTCTTAAATAACATTTGATGTTGTAGTAAATAAAGAAACTATTATGGGTAAAGAAATATTTACCCTAATTTATTTTATATTTACATTTTGACATTTATTACTCTCATTAACTTCATAACTTTAGATGAATATTACATTACTAGTTTTTATAATTCTCAGACTATAGTTATATTTACCATTTAAACTTCTCTAGGTAATTAATAAAGCATCTATATATTATTTAAGAGTCTAATTTCCTTTCATGTGGATTTCAACTTTTGTTGGTTAACTTTAAACAATTAAGTGCCTTAAATTAGATTTCCTTTATGTTCATAGTTCAATATGAATACTTTGTATTACCTTACTAGGAATTATATTTAACAAATAGTTTGTAATTTTAAGTAGTGCATTCATAAAAATTTGGATAAATAAGAGTTATTTATTTGCTATATCTGTTAATGTCTAATTATACTTTTTTGTTACACCTTTTGCTAAGGTGTATTTAATATATTTTATTGTAAACATATGTCATAACTTTCAAATAATTTCATAAATAGACTTGAACACTACTCGAATAATATTCACCATCTCTATTAGATCTGGCAATTTTTATCTTTTATTTACTAGTTTTAATCTCCTTTATATATACTTTAAGGATATTTAATAATTAAAATTTTTATAAAGTAAATATATATAACTATGATATTAAAAACACTATAAAGGTAATGAAATACAATTCTTCATTAAGAAATAAAGTGTTGAAAGCTTTATAAATATTAATGGTATAATTTCAAAATGCTAGGTGCTCTTTGTAACTTTTTTTTATGTTATATTTGGTTTACTTATACTTAACGCAATTCATACATATTATGAGATTAGTACAATAAAGATTTATAAAAAATCTCATTATTGATCATTCTCATTAATTTTTCTTTGGATATATAATCCTAACAATTATGTCATAAGTAAGTAAAATTTTCATTTATGTGTTATGCTTAATTTTACTATTATGATGCACAAAAAGTAAAGATTTTCATAAATTTATCATGTTTCAATTGACATAAAAAACTAATAAGAATACAAATTTTGTATTCTTATATCAATTGAAATAATTAGATTATAATGAATCCTTATATCATTATAGATGCATAAATAGTAATATTAGAATGAAGTCACCAAGCATTATGAAGAACTTTAATTAAATTTGATTCAAAATATACTAAAGTATTTAATTTACCTTTTTCTTGAACCAAATTTTACGTTTTGGTTAATCTCTCTGATAGTATTCAACCTTTTTTTTTTTTTAAATAGAAGTGATACTTATTGCCTTTTTGTTCCTTTTTTTCATCTTTAGTAAAATAAGTAGGCTCTTACATTTCTTAAATTGATTGACTTTCACTTCATTCATTTCCTAACTTTCTCGCTCATAAGATTAATGAAATGACTCACTTGATTTTTCTTATTTTTCTTTCTCATTTCCTCTTAAATAAGCTTATTAGCCAATTCATTAACTTTTCACTTTTTATTTTAGTGTTGTAATGAATTTGGAATGATTCATATTAAAGACGTAGTGAGTTCAAAATAAATTATACCAAAAGGAGTCATTTATCATTAATCATAAGGTATTAAATCTTATTATAAAATTAGTCATGTTAATAATATGCTTTTACATATTTATGATCTAATAAACTTTATGGTCATAAGTTCTATCATAAAAGCACCAACAAATGACTTATTCATTAAACAAAATCATTTGTTCACAAATTGTAAATATTCTTTTGCACTTTTTGTTTATGAAATAGTTTTTTAAATATTGTTATTAATAATACTTTTATAAACATAAGGCTTAACATATTGTTTCAATTTTACATTTATGATATAACTTGTATTTTTTACTATTTGAATATGTAATAACAATAGGCTTACTTATTAATTATACAAATTAACTTTTATAACACATAAGTAAACATTGACTTATTCATGCAATTTTTGAAAAGTTTGAATGAAACAACAATTTAAATATGTAAGTGAATTATAATAACCTTATAATTATAAGTGCTCATAATTAATCATAATTTAGATAAAATAATTAGTATTTTGTAACTTTCCTTTGAGAAATAATATGATATATTATCATAATTAATGTCATTAACTTTAATAAGTAACTAAGCATTTTTAATTAAATATATTTGATATCTTTGGATAAACAAATATATTTAACTAAAATATTAATTTTCCTCAATTATGCTACTAATCATGGAATAATAATTTACTTTTAGATAAATCTTAAAGTTTCAATGATTAATAAAACCAATTTTTATAACCATTTTTTATTCATAGGTATTTTATTAAAATATTAAATAAGCAACTTATTGATGTATGTTGTTAAGTACACTAGTTTGGCTATTTTGGTGACTAATAAAGTATAACAATAACGCACCTATGGCTATTTAAACATTTTAGCTTAGTCACTTTGGTGACAATCAAATTATAACCATAATATATGCAAAAAGTTAAATATAATAGTTTGATCACTTTAATGACTAATAAGTTATAATCTTAATACATGCATATAAAATTATAACTTAATATTTATTAACAATAAAGATTACAACATCCAGGTCCACAAAGTTTGTTACTAAATATACATTTTATGTTTTGTTTGAACTGGAATTAAAATTATGTAATATATGACTTAAACATGTTTATAATTAATGTGACATAACTAATGATCAAAACATAAAATATTTTCTTTTATATATATAAGAGCTTAATAATCAATCATAGGTTGACATAAAACCTTATTATTTTCATAAGATCAAATAACAATTATTAATCAAATATATATGTTCTTTATTATGCATGAAAAAAATTAATTTTAAAACACTTACTCTAATACTACTAATTAGATTTCTTAATAAATCTATCATCATAAATATTAATCTTTTGAATTTTAAAACTACATATATTCATATAAATAATACTATAAATAACATATTTAAATTTGAAAAAAATTGAAACTATTGATGTGTTAAGAAAGTTTGTTTTAGCCTAATAATCAATTTTTCTCTCCTAATTTTTATTATAATCATATGTATTTAAATGTAATTTTTGTGTGTGTCAAGAAGAGATATGATCATCATACACACACACACACACATATACATATAGTTGTGTAATTTAAATTAGATATATCTATTAATGTTCAAGATCATAATCCTTAATAATACCATAACATATAAAATTATTTTTCACATTAGGCCACATTATAATTAAGTTTTTAATAAGAATATTATTCAAATATATTCTAATATAACTAATTAGGAAATTTTAATGTATTCATATAAATAATACTATAAATAACATATTTAAATTTGAAAAAAATTGAAACTATTGATGTGTTAAGAAAGTTTGTTTTAGCCTAATAATCAAATTTTCTCTCCTAATTTTTACTATAATCACATGTATTTAAATGGAATTTTTTTGTGTGTCAAGAAGAGATATGATCATCATATACACACACACATATACATATAGTTGTGTAATTTAAATTAGATATATCTATTAATATACAAGATCATAATCCTTAATAATACCATAACATATAAAATTATTTTTCACATTGGGCCACATTATAATTAAGTTTTTAATAAGAATATTTTTCGAATATATTCTTATATAACTAATTATGAAAATTTAATGTTTAAGTACATATTATGTATATAATTGGCAATATAAACATAAAAGCATGTGTTTGTACATATGAGATAGAGAGAGAACACTATGACTAAGATATAAAGTTGAAGTACAATAAAGATGAGAGAAAAGGAGAGGAGATACATAATTTAAATAATATCCATGCAACTTGTTACATATACATGCTTATCAATCATTGACTTAATAGCCTAATGTTAAAGGTGAAAAGTAAGGCACTATTAAAGGGATCTTTTGTAAAAATTAATGAGAATTTCATACCAATAGCTAAAATTATATATAATAAAATATTTATTTAAATAAGAGAAAAATTTACTCTACATCTCCTTTATTCTAGAGTAAAAAAAAATTGATGTGACATCTTAAAAATTTGAATTTGAAATAATTTAATACATTTAAATATTTAATTTTAATAAAAAATCTAAATAAGAACACTATTTAATTTTAATTTCATTCAATTAGACTACTTAAGTTTAATCAAAATATTTAAAGTTAATAATTATATCTTTAATCAACTCTCACTCATACTTTAATAAAATCTTAACCTAATAAAGAACCTTTCCCTCAAAATACAAATCGAAGTTTGATCCATTGTATATTGAGGCTTTCTAAATACATCATGATAATGTCTGTACACTCTTATTTTTGTTATTTGATTTTAATCTTGTTTATTGGATTAAAAAAGAGAATGACATCATTGTTTTAGGATAAATAAATTAATAAACAAGTGACAACTTAATATATAACAATAATGTTATTCATTTAGGTTATTAAATACTTTTGTTAACTTCAATTTTAGGTATGGTAGATCCTACAATGGGGAATAATGTAAATATTTAATTTTAATAAAAAATCTAAATAAGAACACTATTTAATTTTAATTTTATTCAATTAGACTACTTAAGTTTAATCAAAATCTTTAAAGTTAATAATTATATCTTTAATCAACTCTCACTCATACTTTAATAAAATCTTAACCTAATAAAGAACCTTTCCCTCAAAATACAAATCGAAGTTTGATCCATTGTATATTGAGGTTTTTTAAATACATCATGATAATGTCTGTACACTCTTATTTTTGTTATTTGATTTTAATCTTGTTTATTGGATTAAAAAGGAGAATGACGTCATTGTTTTAGGATAGATAAATTACTATACAAGTGACAACTTAATATATAACAATAATGTTATTCATTTAAGTTACTGTATACTTTTGTTAACTTCAATTTTAGGTATGGTAGATCTTATAATGGGGAATAATGTAATTGATGTGAGTATAATAATTTTCTCTATAATAAATCTTGTGGCTGATTAAGATTAGTGCATATGAATTACATGTCTACTTAAGGAAAATGAATTAGACTTATATCTATTAAACACAAAATTTGTCAAGATTTTATCAAAACAATTAAATCATGTCATTTTTTGTTTTATTTCCTATATAGTAAAATATCTTTTCATTTTTTCCAAAACCAAATTACTTTTCAAAGGATTAAAAGTTGGTTAATGTTAATACTCACTACTAAATATTTAAAATTTGGTAACAAATTTTACTTATAATTAAAATCTCTTTTGCCCAATTAATTTAATAGATTTCTTTTTTTAAAAAAATACTCAAACTAATTACTTTTATTTTTATTTTTTGTAAATAATGTTAGACTATTTTTTGCAATTCACCAAATATTGTAAATAGAAAGCACAAAATAAATGCTTTGAAGCCCTTTGAAATATGTTGCGAAGCCCATGACCACTTAAGACTAAGCTTTATTTTATTAAGAAAAGACATAAAAATTAAGTGTAGCTTATGGGCCTAAATCATCCAATGAACCAAAAAAAAAAAAAATGAAATGGATTTTTATACTTAAAACCAAATGAAATAATTGACTAAAAAACATTAGCCATCCTAAATGTCTTTGGCAAGCTTAAGTATTTTGATTGGATTTTTATTTGATAAATATTTTAATTTTGAAAAAATTATTGAATTTCTTTTGAAAAACCTTATTTGGTCTTACTTATTTTTAATTCATATTAACTTGATCATAATGCTAATTGTCTAAATAGTATTATTATGTAGCAATACTTATAGAAACACATAAAGATACAAGGGAAAAATAAATTTAATATAACTCATAAATTCATGTATTATAAGTCATGCCTTGTATAGAGTCATTAATTTGATATTACTTTGTGTCATGTCAGGCCAAAACTTTTAAAAATTAATAAATAGTTCCCTTTTAAAATGGTTTAAGACAAATAAACATAACCCATATTTTTATACTTAACCATGGAGAAATCTTACAAAAATGACCTTATGAAAAACACTTTGTAAACACTCATTTTTAATAGATTTATTATGAATAATTAATATATTATTCAATTTATTAATAAAAATTACACAAACTTTAATACATAATATAAAATATTACTTTTTAAGCCTTATATCTTGAATGTTTACCTTTTTTTATCAATTATAAATAAAAAATGATTACTAAGCTTACTATTTAGCTAATACAATAAATATAATGTAATTTATATCACATCAAATAATATTTAATACTATATAACAAAGTTTTATAGAAATAAAATAAATTCTTATGTAAAATTTATGTGATATTAAGTACTATTTATATGATATAAAATATTATTTTATAAAGTATAAATTACATTAAGTTTATTGTATTTACTAAATTGATGTGTTTATACAATGAAGTCTTGGTCTATAAATTGCCTACCAAAAGTTTATCCAACTAATTGTTTTCAAAATGTATCTCTTAACCTAAACCTTCCTGCCTAACTTTTGATTGATGGTCATGAGACCATTTCTAGTTATACTGGAAAACAATATTGATTGATGACATAATAAATAAATGAATAACTCCATAACTAATTTTTAATTATCACCTATAAAATTCATGAAAGGCCATTTGATTATCCACAATGGTGACTATGAAATCCTAGCTTGTTATAATTTGGTATCTAAAAATGTGGCTGATTTAATCTTGTTTCTCTACAAAGTAAAAAGAAACAAAATAGAAAGGAGAGAAAATTACTATTCTTTCGTGTAGGTTTAGTATGAGATTTCTAGGATACACATAAATTTATACAAGTTTGACATTATAATGTTATAATTATTGATTAAATAGTATCATAAATAACAATAAAAAATAAAAATATATGACTTGCATTTATTTTGTATTAAGGCAATTTCCATCCACTTAATAAAGTCATGTTAAATTTATAACTATCATGCCTAGTACTGTTTATTTGTCGATAGTGATGACGATGTGTGTATACATGAAAGCTATACATTAACAAAGGCTAATAAGAGCATGACCATTAGTAAGTTTTCTTAGGACCCTCATATGTATCTTTTTGTCTTATATAGATACAAAAGTGATACACTTTTATTTAAATAAATTTATGCTCAGGTTAATAAAATGAAACCATAAAAGGTTAACCATTAAATGGTTATTAGCATATTTTGGGCATTTATTGATTTATTGATATGTTCAATCAAATTATTTTATTCCTTCTATTTAGATATAGAGAAGTATTAATTTATTCATCTTGCCCTATAAAAATGAGATGAGATAATATTTTATATGTGTTGATTCTAAGGGTAACTTAAGAGAGGGTAAATTAAATTTATTCAATTTGATTAGTCAATTCACTCTCAATTTTAATAAAAAATAATAAAATAAGTAATATAATCATATGAAAATAAATAAACAGAAAAGAAAGAAAAATGTATATAATAATTTATAAGAGTTCAACTCAAATTAGAAGTTTATGTTTAACTCTCAAGATTTGTCCTTTGAAAGTTTAGCTTTATTATTTCTCTCTCTTTTTATAGGCTGAATACAATATTTTACATTAAGTCACCTTTACTTTAATTACAACAAAATTTCAATGAAACTTTCACTCTTTAATATTTTTCTCTATTGTATAATTACTTTTTATTTTAATCTTAACTTTGGTGAAACTTTTGCTTATGATCTTTCTTTCTCTATGTTTTTCTTTTTATTTTTCACTCTAAACACAATATGAAGTAAATCAAGGTTTGTTTACAAATAATTTTATAACAATCTTATAGAATAAAAGACAAAAGACTAGCTATTAGATATTGATTTCTTTCAAAAAATTATAAAGAAAGTTCATTCCAAAAATTAAAAACTTTAACTTTAAGATATCAGTTGATCATAGCCTTTGAATTGATTAATTGACCCAAAATGTCAGTAACTTTTTTTAACTTATATGCTTTTAAGTCTTTAGTCTCATTAATTAATTGTAACTATTAGTTAGATCAATTGACTTGAATTCTTTATAATTTTTCTAATCTGAAAGCTTTTACCTCTTTAATTATATTTAGTCGATTGGATCCAATGGTCAAGTTGATTGGTATGAAAGTTCTATAACTTTTCTTTTCATAGCTTGAAGCCTTTTTTGATATTTAGTAAACTATCGGTATTGATCCAATTAATAATATAGATTAACTAATCCCAAATTTTTATCAACCTAAAATCTTCATGATTCTTTTCATCTTTTTTTTTTTTTCAAAATTACATAAGATTTCACTTAATAACTTTTTTACAAATATAAATTTGATCCAAAAAAATATCTTTTCATAATTGTTAATTTAATTCAAATTTTAAATTAAAAAAATCTTATTATAATAAGCATGAATCAAATAAAGACTTTTCAAATAAATCTTATATGCTTGACTAATAAGAAAGAAAATATATAAAATAAATATAAGTGCCAATGATGTTTATAAAATATAAGGAACATATTGAAATATAGAGGAATAAAATTTAACACATAGGCTCATTACTTTTAACAATCTTCTCCTTTTTTATGCTAATAACCATAATTGATTGATGGACAATAAGATGAATAAAATGCAATATGCTCTCCCCCTTACTAATGTAATCAAAGTAATTAAACAAGCACATTGATCAAATAAAGTAATTAAACAAGCACATTGATCAAATAATGAACTTAACAAGTATCAAAGCAATAAGGCATTGACCAATATTCAAAAGCAAGTAACAAAGTTGAGCCAAAAACCTTTGCTTAATCAATAAGCATAAGTAAGTATAAAACATTCAACATAAATATTAGAGCAATATGATAATTAAATAAAGCAAGTAAATGTCAATTAAGTATAGTCATCCAATTGAAAATTTAAAAGTTCAAAAGTTTAAGGGATCAAATTCATCAATTATCTCTCTTTATCTTTGGCATTATAAAAAAAATGCATTATTAGGACTTTATTGCTTCCTTTGTTGGAGCTCCTATTAAATTGACCTTCCTTCTTTAACAATCTAAGGATAAAGGTAAAATTTTATCTTGATTCCTTCATAAAATCTCATTGTTCTACTTAAATTTCATCTACATCATCATTAAGCCCATTCACATTCTTTTTAAACTCTTCTTTTTTCTTAGTTAAGGAAATCATATCAATATTGGTGAAGGCTTATGGAAAAGTTAAGGAACCTACTAGTGTTGGCTATGTGCTAAGTGATTCTAGATTTAATCTTAGTTTCCTTAAAGGTGTAGATCACTTTCCTTCACTTTACCCTAATTGCATCAACTTAAGTGTGCTAATACTAATGAATTAGCTAAAGCTAATATGATAGGGGCTTATCCAATTATAGGTAAACCTAGCATTTAAAGTAATTAACTTATATTGATATTGTAAAAGAATTTTCTAACTCTTTATGAGTTTTCTCAAATATTCTCATCATATGCTTTAAAATTTAAAATTTTCATTTTCCAACAGATAAGTAAAGAGGCATATGTTAGGAAAGATCAAGTAATCATAATAGTTACTTCTAGGATTGAGATTGTAAGCCATAATTATTTGAATTATTCTTAACTTGATTAGCAATGAAGACAACCTTCAGATGTGGTTTCATTTGCTCTTAAGCATTAAAATTGCCCAAATTCCATGAATCAGTTTAGTTAATACATCTACCTTCTAATAGCAAATTCAAATAGTTTGTAATCATTTAAAAGGTGAATTTTCCTTCATTTCCATACATATATATGAATTAATCATCATTATTTCTTGTTAACTTCCACATTTGTAAAGAAATACTCCAATATTTTAGTGTAAAAATAACATTTAAAAGTGATGGACTTAATCCACTTTTAGAATGCAAATCCATCTAAGAAACCATTGGTTTTAAATTTAGTGACATAATCTAAGTTCAATGATGTACTAAGATACACTGTCTTCCTTTAAAACCTTTGAAAACCATCCTTAGTTTGGTAGGTTCTAAAATAAGAACTATGTAACTTTAATAAATCATAAAGTTGAGAAAATGGTTGACCTTTTGTAATTGTCATTTATGGTTATGGATTAGTGGGTGAAGTCATTGGTGGTGCTACTAGAGATGATATAGGCATGAAGGATATCTTTGATAAGGGTGGTGTTGGCATTACAGTCTTTGGTTTCTTATCCATTTTCCTCTTAACCTCAAGCTTAATCCTCTTAACTAATGCTTGGTTTAGGTCTTTCCTTGAAGGCTAAGTGAAAGAAGGATATGAAATATGGGGAATCAATGGTGATTATGATCCATATGGCTTTGGTGACAGTTGCACCTAATAATCACTCTTGACTTTAGTGTTAAGGTCAAGGGAGAAGGAACAAAGTGGCACTTTCAGGTTCTTTTGTAGTCCAAACTTGATTTCTTTGTTTTGGGCTTCTCTTTTTATAAAACCAATGTGAATTTCAATGCCATTATTGATGGGCTTAAAAGATTTATGCTTTTGAATGTTAAGTTTAAAGTATTCAAAAAAGATTTGAAGATTTTAAATTTGAAAGAGAATGGAAAGAAATTTGAAAAGAGAGATTTCAAATTTGGAAAAGGAAAGGGGAAGAAAAGTTTTTAAAATAATAATGGTTGATAAGTTATGTGTTGATTGCTTATATTGGCTAAACTATGCTTTCAAATCTAATGACCAATCCTTTTTATACAAAAACATAAACTTTCATTTTTCAACCACAAAACTTCTATATCATTATACAACACATATATTAAACATGTAAACACACTTAATCATATCACAAAACACATAAAACATATCAAATCACATGTTTAAAGGATTAGTCTAACCTAATGATATGTAATTTGTCTTTAATGGTTATCAACTAATGCTTACTTGAGTGTTTGGTAAATATATTGACCAATTAATCTTCAATATCACAAACTTTAGATACACGTCTCCTTTGAACACATGATCTCTAATAAAATAGTGACTTAATTTAATCTATTTGTTTAGTTATGATACATAAGAATCTTAATTATATTAATTATATCTGTGTTATTACACTTAATAGGTACATGAAAGTCACGTAATCTTAAGTTCTCTAAGATTTATTTCATTTAATGAAATTAAGTATAGTATGCTCTTACTATCATTTACTTTGTTTTAGTTATAAAAGGAACAATTGAACTTTATTGTTTATTACACCATAAGACTAAGACTTAGCTAAGGAACTAACATGCATTAATAGTACTTTCCCTCTCAATTCTATCTCATATAACATTTGAGCTTGAGTAACCTATTAAGTCAAAGGTCAATCCCCTAGTATACAAAAGTTTTAAACTTATGGCTCATTTACATACTTATGCACTCTCATAAGTATATTTCGGATTAACTCCCTTAGGTTGGATTGAAATATTACATATAAACAAATAACAAAGATCAAATTTAATCTACTAGTGATGCGATCCCCATGATTTGTGCTTGTTATAATTCTCCTTTATTATTTAATAATTGTCTTTTATTATTTTTGAATTAATAGATGGGATTATATCCCTAATGGGCAGGATTGTCTTTTATCATTTCTGAATTAATAAGGGGGATTATATCCCTAATAGTGATCTGTTAAATTTATATAAGTGTAATACCTATGACTTTTGGATTCAACTAAGCAATAATATTATCAAAGCATTTAACTTATTGGAGGCTGATCCCCTTGAAGCAATTATTGGAAGCTGATCTCCTCGAAGAGATCAATTCTATCTCTTTTATTTCTACAAAACCCTTATTTTCAATCCCTAATTTCTAATCCCTAATTAAAATTCCTTATTCCAAAATCTTAAGTTCTCATTATCTCGTATCAGAGTGGCATTCTTAGGGATTCTATTTCTATTCCATTAAAAAAAAAGTTTATGCTCTTTATTCAACAACAAAAGAAAATTTTGGGTATCACTAATTTGCGATCTTACAGTATGTCTTCACACAACTCTTCTAATTTTGACGCTAAAATATCTCGTGTTGAGGAATCATTCTCTTATGCAAGAGTCTTTCAAGAGGTTAGAATAGATTGTATTTTTTATTGCCCAAAAAGAGTCAAGAGATAACACATCCAGATCTGTTGACAAACAAAAAGAACCTATGGAGTCCTATAAATCCCTATTAGGATGAGAGTGATCCTATAGGTTGGATCTCTTAGGTTGAAAAGTATTTTCACTTCCATTATATGCCAAAGCTCTCTAAAGTTGAAATTGCTTTTATTCAATTAAAAGGTGATGCAATCTAATGGTATGGTTAGGTTGAAACATATGGTGGAATTTCAATATGGGCTGAATTCACTAAAGGCTTTCTTGTGCAATTTAGGCCCTCAGAATATCACAATGTTGATGGAGAGCTTGCGAAAATTCACTAGACATCCATTGTCATTAAATATGATAGTCGATTTAAGCGACTTGCCAATCGTGCTAAAGATTGGTTCGAAAGGTAATTAGTGGAAACATTCATTGAAGGGCTTACAGTTGACATTAAAGTTCCCAACTTAACCCTAGGATCTATTAGTTTATGATACTGAGAGGAAGGGTGAATTTAAAAAAACTCTGATAATTGAAGCCAAAGTATCCTATTTCTTTAATACTTTAGGTCTCGTTAATATGTAGGTATGTGAACAACTTCAAACTCTTCTTAAAAACTTTTTCTCATATTCAACTAAGGTAGATCTATTGTTACCTACTAATCTCAAATAGATTGGCTGTTCTTGATTAGATCTTCTTTATGTTATAGGTTTAATGATTCTTTAGCTGTGTTCATAACTCAATTCAAAATATAGAATGTAAATTCAAAGTAAGGACATCAAAGATTTACGTGGTTCCATCAATGTGATGTACTCCACGGTGGTAGGGTTTCTTCCTCTACCGAGACAATCCACTATGCTTGAGAATACTAGTGTGGTATTCCCTATAATTGTAATGTAGTTACAATGAATGTCTTAATCTTTTGCTCCTTTCACTATTGCAATACAAAGCAAGTACAATACAAATGTCACCTGTTATGTCTACCCTTCTTCTAACTTGTCTTGCCTCTGTTTGATTTGAATAGGTTGCTTGACTATCACTTGGAAGATCACCAAAATACTTTCTAACTTCTTCTTTTGGTTGTCTCACACAACTTTTGGTCTCACTGTCTCATGGTCTCACCCATCTCCTGGTCTCACCGTTTCCCCATCTCATGGTCTCACCCATTTCCTGGTCTCATCGTCTCACCATCTCTAGTCTCACGGTCTCTAGGTCTGGTCTCACCTGGTCTCACATCTTCTTTGGTTTGGTCTCACCTGGTCTCACGTGTTACATCAGTTTCTAGTCTCACCCGTTTTTGGTCTCACCGATTTTGGTCTTCCGGTGTGTTCTGGTGTCACCCGTTTTCCTCTTTTTTGATTTCACATTTCTAGGTCTCACCGTTCTAGTCTGGTCTTACCTGGTCTCACATTTCCAGGTCTCACTGTTCTAGTCTAGTCTTACCTATCACAAACTTCATTGGTCTCACGTCTTCTTTGGTTCTAAATTACTCTCACGTCTCACGATTTCCAGGTTTGGTCTCATCGTTTCACCGTTTTTAGTCTGGTCTCACCCGTTTCATGCTTCACTGATCTTACCCGTTGCACGCTTCACTGGTCTCACGTCTTCTCTGGTTTTGATCTTCTCTCATGTCTCACAGTTTCTAGGTCTGGTCTCACCATTTCACCGTTTTTGGTCTGGTCTCACCTATTTCATGCTTCATTGATCTTACCCATTGCACGCTTCACTGGTCTCATGTCTTCTCTAGTTTTGATATATTCTTATGTCTCATGGTTTCCAGGTCTGGTCTCACCATTTCACCATTTCTGGTCTAATCTCACCCATCTCCTAGTCTCACCTCTTCTTTGGTTCTAATATGCTCTCATATCTCACAGTTTCCAAGTCTGGTCTGCTCTCACGTCTCACTTTCTCCAAGTCTCACGTCCTCACTTTTTGGTCCACTTTCACATGTTTCACGATTTCTAGGTCTAGCCTGCTCTCACGTCTCACCTTCTCCAGGTCTCACTATCTTACGGTGGTTGCCCTAAAAGAGATAAGTCTTGGTTTATATACTCCCTTTTATGAAAACCTTAATAGGGCTTATTGTAGTTGTGGTAGATTTCCTTTCTTGTCCCTCAATGTGGTTTCATATTACTATTCTATTTAAAATTTAGCATTATCTTCCTTCTTAATTTATTTTTCTTACTCTTTTCTTTCTACTGAAATCTCATTCCTTGATTACTTGAATGAATGACCAGGATTACCTATGAATAGTTGCCACCTTGTCACATTGTCACACTAAGACTTAAGCAATGCTATACTCCCTCTACAAGTTCACTCCAAAGAGATCACTTTATGAGGTTATTTGACATGCTAGTCTTATCCTATACAAGGTTATGAGCCATTTCTACTTGCACACTTAAATCTAGTTGACAATAATTACAACCCATACAAGGTTGTAAAAACAACAGATGTTATCAATATAAATTCAAACAATAAATAAATCCTTATCTTTTGATTTAATAACAAGAGTAGTGTCAGCTTTACTTTTAATATAGCTTTTATTAACCAAGAAAATACTTAACATTTCATACCAAGATCTTAATGATTGCTTTTACTAATATAAAACTTTTAAAAGCATCTAAATATGATCTAGAGACTCATTACTTTTTACACTAAGTTATTGATAAACATAGACTTCTTTTGTGATATAGCCATAAGTAATGTACTATGTATGTTTATTTGGTATAACCTAGTAAATATAAGCAACATTCTAATGGTCTTTAACCTAGCAACTGTGGTAAAGTTTTCATTATAATTGATGTATTTTTCTTAATTGTAGTTTTTGATAACTAACTTTTTCTTGTTTCTTACAATTTGACCACTTTTATCAAGGTGTTTTTTTTCTTCTTTTAAGATCCATATGGTTCTTATAATGGAATGATCACTAGGTCTTAGTAACAAAGTTTAGACCATCTTTCATTGTATGCACCTAAGACTAGTCATCTAATACATCATCTAGACACGTTGTTTCTATATGTGAAACTAGTACTATATTGTTATTATTCCTAAATACAAACCAAGTTCTCAAAGAATAGAAGGGTTGCCAATAATTTGATCTTGAAATGTCTTTCCATATGTTTTTAGTCTCTTGAAACTCATTAAACAACACTATCAAGTTTGCCATCCTTTGGAAGGTTAGACTTATGTGCTTCAAATTGTTCACTTTGTTCCATTTGAACATCACTACAATGTTGATATATTTTTTTTTTATTCATTTGTCTTCCTTAAGTTTTGTTTGAACCTTTAAGGTCATCTAACTTTTCTTTCAAGGAGAAAAAGCATTAGTTTCATCAAATGTAACATATTTTAACTCTATATAATAAGGGATTTTATGTTAAACACTTTATATGCTTTGTTACTAAAAGATTATCCCAATAGAGTACCTTTATTTGCCTTAAAATCAAACTTGTCTAAGTTATCTTTCATGTTTAAAATGTAACACTTGCAACCAAAACTCATAAGAAGTTTATTCTAAACTTTTATCCATTCTATAACTTAAAAGAGGTCTTTGTAAGAGTTAGATAAATGAAAATTCTATTAAGCATATAGACAACAATATAAACTATTTTTGCTTAAAAGTATTAAGAAAGTCTATATTCATTTAACATGGTTTTAGTCATTTTTAACAAGGTTTTACTTTTTGTTTTAAATATTCCATTTTGTTTTAGAGTTTTTAGAGTTGAATAATTATAATAGATACCTTAAGAATTGCAAAAATTCTCAAAGCCTTCACTCTTAAACTCATCGCCACGATCACTTCTAATTAAAGTGATACAATTTCCCTTTAAATTTTAAATTTCCTTACAAAACTCCTTAAAGGTCTTTAAGCACTTGTCTTTACAAGTCAAGAATGCAACCTATGCAAATCTACTATAATTATCTATAATAACATATGCACATGACTTACCATTTAAACATAAAATATAAGGAAGTCCAAACAAGTTCATATACAGTAACTACAAGGATTTAGAAGTAAATACTACTTTTTTTCTCTTGAAAAATCTTTTAATTTGCTTATCCATTTGTTATACATCACACATCTTATCCTTATCAAGTTTTACTTTTAGAAGACCTTTTACAAGGTTGTATGATTAAACTTTGATGATCACTTTATGCTTGTATGACCTAACCTTCAATGTCATATTCATGAGTCTTCATTAATAAAGGTAAAACACTTGACATCTTAGCCAAAATGTATAAATTAATAATATACATATTATCTAATCATTTAGCAATAAATAAATGATCATTTCTCTTGGAATGAGCAATATGACAAGCATTTTGCTTAAATGATGCCTTGTAGCCATTATCACATATTTGATTAATACTTAATGAAATGAATTTGAATCCTTTGACAAATGAGACATTATTAATCATTAGGACTTTTTCTTTACCCATCTTATCAAAATGCCAATAATCTTATTTTTGGCATTGTTTCAAATATTACCATTCACCATCTTTTTTCATAAGAGTAATGAAATTCTTAAGATTCTTTGTTATATATTCAAGGTAGTCACTCTTTATATACAATTCATCTTTCTTCATGTTACACTTAAGATATACCTACAAGTAATTTAATTAGATTTAGGTACCTAAATTTTCTTAGATCCTTAAGTGCGATAGCTCTAGCACTTATATAAGCATAACTATCTAGAATCCATTTTAGGTTGCAAGAATATGACATTGGACCATAATCACCTCCAAAATAACATTTAACATGATATATATATGCACATGTATCATATTTATCATAAGAATATACATACCTATGAGATGTTTTAAGCTTTTGTATGTATTTTGTGTACATATATGCATACTTGTGTGATGTTTTGCACCATGACATGGTGTATCAACATTCTTGTGTGATATGTTACTTAATGCTTATACATATATGAGAGCATAATATCATGGAGTTAGACTCAGATCGTGCTAACCCGTGTGACACTTAAACACTTTGTAAGAAAAGATAAACTAAGTAAGCCTTAGAGAGTTTGAGTGAATCGACTTAGAATTGAGAAAGGCTAAAAAAAGGCTAGGAAACCAAAGGCATAAGAGAGAGCTATGCAAAAGAGAGAACTTTCAATTCAATGGTATCTCTTACAAATGAGAGGAGTGGGTAGTGGATCCACCTCCTCAATGTGTGGCTATAATTACTTGTTTCAAATTTCCATGGAACCATCTAGATTAAGACTATTTTAGAATAATTTAGATGTTTATGAGAGAAAATTTTAAAGACTCGACACATAAGCATCCATTTAAAATATTCTGGTTAAGTCTTTGTACAACAATCGGGCTAAGCGTCCAATGAGCTTAGTTTGACAATGCTTGGACGGGTAGTGACATCATGCCCCACTTAATCTCATGATGTCCTTATCACACCTTCATCCTTGTAACATTGAATATGATCAGCAAATTGCCAAAGTAAATCTTCTCATTCCCAACTAACTTCATGGTTTGGTAAATGTTTCCACTTGACTAAGTACTCGGTGTAATTAGGAACTCCTTTTTTTCATATCGCCCTATTGGCAAGGATGCATTTCACTTCCTTGTTGAATTTGGTGATGATAGCAATTGGTGCGTGCTTTGATTGCTCACAACTTGGATCTTTTGTGTCTTCATGAAAGGTCTTTAGAAGACTTACATGGAAGATTTTGTGAATTTTAAGTCTTGGGGAAAGTTGGACTTGGTAGGCAACTTTCCCTACTCACTTGAATATGGGAAATGACCCTTCATATTTCCTCACTAAGCCTTTATGCATTTTGTGTAGGGATTTGAACTGGTTGGGTAGTGACTTTATCATCACTAAATCTCCCTCTGCATATTCCTTTGGGTGTTGCTTGGCATTGACCTACTTTTTCATCTGTTTGGCAGCTTTATCAAGGCAGACTTTTGTGATGTTTGCCTCCTCGTGTCATTCTTTTGCAAACTTATAGGTAGCAGGATTGTTTGTTGTGTTAGAAGAGGCAACAACACTTAGGGTTAGAGGCTATTGTCACATGAAAATTTCAAATGGACTTTTGCCTACTGCTTCGCTTCTTTGGAGGTTATAGAAGAATTAGGCAACGTTAAGTAGCTTTTCCCAATCTCATTGATGGGCACTGACGTAGTGCCTTACGTATTATTCCAATTAAGCATTAATGCGTTTGGTTTGGCTATCACATTGAGGATGGAAGTTGGCTGAGAAGTTTAGATCAGTCCCCAACAACTTGAACAAGCTAGAACTTGCCTGTGAAGCGGGCATCTCTATCACTTATTATGCTTTTAGGTACTCCCCACAACTTCACTGCATTCTTGAAGGATAGGCGACCTGTTTCATCAACTTTGCAATCAGCAAGGGCTAGAATGAAGGTGGCGTACTTATTGAATCGATCAATAATCACCATGATGCTTCCAAACCCATTGGACTTGGGTAAGGCCACGATAAAGTTCATTGAGACGCTTTCCTAAAGTCTTTCAACAATTAGTGGTGGCTTAAGTAAATTGATTAGGTGTCGGTGTTCCACATTGTCTTATTGACAAACAAGGTAAGTCCGCATATAGGCCTCGACATTATCCTACATTTATGGCCAATAATAGCTTTGTTGAACGAAGGTAAGGGTTCATGCCATTTTTGGGTGACTAGACTATAGGGAATCATGACACTCCTTGAGAACGTCCCTCCGTAAGTTTCTCCACTTAGGCATAGAGACTCGATTGCCAATTGTTATGAGAATCCCATTGTTTAGCTAAAACTATAGAGTTTTCCCTTTACTAGCCATCTTTAGCAGATTTTTGGCCAAGTTATCCTGCAATATGCTTTCCTTGATTTGTTTAAGGAAGTCACTTTTTGGTACTCTGTTAGATAGTGCTACTAGTTCCACCTTTCGACTTAATGCATCAGCAACAACATTAGTTTGACTTGGCTTATGTTGAAGCTTGTAGTTGAATTTGGTCATGAAATCCTGCCAATGAGCTTACTTGGGGCTAAGCTTCTTCTTTGATTGGAATTAGCTTGTGACAACATTATCAGTCATGATCACGAATTGAATTTCAAGCAAGTAATGCCTTCATATATGTAGGCAATAGATAATGATAGTCATCTCTTTGTCTTGGATAATGTATCACCTCTTTGTATCATTTAGTTTGTGGCTTTCATAAGCAATGAGATGCCTATCTTGCATTAAGACTCCCCCAATGGAAAGTCAAATGCATTCGTGTGAACTTTGAAAGCCTTCTGATAGTTGGGCAACACCATGATGGGTTCTTTAGAGATTGAGGCATTCCTTCGACCAATGCCATTTGATGTTCTTCTTAAGTACATCCATCAATGGCGCGGCTGTGGTAGAATATCCCTTGATAAACTACCAATAATAGTTAACTAGTCCTAGGAATGATCATAATATGAGGACCTTCATTGGAGGTTCCCACTCTTGAATGGCATGGACCTTGGTTAGATCTATCATAAGTTTTCCATCCTTGATCTTGTGATTAAGAAAATCCACCTTTTGCTTCACGAAAGAGCACTTCTCATTTTTGTCGTACAGTTCATTTTCATAGAGAACTTGAAAGACTTGTTTTAGGTGATCTTTGTGCTCCTCAAGAGTATTACCATATATCACTATGTTATCCAAGTAAACCACCATAAATTTGTCAAGGAAGGGATGAAATACCTTGTTCATTAGCAAGCAAAAAGTAGTAGGGACGTTGGTAAGACTAAAGGGCATAACTAAGAACTTGAAAGCTCCATAACACGTCACGCATATAGTTTTTGGTTTGTCATCAGGTGCTATATGAACTTAATAGTACCTCGCTATCAAAGGGATTAGGTACTTGTTCTTAATGGCTACTTTGTTTAAGGCTTGGTAATTGATACACATTCGTAGTGATCCATCCTTTTTCTTCTGGAATAGGACTAAAGTACCGTTAAAGGCTTTTGATGATTGAATGTAGCTTGAGTCAAGCAAATCTTAAAGTTACTTCCTTAGTTTTACAAGTTCGGGAGGTGTCATGTGGTAAAGGGCCATGGTAGGAGGCTTGGCACTAAGTTCTAGCTCAATGTGATGATCCACATCTCCCCTAAATGGAAGTTTCTTGGGCAACTCCGAAGGAATCACATCCTTGAACTCCTTAAGGATAGCTTGAATGAGTTGTGGCAGTGAATGAGTAGGCTTTAACATGTCTTCCTTATCCCTTAATTCCCTTATCATGGCAACATAACTTTGATCCACCTTAAGACCCTGTTTGAATTGCAAGGCAAAAATCATGGATGTTTTGGGCTTCTCCATGCTTTTCAAAGGGATTACTCAGATATTATAATTATTAAGAATGACAAGGGAATTTGATCTAGGAACGAGAAAAGCTAGGGCTTTATAGAAGAAAACAAGACCTAAAACCATTTTAAAATCATTTATAAGAAAGATGGTAAAGTCTAGCTTACAATGCCGATCGCCAATTTGGATGACTACTCTTTTCGCTATCTTATGAATTGGCTGTGCCTCGAAGTTGACTACCTTGGTAGTGCCAACTCCTTTTACAAGTTTGAGGTCGTGACATTTGACCTCTTGTACATTCACAAAGTTGTGTGTGGCTCTTGTGTTTAGCATAACATACACAACTTTGCTTTTAATGGTCATGACAACATATAATAAGCCTTTCTTCTTTTGGGTAGTTGGAGAGAAATGCTTAGAGAGAGTACCCAAGTGTTAGATAGCTATCAAGTTAGCTTAAAGCTATTTTTTAAACCTCTTCTTGTTGAGCTCTGCCACGATAGCGTTCATTGCCTTGTAATTAGGGCAATCCCTAACTTAATGTAGTCCATTATAAATGAAGTAAAGCTTTAGAGGTCTGCCAGCATCATGCTTGAATGAAGTATTCTTGGGCTTGCCACTTGAGGATTTTTGATATCTTACCTCCTTGTGGCTTGCTACTCTGTTCTATCCACCTTTCTTTCCCTCACTTTTGTTAGAGTTACGCATTTTACTCTTGGAATGGGCAAAGTAGTCAATCAGCGTTTTGGTGGTAGCAATGACATCATCCAAAGTCTGCACGTTATGCCTATCTAGTTCTACTCTTACCCTTGTCGAACAGATCATCAACTTCAAGATGAGGGTAATGAATTCTTTAATGTAGTCAGAAACACTTATTTTCTTGAGGTGACATAGCTTCCTTCTAGCTTCGTTATCTGCATTGTTGCTATATGTTGATCACATACAGGCCTTTCTCCCATTGAAAAGGCTTTCTTCTCCACCATAGTTGAGCAGCATCCCTAAAAAAGATTGGGGTATTACTTATCCTACCAATGTTCTCAATAACTCCCATGGCCTTAAAGTATTGTTCAAGGCTGAAGAGAAAGTTTTCCATAACGGTAGGATTACAAATGCCATTGTACATTGTAAGCTTAGGAACTTTTAGACCATGTGCAGTAGTAGTGCTACTCATACTAGCAGCAGTTGTTGAAGATGTACTGCTTTGACAAAATGAATACATATTTTTACAAAGGTTGTGAATCTCTCTTTTGACGAACTTCCATAGGTCAAATAGTTCTTGGCCAAGAGAGCTTAGTTCTCCCTTAAAAGCATAGCTGAATTATCTAATCATGGACTTAGTAGCCTTAGTGATTTCAGCATTCTCATGGATTAAATTGTTAATTTGATCACTTAGTTCTCCCACTAAAGAGTTCACATTTGTGATGCTCGTTTCTAGGACAGCAATATGAGACTTCACAAGCTCTTTTGTTATGGTCTTGGACTTCCCACATTTGGTTAGAACACGCTTTTCCTCTTGTCCACAAGCTTGAAGCTCGATCTGTTACTCCTTAATGGTAACAGCAACAATTCTTTCCTCAGTTACTATACTTACAACTCAATTAAGAGACAGGTTGTACTTAGGATTCAGTCGTTGCTCTAATACCACCTATCATGGAGTTAGACTCAGATTGTGCTAACCCGCATGACATTTAGACATCTTGTAAAAAAAGAGGAACTAAGTAAACCTTAGAGAGTTTGAGTGAATCGACTTAGAGTCAAGAAAGGCTAGAAAGAGGTTAGGAAACCAAAGGCATAGGAGAGAGCTTTGTAAAGGAGAGAACTTTCAATTCAATGATGTGACTTACAAATAAGAGGCTAGGAAACCAAAGGCATAAGAGAGAGCTTTGTAAAGGAGAGAACTTTCAATTCAATGATGTGTCTTACAAATAAGAGGAGTAGAGTATTTATAATGGTTCCACCTCAATGTATGACTACAATTGCTTGTTCCATATTTCTATAGAACCCTCTAGATCAAGACTATTCTAGAATATTTTAGATATTTACAAGAGAGAATTCTAAAGACTTAACACATAAGCATCCGTCTAGAATGTTCTAGCCAAGTCTTTGGATAAGAATTGGGTTAAGTGTCCAATGGCCCTAGTTTGGCAATGCTTTTGAGACGGGTCGTGACAATAAGCTATCTTGTTTTGAGAAGTTTTAGGTTAATATTCATAAGACGTAAAACTCAAACCATTTTTCTTATCTCAAGGCTTTTAAAAGGAAAATGGCATATCTAGTTTATCTTTACTTTAGGTAAATTTAAAGAAAGACTCTAGAAATGTAGATACTTCTTTCTTAAGATGAACATTATCTTCCTAATTGTAAATATTATCCAACTCATTTTTTTTAATGAGTGCTTAACCTTATCTTTTAAAGAAGATTCTCATTTTTTAGTGAAGCATTTGCACATTTTAAGGATTTAATTTCATACTTCACAAAAAACATTCTTAGCATATAGACCTTTATTATGGATAACCATATCTTTCAATTTTTAGTGTGCTGTCACAGGAATCTAAAAGTAAAATCTATACTTTTAAAAATATATGTTGTAAAGTGAGTATGGATCGTTTCTACAAAGAATGTTTAGTGATATTTTGTACTATGATAAACCTCATGTAAATCTTCAAATCATCTCATCTTCATGTTAAAAAGTTTGTATTTATGCATTAGTAAGTTGATTTTTGTATCCTTTGCTTGTTTTGTACCCTTATAAATAACTTTAAATTTGTCTCATTTCTCCTTTAGTATCTTATATGAAGAAACTCTATTATATTAATTGACATTTAAACCATAATAAAGCACATAAGTAGCTTTAAAATTAAAGGTTTTAAATTTATTGGCATTTATGGTGGAGTTAGCCTTTTTCCCATTAATACTTACTTCTAGGGTAACTTTTAACTATTTTCCAAAATTCATAATCATAAGATTAAATATATATGGTCATTTTGTCTCTCTAATAATTATAATTAGTATTATTAAAGAATAGGAGGTTTAAAGATGTTTCTACTTTTAACATAACATTTAGATACAAAGAATGTCATAAATCAGCTCTAGGAGGGTAAGTTTACAAAACAAAGATCAAGCTTTAATACCACTTGTTAGTCCTTAGGGCACCAAAAAGGTGAATTAGATTTATTTAGTTTAATTACTTAACCCACACTTAATTGCAACTCCTAAAAGAGATAATAAGATAATCAATAGCAAATAACAAAACAAGAAATATAATCAAATGAAATAAAGAAAGGTAAGGGAAAAGAGAATGTGCATAATGATTTATAATGACTCAATTCAAATAGAAAGTTTATGTCTACACTTTAAAATTCATCCTATGAGAGTTTAACTTCATTAGTTCCTTTTTCTTTTGCAAGGTAAAAACAATCCTTAACATTAGGTTACCTTAACCTTGATTACATCAAAGCTTATTAAGTTTTTACTTCATAAGGTAAAAACAACATTATACATTAAGTCACCTTAACCTTGATCACATCAAAACTTCCATAAAGGTTTCACAAAAATACAATGGTTCTTTAACACCTAGAGATTCACTTTTTATTACTTTTATCTTAAGCACTCTTACTTTTATTTCTTAATCTAAACTTTTTTAAAGCTCATGCTTTTGATCTTTCTTTCTTTTCTTTTTTCTTTTTATGATTTTTCACACTAATCACACCACATAATAATTAAAGTTTTCTATAAAAGAGTTCTACAACTCTCTTAAAAATTGAAAACAAAAAACTAATTATTATACATTGATCTCTTTTTATAAAGAAGATCAATTCCAAAAATATAAAACTTTAACTTTGAGACATTAATTAACCGTAACACTTGGACTAGTCGACTGACTCAAACTATTTGACACTTTTCTAACTTTTGCGCTTTTAACTCTTTAGTCCTATCAATCAACCAAAGCTATTGTTTAGGTTAGCCAACTTGAATTCTCTATAACTTCTGCAACATTGAAACTTTTAGTTTTTTACCTACTTTCAATTGACCTCAGCTATTGGTTAAATCAACCAATATGAAAATTCGATAACTTTTCTCTTCCTAAGTCAAAACCTTTTTGGTTGTTAAATCAATTACAAGTATTGGAACACTTAATAGAATAGGTTGACCAATCCCAAATTTTGAATAACTTTGAATCTTCACATTTTTTTCTATTGTTTTTAAAGATCATTTAAGATTTCATTTAACGTCTTTTGAAAAATATAAATTTGATAAAAAATAAGATCTTTGCATAATTATTAGCTTAATTCAAATTTCAATTTCTTACCATAATAAACATGAATCAAATAAAGACTTTTCAAATAAAACTCATGTTCTTGATTAATAAGAAAGTCATATAATATAAATAAACATACACCGATAACATTAACCATGCACATAGGACATATGAAAACATAATGAATTAAAATATAACACATGATCTTACTAATTTCAACAATATTTCTCTTAGTTATCTTGATAATACAATATGCTTATCTTATAACGTAAAGTAAAAGTGTAATTTCTTATATTGAAGTTCAAATAGGAAATGTTAAATGTTAAAATCCTAATACATAATATACCTAAAACAAATCTAAAGATATGAAAATTAACTTTATTAACAATGTTAGATTACTTTATGATAATTACATGAGTTAGATTTCTATATGGAGCTTTCATATATGATCTTATCTGATAAGGACTGTTTTAGGTATCACACTGAGAAGGGGGCAAATCAGTGTGAGATATACTCTTTTTACAAATCGATTTGAATTTAACCTCTGCGACTTGTTAGAGTTAATGATCCAATTTTTTATTTTTTTTCTTTATATAAGTGTAACCATACGAATATAAATTAATGCGTAAGCACCCAAATACACATAACGATTTTTACATGGTTCACCCACAATGTGTGAACTACATCTATAGTGTGATAAGATCAATCATAAATCACACAATTCACTCTTCTTATCAAGGGATACGATTTGGTTGTAGAAGGATCACTCCTTAACCACTTATAACAGTCTCTCAATCACTCTAAGGGTATCTCACCCTTTTTTTCAACAAATTTATCAAAAGTTTATGGTAAAAATTTTCCTAGATAACGATCACTTAATGTATATAGTTAAAGCAAAATATGGATCTTCTCTTTTTTTCACTACCAATGCTGTCTCACCTGCTACTGGTGCTGCACGTGATGCTATGCAGTTCATACGAATTGTCGTTGTTGTTCACATGCTGATAATGCTGTTCTTAAGTACTACAGCTATTGTTCATGTGTGCTGCTCTTAATGTTCATACATGGTGCCAATGTTATCTATATGCATTGCTAAAGCTATCTGTATGCGCTGTTACTGCTGTCTGTGTGTATTGCTAATATTGTTCTTGCACGCTACTGCTATTATCTGCACACACTACTGCTGCTGTCCATATGCACTCTGCAAATGATGCTCCTGTTGTTCACACACGCAGCTGCTACTCTCCACTTACATTACTATTACTATTTACACACACTCCGCATGCACTGTGGTTGCTTACTACACACATTGTTCTTGTTGCCTGCACTCGTTACTGTTGTTCGTACGTGCTATAACTACTATCCACGTGTGTTACTCTTGTTATTCGAGTGTGCATTGTTACTGTCTACTTGTGTTATTGCTACTATCCACACGTGCTAAAGTTGTCTTTTCATGTCATTGCTATTATCCACGTGCACTGAAGTTGTCTTCACACATCGTTGCTATCTGCATGTTGGTTGCTAGTGCAAGACCCTTATGCTACTGCTCCACCTCTTACTAGCTACTGCCTTAGTGTTTTACTGATGTTGGACCCTTATACTGTTGCTTTACCTCCTATTGGCTATTACTCTACCTCTTGTCAGTTGCTGCCTTAATGACTTGCTAGTATGGGTGGCTGCCTTGGTGGTTTTGCTGATGTGGGTGGTTGCCTTGGTAATGTTTGTTAATGTGAGTGACTAGCTACCTTGCTCTCTTTCTTTCCTTTTTATCTAGCCACCTTGCTACCTCTCCCTTGGTGGTTGCTGCACTTTCCTTGACCAATCACCTTGTCCTCTTTCTTTTCCTCCTTGGCTTGCTGCTTTGTTGCCTCTCCTTGGTGGCTACTACACTTTTTTTGGCTGATTGCCTTGCCCTTTTTCTTTCCTCCTTGGCCAGTTGCACCTTGCTTGGTTTCTCTCCTTCTTAGCTGGCTGCACCTTACTTTTCCTCTTGGCCGATTGCTGCTACACCTTCCTTGGCTTTCTACTTTCTCCTTGGTCAATTGTTGCACTCTTCTTGGCATTAGATTTGCTGTTCTCTCTCCTCTAGTTGACTCTCTCAAAATTTTGTAGCACACACACTTCTTGCAAAATGCATAGGGGTATTTATAGAGCCTTGAGATTGGAGTTACATAATCATCAACAGTCATCATTAATTCCCACATGTTACACTACAATTAACAGCCAAATTTGAGTTCTAAAATTTATGGTCAATGGTCAACATTGACTTTCTAAAATTTAAGGTCAATGGTGAATACTTAAGTTTAACCTCATTGGTTCAAGATGTCTCAATTTTCTATGTCACAAAAAATTTTCATCTTTGGTGCTTTTGTAGCATGTGTTCTTACTTCTGGAAACTTGGTATAAGTTTCCATTTATTTTGTCTCTTGTAGTCAACACGACACCAACTTTTAATCTCTTTATTATGTAACTATTCTTGATGAAAATAACTTTATGTCTATCATCATAAAGCTAGCTAGCACTAATGAGATTGTATTTTAACCCTTCAACATAAAGCATTTTCTTTGATTTTAACTTTTCTACACCAATTTCAATAACATCGATACCTTTAATCTTTAAGGCACCATTATTGCTAAATTTGACTGATTTTCCATTATATTTTACTACTTCTTTAAAGAGCAAATATTATTTAAGATCTATGGCTTTTCTTGTTTGGAAGCTTTTATGGCTACTTCCATAACCATAAACATTTCTTTTCTTCTTCTTCTTCTTAGGCCAAATGTGAGAACATGTGTAGGTGTTCTCTTTTGCACTCTTTGATTGGGCAGTAATAGTTAGTATATTCTTCTGTGCACTCATTGACCAGAAAGCAATGGTTGTCGTGTTCTCCTTTACATTTTTTGACCGAGCAATAATGTCAAGCAATCCTTAGTAGTATGTCTAACCCTTTCACATCTTACACAAATCTCTCCCAATAAATCAAAAATATTTTTCAATGGAATATGACTTCTTTCCACCTAAGATTTTCTCCTTTCTTGATAAAGTCTCCCCTTAAACTCTTGCCTCACTTTGCTCTTCATTATAGGCTAAATATTTTAATAAGCATTAGCCTTATGCCCATTCTTACCACAGCTCCAGCAAAATCCTTTAAACTTGGATTTATTTCTTTTATCAAGTTCATGTCTCCTTGCTATAGCAACTAGTGTGGCAACATTTTTTCCATCTCTCCTTTGGATTGGAGTCTTCATCATATCTTTCTTAACCCATTTTAACTTGGGTTGGTCTTGCTTCTCTAGTAGGTCATTATGCTTGCTTTTGGGTACAAACATAATTTTCTTTTCCTTTACCTTTTCACTCAACTTGTCAATGTAGCCAAGTCTTTTCTTTCCCATAAAATAAGGTCTTTGATTACTTAGACACTTATCTAACTTCCTGGTAGCATCCTTTATGATGGAATATGCTGATGATGACTTTCCTTTTACTTCTATGACCTTTATAAAACTTTCTTCATGCTTTTTTAGCTCTGACTCGACCTTGTGGAACTTAGCTTGCATAATTATCACCATTTGGTCTTATGCAATTACCTTAGCACCAGGGTCTTCATTTATCTTGCCCTGCTCTGCCTTAAGTATACTCAGCTCCTCAATTATCTTTAAGTACTCTTTTTCTTTTGCTTTAAACTCATTTGTCTTCACCTGGAGATTAGATTCATCAATAATAAAATTTTTATACAACTTCTTTAGATATTTTACCTCTTTTTCCAACTTGCTGTTTTCGTATAAACAAGCCCTTAACCCAATTTCAAGTTACTATACCAACTCATCCTCATCCTTTTCTGTTAATTCCTTGTCATTTGAAGAGTATTAATCATCATTTGCTTGAATCAATAGCACATTCTTTACAACCTTATCATCAAAATCATCATTAAATTCTTCTTCAGAATACTCTCCATCTAGCTTGCTTAGAAAATTCCTTCTTTTGGATCTGAAGAACTTCCTTTTCCCTTTGGCACCTAAATTTCCAACTTTAAAGTAGCTGGATTGCTTTGTCCTCTTCCTTGGGACCGATTCATCATCATCCTTACTATTTGGTTCTCTTCTTTTTGAGCAATCCACGACAAAATGCCTAATTGCTCCATAACTAAAGCACTTCAAAGGTAGTTTTCCCTTGTACTTCCTTTTCCCTTTCCTTATATTGTTGGTGATTGACGCAGCAAGAAAGCATATTTAACAATAAGAAATGAATGACAATGATTGAATTCCAAAGAACAAAAGGCACAAGCAAATTTCAGAGAAAAGTTCTCAATTAGGTTAAAATATAAGACGTTCTCCTCTCACTAAGAAACCCTAAAATATATATAGTTCATAAAATTTAACTAAGATTACAAAAAAATCCGTTTTATAAAATTTAATTAAAATTACGAAGAAGCCTATCGCAACTTCTTATCCCTTTTCTCGCTTGTCCATGTACTTTTCGGCTATCTGGTCCACATCATTCTCTCCCACTAGAGAAAAACTCAACCCTGAGTTCTCTTCAGGATATAAAGGCTTATCATCTAGATGGGAAAAAGATAAATTAGCTACATTGAATGTCTTAGAGGTGTTCATATCATCAGGAAGCTTGACAATATAAGCATTGTCGTTAATTTTTGATTGGCATTTTCTAAAATTTCAATTCTTCCACCTTTTTTTTGGGAGGGGGGGGGAGGTAGGGGGTGGGGTTTGGCCGTTGCTTGTGGCTATGTAGCTCACTCGAGTGACATTCATATATATATACAGGGGGACTTACTCAATGGAACAGTAAGTACATGGCCGAAGTGGCCGGTTCCAATCGGGTGGCAGCTCGTTTTCAACGAGGTCGCACAACTTTATAAGGATCATACTTCTTTAGCTGTAATTTGCTATACTTGTCCACAAGAAAGCATTCCTTTCTCAGGTACACCATCACCTAATCACCAACCTCAAATTGTTTCTCCTTTCTGTGTCTATCTACAGCCGCCTTGTATTTTTCATTCCCCCTCTCAATTTTCATTTTTACCTCTTCAATGATAACTTGGCATTGTTCTACCATGTTCTTAGGTGTCAAAAAAGCTGGTACAGCATAAGGACTCATGTTGTCTCGAATGAACCCCTTGTCCAACAACTCTTAGACCTTCTCCTATAGGACCTTAGTTTCCTTAGGATTTATCCTATGGTGTCGTAAATTTGGAAGACTTGCTCCAGGTACCAAGTCTATTTGATGCTAGATGTCCCTTAGGGGTGGTAGTCCCTTATGTAGGTCATCAGGAACCACATCTCTATACTCCTCCAACACTCCTTTAACTGCTTTAGGGACCTCTTCATTCACATCGTCATCGCCAACTATCATATTCTTGACAATGAGCGCATGAGCCACCTTTGACTCTTTCAAATCCTTAACCATCTCTTTCTCTGACTGGGCAATAGTCAAGAAAGAGTGTCCCTCTATCTTGCGGGATCTAGATCGACCCTCTAACTTCAAAGGTAACAAGGTATACTTCACACCCTCCTTTTCTAGCTTATAAACATTTTCTTTACCTGCATGTTGGGTGTTCACATCGAACTGCCAAGGTCTCCGGAATAGCAAATGACATGCATCCATGTCAACAATATCATAGAAGATTTCATCTCGATACTTCCTTATAGAAAATGACACCTTGCATCTCTCCTTCACCTCAATCTTCTCAGCCGCCTTGATCCACCCAATAGTGTAGGGGTATGGATGTTTTTCGATAGGCAACTGTAACTGCTTAACAACTTCTCTCCTGATAATGTTTTCATAACTCCCACTGTCTATAATCAAGTCAAACACCTTTCCTCTAATCGTGCACTTAGTACGAAACAACTGGTGTCATTGGGTATTTGTCTCTTGTTTAGGTGCTAACATCATCCATCTAATAACATAGGCTAGCTCTAGTTCACCATTCTCCTCCTCATCAATTTATCCTCTTAATCATACCTATAGTAGTTCCTTCGATATCTTACATCACCACCTCGTCTCTGTGGTTGCCTTGTTCCATACATAAACTCATCCTCCTCAGCAGATTCATTATCTGAGATCTGTGCAATCCTATTAAGAGTTCTGGGTTTGTTAATTAGATTAACATACACATCTCTTGCCCCAGGCCTATTACTGCTAATATTTATTAAGTCAAAGTACTCAATCAAATCTTCAAAACGTTGTTCTAAATGTTGGATTCTTTGATCTAAAGCATTGAACTTTGCCCTAGGAACTCATTGATTGGCCCCTTGGACTCTCGCATCCTGAACACCGTCAAGAACATGACCACCATTCACACCTTGATTAACTGACATCATTGCAGGAAACTGTCTGGTTCTAATACCAATCTGACACAGTGAGAAAGCGTGATTAATAACAGGAAATCAATGACAACGATTGAATTCCAAAGAACAAAAGGTACAAGCAAATTTTAAAGAAAAGCTCTCAATTAGGTTAAAGTATAAGACGTTCTCCTCTCACTAAGAAACCCTAAAATATATATAGTTCATAAAATTTAACTAAAATTACGAAAAAAATCCATTTTATAAAATTTAATTAAAATTACGAAGAAGCCCATCGCAACTTCTTATCCTTTTTCTCGTTTGTCCATGTACTCCTCGGCTATTTGGTCTATATCAGTGATGTATGTCATAATCTCATCCAATTTAATATCACTATCTTCTTTTCTAGAACTGTTGATGGATTCCTCTTCTTGGTCTTTAATCTTTAATTTCTTCATTGCTTTGAAAGCCAGTTCCTTCTTTGCCTTAGACATCTTTTCTTTCTTCATTAGGGTTATTTTCATTTCATAAGCCATAAATATGTTGTGCAAATCATTTAAAGATAGCCTATTCAAATCTCTATCTTTTATGGAAGAGACTTCGACATTGTAAGCTTTCGATAAGGTTCTAAATATTTTCCTTACCACAGTGGTATCATAAATCTCTTCTTTATAGCCTCTAATGGAGTACACAATTTCGTTCACGCTTATGAAAAATGCATTCATAGTCTTATCATTCTACATCTTTATATCTTTAAATATGCTCCTCTAGATATGTAACTTTGCTTCCTTCACAACCTTGTCTCCTTCATAAATATTCTTCAGTTTATCCCAAATTTGCTTAGCTATGTTGCACCCCATTATCGAATAGGGAGGTATATAAGGCATTTCTCGCCTTTCCATCACACTTTAAGTCCTTCTTATCAACCGATTATCATAAGATCACCTTCAGTAATAGGGATGAAGCCATTAACAGTAAACTTAAACACATTAAGACCAAGGAATATTAGATATGGAAGCATTATATTTTTCCATAACTGATAATTCTATCCATTAAACGTAGGCATGCCCTTGCTGTTAACACTATTCATGCTATCCATGATTTCAAGCAATAGCAGAGATAAAAACTCATACAACAATGCACAACTTCACTTTAAAGCAGAAAAATTACATCAACAGAGGAATCGACTTTAATACCACTTGATGAGGACCGTTTTAGTTCTTACACTAAAAGAGGGGCAAATTAGTGTAAGATATACTCTTTTTATAAATCAATCAAGATTTAATCTCTGTGACTTGTTAGAGTCAATGATCCAATTTTTTATATTTTTTCTTTATATGAGCGTGACCTTATGAATATAAATTAATACGCAAACCCCCAAGCACACATGGTAATTTTTACATGGTTCACTACCAATATGTGAGTTATGTCCACGATGTAATAGGATCACTCTTAAATCACATAATCCGCTCTTATTATCAAGGGATACAATTTAGTTATGAAAGGATCACTCTTTAACCACTTGTAGAAGGATCTCTCCCTAATCTGATCACTCCAAAGGTATCCTTCCTTATTTTTCAACAAATTTGTCAAGAGTTTATTGTAAAACCTTTCTTGGAGAATGATCACTCAATGTGTATAGATTGCTAGAGCAGAATATGGATCTTCTCCTTCCTTCATTGCCTCACCTACTGCACGTGATGCTAATGTTGTTCGTATACATTGTCATTATTGTCCACACACAGTTAATGTTGTCTGCATGCATTGCCGCTACTGTTTATGTGCGTATGGTGCCATTGCTATCTATGCACATTGCTAATATTGTCCATACCCATTGCTGCTATTATTTATGTGTGCTGCTAATGTTTTCCGTACGCATTACTACTGCTATCCGCATGCGCTGATCTTATTGTTCACACAAGCAGTTGTTGCTGTCCACTTACACTGCTATTACTATCTACCCACATTGATTTTATTATCCGCATACATTTTGACTACTTAATGCATATGTTGTTCCTGCTATCCATATGTGTTGTTGCTGTTGTCTACGTGCACTGTTACTATCTGCACACACTGCTACTTTTGTCTACTTGGGCTATAGCTACTGTCCATACATGTTGTTCTTACTATCCGAGTGCACTACTGTTGTCTACTTACATTGTCGTTACTACCAACACGCATTGTAGTTGTTTTCTCATGCTGTTGTTATTTGTGCGTGCTGCATTTGTCTTCTTGTGCTACTGTTGCTATCTCCAACAATTGTTTTCTTGCCCCACTATTACTATCCCTACGTGTTATACCTGTCTTCTCGCGTCGTTGTTGCTATCCCCGCACATTGTAGCTATCTTCTGGTGTCGCTACTATTATCCTTGTGTGCTACAGTTGTCTTCACACGCCACTACTATCTGCACGTTGGTTACTAGTGCAAGTACCTTTTATTGCTACTCCACCTCCTTATTGCTCTACCTCCTGTCAAGTGCTGCCTTAGTGGTTTGCTAATGGTAGACTTTTCTATTACTACTTCACCTCTTGCCAATTGCTACCTTAGTGGTTTGTTAGTGCATGTGGTTGCCTTGGCAGTTTTTATTGATGCGGGTGGTTGTCTTAGTGGTGTGTGCTGATATGGGTGGTTGGCTACCATGCTCTCTTTCATTCCTCCTTGGCCAGCTATCTTGCTGCCTTTCCTTTACCAGCTGCTACACTTTCCTTAGCCGACTACTTTGCCCTCTTTCTTTCCTTTCTTGGCTAGTTACCTTGCTGTTTCTCCTTGATGGCTATTGCACTTTTCTTGGTCAGCTGCCTTGCCCTTTTTCTTTCCTTTTTGGTTGGCTGCACCTTGCTTGGTTTCTTGACTAGTTGAACCTTGCTTTTCCTTTTGGCCAACTATTGTTACACCTTCTTTGACTTGCTACTCTCTCCTTGGCTAGCTGTTGCACTCTCCTTGGCTTTAGGTTTGCCATTCTCTTTCTTTTGGCTGACACTCTTAAAATTTTGCTACATACACCTTTCTTATAAGATGCATAGAGGCATTTATAGAGTCTTAAGATTAAGGCTACACAATTATTAATGATCATTGCTAATTCCCACATGTTGCCTTATACTTAACGGCCATATTTAAGTCCTAAAATTTAAGGTCAATGGTTAACAATCAATGGTCAATTTTAACCCCTAAAATTTAGGGTCACAATCAATGTTGACTCCTCAATGTCAGGGTTGACCTGTCATCACCGATTTCTCCCAATAACCTCATTACATGTCAATAACATTCATAACATAAAATCAACACATACAACCATGTGAGATGGTGTTAACAAAAAATCCAACATTAATTATCAAAGATAGCTTAACACTATCACATAGGACCATACAGGTGTTCCCTTCCCCAAGTTATATATTGTTTGCCCAAATATACTTACCTTAAGAAGTATAATCTTTAAATTCAATAATGTTAAAAGAAAAATTAGGTTATAATAAAAATTGAAAGAAAATTGCTTTAAAATCATATATCTGATGTCACTTTCTTTAAAAAAATAGTATTTCATGCTCTTTTCAAATTTTTACAAATCTTGTTATTATAAGAAACAAAGTTAAAAAATGAATGACATCTAATGACAAAACCATAGAAGCAGAACACCTACCTTTTAAACAATTAAAATTTACTTATCAATAAAGCATAATAAAATTAGCTCCTTACAAAATACCTTAGAAAAATAACAATCCTACAAACCTTTTCAAAATAATTATTGAAGAAAATAACTATACCAATGCTTATCTATATTCCATAAGAACACAACTGACTAGATAGAAAAATATGTTAGAAACTTGATCTTCCTTAAGTTCTAAAACGCTTTAAAACTCATAAAACCCCTCTTTTCAAACCATACAAAGTTTCAAAGCCACCTTAAAACAAGATAGGTAAGGAATAATTGATTTACACCTTATAAATTTACCTTATAAGCCTAAAACCATCATCTTTTAAAAAAGATCTAAAAAATGTTAACACAATATGATGAAACTTACATGATACATCCTCCAAAATAAATGAACTTTAAATAAACTAACTATTTTAGCCTAAACCAATATTTAGACTTATAACCCTAAATCTAGAAGTTAAAATAGGCCAAATACCTTATTCCAATGCAAATTAATGCCTTTTCTATTTATAGATGGAATATTTATGGCTTGTTTAAATACAATATTCATAGCTTATTTTAATAGATGACCATCACCACAAATTCCTACAAAACACAACATCAAACTTTTATCAAAGCTATTATTGAAATCTTAATTGTAGGATTTTTAGAACAATTAAAGGATGGTGGAACTATCAACTTACAAACAAACACCAATCACAAATTATGGAATCCATCAAAATTATAAACGATAAGGTTCTTATCTTTGATTCCTTAGGAAATCCTATTGAGGATCCCATAACATGTCTCATTTTAACAATCTTTTTACATTTCATCTAAGACCTTACTTTCCTTAAGGATAACAACACTTAATTGCTCAATAACTTTAGGGAAGATTCAAATTAATGCTTTTGGAAAGAAAAATTTCTTTTAAGTCCTTCAACACTAATAGGAGAAAAGTTTAAAAACTCGATGAAAACCATATACAAAAACTTTATCCCTTATGATCAATTAACGCACAGAGAATTAATTAATTTTACCTAAAAAGAAAGATTCAAAAATTATCAAGATATAAGCTCAAAAACACTCAAATAGGTTTTCCAAAACTCAGAGATTTAACAAATAAAACCAAAAAACAAAAACTATTTGAAAAAATTAACCAACTATAAGATACCTTGTAAACTAAACAAATAATCCTATTACAATAAACCAAAAAGAAAATCTCAATCTAAATCACCAAAGTAGAAAAAAATAATGATAATTCACCATCTATTATAGGTGTAGAAAGAAAGAATATATTTCTAAATATTGCAAAATTAACCATTTAATACAAAAATTACAATTACAAGAAGAAAATATTACAAAACTAGAAGTCCTTATTATGTAAACTTCTAACGCTAAATCTGGCACACTTGGACTTTTAAAACTAGAACTGTTTCAAATAGATGAACTTTAAACTTCCTTATTAGAAACCAATTCAGAAGCAAAGTGTTGTTCCCACAGCCTTGTATGGGTTGTAATTGTTGTCAACTAGGTTTAAGTGTGCAAGAAAGTAAAGTCACATGGAAGGGCAAGAAAGTAAAGTCATATGGAAGGGCAAGAAAGTAAATTCATCGCATAAGGGCAAGAATATAAATCCGCCACGTAAGCCCTATTAGCGTTTCATGGAAGAGAGTATATAAAGGCCTTGGAAGACAAAGCTAGGTGTGGGTCGGCAATTCAACCATTCGGAAAACCTATACAACCAGCCAACCAAAGAGACAATCAAGAAAAACCCTACCCTACACGGAATAGCATAAATGGCAAAGGTGGGTGATCGGCCAAAGAGAAAATAAGGGAAGAACGGTTGGACAGCAAAAAGAGAGTACACGGCTAGACAACAAGAGAGGGTGAACGGCAAATCACAAACTAGAAAAGGTGGAATGGCTAAACACAGAACAGCACGCCAAAACCAAAAAGTGAACGGCAAAACCACCACTAACTGAAAGAGAGAGGACATCCAACCAACCATTTGGCCAACACAAAGAGAAACTGTCCAAAAAGAGAAACCGGCCAACATAAGCTAAACGGTAAAGCAATCAACCAGCAAAAGAGGTGTGGACAGCAAGGAGGAGAACAGCCAAGGCAAGGTGAATGACAATAAGGAGAGCACAGTCATATCACACCAATGGCAAGTGAGACCTTGGTGAGTCAAAACCTTACAACAAGGAAGAGTAAACTAGCTAGACAGCAAGAGTGAACACACGAAAAACCAAGGGAGACCTTGGATAGTAAGGGAAACTAGGCAATGGCTGGAAGGAAACCGTAAAAGGAGAGGCAAGCACACCAGTGGTAAGAGAGGAGATAGCATACAATCCGTAAGGGAAGAGAGGAGAAACCGTGAAAAAGGAGACCATCGAGAGAGCAAACCAAGCTGCCCGGAGGTGTGAAACGGATAAGGGCAAACCACAAACATGCATAAGGCATGTGACTAGCAAGGTGTGCAAACAAGAAACATACGTGAGTCGTGAAACCAGCAAAGCGTGAAAACCAAAAACGTGCGTGAGACGTGAAACATGAGGCAGGTCGTGAAACGTGGAATGGCAAACTAGAAACATGAGGCAAGTAGGAGTTATGTGAGATAACCTAAAGAAGGAATTTGATGAAGCATTGAAAGAACTCAACGTATTTCCAGATTTCTTCAAGAGAGGTTAGAGAGTGTTATGGTGAAATTCTAAGCGGCAGTGAAGTAGCCATTCAATTCAATAGAGGAAAGACAAGTTAGAAGAAGGGTAGACACAGTAAGTGACACTTTTTGTATTGTACTTGCTTAGTATTTGCCATTCAATTCAATAGAGGATTAAGACATCTATTGTAACTAGTATTCTCAAGTATAGTGGATTGTCTTAATAGAAGGAGAGTTCTTACCACCGTAGATGTACGTCACATTGATGAAACCACGTAAATCTCATGTGTCCTTATTTTGTTTTACATTTTGTGTTTTGAATTAAGTTGTGTGAATGCAGGAAAAGTATCAACCAACCCATAACCTAACGAAGACCTAATAGGCAAAGTGTCTAAAAGGTGACTTTGGGGATAATTGTGATTAGTATGTAGTAATAGATTTACCTTAGTCGAATCTGAGAAAGAGTTATCTTTTAAGAAAAGGTTGAAGTTGTTCAAATATCTGCGAATTATGGTGATACTGATTCACCCCCCTCTCAATATCACAAACTAGTAGATCCTAAGGTGAAGTTGGGAACTTCAATTGGTATTAAAGAACAGGTTCACCAATTTGAAACTTAACAACTTGGTGTACTAGTTTGAAGGTTTCAGAAGTTTTAACTTGTTCAGCATACTGAGAAATAGATACCGGTACCAGCACCAGCACTACTTACAACAAAAAGGTTCCAATCTTCAACAGAACCAACTACCATATGTGGAGAGTAAGAATGCAAATGGTATTTGTAACCATAGGTATGAACGTGGTGAAATCTATATAGGAGGGTTTTATAGCTCTAAAAGAAGATAAAGATCCAACTCTAGAAGAATTAAGGTAGTTTGAGATAAATGGGAAGGCCTCAAATGTCATCATTTCAACATTGACAGATGTTAAGTATGCTAAAGTTATGGACTGCAAATCCACTAAGGAGATATGGGACAAACTACAAAAAGTCTATGAAGGTGATGGAAGAATGAAGGAGGCCAAGCTTTAAGTTTTCAAAGAGAGATATGAATCTCTCAGAATGTAGAAAAATGAGAAAGTCTAAGAGTTCTTTACCAGGGTTAATGATGCTGTAAACGACCTTAGAAGTCATGGGAAGAACAAGAAGGATTCATCTATTGTGAAGAAAATTCTAAGAATTCTGCCTAAAAGGTTTTCCTTAAAGGTGACGGCCATAGAGGAGAGTAGATTTTTCAATTATATGTCACTGCATAATCTTCAGTGCAATCTCATTGCATATAAGATGAGAATAAAGTCAACTAAAAGCTCTTCAACATTAAAGTTATCAAAGGAGGCAGCTTTCAAAGCTATGAAACACTTAAAGATAAAAGAAGAGGAAGAATCATCCAGTGAAGATGATGATGATAATAAGGAAGAAAGTGAAGGTGAAGTGTTGGCATACTTTACAAGGAAGTTCAAAAAGGGGTTTAAAAAGGGAAAAGGACAGTTGTCCTTGAGATATTATCGTTGTGGGCAAACTAGACACTTTGCTTCTCAGTGCAAAGTGAAACTTGATGATGAAGATGAGGATGGTGATGATGAGCAGAATTTATAATGGACAAGACCATCATTCAAATCAAAGAAGTCCAGTAAGAATTCAACCCACAAAAGAAGAAAGGCGCATTCAAGAGTTATGTGAGTTAGACAAAAGAAGCTGATGAAGAGGAAGATGAAGACTTATCATATGAGCATGCCTTTATGGCATCAACTCAAGGTGGTAGTTTAACCTCTGAAGAGGAAGAGGAGGTTGATGAAGAAGAACCTGATCTTGAAGTTGAGATGGAAGCAGCTTCAAAGGAAATAATCAGAAGGGGTAGAACCATAAAAAGGTTGAGGCTTACATAAAACAAGTTGAAGCAAAGTCTGAGGAAGTTGAAAGTCAAAAAGATGAAATAAAGACTAAACATATTGACTTGAAGAGAAGATTTGAAGAATATATCAAAATATGTGAAGACCTTACAATAGAGCTTGGCTCAAGGACTTCAAAAATTAAAGGAATGGAGAAAGAGTTGTTGAGATCGTGTAGAAGCTTAAAATGATAAGAGAAACAAGTTCTACAAGAGAAAAGAAAAATGAAAAGAATCTGAGGCTGCATTACCTAAAGATAATAAGAATGTGCTATAGAAGTTGAAAGAGAAGGTTGTGACTTAGGAGAAGATAGCTGAGAATAAAAAGGATTTGAAGAAGTAGCCTAGGGTAGCAAACAAAAATGGAGAAAAGAAAGTCAACTAGCAAAGGTCTATGGCTGAACAGAAGAAGGAGAAGAAGGTGATTGAAATGAAAGTCACATAAGCAAAGAAGCCAACTATGTTGCCTACACAACAAGTAATGAATAAAAGAAAACAAGCTGTAATTAGACCCAAGAAGAAGCAGTTTCAAGGTCACTATCTTTATTGTGGAGTTTGGGGTCATAAGGCGAGTAACTGCTAGTGGAGAAGGCCAGTATATCTCTTCAACTTGAGAAGATATGATGCTGCATACAGGGGGAGACAATACAAAATTCAGAGGAGAACACCTATCGTGAATTCTTGCACATACTGTAAAAAGCAAGGACACAGTGACAAGGAGTGTTGGTGGAAGCCCAAATCATGGTTTCAAAGAACAAGTTTGTTGTATTGGCAGATTTGGAGCAGTCTGAAAGGTGCAGACAGGATGGCCATAATACCAAGAAATGCATGACACTTCTCCTTAAGCAAAAGAAGGCATTTGATGGCACAGTAAAAACAAGCGGTGTAGTCAAAGCTGAGAAAAAGGAGAAAGCTATCTTCTAACCAGTTCAAAAGAAGGAATATAAAGCTAAAAGGGAGGTGGCTAATATAGTTGAAATAGCACTAAAGGCTGACTACAAGGATAAGCAGTGGATCCTTGACAGTGGATGCACTTCACACATGACAAGAGATAAGAGTAAATTATCAAAGCTAAACAAGTCAAGAGAAGGCAGAGTCAAGTTTGGCAATGATGATTCACTCAACATCAGTGGTCAGGGGTCAGTAAATATTAGAAAAGGAAAGTTGAAAGATGTTCAACATGTTAAAGGACTCAGATATAATCTAACATCTGTCAGCCAGCTATGCAACTAAGGCCACAAAGTGATATTCACAAAAATAGGTTACTAAGTAAAGAGTAAAAAAGGCAATATTGTTACAGCCAAGAAGAGAACAGCTGGAAATTTATATGTGATTGATGAGGACAAGTCAAATAGTTGTTTACTCACCAAAGAAGAAGAAAATTAACTCTGGCATAGGAGGCTAGACACTTAACACAGAAGAACATGAGGAAGCTAACCACTATTCATGCAATCAGAGACATTCCCAACCTCAGGAGAGAGAGGAGTATGTTTACTCAACATGCTCTAAAGAAAAACAAGTTAGAAAGCAATATAAGACCAAAGAGTTCAGTTTTAAAGTAGTACTTGACATTGTACATACTGATTTATGTGGGTCGATGAGAACAAAAGGGTTAAATAGTGAAAGGTACTTCATCTTGTTTGTTGATGATTATTCCAGAAAGACCAACATCATACACCTCAAACACAAGTCAGAAGTTCTGAATTGCTTCAAGAGATACAGAAGATTAGCTAAAAATGAAAGTGGAAGGAAGATCAAAGTATAGGTCAGATCAAGGCACTAAATTTACAAATAAAGCTTTTGAAGATTACCTTGAGAAGCATGGTATTCACCATCAGATGGCAGCAGCAAGAACACCTCAATAGAACGGGGCAGTAGAGAGGAAAAATAAAGCTGTGGTTGAAAAGGCAAGAACTCTACTGCTGGAATCCAAGCTTCACACAAGATTTTGGATAGAACCAACTTTTACAGTTGTACATCTACTGAATAAAATCTTACTAAGGCCCAATACTGATAAAACTTCATATGAGCTATAGAGTGGGAAGAAGACAACAGCCAAGTATCTCAAAATCTTTGGCAGCCCATGTTTTGTAAAGAACAAGGAGCAAAAACTTGAGAAAGTACAATACTAGGTCTGATGAAGGCATCTTTGTGGGTTACTCAGCAAAGACAAAAGGTTACAGAGTTTTCTTGCATAAGTTGGGAAAAGTGATCACATCCAGTAATGTGAGAATAGATGAGAACTGAAAAACAATACAGAATGGAGAAGCTGAGGACAATGAAGAAGATGACTTCAATGTAGATGAAGAATCAGACCAACCTGAAAAAAAAGGAATAAGAAGTAAGTTTAGACTCAGAGAAGAGTGAGTGTGAACATGAAGAAAGAGATTCTCTTATAACAAAGATTGTGCAAGAAAGAAGGAAAAAGAAGACATAGACCAGTGCTCATCAAGGAAATCATATCATAGGTGACCCATCAATAGGAGTTACAACAAGAAGAAGAATTATAGGAGTTACTTGTCATGGAGTTAGACTCAAATCGTACTAACCCGTACAGCACTTAGACACCTTGTGAGAAAAGATGAACTAAGTAAGCCTAAGCGAGTTTGAGAGAATCTTGGAGTCGAAAAAGGCTTGAGAGGGACAAGGAAACCGAAGGCATAAGAGAGAAAGAGAGAGAGCTTTGCAAAGGAGAGAACTTTCAATTCAATGGTATGTTACAAATGAGAGGAGAGGGGTATTTATAGTAGTTCTACCTCTTCAATGTGTGGCTACAATTGTTTGTTCTAGATTTCTATAGAACTCTCTAGATCTACAATATCTTAGATAATTACAAGAGAGAATTCTAGAGACATGACACCTCAGCATTCATCCAGAAGGTTCTAGCCAAGTCTTTGGGGCAACAATTGGGCTAGGCGTCCAATGGGCCTAGTTTGGCAATGTTTTTGGACGAGTCGTGACATTCTCCCCCACTTAAATCTCGTGACGTCCTCACCATGCCTTCGTCCTTGTAATGTTGTACGTGATCTGCAAATTGCCAAAGCAAATCTTCTCATTCCCAACTAACCTTATGGTCTGGTAGATCTTTCCACTTAACTAAGTACTCGGTGTAGTTAGGAACTCCTCTTTTTCATATCACTCTATCAGCAAGGATGTATTCCACTTCTTTGTTGAATTCAGTGATAACGGCAGTTGGTGCACGTTTGGATTCCCCACGGCTCAAATCTTCGGTGTCTTCATGAAAGGTCTTTAAAAGACTTACATAGAAGATGTTGTGAATTTTGAGTCTTGGGGGAAGTTGGACTTGGTAAGCAGCCTTTCCTATCCACTTGATTATGGGGAATGACCCTTTGTATCTCCTCACCAAGCCTTTATGCACTTTGCGTAAGGACTTGAATTGGTTAGGTAGCAACTTTACCATCACCAAGTCTCCTTTCGTATATTCCTTAGGGCATTGCTTAGCATCAGCCCACTTTTTCATTCGTTTGGTAGCTTTGTCAAGGCAAGTTCTTGTGATGTCTACCTCTTCGTTTCATTCCTTTGCAAATTTGTAAGCAGCAGGGTTGCTTCCCATGTAAGAAAAGGCAACAACACTTGGAGTTAGAGGATGTTGTCCCGTGACGATTTCAAACGGACTTTTTCCTACTGCTTCACTCCTTTGGAGGTTGTAGGAGAATTAGGCAACATCAAGCAACTTTGCCTAATCTCGTTGATGGGCATTGACATAATGTTGTAGGTATTGTTCCAACAAAGCATTGATGCATTCAGTTTGGCCATCACTTTGGGGATGAAAGCTGGTTAAGAAATTCAAATCAGTCCTCAACAATTTAAACAACTCATGCCAAAACTTAATTGTGAAGTAAGGATCTCTATTACTTATAATGCTTTTAGGTACTCCCCACAACTTCACCACATTCTTGAATAATAAGCGAGCTGTTTCATTGACTTTGCAATTGGTGAGGGCTAGAATGAAGATGGCGTACTTGCTGAATCGATCAACAATCACCATGATGCTTCCAAATCCATCGAACTTAGGTAAGGCCACGATGAAGTCCATTGAGACACTTTCCCAAGGTCTTTTGGCAATTAGTAGTGGCTCAAGTAAACCGAAGAGGTGTTGTTGTTCTACCTTGTCTTATTGACAAATAAGACAAGTCTGCACATAGGCCTCAACATCATCCTGCATTTGTGGCCAATAATAACTTTATTGGATGAGGACAAAGGTTTGTGCCATACCTGGGTGACCAGCCCATAGAGAATCATGGCACTCCTTGAGAACGTCCCTTCGTAAGCTTCCTCACTTAAGTATGAAGACTCGTTGGCCAACCGTTATGAGAATCCCATCGTTTGGCTAGAACTGTCGAGTCTTTCCTTCACTCGCCATTCTTAGCAAATTCTTGGCCAAATTGTCATGTGACGTCCCCTCCTTGATTCGTTCAAGGAAGTCACTCTTTGGTGTGCTGGTGGTTAATGAAGCTAGTTCCGCCTTTCGAATTAACGCATCAGCAACAACATTAGCCTTACTTGGCTTATATTGGAGCTTGTAGTCAAATTCGGCTAAGATGTCTTGCCAACGAGCTTGCTTAGGGCTCAGCTTCTTTTGTGATTGGAAGTAGCTTGTAGTGATATTGTTAATCATGATCACAAACTGACTTCTAACCAAATAATGCCTCCATGTGCATAGGTAGTGGATGATGGCAGTCATATCCTTATCTTGGATGGTGTACCGCCTTTCCATATCGTTTAACTTACAACTTTCGTAGGCAATGGGATGTCCATCCTGCATCAATACTCCCCCAATGGCGACGTCAAATGCGTCTGTGTGAACTTCGAAAGCCTTCTTGTAGTCAGGCAACACCATGATGGGTTCCTTATGTAAGCGCTTAGATAAACGCCTCGCTTAAGTAAGCGCTTAGGTATTCTCTTTTGTAAATATCTTAGATATTTTAGATCTAGAGAAATTATAGCCACACATCAAGGAGGTGGAACCACTATAAATACCCCCACTCCTCTCATTTGTAAATCACCTCTTCTCAAGTTCTTCTTGTTCGGTTACTTGCCTCCCACAAGTTTTTCGCTGGTTCATTCGAACTCTTCAAGGATTACTTAGCATCTTCTCTCGCAAGATCAATTAAGTGCCGCACAGGTTAGCACGTCCGAAGCACATCCAAGCCTAACTCCGTGACAGGTGGTATCAGAGTAAGGTAATCCTAGTCCCTACTCTGTTCTTGTTTGAGTTGTGAATATGGTAGGTGAAGAAGGATTTGTTGAGACCATTTTCGAGGAGCAACCAATGGAGCAAGAAGCTCATGGACGTGAGGAGCAACGTGCTCCGGCCAAACGTGGCAAGTCCAAGGGTCCAACCAAGGAGACCTTAGACTCACGTGTTGGTACCCTAGAGAGGAGTGTCCTTGACATAAACTCTCTTGTGGGAGATCTCAATGATCAAGTTGATAACTTGGTCCATGATAATGCGGAGGTCACTCAGGCTGCCAAACCCATGATCAATCAAGGTATGTCTAACCTTCGTGAGTTTGTTGAAGGAGAGATTCATGCCCTTCGTAGGGAGATGGAGTCCTTTCGTCGAAACAACTCACTTGCCAATACGGTTGCCACTGCTAGCACTTCCACTGCGGTACATGGCTTGAAGGTTCCGAAGCTTGCCATGTACAACGACACAAGGAACGCCACTACCGTGGAGAACTTCTTGTTCAGTCTGGAGCAATACTTCGAGGCCATGGGGGTTGTCGACGATTTGGCTAGGATAGGCAACGCCCCAATCTTTCTAAGAGATACTGCCCAACTCTGGTGGAGAAGGAAGCACTCTGAACGGGAGAAAGGCTTATGCATCATCGACACTTGGGAACAATTCAAAGCTGAAGTACGTAGGTACTTCGTCCCTCACAATGCAGACAGTGAGGCGAGAAGGAAGTTGCCTGAGTCAAGCAAATCTTTAAGTTGCTTCCTCAATTTTGCAAGTTCGGGAGGTGCCATATGGTAAGGGGCCATGACAAGGGGTTTGGCACTTGGTTCCAGCTCGATGTGATGATCTACGTCTCGTCTGGGAGGCAACTTCTTAGGCAACTTCGAAGGCATCACATCCTTAAATTCTTCAAGGACAGCTTGGATGGGTTGTGGGAGTGCAAGAGTAGGCTTTGTCATGTCTTCCACATCTCTTAGTTCCCTTATGGTGGCAATGTAACTTTGATCCATCTTGAGACCCCATTTGAATTGCAGGGCAGAAATCATAAATGCTTTAGATTTCTCCATACTTTTCAACAGAATCACTCAAATCTTGTGGTTGTCAAGGATCACAAGGGAATTCGATACGGGAACAGGAAAAGCTAAAACTTTGCAAAAGAAAACAAGACCCAAAACCATTTTAAAATCATCCATAGGGATAATGGTAAAGTCTAGCTTACCTTGCCAATCGCCAATCTTGACGACTACTTCTTCCGCTATCCTATGAATTGGCTTTGCTTCAGAATTGACCGCTTTGATGGTGCCAACTCCCTTGGAAAGTTTGAGACCTAGATATCTGGACTCTTGTACGTCCATGAAGTTGTGTGTGGTTCCCGTGTCTAGCATAACACTCATAACTTTGCTTTCAATGGACGTATCAACGTACAATAAGCCTTTCTCTTTGGGGACCATGGGAGAGAAAAGTTTGGAGAGAGTTCCCAATTGTTAGATAGCTCCTAAATCAGCTTAAGGCTCCCCTTTAGACTTCTCCTTGTTGAGTTCCACCACAATAGCATTCATTGCTTTATGATTAGGGCAATCTTTAACCCCAATATGGTCCGTCACAAATAAAGCATGGCCTCAGAGGTCCATCGCGCTTGCCCAAAGAGTTCTTGGGCTTGCCACTTAAGGATTTTTTATGTCTTCTCTCCTTGTCACTTGCTTCTCTTTTGTCCACCCTTCTCTCCCCCACTTTTATTAGAATTAGACTTTTTACTTTTGGAATGGGTCGAGTAGTCGATCAGCATTTCAGCTGCAGCAATGGCATCATCCAAAGTCTGCACATTATGCTAATCTAATTTGACTCTTACCCAATCCTTCAAACCATCTTTAAAGTGAAAGAGGAAGTCCTTGTCGGACAAATCATCAATCTCAAGCATAAGAGTAGTAAATTACTTAACGTATTCAGAAACGCTACCTATTTGCTTGAGATGACACAGCTTCCCTCTAACTTCGCTATCTGCATTGTGAGGGACAAAGTGTTTACACAACTTAACCTTGAATTGATCTCATGTGTTGATCATGCACAGGCCTTTCTCCCGTTCAGAATGCTTCCTTCTCCACCATAGTTGAGCAACATCCTGAAAGAAGATTGAGGCATTGCTTATCCTAGTAATGTCGTTAACAACTCCTATGGCCTCAAAGTATTGTTCAAGGTCAAATAGGAAGTTTTCTATAGGAGTGGCATTGCGAATGCCATTGTATATGGCAGGTTTATGAACTTTTAAACCATGCCCAACCATAGTGTTACTTGTACTAGTGGTACTCATCGAAAGTGGACTACTTCGACGAAGAGAACCCATCTCTCTACGAAGATCGTGAATTTCTCCTTCAACGAACTTCCGTAGATCAGATAGTTCTTGGCCAAGGGAGCTTAGTTCTCCCTTGAAACCATAACTAAATTCCTCGATCATGGACTTGGCAGCCCTAGTGATTTCAGCATTCTCGTGGATCAAATTGTCAATTTGATCGCTTAGTTCTCCTACCAAGGAACTCACATCCGTGAGGCTCCTTTCTAGGACAACCACATGAGACTCCACAAGTTCCTTTGTTGCAGCCTTAGACTTCCCACATTTAGTTGGAACACGCTGCTCCTCTTGCCCATGAGCTTGAAGCTCGATTTGTTGCTCCTCGATGTCAGCATCAATGATTCCTTCCTTACCTACCATACTCATAACTCAAACAAGAACAAAGTAGGGACTAGGATTACCTTGTTCTGATACCACCTGTCATAGAGTTAGGCTTAGATCATGCTAACCCGCGCGGCACTTAGACACCTTGTGAAAAGATGAACTAAGTAAGCCTAAGAGAGTTTGAGAGAATCGACTTGGAGTCAAAAGAGTCTTGAGAGGGACAAGGAAACTGAAGGCACAAGAGAGAGAGAGAGAGAGAGCTTTGCAAAGGAGAGAACTTGCAATTCAATGGTATGTTACAAATGAGAGGAGAGGGGTATTTATAGTGGTTCCACTTCCTCATTGTGTGGCTATAATTGTTTGTTCCAGATTTCTATGGAACTCTCTAGATCTAAAATATCATTGATATTTACAAGAGAGAATTCTAGAAACTTGACACCTAAGCATTCATCCATAAGGTTCTAGCCAAGTCTTTGGGGCAATAATTGGGCTAGGCGTCCAACAGGCCTAGTTTGGCAATGTTTTTAGACAAGCCATGACATACTGCTTTACTCTTACAAGTTGAACCTAAATTTGTTGAAAATGCTACACAAGACAAAGCCTGGGTCAAAGTTATCAATAAAGAGCTGGATCAAATCGAGAAGAATGATACATGGGAGCTAGTTCCAAGACCCATTAACAAGAATGTCATAGGAACAAAATGGGTGTTTAGGAATAAACACAATGAAGATGGTAAAATGGTGAGGAACAAGGCCAGGCTGGTTTGCAAATGTTACACTCAGATAGAAGGAATAGATGTCGATGAAACTTTTGCACCAGTGGCAAGGTTAGAAACTATTAAAATGCTCCTAACTTTGGCAGCACATAAGAGGTATAAAGTTTATCAGATGGATATAAAATCAGCCTTTCTGAATGGGCTCCTAAAAGAAGAAATGTATATTGACCAACCCCATGGAGTACAAATCAGTGAGGATGAGACACACATATGCAAGCTAAAGAAAGTCTTGTATGGTCTTAAACAAGCCCCAAAAGCATGGTACAGCAGGCTAGATGCGTATTTGAAAAGGTTGAACTTTAGAAGAGGAATAATTGATAATAACCTATATGTGTTCAACTCAGAGAAAGACCAGCTGATAACCATAGTATATGTAGACAACATCATCTTTGGAGGGGATCACTTTAAGCTATGCCAAGATTTTGCATAGAAAATGAGTGAGGAACTTGAGATGTCATTGATTGGAGAAATGACTTACTTTTTTGGATTACAAATAAAATAGTGTGAAAAAGGTATTTTTATTTTCAGACAAAATATGCCATAAAGATGATGAAAAAGTTTGGCATAGAGGATAGCAACCTGTCAGTACCCCTATGATAGTGAGTTGTAAGTTAACAAAAGATTAAGAGTGAAAGAGTACAAGCCTTACAAAGTACAGGAAGATGATAGGGAGCCTTCTATACCTTATAGCATAAAGGCCTGATCTTATGTGCTGTGTGTGTTGCTAGCAGATTCCAAGCTGATCCTCAGGAATCTCATGTGTTGCTAGTGAAAAGAATCCTAAGATAGCTCAAAAGGACACTGGAAATGGGTTTGTGGTATCCGGCCATGGATTTTGTAAAACTACGAACATACACTGATGTAGACTAAGCAGGAAGTATAGATGACAGAAAATCAACTAGTAGCTGCAGCTTTTACTTGGGTTTAAATTGTGTTGCATGGTTAAGTAGAAAGCAAAACAATGTTACTTTAAGCACAACTGAAGTTGAGTATATAGCTGCTTGTGCAGCATGTACTTAGGTGATATGGATGCAAAGACAATTGGCAGACTTGGGTGTTGAAGTGAAGTTACCAGTGAGTGTACTTTGTGATAATCAAAGTGCTATTGATCTCAGCAAGAATTCGGTTCAACATTCAAGGAGCAAGCATATTGCATCTGGTATCACTTCATCAAAGATTAAGTGGAACATGGTACAATTCAGTTGGAGTATATTGGTAGTAAAGATCAAATTTCAGATATTCTAACTAAACCTTTATCCACAAAACTATTTGAAAAGCACAATTTGAGTCTATTTGTGCAAATGCCTCCTTAAGCCTGAAGTTCAAGTGAATCCCTCATCTCTACTTTGCAAGTTTTTTAGATTTGTAATTGGTTGGCAAAGAGGGAGAGAAGCAACAGTGCAAGGGAAGCTATTAAGAAAGGGGGAGTGCATATTTAGGGGGAGTTAAAATTGCTGCATAATGGCTTTTGTTGTAAGTGTTGCCAACAATTACAAAGGGGAAGATTGTTGTTCCCACAGCCTTGTATGGGTTATAATTATTGTCAACTAGGTTTAAGTGTGCAAGAAAGTAAAGCCATATGGAAGAGCAAGAAAGTAAAGCCATATGGAAAAGCAAGAAAGTAAATCCACCACGTAAGAGCTAGAACATAAATCCGCCACGTAAGCCCTATTAGAGTTTCATGGAAGAGAGTATATAAAGGCCTTAGAAGACAAAGCTTGGTGTGGGTCGGCAATTCAACCATTCAAAAAACCTATACAACCAACCAATCATTGAGACAATCAAGAAAAACCCTACCCTACACAGAAAAATAGCATAAACAGCAAAGATTGGTGATCGGCCAAAGTGAAAACAAGGGAGGAACAGCTAGACAGCGAGAGAGGGTGGATGGCAAATCACAAATTAGAAAAGGTGGAACGACTAAACATAAAATAGCATGCCAAAACCAAAGAGTGAACAACAAAACCACCATTGACTGAAAAAGAGAGGATGTCTAACCAACCATTCGGCCAACACAAAGAGAAACCATCCAAAGAGAGAAACCGGCCAACACAAGCTAAATGACAAAGCAATCAACCAGCAAAAAAGGTGTGGATGGCAAAGAGGAGAACGGCCAAGGCAAGGTGAACAACAATAAGGAGAGCACGGTCACAATACACCAATGACAAGTGAGACCTTTGTGAGTCAAAACCCTACAACAAGGAAGAGTAAACTGGTTGGACAGCAAGAGTGAACACATAATAAACCAAGGGAGACCTTGGATAGTAAGGGAAACCGGGCAATAGTTGGAAGGAAACTGTGTGACTCACTGTAAAAGGAGAGGCAAACATATTAGTGGTGAGAGAGGAGACAGCACATAGTCTGTAAGGGAAGAGAGAAGAAAATCGTGAAAGAGGAGACCTCCAGGAGAGCAAACCAAGCTGCCTAAAGGTGTGAAACAGACAAGGGCAAACCAAAAACGTGCGTGAGGCATGTGACCAGCAAGGAGTGCAAACCAAAAACGTATGTGAGTTGTGAAACCAGCAAAGCATGAAAACCAGAAACACACGTAAGACGTGAATCGCCAAACCAGAAACGTGAGGTAGAACGTGAGATGTGGAACAACAAACCAAAAACATGAAGCGAGCCGTGAGACAGTGAGATCGTGAAATAGGAGATGGATAAGACTGTGAGACGATGAAAGCAAGAGCTGTGTGAGACAACCTAAAGAAGGAATTCAACGAAGCATTGAAAGAACTCAACGTATCTCAAGATTTCTTCAAAAGAGATTAGAGAGCATTGTGGTGAACTTCTAAGCGGTAGTGAAGCCGCCATTCAATTCAACAGAGGCAAGACAAGTTAGAAGAATGGTAGACATAGTAAATGAAACTCTTTGTATTATACTTGCTTGGTATTTGCAATAATGAAAGGAGTAAAGGATTAAGACATCTATTATAATTGGTATTCTCATGTATAGTGGATTGTCTCAGTAGAGGGAGAGTCCCTACCACCGTGGATGTATGTTATGTTAATGGAACCATGTAAATCTCGTGTATCCTTACTTTGTTTTACGTTATGTGTTTTAAATTGAGTTGTGTGAACGCAGTTAAAGTATTAGTCAACCCATAACCTAACGAAAACCTAATAGGCAAAGTGTCTGAAATGTGACTTTGGGGATTATTATGATTATTAGGTAGCAATAGATCTATCTTAGTCGAATTTAAGAAAGCGTTTGCTTTTAAGAAGAGGTTAAAGTTATTCACATATCTGCAAATTATGGTGATACTGATTCACCTCCCTCTTAATATCATAAACTAGTAGATCTTATGATGAAGTCGGGAACTTCACAAAGCAAATTGCTTTGTTTAATAAAGGATATGAATTCATTTTTGACATTATTAAAAATATTTGACCTTACCTTACAAAAGACTTGCTTAGATAAGGTTTTAAAAACCCTTGAAAACCAAAACAATCATTCAAACCTTTCCTCGACTAGTAACACATCTTATGATCCTACCATAATCCTAACCAAATATATTTCCAAAAAATCCATATCCATTATTCAAGACTTACAGATAGAAATCAAAATCATTAAAATAAAATATAAAGAACTCAGAGAAAAACAACAAAAATATTAAGAAATTTTGCATCTTCTCCTTACAAAACATATAAAAATATAAAAAAATATAAAAACATGAAAAACCTAAAATCTAACCTTGAAGAACCTAATGACCTTGAAAACCTAAAAAAATTTCCCTTAAATTTTCTTTTTGCCATTGAACAAGTCACTTCTTAAGAATATTTAATCAAGATTACCTTTATTTTTTTAAATGATTTCAAATTCAATATTATAGTATTATTTGATACAAAAGTAGATTTGAACTATATCAAACAAGAAATAGTATCTTGAAAGTTTCAAGAAACTACAAATGAAAAGGTTACAATAGGTAATAATTCCAAAATGACTATCACTAACAAAACCATTATTTTTATTCAAAATTAAAATTTTCAAATTAAATCCTTTTTTGTCCTAAATGTAAGTATGCATTATATTGTCATACTAAGGGCACCATTAATAAACTTAATCACTCTTTATGTCATTAATTATAATGGCATTTCTTTTAAAACCAAATCCCAAAGACTTATCTTCCTTTTCATAGATAAACCAAAAATACGAGATCTTAATCTTATAAAAGCTCGCTTTATTTATAATAATAAGATTCACACCCTGATTTTAGCAAAAGGATGTTTGTTTACAAAAAAATTTAACATCTACAAGATCTAATGATCAAAGAAAAGATTTCTCTTTTTCAAAATCATTCTCAAAATGAACTCTATGCTAACCTTTTAAATGTCTTTTGGAACAAAAAACAACATATAATTAACTTATGTTATGAACTAGATTTTGATGAAAGACAAATTCTTATTAAAGTTAAACCTATTCAAATAAATAAAGAACTAGAAAACCATTGTAGATTTGAAATCCAAGATCTATAGTCAAAATACCTAATCTCCAAATCTAGCTCCCCCTAATCTTATATAGCATTTTATGTAAACAAACAATTTAAAATGTAAAATGGCACACTTAGATAAGTTATCAATTATAAATTTATGAACAAAGCCTTGAAATGGATTAGTTATCCTATTCCAAATAGAAAAAATTTAATATAAAAACTACATTTTGCTTTTATCTTTTACAAGTTTAATATGAAATCAAGATCTTAGAAAATCTATATTTATAAAAAAGATAGATACAAAATTGCATTTACGGTTTCATTTCACTAATATGAATGAAATGTTATATCCTTTGGCTTGAAAAATGCCTTTTCAAAATTTTAATGAATCATGAATGACATTTTTCAACATTATTCAAAATATTATCTTGTTTATATAAATAATGCACTTATTTTCTCAAACTTCATTAAACAACATTTCAAACATTTAAATACATTGTTTACAGTTGCAAAACAAAATGGTTTGGTAATTGCACAATCTAAGATTTCTCTCTTTTAAACTAAAGTTCAATTTTTTACTATTATATTTCCCAAAGAACAATTATCTCTGTAGAGAGTACTTTAGCATTTGTAAAAGAATTCCCTAATAAGATTACTAACAATGTTTTCTTGAAAGTTTAGGCTATGTTTTAGACTTCATTCCAAATATTAATCAAATTACAAAACCATTACATGATTAATTAAAGAAAAATCCTATCCCTTGGATAAGTCATCATATTGCTCTTGTTCAACAAATAAAATTTCAAGTAAAGAAAATCCCATGTCTTTATCTAGTGGATCTTTTGGCCTTAAAAATTATTAAGATAGATGCCTCTGACTTAGCTAACAGAGACATTTAAAAGATATTTAAAATCACAAAAAAGAAATAGTCAAATTCATTTTAAGACATTAAACTAATCATATAAAAAATTATTCTACAATTAAAAAGAAATTATTCCCATTATTAAGTGCATTTCAAAATGTCAATGTAATTTGTTAAATAAAAGATTCTTTCTTTATATTAATTACATGGTTGCATACAAAATTTTATAAAAAGATGTTTAGAAAATTACATGAAAATATTTTTTTACTTGATAACAAGCTATTCATTTTATTGATCTTGAAATCAAGTATTTTTAACAAGATAAAAATTCTATACCAAAATATCTAACAAGATAATTTTTTCAAAGTAGATCTTAATATGCTTTATAAATTCAAATACAAAGAAAAGGCATTTATCCATAAGCCAAAAAAAGGAAAAACCCCTTACCTTACCCCCAAACCTACAAAACCTAGCAACTCAAACCAACATATTAAGTCATAGATTGACCTTGTTACAAAAGACAAAGAAGTCCAATCCCTTCAAAAGTAATTGAAGGTCCAATAATAGGTAAAATCATTATCCAATTCTCTAAAATTGCTTTTGGCATTACAAAACACCTTTCAATCCCAAAATAAGTTTCTTCAACCTATTTTCCAAGATAAAAAAAAGAAAACATTTTTAAAGGATCCTTTTTAAAGGCCCTATCTAAAAAAAGAAAAAGAAAAAATTGTGAAACTAACATACTTCAAACACTTAAAAATTGTTATATCTTAGGCATCTACAAAGAAGACCTTTACTTGCTTTGTCAAAACTTATTATTAAAACATTTTTACAATGAAAATTGGTTATTACAATGAAAATCCTTTTATTATAATTTCAAAAATTTTCTCTCTAGAATATTACTTTAATCCTTCTGACTTCACAAAATCTCAACCTTATTATATGGAAATTTTAGAAGTAATTGAGTCTACAAAGTTCAAACACTTTTACTTAGACAAAACCCATTCAGACCTTGTATGATTTACATGTCATGTATAAAAAATCATTTGTCTTCAATAATAGGGATAAGATCTTACAGCACCAAGATTATTTCCAATTAATCTAAAACTTAAAATCAACCACTCATTGTTCTTCTTTTATTAAAATTATCAACAATAATAGTTTAATATCTTTTTTCTCCTAAATCACAAAGGTAACCACTCTTAGTTGTTCTATTTCAATGCCCAAAATTGACCTTACAAAAACCCTAAACTAGTTTAAATAATGGTGAAATTATTTCATATTTACAAAAAAATTCTCATTCTTAAAATCCATAACAGTTATACTAAGTTTAAATAACAATATAAGCTTACAAATTAAGAAAAAAATGTTCTCTCCTCTATTTCTTTTCTTAATAAAATTCTTCTTGCCTTGGGTTCTAGTATGGTGTTTTGAGTATCAAAACTAAGATAATACTTTCATTAACATTAAAAGATTTAAGATAAAATAGTGAGATTCATTCAAAATCCTTGACAATCTTTCTAAATGTACTATTAAAAAATAGTTAAAAAGACATATCAATCTTTACTAAACATACCCCTAAAATACTACCTTCCTAACCTAAAAATCTTATGCTTTGCTTTTCTGGCAGTAACCCAAATTGAAGAAAAATATTACAAAATAATGTAGTAATTATTACAAAGTAAAATAATATCATCTCAAACTGCATTTAAGTCAAGTGAACCAATAATTGACCTCTAAAATGAAAAGGAGGATGATTGCTTCAACAACTTCTCTTTGACTAAGTAAAAATGAAAATTAAGGATTGCCAATTCGACAAAACAACAAAATTACTTTCATTGATTACCAACATCATTAACTTTTGGTGATTCCTTTTATGATTAGTTACAAGATAACTTCTGATTGGTTATAAATCAACTTGTGACTAGCTACAAGGTAATTGTGACTAGCTAAAAGGCGACTTCCTCAACTATAAATGGAGGTAAAAGAACTAAAAGGAGGTAAGCTTTAATTCTTAAAAAAAAAAAAAGTAATATACCTTTCCCTCTCCCCTCTTCCCTAAAACCATTCTCACTATATCTCCAAACATTCTTCCTTATATCCCCTACATCTCACAAAACCCCACCTATTATACTAATTTACAAATTTCTATAAGCATTTCCAAGTCTAAAATCAATAAGGTTTTGCTTTGTTTTATTTATTATTCATCATCTTTTTTATTAGTGGTATACACACACAAATTGTGTAACTTAAATTAGATATATTCATTAACATTTCAATTAAACTTAATATTATAATCTTAATAGTGCAACATTGCACAGAATCATTATTCACTAATCTGACCTTATTATGATCAAGTCTTTAATAAGAATATTATTTGAGAACATTTTAGCATTACTAATTAATAAATTCTCCTACTTATCTTGTTTAAAATCTATTAATTGTTATGCACAAATGACAATAGCAATCCTTTGTGATTCCATCATAATGTCAAAACATGATAAATTATTTAATGTGAGTTAAGGCAATTGTGTCATATTTATTCAAAACAATCACTTCTATATGGTATAATACTTACAATTTATTATATAAGACTCATAAAATATATATAATTTCATAATGGTTCACAATAATATCTCATAGAAACTTTTTTATTAATTTCAAAATAATAATATGTACATAATCATAAGATAATAGGAAATGCATAATATATATGCAAAACTTATCAATGAACTCAGAGCATTATTACATCATACATCATCAATTATTATTTATATAACTAAGGTCCATTTTAAAAATAAATTTTCTATATAATATTAATTGTAAACTTTCTTCTTGATCTACTATCATAAAATTAATTAGTACTTTATAAACATTTTTTGTTTTTGAACCTTCTCCATAATGACAAAATACTGCAATTCTCATTAAGTCTAGTGCCTTTAATTATTTTTCATTCTTAAAAAAAATATATTACTATAGAACTATCACATAAATTTTTAATGTCTTAATAACCTTAAGTCTTAAAATAAAATTTCATCGTCATAATGCATGAATTATCACTTTAAATCATGTCACAAACTTTACTTTTATAATAGATAAAGTAATAATAGACAATTTTCTATTATTTCAAAAAATTTCTTATTCTTTTAATAGAAACAGATAATAAAAAGTAGATTTTTACTATCAATGTATATAATAAAGTTTAAATTTAAATATCTAATTATATCAAAGTAGTTGGTTTTTCTATACATTATCATATAATTTTTTTGTTCCTTTAGGTACTTCAATACTTTCTTTACAACTTTTTAGTGATCTATTATAAGATTATTTTACATTTACTTAACATTTTTACTACAAAACTAATATTTAATCTAGTACAAACTAGTAAATACATTAAATTACCAATAAGAATAGCATATGGAACTGATTCATTTCCTTACATTCCACTTCATTCTTAGAATGTAGCATGAAACTAAATTTGTCACCTTTTTATTTGAGAATAACCTTAGGTGAATACTTTCTTATATTAACTTTCTTTAGAATTTTCTTAATATAACTATTATGAAACAATACTCATTTATTATAATGTATGACAAAATGTGTATATTCTTATCATATAGAATATTTCTCATATATTTCATTATAAAATTCTTCATAGACATTTTTTAATCTCATGTAATATACTTAAAACATTAGCAACACGTAATTTATTGTCAAAAGATAGAATTAAAAAATAGACTTATTCTCATTAATCTTTTAGCATATGTATTAATCAATGGTGTTATTTGTTAAATCCAAAAGATGTCATGATATCATTAAACATAATATAATATTGTAGGGAAACTTATATCAATCCATATCTTAACCTCATTATATTACATATTATTTAATCTTTACCTTCTATAAAAAACAAAAATCTTAAGATTGATCCATATAAACTTCCTTATTGAGATTTCCATTAAGAAAAATAGTTTCCACATATATAAAGTATAATTATAAACCATATTGAACTACCAACATCATAATTATCTTTAATACTTTTCTAGTTGTAAAAATGAAACTAGATTCTTATTGATTTCATTATTAAAGTCTTGACTTTTACAAATAAATTACATAATCATTCAAAATAGTTAATCTCCTTTTTCTTTGATATTTTCATAATACTACCCCTTGTAGTTTAATTATATTAATTAATTATAATTTAATTCCTTTAAAAATTATATCTTCATCCAAATATTCTTTAATTTGTAGAACAATATTTAGTCTTGTAATGAACAGAAAAACTATTATGGTCAAAGAAATATTTACCTTAATTTTTTATACTCATATTTAGACATCATTACTTCTTTTAACTTTAATATTCTCAATGAATCTTTAATATCAGTTTTTATAATTCTTAGATTATACTAATAGGCCCTTAAAAATTTTTTAAGTAACTAATAAAATAAATGTTAATCATTTAAAAGTTTACTTTCTTCATTAAAGGTTCAAGTATCAAAAGGTTCGCAAATATTAATATGTATAATTTTAAGAAGCTAGGTGCTTATTACAACTTATTTCATAATATTTTTGGATTGCTTACACTTAATGCAATTCATACATCTTTTAAGATCCATAAAATCTAAATTTGAAAGAATCTCATTATTTATCAATCACATTAGTCTTTCTTTGGATATATAATTCAAACATTTATGCCATAAGTAAAATTTTCATTTATTATACTACACTTAATTCCAATATTACAATGAATAGTAAGTGGGGATTTTTATAAACTTTATTACATTTTAGTTGACATAAAATATTAATATGAATGCATTAAGAAAATTGTTTGTATCCTAATAACAGCTAAAACAATTAGATTATAATGAACTATTATATCATTATAGATGTATGAATAGTAGTACTAGAATAAAGCTACCAAATATTATAAGAAATATTAATTAAATTTGATTCATAACCTACTAAGATATTTAACTTAATTTTTTTAAAAGTAAATATTACATTTTGGGTAATCTTAATGTCCAACTTTCTTTACAAAAGTAATACGTATCACCCATTTATTCCTTTTTTTCAATCCAAGTAACATAAGTAGGATCTTTCCTTTCTTAAATTAGTTAGACTTTCATATTTATTCATTTCTCAATTTTTTTGCTCCTAAGATTAATAAAATAACTCACTTAAATTTTCTTTGTCATTACCTCCTAAATAAGCATATTAACCAACTTTTTAACATTGCACTTTTTCTTTTATAATGTTGTAATGAATTTGAAATGGCTCCTACTTAAGAGGTAATGAGTTCAAAATGAACCACACTTAAAAAAAGTCATTTATCATTAATTTTAAAATCATAAGTCTTGCTACAAAATCAATTATCTTAATAATGTACTCTTGTACAGATAATGACCTAATAAACTTCATAGTTGTAAATTCTATCCTAAAAGTACTAGTAAATGATTTAGCCATCAAACAAAACAAACTTTTCATAAGTTACAAATATTTTTTTTTTTTTGCACTTTTTATTAGTGAAATGGTATTCATAATATTGTTGGTAACAAAAACTTTCATAAACATAAGACAACCAATTATTTTATTCTTATGTTTATAATGCAACTCTCTTATTCACTACTTAAATATTTAATAATAATGGATACACTCACTAATAATACAAATCAAGATTCATGACAACTAAATGAACTTGACTTATTTGTTTCATTCTAAGAAGTTTAATTCAAGAAACAAAACAATATGTAAAACATGCAAGTATATCAAACTAGTTATATGATTGTAAATAGTCATTAACTTTAATAGACAATTACATAGATCTAACTAAAATGTTAATTTGCCTCAATAATGTCACTAATCATAGAATAATAATTTATCTTTGGCTTAATTTTAAAGTTTCAATAATTAATAAAATCAATTTATTTCATTGTTTTTCATTTATAGGTATATTATTAAAATCATAGATAAATGACTTATTATACGTGTCATTAAATATATAATTTTTAGTGCATAATCGCTACAAGTTCTTTGTACGAGGAATTAAAAATTCCTTGACCAATTTTAACGACTAAACTTACTTACATCTAGTATAAAAGGTAAAATCCCTTTAACGTCATAAAGGACCATGACGATAATCATAAAAGATGACTAAAAAAATCTTGTCCATACTCGTAAGAAAAGCTCTTAATGGTCAAAACGTGGACTTGATTTTTTTTTTCAATCATATAAAAGCTAAACAAAAACATAAAACCTTATTATTTTCATAAGGTCAAAGACAAATTATTAATTAAATATATATATTCTTTATCATATATTAGAAAATATTTAGTTTCAAAATAACACTTGTTAGATTTCTTAATAAATATATTATAATAAATATTTATTTTTAAAATTTTTAAAAATAAATATATTCATATAAATAATATCATAAATAACAACATAATTGAGTTCACAAAATCTAAAATATTAATAAATATAAATTTTAATTTAATTTAATAATCAATTTTTTTCTTAATTTTTACTATAATAACACATATTTAAATAATTTTTTTTGGTGCGTATTAAAAAGAAAAATAAACAATTATATATATATACACACGAATGCATATACAATTATATAATTTAAATTAAATATATCTATTAACATATAATTATTAGTAATATATATATAATTATTTTTAATTAATTAATTTTTTAATAAAATGTTAATTGAAAACATTTTATATAACTGATTAAAAAATTATAACCTTCGTTTACAAAGCTACCCCAGAGACAAGATCGCGAGACATTCTCAATCCCCTCATCTTGATAACATACATATATATAAAATATAAAAAAAAAAAAAAAACAAGAAGTGAAAGAAGAAGAAGAAGAAGAAAAAAACAAAAACAAATAAAGAAAACCATACGCGCTATTGTTTTCTGCACAGTCCAGCCCTCTGGTTTTTGCGGCAAGTTGTTTTCGTCCGAGGCGGCTAAGGGGTCCATTGGACGCATGGAGCTTTAATAATAATGCACCAATTTTTGTTGGTTCTAGTCCTGTCCCTTTGCCACGACGGCCAACATCAAACCCCCCCCCCCCCCCCCCCCCCCCCCCCCCCCCCCCCCCCCCCCCCGCCCACATGGCCGGAAGCTCCAAAATGAGCCTGGCTTGAAGTTGATGGCTTTGTCATCTTTACTTTAATTGGCTCAATCATTCGGGTGTAGGCTTTTTTCATGAATTGAACCCTCCCCCATTGATTTTGCAAAGCTGTATTTTACCATAAATCTGTACAAACCACCCACAGAATTCTATATTTATAAGGACCTTTTTCTTTTTTCTTTTTTTAGGTTCTCCTATCATCATAATTCTGGACCTCAAATCCCATTGTATTCCGATATGCTTATGTATTTTAAAGCACCCAAATGATCATTGCTATTTTCGGTGCACTACTTTGACATTAATTTTGTTTTTTTTTTTTTTTTTTGATCCAATAGGCCACCATCGCTTCCCGTCTACCAAAAAAAGAAAAAAAATCCAAATATGCCACAAGTGTTCTGAAATGAACCATTACTCCTTTTTAAAATTATTCTGTCGTGTGTGCCCCCATTATTTAACCTAAAATCAAAGATCAAATTACAAATTTTGCATAAATTTAAGTAGCAACTTCATTAGCCAAGCGCTCAAGATTTTTTATTAATGAATTTAATTTGTTAAAACAATTTGGGTTGAATCAGACTGGTTTAGTTATGACTTCCCTTTTTTTTCTTTTTTTTTAATTAAGTTAAATTAAACAAATCCCCAACTGAGCAGTTCGTACGGCACGCAACAGGGCCTAGTCCGTCGTGCTCGTCCCACGTGGCAATCAACCCATCACGCACCTCACGTGATGCGTGACGCGCGGACCGCACTTCTAAACAAATGTCCGATGAGCGAAGCCCATGACTCACGTGCTCTCTTGGACGTGTCGCCATCTTGTTGGTCATCAGGTCGACTAAAGTCAGCAAATCCAACGGCCGACCAATGTCTATTAATAAGCAAACGTACCCCTGCAAAATACTCGCAGTGAAGAAGAAGTGAAGAAGAAGAAGAAGTCAAAAAAAAAAAATCGCGTTCTTTCGGCCTTTCTGTTCAGTAAAACCCCATCGCCCCATGGAAGCCCTTCTTTGGCGAACCGGCTCGGTTCCGCTCCACCGCTCTCCGGCGTTTCTTCCCTCATCACCCAGACTCTCCCTCTCCCGCAACAGTTCGTTCGCCGGAAACTTCTCCGGCGAGAAGAATGACGTCAGTTCTCCGAGATTCTCTCTGCATTTGGAGATCAGTCACGGCGGAGATTCTAAATCTACTCCGATTCCTCCCGCCTTGTCAGAGAGTGACGTCATGATATCTGAGACTGCGCTTCTCTCTCGGTCGTTTTTCCCAGCCAGGATACAGGAGGAGGAGGAAGAGCGTTGCTGTGGACCTTTTCGTCGTGTCGATTACGCGGGAGCTCGGCCGGATAGGGGGATTCCGGTGGAGGAGCTCGCGTTCTCCGGCGGTGGATTCGGGAGGGGAAAGAAATCAGGAAGTGGAAGCGACGGCGGCCTTTACGGCGAAAACGATGGTCACGGCAGCAATACTAGAAAATTGGGCGATTACTATAAACAAATGCTAAAGTCAAACCCCGGCGATTCTCTACTGCTAAGAAACTACGGCAAGTTCTTGCACGAGGTAAGAAAAGAAAATAAATAAATAAAATATATAATTAATTTTCTGTTAATTTTGCTGATTAATGGATTGATTAATTACAGGTATTTATATTCATTCATTCATTTGTTAATATATGTTTTGTCATGTAGGTGGAGGGTGATATGGAGAAAGCAGAAGAGTACTATGGGAGAGCGATACTGGCGAGTCCTGAAGATGGAGAATTGTTGTCACTGTATGGGAAATTGATATGGGACACCCAAAGAGATAGGGAGAGAGCCAATTCTTATTTTGATCAAGCTGTTTTCGCCTCTCCTAATGATTGGTATATTTTCCTTCTTGTCCCCGTCGTGTTGATTTTTTTTTTTTTTGGGGGGTAACTCAATAAAGTATTGTACTGTGCATTTTGTGCCACTGTTTGTTGGACTTCATCTTTCCATGATCATGACCCATGTGGCTGAATTTATGTAGACTTAAGGAATCAATGACCAGGGAAATTCTGCATTAGCTTGTTTCTTTGTCCTGATTTTGCTTTCTTCTCAAAATTCATGTGTAGCATGGTGTTGGGATCGTATGCTCACTTTATGTGGGAAGCAGAGGAGGAAGGTGAGGAAGATGGAATATGAGGGCAGAGCTGCAGTGTCGACATCAACCATGGTTGCTGCCCCCTGGCTCCCATAACGGCGAGGCATAATTAACCGGTGAAATGACAAAGGAGCAAAGACCACTGACTTCAATAACGAGAAACTAAAGATTGACAGTAAGAAATGTACATCTCATGTACTCTACTTGTTAGGAGAGAGCTAGAGAGAGATTTTGTCTCCTTCCCTCGATTTCTCTATCTTTGTAAGTAGTCTCTGTTTTTCCTTTTGTGTTGTGTAGTATTTTTGTCCATGTTTAATGTTATTCCCTCTGAATGGCGTTAACCAAATGTAAGTACGAGTGTATTGTCCTTTCCATGGTCACTTGTTCAAAGCATTAGACCATATGATGGTCCAAAAACAAAAAGATTAGGCCATAGGCGCTGCAATTACATGGAGTGGTTCTCTCTTAAGCCCGGAAGTTGCCACGTTTTTCCGAAATAATCTTATCACTTGTGACAGAAATGCATTTTGAATATTCTCATTAAAAAAAAATTCTGCTTGAAAATTATTTAATGGAATGTAAGGAAAGATGAATCAAAACTGAATTTATAGGATGCATCCTTTGATTTCATGATATGCGTGTTAATACATTCTCCAATAGCTTATGTGTTTATTGCTATTATAGATTCACAGTTAGTATTTCATGTATATAGTGCATTAATTAAATGTATTTTTATTTTTAGTATTATTTATACAATAATATGATTATTGATAAATTATAAAGTTAAAATTTGTGGAATAAGCATATTTTGTAAAAATAATTATGATGAAATTATAATTATAAGATATTTATTGTATAAAAATATTATTTTAAAATATTTTTCATTGATATATCATTAAAACTACACTTTAATGGGATTGTAAAATTAGTACGAGTTATATTTCCTTTTTATAAAGAATGTATATGATCTTGATAAATAAATATGTGAGCGTTTTTAGTGAATATGAGGAATTTTTCAAATGATGATTTTATAAAAAAAATCTTAGACTTAATCACTAAAGTATTTCATATAGGAATTGATATGCTCTAATATCACCTATAGATTATTATAATCAAAAATTATGTGTGAAGGTGAAGTTAATATATTATGAATTATATAAAAATATTTAAGTGTTTAATAAAATACTTGTTATTATAAAATAATTATAAATAAATGTTTCATTTATTTTCACCAAGTATTGATTAAAGAAATTTTTATATAAGATGTAATGATGATTCATAAAAAAAATTATAATTTTATTCATAAATTGATGGCCATATGAATATAAAAGAAATACTAATTTCATATTTTATGTCTAATTAAAATGTTATTATGATAAAATAATTGAATTAAACTAAAAGGTTATTTATTAAAAGAATTAGTCAAATTATTAGGTAGTTTTAACATTTGAATGATCTCAATACTTAAGCATATGTATATTTTAATCTATGTACATAAATTAATTAATTAGACAATTAATGATAAATTAAAAGAGAATTTTAAAAATTAATTTATCTAATTATTTTAAATTATAATTCATATTTATTATTAACATATTATGATCATATCGAATCATACACATAAGAACAATTGATAATTGAAAAAATATAATGTAAAAATCAAGTAAATTTTGATTAAAAGATTTAAGAAACTTATAAAATTAAATATATGATATTTAAAAATATAAAGATTAAAGTGTAATTTATTAAAAATTAACACAAAGTCACTTAGAAAAATCTAAAATTAAAATTATTATAAATATTCATAAGATAGTCAAATAATGCATATTTAATAGATTATATTACTAACTTCATGCTTTCTCTTTTAAAAGGATTATAAATTATGATAATTATTTTCTCTTTGTTTATTTGAATTACCATTTGTGACATATAATAGTAGATAGTGGTGATTTATGATAATCTATAAATAAATCTATAATATATAATATAGTTTTATTTTTCTTTTTGAATGTTAAGTTGTATATTTATAAAATTATCTACAATATATAAGGTCATAAATATGGTAACCCACTAATTATGCAAAAATGTAAAAAAATATATATAATTACTTATGTTTAACTCCTCATATATAGTAAAAGTCACTCTCTTATAACCATGCCACTAACTCTGTATAAAGAGTCTTACCTTGTTTTGCTAAGACATCAACAAATTGATTGTATCCCAAGACTAAAAGACAAACAAAAATTGATCATTAGTTCTAATAGTGATCTTATGAAACATTAATGCAAATTTCTAAAGTCTTGTATCCTTGTTATTGATCCATGCAATTACAGTTTAGAAGTCACTCTCATTAATAAGTGAAGACCCCTTCACTATATTCCCAGACTCCATAGGCATATTATCTTTCATATAATAAGTAACTCTACCTCATTAATGCTAATAACCTTAATTGCTTTGAAAAATAGACACATAACCTTCTCGTCATCCCTTCGCAACACTCCTCTTATGCTAACCTTCCTACCTTCGCTCACCATCACTACATTTATGTTGAATTTGAAAGCACCGTATGGAATTGTAACCAACATCATATCTCACAGTTACACCTTTACCTTTCTTATAAGACGAACACCTTTCAAGTTCAACAAAAACTTATCAAACATAAAGTGATAGTGTGGCCACTTCACCCTTGACCACTATTATAACCTAACTCAGATTAGATCACATGTTCTTTCAATAAAAAAACTCTTACCCATAAAAATGTATTCATCCCTTCCTAACAAAATAAACTATGCAATTACATAAAATTTTATCATTTAAATCTCCTTTGATGTGTAAACGTGACCTAATTTACATCAGAACTCTCATGCCTCCTAAATTAAGCCTACATTAACCCATAAGATGCCTTACTACTCTAAACACGTGTGCCAAACAACCTATGTAAGGTCATAGTATAAGAATAAATAAGTTGTTAACTCAATTCCTATAGAACATATAAGCATGTGGCATTTTAATCAAGCCCTCTTATCAAATGCAACCTCACTTTGACAGGGAGATAATCAAGTAACATTTACACCTAAACACCTCCACCTTAGGCAAAGCTAAACTTAGTCAAATATCAGTTATCCTTTCCTCATCTAAATCATGGTGATTATTTAGGAAATCGTGTAAAGGCCACACCAAAAACTACCCATCTTTCTCCTTATGCTATATAAATCTATCATTCTTCCCTTGTATTAGTTAATAAACTAAAATAAAAATCATAAACTTAGTAATCAAATCCTTCAACCACTCAAACAGATCCCAATACCACTAAATTTTCCATCTCTAACAATCATGCTCTCAATCACCAAAACTATTCACTAGGCTTTCCTTCTTTACTGACAATGTAAAAAACCTTAAAAACCATATTACCAAAAGAGAATCACCCAACCATAGTTGGTTCTAAAAGTCCACTTTCCCATCATTTCTAATGAGAAAACTATAATGAGACTTAATTGTTACCGTCTCCTTATCCTTCTTATATTATAGTTAACATATACTTTACCAAATTGAAGACATTTGTTGTTATCCCAAGGTCTACTACCATGGCCGCAATCGATATCATGCTTTAAAGATCTTGACCTAATAAGCATCACTTGCATTTTTCCCCCTTTATAACCACTTCAACAATAACCTGAGATTGGTATCTCTTAAATTATCAATCCCTAGCTTACCTTACTTTTTTTGTTGACATACAAGATTCCAACCAACTAAATGTATTTGCCTTCTACCTTTATTTTCTCTATATAAAAATGATCTTTATATCCATTTAAGTTGATTCTTTACACTTCTCAACGTCTTAAACAAGAACATAAAGTATACAAATAAAGATCTTAAATAGGCCTTTAAAAGAACCAATTATCTGACTTTTGATAAAAATCCTGCTTTCTATTTGGTTAGTCTTTTCTAATTTCTTGACCACCGGATCCCATAAGCCTCTCACTTGTGGGTTCACACCTAATGGAAAACCTAAATATTGCAGTGGTAAGGACCCAACATTACAACACCAAAAACTGGCCCATCGTTATAACTGCATTTTGCATACCTCGAATATATATAAAATTGTCTTCACAAGGTTCATTCTTTGCCCTAAATAGCACTAAAAGCATCGAAATAACGTCTTGTAGTTTTGTATTGACTAGTCATCCACTTGACTAAATATTATGATATCATCAGTAAACTACAAGTGTATTAGCTTAACATCTCACCTAATTGAAATACCTTTAATAAAGCCTACTTGTAAAACCCTTTTGAAGATTAAGTTAAGTCCTTTAATAACCAAAAGAAACAAAAAGGTGAAAGTGGATTCTTTTGTTACAATCCTTTAGCTATCCTAAATTGTTATGTCATGTTACCATTAGCAAGAATGAACACTATTAGTGTAGACATGCACTCTCATATCCATTATTTCTAATGGCTTCTAAATGCATAAGTCTCATAACATTGGCTTAAAAAGTCCACTTAATTGTATCATAAGTTTTTCAAAATCAATTTTTATTTGCCATTAAAACTCTATCAAATATATTACACTTTTTCACAAAGATAGTCTACAACTCCCTTACAACCTTATTAATTACCAATCTAAGTTTGCCAGTTTAAACCTTTGCAAGTATCTTGTAAATGCAACCAACTAATGAAACGGGGTAAAACTAATTAAATTCCACCACACCATTAACTTTTGGAATTAACACTATAAAAGTAGAAGTTAGTGCCTTACATAGCTTATTATTGATGTAAAAGTCATTAAAGAACTCTATAACATTTTTTTCCGCTACCCTTCAATAATGCTTAATGAAATTGAGGTTAAAACCATCTGAGCCTATAATTATATTACCATTACAATCTTTAATGGTCTCTAATACAGTGTTAATGATGGACTCTCCAAAACAAATTATCCACTCTACCTACCTTATGGAAAAAATCTCATCCATCGTTAGGTTTAGCTCAATGGATATTGTTAATAAATCCTTGAATTTGTGCAAAACCATATCTTTCACTTCTTGCGATTCATAAATGATTTTATTACCTATAGCGAAGACATCAAACCAATTTTTTTTCTCTTATTTGATGCTTAAATATGGAAGAATTTTGAGTTTTGATCACCATTTTTTAACCACCATAGCCAAGATTTTTTATACCACTCTTTTTTATTTTTTTCATTGCCTCCTAATAATCCATAGGTTCCTTTAATAAATTTACCTACTTAACCTCTGATAGTGGTTGTATCTCCTATTTTTAACCAGTTGCTTAATTCTTAATTCCATGTCTTTGACTTGTTTTTAATACTTCAAATGTTCCTGCCTACTTTAAGACATAAGAAAGTTTTTCATAACCTACAATCTACCTCCTATGATGTACCTTAAAAGGCTTGGAATTGAGGTTTGTGCTCAGAGTGCCTCCACATCCTTACTTAGTTACTGATCATCCATCCAATGATTAAAGTATTAAAAGGAAAAAGGTAACCAATAACAATCTCGAACACTTAAACAAACCCCTAAAATAATTGAAGAAAACACATTACACACCATATTGTGTATGATTTGGTATTGCTTGTAACCATGTAGCCTCAACAAGAAATTTATCCACCCGACTCATAGATAAAACCTTTCATAGATTACTTTAGTACCACAATTTTCTTGACAACAACATCCTTCCCACTAACATAATAAACCTTTTAGCTAATAATTTATTCTATAATTAGAATACAAATTCGTCTTAGTAGGTTACCAACCCCTTACTTCCCTTATAGAATCCCTAGACTTCAGCCACACTTTTTAAACCCTCATTGCTTTTTTAACATAGCTTCTATAGAGTGTTATAATTTAATTCCTTGCATAAACAAAATGTTCAAGTCGATACGATGTATCCATTTATGTACTACCCTTCCTTTAGTTAACTTTCCCAACCTTTTCACATTAATTATATACACAATCATAATTGCTCACCAAACCCTTAATAATGTGGACAGTGCACCTTTCTCGCTGCCCCTTATTCCTCTAACATTAGTTAATAAAGAATTACCTCCTCTTTCACTTTCCTTGTCAAGCCAATAGTCTTGCCTAACTCCAATGCCTATAATAGCACTCGTCGCATGACCATATTGCACACTTACAAATTATACTTGTATGATTGCTAACAATTTGACTGATTGCATTACTAAAAAAATGTACATAAGTTGATATGAAAACAAAAATGAGATGCCTAAATGAATAAATGCACATGTGAGTTTGTTAATGAATTAGCCAGCTATTCCATAATTGAAATCATTTTGTTCCAACTCAAGGTAACCAATATGATATGTCCTAAAGCCAAAAAAAAAAAAAATCTATGATATGTCCTAATTTTCTACATGGGCACATGAAAATATTTTCTCAAACTAATTTTACATTTAAGCTATGTGCAAATATTGTTATTTTATTCAAACGATATAAATTAGTTTATGATTGCAAAGGATTTTAATAATTTATCATATATAGTATGTCATTTTTATCTAATTTGAATAAATGTTTTAATTTTTAATATTTTTTTAGTCAAATATTGGTTATTCTATTTTAGAGAAATCTTGTGGAGTTTTGCATTAAAAATATTTTTAGTAAAAACAATAAAGATATATGTATGTTATCATAGTATTATGAGTGATTGAAACATTAAGACTATATACATATATTGATATAAGACTTTATGTTATATGGGACTGATGTAGAAGTAAAGAACAATTTACTATCATAATATTGAAAAATCTAAATCCAGTTGTATTTAAATAATATATATATATATATACACACACACAATAAGACCAATAAAAAGAAAATATAAATGGTTAAAGGGGAAAAAAGTATATAGGATTGGTGTAGAAATAAAAGAGTTTCACATGATAAATTAATTTTTAATATTCACGTCAAAACACCTCATCAAAAATGAAACTATTTTATTTCCAAGCTAACATCTCTCAATCTTGTACTTATACCTTCTTCTCATTGTCTTCATCGCTGCAAAATGCAAACCTCCTCGTTTCATCTTGTTCACTAAAATGATGCATCAAGTCAAAGCAATCCTAAAAGATAATAATTTTCTTTTTATTTATATATATTGAGTAAAGAATGATTTGGAACGAAATTTCTTTTTAAGTGCAAGTGTATAGAATTTTAGATTTTATATTCTAAAAAATATAACCAAGCAAACAATGAATTTGTACAAAATACTAAAACTAACACTTTCTTCAAAGTGACTTCCTCATAGTAAATTTGTTCAATTGCTTTATTGTTTCAATGTAAGCCTAATTGAGAATTGGTATTCTTGAACAAATCAAAAGCAAAGATAGTATTAGTTGAGTACGCTTTACATTTAACTATATTAAAGCAAAAACCACTCAAGTCGTTGCAAGTATTGTTTTTGTTTTTGTACGAGAGAAATTGAATATATAAAATTAAATTGATTACCTTTGTATTAGAGTTTTGGAATCTAAAGAATTGTAGTGTCCACTCATACAAATTATGACTAAAATGAATTACTTTCAAGTATATGCATGTATTGAAGATATTGGCTAGATTAGATACTAAAATGAGTTATAAAAAATAATAATAAAAAAGTAAATCACCTTACATGCTTGTGCATAGAATTAAATATATTATATATGGATTTAGAGTGTTGACAAACATGTAATTAGGTAATTCTTAATGATGTCCCTTTTTGTTTTTGGGGGATAATTTAACGTTGTCCTTATATTAAACTCTATAAAATAAACTTGTTTTTTCTGCCATTGGTAACAGTGATTATTTTTTTTTTGGTTGTTTTTTTGTTTCAATTAATCAAAGAGAGTTGAATCTAAATTATTTGAAACATCGAATATTAAAAGAAATTTGTCATCCAACAACAATGTAAAAGGATTTGATTGCTTTTACCCAACTTACAGTAAATTCGTCGTCCTTATTTTAGAGTTGAAATTGGTGAAGACAAAAAATGATGGTTTAATTGTTACAAGGGTCCCACTCAGTTGGACAATAATACGAATATTTTGTTACTTTTTTTTTTTATGTCCCATTCGATTCGTTCAATTATTATGGATAACGTGGATTATTGTTTCACCTAATAATTTTTTATTTTTGTTTTTTGTTTTTTTTTTTGGGCTTCATGGGGTTCCTAATAAAAATCTCAACGAAAATCTATGGGCCCTGAAAATCAAGTCATTCTGTAAAGGGCCCACCAAAATGGTTGTCAAAAGTTGTAACAAACCCGTGAGAAGATTTGGTTTGAATTTAAACCGACCCAAGCGAGCCGGTTCAATTTGCCCCCGCCTCTTTTCTCCCCCACCTAAAAAGGTTCCAATTAGGGTTTGGAACATCAAATTTATAGCTCAAATCAAATCTCTCTTTCCGCCAGCGTTCACCCTCCTCCTCCCGCCCCTCTGCACAAGAAAAAAAAAAAAAATGGTGAAAAAGAAACACAAGAAGCCGGAAACAACCACCGTATACGAGAACGACGCCGTCTCAGCTCCCTCCAACGTGTTCAAATCCCTGTTCGGCGACGTTGAGATAGACGCCGCCGTCCCGTCCCTATTCACCGACAGCAATCCTTTCAAAAGGAAACCCCAAGACTCTGAATCGAATGAAAGGCCTGAAAATGGGGCCGTTGAAGTTCCTGTTCTTGATGAGATGAAGAAGAGGAAGCGAGACAAAGGAAAAGCCCCGTTTCTCGATGAAGAAGAACCCGCAGAGGTCCCTTTGGTTTCCAAGAAAGTGAAAACCCTAATTTCCGAAAATGGGGGGAAAAATTCTGATGCGGTCATCGAGAATGGCAGTAACAAGAAGAGAAAGAAGAGGAAAAGAGATGAGATTGAGAGAGAGTACGAGGCCCAAAAGTATGGCGCTGTGCCTGAGAATTCGGAGAACCCGGTTGTTGCTGTAGGAGAGAAGAGGAAAAGGCCAGATAATGCGGCGGATGTGTTGGTTCTGAAGGAAGGCGAGGGGGAGGGTTTTGATGATGAGAGTAAGCTCTTGAGGACCGTGTTTGTGGGAAACTTGCCTTTGAAGGTTAAGAAGAAGGCGCTTGTACGGGAGTTTAGCCAGTTTGGGGAGGTTGAGTCTGTGAGGATTCGGTCCGTCCCCATCGTGGATGTGGGTAGTCGTTTAAGTTTGCTTATGATGGTTTTAGATTTTGAAAGGATTGGAAACTGTATTCTTTCTCGATTCTATTTGTTCCTTTTGGCCCCTGTTTGGTGTCTGTATTGTGTTTTGATGGTTTACTTGTTTTTGTTTGGGCAGACTAAGATTCCAAAAAAGGGAGCCATCATGCTGAAGAAAATTAATGAAGCTATTGACAGGTGTGACTTGATTTGAATTTTGCAATATTTGTAAATGCTTATAGTGTAAGCTTTTCTGGGGGTATGCCAATGAATTACCACCAGTTAAGTTTCTTGTCTTGGTGTTCTCTCTCTCTCTCTCTCTGTTTTTTTTTTTTTGGATATAAGTACTTGTTTTCATGTTGTTAACCATAGACTTGCTACGCTCCCTCTTTCCTCGCTTATGATTCATTGGAAAATTTGAGTTTTACTGTCCATAATCATTATGTATCTCTCCTAATTCTTGTTCTGGGGATAATTAGTGATCAACTTTTGCTTGCCCCGGTCTACCATTAAACTGTATATATGTTTGTTAAGAGAAAAGCTGTGGGAAATATTACATTTAGATTAAGAGGTTGCATTTTTCACTATTCACAAAATTAATGTTTCTAAAAATGTTGCAATCAAATTTTCACCTTGACTTTAGACATAAATCAATTGAGGATAAAATATCAATTTGATCATTGATGTGACATTTTTCTCTACAAAATTGCAGTTTAGTCAGTGTTCCGTACTTATGATTGAGAATTATATCCCCAAACAATAGCCTAGATGGCAGGAATTTTATGTTTTTGGTGAGGGCTTCCTTTCATCTTGGTGTGGACTGTCTTTCTTGCTAATGCTTTGTATGGATGTCTAATTATTTTCTATTTTGGTAGTTGCAGTACTTGTTAACAAATGCCATGTAAATGTTGCAGTGTCCATGCTTATATTGTTTTTAAAACAGAGCAATCTGCTGAGGCTTCTCTAGCCCATAATATGGCTGTGGTATGCTATTCTGAACTTCACTTAAAAGATTTTTAATTTTTGTCCCTGCACACGCTCATGGGCACCCACACAGACAGAGACAAAGAGTTGAACCTGACAAATTTGTTGTGGTGAAGGCAGTATTGATAAGTCTTTTCTTCTTGTGAATATAGGTTGCAGGGAATCATATTCGTGTTGACCAGGCCTGTCCACCTCGTAAGAAGTTGAAGGGGGGAAATGCTGCAGTTTATGATAACAAAAGGACCATTTTTGCGGGTAACCTCCCATTTGATGTAAAGGTAATTCACTTTCGAAGGTTTTTCTGCATCAATGCTCTCCCTTGGATCTGTTGTTATGTGTTGTTATCACTAATTGATGCTATGGTCATTGTTTTCAATTCAATCTTTTTAGCAAGGATGTCAATATATTTCTGTGCAGGATGAAGAACTTTATCAGCTTTTCTCTGGTATCAAAGATCTTGAATCCAGCGTTGAAGCTGTTCGGGTTATTAGGCATCCCCATATGGGTATGGGAAAGGGTATCGCCTATGTATTGTTTCAATCAAGGGTACGGCAAATGCTCATTTGTTAATTTAACTGAGATTGGAATCTTTCCACTGTGACATACAAAAAGATTGCATGTTTTTAAACTAAAATAGATCCGAGTAGTACGGTGTTTTCTTTTCATGGCATTTTTAAATATCACTTGAGCTTGAAAGCTTGTAGGGATGTGCATTGGGGTCCCCTTCTACTACTGAACTGCAAGGCCAGCTTTCTGTAGATACTATAATTAGGATATGAGCAACCTGCCGTGGTAGAAGCACGTGAACTATGTTGGTATATGGTTTCTGGGCCTAACATTCTTCAGTGCCTTTGTACATTTAATTGTAAGGAACTCAATCATGGACCATTTTTCAACCAGCGTACCTTGTGCATGCATCTAAACTGGAAATGGCTTGATTTTTTCTGTTTATGGATGTGTGCAGCATTGCTTGTCTGCTCATTGTGTTTTGATCTCTAATTCTGTTTTAGTGGAACCCAAATTTTTAGTCTATGCCACATCAAAAGAATTAGGGTTGCTATCAGATTTTCTCACATTAAAACCAAGTTATAGAATGATCCAACTGTCCTCTTCTCTTGTTATTGAGCTACCGTCTGCTCTGTTATCTTGACTGATATCTGCACGTGGTTTGCAGGAGGCTGCAAATTTGGCAATCAAGAAACGGAACTTGAAATTGCGAGACAGGGAGCTGAGGCTTTTCCGTGCCAGAAAGGATTCTACCCGATCCGAGAGAAAGACTCCATTACCTGCAGAGATAGCTAAGTCTCCAAGCAAGAGGTTGGCAGTGGGTTCAAGGACTCATGAGAACAAAAGTTTATCTAATACAAGGGGTGCTTTGACTTACCAAGGCTTGCGCGCTAGCAAATCTGGTGTCCGGAAGAAAGCCCACGTGAAACGCAATGGTGCAGCCATTAAGACGAACTCTAAGAGCCAGAGGGGAGAGAAACAACGGGCAGGAAAAAGACCAGCTGTTGCCGCAAGAAAGGAGAAGGCAAAAGCACTCAAGGAAGGGGGTGCTTCGGCTCAAGCAGGCAAAAAACGCAAGCTCGATAGCCGGACACCAGGCAGTTTCAATAGGAAGAAGAAAGCCAAGAAATTTTAAGTCGGAATTAGGAACACTAACCAAAGATGTCTGTCCTGTGTGGCCAGTGCAACCAGCACAGGCAAAATGTCACCGCAGATGTAATCTTAGTTTGTCTATTAAATCCTACCCGAGGACTCTGATAACAGGAGGATAAAGCCCTACCAAATAAATACCCGAATTTTATAAGTTATTTTATTTTTTATTCAAAGATGTACTAGTTTTTCTCCTAAATAGTGTAAAATTGCAATTTGCAAGATGGAATTTCTCAAAATCCGAAGTCTTATTATCAGTAATTTATTTTAAGCCAAAAGATAAATATTTACATTCAGTATTTGTAAAAGAATTTAAATTTTATAATAACATTTAAATTAACCATTTGGAGAATATATTACCGATTTTAAAGACTTTATTTTTTAGGAGGAAGGGGAGTGTGGGTGGGAAGTGTCGTAAGCTTTTAGTTTACTGGTATTTCAATTTTAAATAAAAAAACGTGTGGTATAATTATCTGCTACACCTTAATACCAACGAGATAAAAACTAGTAGATAAAGATACTGCTGTTATAAAAATTTTAAAAATATGTTTTAAAATATATATTTATTATCATTAGATTTATTTAATGTATAAATTTATTATATTTGTTAAAAAAATTTTATTTTTATTTTATTTAAATAAAAAGATTACATTACAAATATTTTTTAAAAACTCAAAAAATGAATTAGAAAAAAATTTTTCATTCTAGAAAAAAATAAATATATAAAAAATTGTTAAGATAAATTAAATAAGTTATAATATGTACTATATAATTATTAAGTAAATTACCCATGTTACGTGAGTTTTATAAGTTATTTTATTTTTTACTAGTTTTTCTTCTGAGTAGTGTGAAATTACAATTTGCAAGATGGAATCTCCCAAAAAATTTCTTTCTAGGAAAACAAAATGAAAAAAAAGACTTAGATTTTATTTTTAAGAAAACATTAAATCTAAAAATATTAAAAATTTTAGGACTTTTTATATAAATTATTTCTTATTTTTTATTTTTTTAATTGTGAGATTTTTATTCCATAAATTTTAAATATATAAAAAATCAGTTAAAATAAATTACATAAGTTGTAATATGCACTATATAATCATTAAGTAAATTATATATATATATATATATTGAAAATTTTATTTTATTAAAATTTTTATAAAAATTATCAATTTAATGTCCAATGTTACATAATTAATAATCTTTTTTATATAATTTTCAATCGTCTTTTGTCTTTTTTCCCTCTGTTTTGATCGGTTTGCAAAAGTTTTTATTATTATTTTTTTTTGGGTGGTCTAAAAGGTTACGTACTGGGGGGTCTTCGCCAGTGGAAAAAGGCCCATTATTTATATCAAAGAACTTCCCATCCCAAACGACACCGTTTACGTGTCCAACGGACTGAAAACTGATGCAACGGGCTTTCAATTTTGAGCGCCAATTTAGACAAACCCTGTTCTCCTGCAATAGCTGGCATTGGAAGACCAACAACGTAAATTTGACGCTAACACGATCATCTATAAAAGAGGGACTCCAGACATAACATTTGTCTTCATGTCTCTTTCAAGAAAATCGCTCTTCACCTCTCCAAAAATTTCTTCTCTAATTCGCTTCAATTCGCTCGCTCGATTTGTTAAAGCTTTCCCTAATTCTTTTCTCGCCAAACAAGAAAGATGGCTGCAGTAGCCCCCAGAGGATACCCAAGAAAAAGATCGTTCTACAACCCACATGGAGCAGCGTCCCACACAAAGAAGCCCAACCCAGCAGTTTGTGCCTACTGGCTTGCTGGGACTTGCAGGCGCAGCCCTTGTACTTTCTTGCACCCACAACCCCCAGCTTCGCGACCCTTCTCTGTTTCGAAACCTCCCGTTGGTGCGAAAAGGCAGCGGCGCCAATCTGTTTGCCGACAATGGGCTTCTGGAAATTGTGCTCTCGGTGATAAATACTGCCGATTCTGGCATTCCTGGTGTCGGAGTGAGGACAAGAAGTTTTCTTTGTTGGCCAGGCTTGATGGGCACAAGAAAGGGGTCACCGGTATAGGCCTTCCTGTTGGTTCTGATACGCTTTATTCCGGTGCTAGCGATGGGACCCTGAGGGTTTGGGACTGCCACAGTGGCCAGTGCAGTCGTGTGATCAATCTTGGTGCTGAAATTGGATGCTTGATCACCGAGGGTTCCTGGGTATTCGTTGGATTGCCCGATCTTGTCAAGGGATGGCGCCTTGATGATGGTGGAGATGTTTGCTGCGGGGGAGGCAATGAATTTAGTCTAGGAGGACCTGTAGGCCAAGTCTATGCGATGGCTACTCACAATGATATATTGTTCGCTGGGGCGCAGGATGGTGATATCTTGGCTTGGAGATGCAGTTTTCCCCGCGGAACAGCCGATATTTCCTTTGATCCTGTCACGTCCCTCGAAGGCCACACCAAGGCAGTAACAACCATGACCGTTGGGGCGGAAAGATTGTACTCAGGTTCCATGGATTGCAGGGTTAGAGTTTGGGATCTTGAGAAATTTCAATGCTTGCACGCACTGAAAGGGCACGATGACACGGTTACATCCCTTCTCTGCTGGGACCATTTTCTGCTGACCTCCTCATTGGATTGCAGAGTTCAGATTTGGGCTGCCACCGAAAGAGGCACCCTGGAAGTAGTTTACACCCACAAGGAAGAAGAAGGAATTCTTGGACTGTTTGGAATGGGGGATGCAGAAGACAACCCAGTCCTCTATTGCTCTTGTACTGACAACTCGGTCCGCCTTTACGACTTGCCATCATTCAATGAGAAGGGAAAGATTTTTGCAACGAAAGAAGTTAGTGCAATTCAGCAAGGCCCCGGCGGCCTGTTCTTTACTGGAGATTGGAACGGTGTGGTGAGTGTGTGGAAATGGTCGGACAAGCTAGGCGAAGCAGCTCTTTGAAGGACAATAATTTGTATGACAAATTGCCTTGCAATGGATGAGTGTCTCGTAGTTTTCTTAGTCAGGTTGTGGAAATCATTAAAATTGTATATTCCGGAATACAATTTTTGTAGTTTGTCTCAAGAAATGTAAAGGTCTTATTCTTCAGAATATTTGAGATTTATGAATTTGTAACTGTCAGCCATTCATTGCCATCCGTCCTGCTGAATTTGCTTTGTAACTTGAGACTGGAGTTAATAACACGCATGTCGTCTGCACTAGCTTACAGTAAAACCCAGCAAATTGGCCCTTCAAAGAATACAGAATACATGCTTCTAAAGCAGCCAACATTAATGAACTAACTAGGCTGAATTGTTTTACTAGAATATCCTAGGCTATTGCAAGCGAAATTGTCTTCATTCGTACTCATTTTCGGATATGTAACCAAAAAACCCATTATCTAAAATTAATCGGTTTCAATCAAACCAAGCAGATTGGTGCAATGCATATTGTGAGAAGTAAGAAATGATTACCGAGAGGAGATAAGTACCAGGGTCACCATGTCCAAGCATACCATTTTTATCTTTTGTGTTGAGGGCAGGAATACATTAAACGACAACAATACGCACAATGGCCTATCATCAAAGGGAGGTCTAGCACTGAAACAGAAATAAAATTGGGAATCACCCCGCACTCCATCCAAATAACGTCCAACAGCCAATATGATACACGATGAACCACCTTGCTCATACCATTATTATATACAATGTCTGCAGCGTCAGCAATTAAACCTACAAAGAGCAACGGCAAACTGCCAGATGTTGCATTGACATAAAGCTAATCTGTACAACTATGTACCATAAATGGCTGCTAGGAGGTTAACGGTTTTTATAACAAGCAAGTTCTTCTAGTATTGCACTATGATTGGGTCTGGTTCATTAATGTTGGTGTAATAGACACAACTCTGATAAAAAAACAGTGTAGCAATTTAATTGAAGTCATAAAGGTCCTTTAGTGATTGCAATTCTCCAAGACCTATTCCAGCATGCACAATGACTAGGAAATACGTGTTCAAGCAGAGCAACAGACTTGAAATCTCCAAAGATGGCCCCAACAAGCTGTTGGATGATTCACAACTCTTCTTCTTGTCTCCATTAAGATATAATTTTACATCTTCACTAAAAAATGGATTGGAATTTAAGACATGAAAAGCCACAGATCATAGCTCTGAAAATAGCTCATCAACCTACAAACATTCTAGCATGCTAATAATTCAGAAGTGTCCTGGAACCTCTAGTAATCAGAGTTCTCCACCACTCTCACTCTCCACACTTTATGCTAATACCATCAAATGACTGAACTTATGCCCAATACTCATACTGCTGCTAGCCAAATTGATTCAAATACCATAATTGAAATAACCTGAGAGTCAATGTACAGTAACTTAACAGCAATGTAAGCAGCTGGAATAAGTCCAACAAATGTTGCTAGGAAGAAAATATGATAGGGCACATCAACTATTGGTGAAGCACAATTTGGTAAAGTTGGGGTTAAGCATGTAGTTCAACAACTGTTCTTTTCTTCTAGCTACCTGAGAGCAGAAAGCAAAGTATTTATCCCATGATGCCAGCAGATACAACCAAAGATCATCATAAGAATCCTGGTTCACCTGTGATTGGAAGAATCTCAACTTGTCTGGTCAAAGAGAGAAGACAAGTGGCTGCCCAATCAGTTTTGACAGGAAATAGCAAGAAGAAGCACCAGCAGTGGCAGCAAACACCACCAGTGCTACACTTTTGACTCCAAAGAGAGCTCCAGCAAGCAATGGGATAAAAACAGTCCCAGGAATCATAAAAGTCTGCATGAAAATGTAGACCACGCAATATCCCACCAAAACTTGAGCAGTATAGTTGTTGGTGTAGCTCTCAAGGTGATCCCTACAAGAAAAAGCAACCCACACTATGCTTTAACCATAGGCCCAGTAAGCAATAAATTGTGGAAAGTTGAAGAAAGGCAATGATAAAAAAACCAAAAAAACGTTGAGAAAATATACAGCCAGACTAAAAATAATTGCATCAGTCAACAGATATAAGTCAGTTGTCACTCAAAGTGGATTGTCAGCCAATCCTACAGATGTCTCTGCCACAAAAACTAATTCGTTATACAGAAAAATGAAATTCTCTGATTTTAAAAAGCATTGCACTTGTCCTTGTCAAAGCCAAATTAACTCGATCATTTCTCCATGTCATGTCTGAACAATCCTCAACGATACCAATCTTATTGTCAAAGCTACCCGATAAATTGCCTTGAGCCTACCCCCATTACCTAAAAGATAACTCCAGTTGCCATGATTACCCACCAAAACTGTCACCACTCCATTTGCAAAGATGAGTCTGACTCAATCATCCAGTGGCAGTAAAAGGCCTTGTCATGAGCATTCCAAGTTTTCAACTATAATTCTATACCCAACCTTTCTAGTGGTCATCAAATATCATATATATGACTAAAGATACTCCCTTTTAAAAACAACCACGTAATTATGGATTTTTTTCCAATTACTCCCTTCTTGGCAACTCTTTGCTGCAGTTCATCTCCTTTACATTGCACGCTGTCTCCATAATCCACAAAACAGACATGTTCCTTCCAAGCAGAAAATCATGACATACAATTGACAAAGATGGTCAAAAATACTTCTGACTAGGCCAAGTTCCTCCATCCAGGAAGCTAAAATAGATTGTTAGTATAAGATATAACAGAAAAAATACTTACGAAAAAAAAAGATCTACCAAAAAAAATTCTTAGATCCTCCATTTATTTTTGCTGCAGTGCAATAAGTGCTACAAGAAAGTTGCATGCAGATCATTCACACTGCATCCGTTACAAGCACAAACTAAACTCACTTTTCAATTGAATAATAATAATAAAAATAAGTGATTTACTTCAATTAAGTAATTGGGATAAAGAAGTATAAACAGACTCCCTTTTAGTTCAAAAGAAATAGATCTCTGATAAAAAGGTTTGACACAGTCACACGGGTACTATAATAAACTCTTTGTGGTACCATACAAAATGATGAAGCAAATTCAGCTCGGCGTTAATGTCTACAACAAAAATATCAAATCAGCAGAATAATGTGGATGGAATTTCTTTCGAAAGAAAACATTTTCCAGGAAAAGACAAAAAAATTTCCCTCAGGAAGACTGAATTTTATATTTAAACACCCCTGAAAGGACTTTAAAAGAAGTCAATTCAAATAAACTCTAAAAACCCACTCAAACATAATCTTTCCTCAGATTCTTCAACCACAAAATCTAGATCATTTTTTATTTTTTTTTGTAATCCTTCACATGGGATACACAAAAACACCCAATTCTAAAAACAGTTTAAAAAAAAAAGACAAAACTGAGAATTTGAAGATCTCCAAGGTTACGAGGAAGTTTGAGGTGGCTATAATCAGAAGGGGGCATGGTGAGGTAAAAATCCTAAAGGCCCGGCACGAATCCCAATATGACAGTGGAAGCCACCATGACCTCCCAAAAGTTCAAGGGAAACCCTTCGAACCCTACCTTTCCGTTCTTCGCTTCCTCTTCCCTCCTTTCTCCTCCTCTCCTCCGCTCCACTCTTTCTCTCAATTTTCCTTTTGTTTTATCACCTTTTTTTCTCTTGAGAAAGAGGGTGAGTTGGGACAGAGAAATGGGAGGCCAAAGCTTTGAGCTTTCTTTGCTCTTGGGACACGTCTCCCCTTCTCTCTCTCTTTCTCTTATTTCTCTTCTTATTGGCATTTATTGTTGTCTGTGTTATGGAGAGAGGTAGATGAAAGGAGGGAGATTATTAACTAATCAAAAATGAAATGCAAGCAACAAAAAAGTACGGGTTTGAAATTAAATTTTATGGACTTCTATTATTTGCACTCATATTAAATATTAAATTAGTCTTTTAATTAAAATAAAAAATAGAGATAATATTTTTAAATTTAAAATGTAAAAATTATTGTAAGATATTAAATAAAAATTATTTGGAAAATAAGAGGCAAATTGAAAAATTATGAAAAAAAATAAAAATATATAAATAATAAAAATGAGAGAAATTTTTAAAAAGTTTATAGTATTATCTTAACTCATTTAAATTATATTTGTTCATATTTATAATATTAATTAATATAAACTAAATTTATATAATTCTTAAGAATATTTTGAATTAAACTAATTAAATTCTTTACTTATTAGTTTAACTTAAAAACTAGTTATTAACCACTGACCTTTCTTACCACTTCCTTAACCTTAAGATTCTCAAAATTAAAGTTCAAATGTAAGACTTCATGAATGAAAGGTCCTACCAAGTTACCTTTTTTGACAAAAGATTTGATTAACACACTAATACATATTATTTATATTCTTTTTAATCATGTGGTGCCTAAAAGTTGTCATATGATTCTAACTTAAACTACCTATCATCTCCTACCAAAGCCAATTGTTGAGACATTGGTACCTTTAATCCAGTAGCTTTCTAAGTAGTAGCATATGGAAGATAGGTTACACCATACCTTTAAAAGGTAATTTTAGCTTATAAGCAATGAGTTCAATCTTTTTATCACTTAATATAACCCATATCATTTATATGATAGTTTTAGTTTGACATAAATGCCAATAGAGGTTTGTGAGTTTGGTTAAAGTTTAAGAAAAACTCGATGGTATATACACCATTAGCGTCAGAGCTTAGTGAACAGGATAAAGATGAATGTGAAGAGGGCGATAACATTAGTGGAAGTTATAGAGAGGGGGCTTAGAAAGGGTCGAGGTAGTAGAATAGGTAAAGGAATCCATGGTAGTGAAACTGAGAATGATAGGTAAATTGAAATCTATGAGCAAATAACTAGGGAGGAAGAAAAGGTGACAAAATTTTTTTTAGTATTAAAATGAAAATACCTTTTTTTTTTTTTCAAGGGAAAGTTTACCCTAATATCTATTTGGATTGGGAACAAATAGTAGAATTAATATATGAGTGTCACAACATAATCCAATTTTGTATCATTCGATCCCTCACTTCAAAGCTATTGTTCATTTGATTTTTGTTTACAAGGCACTTCATTCTTTTTTTAAAACTTATCCATTTGCTTATTTAATAGTGATGAGAAAACTTCCCCCTCTTACATAAATTTAGCAAATGACATGACACTTATAGCATGAGCAAACAATGTTGTCAATTGCAATAATGGACTTATATACGAAGCCTAATAAAAAGACATATTCTGAGATGTGTGGTAAATGGTATTATACCACTATTTTGCCAAAGGCAACCACTTTGTCCATTATCAATGTCTTATGAAGCATATGAAGGAAAGGTACCCTTCCAAGCAATGATCGAGGCACTCCAATTGATAATTCGTTTGGGGATGATACATCAAGTTGAGATAAAAAGCTTTTCCTTCCAATTTAAATAGTTTTGGCCAAAAGCATCTTATGAAAATTTTGTTTTTGTCAAATACTATTAATTATGGTAACTTATATAGTATGAATATTTACTCACAAAAAATCTTGGCTAATAAAAGAGTTATGAATAAATGGCAAAGCCTAATGAAATAAGCTGACTTAATATATTAGTTAACCACCATTCATATGACATTATTTCCTTTAAAATAAAGGACTTATTTTATGAAATCCATAGGTACATGACATCATGCTCGCTCTAGTATAAGGAAGGGTTGTCAAAGATTGAGAATGACAAACTTTTATTTTTACATCACTAACATACCGTACAAGCTTACACCTATAATTAAACTTACTTTTCATACTAGTCCACATAAAATGCTATTTGAGCCTAAAATCCATAAGTTCCCTTTGCTATCAACATAGATTCTTCTTTCTTATCATAGAATGCCTTATAAATAATTGTATTTTAAGTCTACAAAACTCCTTCTCAAGGTTACTTAAATTAATAATGGAAATAGCTCATCTCTTTCATAACTTCCTATAATATCTTTCATCTATATTGGTACTACTTTAGTAATAACATGACATTCTATCTTTGTTTGACTAGATAAAGCATCAATTACTCTATTTGTAGCCCTCTTATTGTACTTAATGTAGGATAAAAGTATGAATATGTCAAATAATATTAAATAAGGAAAATTCATGTTCTAATAAAACTTGACGCGGAATGAAAATACAAGAAATAGATAATAAAAGACTAACACTTAATCATACCTTTAATAGAATTTCTAGAATCCATAAGAAGATATAATAATTCTTAAAAAACAAAAATATGATTTGTAGAATTCTATGATTTATTGAATGTGTTAACATATAGGTTTATATGTGTATTTATAACTAAAACTATCTATTTAATTGAAAAAATGCTTTAACATAAATGAAAAAATATTCTAAAATATCTAAATCATTATTATATCCTTTATAAATAGTTTATTGAAGTTTTTAATTATAATATAAAATAAATAAATAAATTACACAATAATAATTGTAATATAATTTATAAAATGATAGTCTTCATAATGTGTCTTATGTTAGACTCTTACACTTAAATGGAACTTATTCTCGAATTAATAATAAGGAATTAACATCTTTTATGCCATAAGAATAAATATTTAGAATAAATTAGTATCTTTAATATAAACCACTAATTGCAAACTATTATGTAAGCAATATCATCTATTTGATAATTTACTTTAAGAAAATCAATATAATAAGATAAAAAATTAATAAAATCTTGAGACTTACAGGTTATAGGTTCATCTTTTCAATTAATAGAATTTACAGACAATAATATAATTATTTGGTCTTTATTGAAATATCTATTAACACAAAAGGAATCATCTTTTTCAATCATTATATAATCATTAACCAATGTTTCTTCTGCTTTTTGAAACATCCCCTTAATTGGTGTTTTATTAAAAATCTTCATGTAAAGAGAAGATAAATTTGTTTCCATGATTTCAATAGGTAAAAAATAAGAATTAAATTGTTTCTTTAACTTTTCTAAAATTTCATTAAACATATTATCATTATAAAATTTTAATAGTAATAAATTTCTCATATTTATCCATAATTGAACTTCAAACTTACCATATTTTAATTGAAAATATGTAATATTATTTCACCATTTATCTGTATTATTTCAAAGTTTAAAATATACAAAAGTCATTTTCTCCTCCTCACAAACATTATTGTATTCGAAATAAGTATCAATTTCTACTAACAAACTCACAAAATCTTTAATGAAAAAGTTTCAATCAAAGAAATAAATATCTTTGAAATTGGAAACACATATACAAACATACTAACTATGAATGATATATTTAATACAAAATTTGTCATATTTATGATCCTATAAAATTACTTTAGGGAGTGTTTTCCCTTTACAATCTTCATCGTTGAATAGATTACCTTAAACCTTATAAGATAACATCAACATAAGTCAAACCTAATCTAATACTATTTAACATAAGATAAAAGCATAGAGATATCAAATGATGTCAAGAAAGACAAATCTAAACTCTGATATCACTTGACATAGAATAAAAGTATAAAAAATAAATAACTAAAGACTAACACTCAATTATACCTTTAACAAAATTTCTAAAATCCACTGAAAGATATAATAATTCTCAATAGAGAAGATTATGATTTGTAAAATTCTATAATTTATAGGATGTGTTAACCCATAGGCTTATATATATATATTTATAACTAAAACTATCTATTTAATTAAGAAAATACTTAACATAAATAAGAAAATATTCTACAATATCTAAATTATTCTTGTCTTTCCTAAAAAAATTACAACATAATTTATAAAATGATTAAAAAAATAGTCTTTATAACGTCTTACATTAGTATTAAATCATGTAATTAATGTTGAGCAATTTAGTAATTTCCTTTTGTCAAACATATGTTAGTAGCCTTTGTCATAATAAGTGTTTTAGACTCTTATGGTTTATCCTTATTTGAAAACATTAGCTTTCAAGATAGTGGCACCATTTACACATGACCATAACTACTATAAGGAACTCCTTTTCATATATAGAAAGCCTTTTACTTCTTGAGGTAAAAGGCTTACTTAAGTAAGATAGAGGGTGACTTTCTTATATAAGAATAACTCCTATACTAACATTACAAGCATTTTTTTTCCTGACATAATTGTTTTGTTAAAGTCTAACAAAGTAAGTAATGAGGCTTAACCCATAGCTTCTCATAAGGTTTCAAATACTTATAAAGCCTTTTGATTTTAATGAACCAATATATTTTTTTTAACAACTTCGTTAAAGGCTTATTGATAATTTCATAGTTCTTAATGAATTTTAGTAATATCTAATTAGCCCTAGGAATTTATGTAGACTTTTAACTATAGTTAGAACTAGTCAAGCCTTTATGGTATCTATTTTAGCTGGATCCATAGAGACACCTTTTGTTGTGATTATATATCCTAAATACTCAATATGAATCTAATCAAATGCATATTTAGAAAACTTAGCAAAGAGCTAATTTTGTTATAAAATACTTAGTACTTCTTTGAGATGTTATTTATATTTATTCACACTTGCACTATATACCAAGATATCATTGAAGAACACTAGGACACATTTGTAGAAAAAAGATAAATGCCTGGTTCATTTATGATTGGATGTTGTATGTGTATTAGTTAATATAAATGACATTACTTGAAATTCATAGTGCCATTTATGAGTTCAAAACATTACTTTTGTAATATCTTCATCCTTCACTCCAATTTAATTGTACTCCACTTCTCATTATGATTCATTGTTACTACATTAGAAACACTAACGACACTAGGCACTATAAATCTAAAGCCTTCCTACTAGCTAGGAAATAATATGTGCTTTATGTTTTGATGAGAATAATGACCGGTTTTGCCCATAAACCTAAACACTTTCAATTTGTTACATCCTAAATTTTTGGTATTTGCATTTATTGAGATCTTTTTAATGTTATTGTCAATGGGTTTCTTAAGAAAGATTTAAACATTAGTTTTTCCATTTCCTTCCTCTTTTTAGTCTTTTATCAAGTCTACTTACTTCTTTGAACATTGATGGCACCAAGAATATCTATCCCTACTTTGACAACCTACACTTACACATTTAATATGTTCCTAAGATTTTTGGTCTAGTTTTGCTAGTTGGGTTACTTATTGGTGATGGTTGAGAGACCATAAGTATTGGCTTTTTTTTAACTTCCCCTTGTTTCCCTTCTAAAGCTTCCATCAACGCTTCTTAAAGTGTTGTAAACTTAAATGCTTCTTTCAATGAGGTGGGTTTGAGCACTTTCACTATTAGGTGGATTTTATCACTTATTTATTTAAAGAAGTTTAAAACAAAGAATGTATTAATTCATGAAGGGTTGCCTACTAATAACAAAGACCTCAGTTCATCAAATTTCTTTTGGTAATCCTTTACAATCCTGGTTTATTGAAGGTTATAAAATTCTCAATGGTGTTAGGCTAAGATGGATGTTCGAATTAGTGATAGAGATCTTTTTCAAATCAATTCCATGTCCCATTGTGTTTGGCCAATATTTAGCCTTAGAACTAGATATCAACCTTTCCATTTAAGTACATAACCATTATTTCCAATCATAATCCTTAACAATATTATAGTAGCAAAAGTAACAGTCATATTTTTGCAACAAGCAACATAGAATCTCACCTTTAAAGAACTATAACTTAAGTTTATGTGGTTTTGATGTCAAATTAATCCCTTTTGAAAAAGGTTTCTTAACTTGGCTATTACTTGTCTTTAAATTTAAGGATTGGATCCTGAAAAAGGGTAAGATTCTTTGAGGTGTTGCTAGAATAAGGCCCTTAAAGAGTGCACCTTTGTCCTTGTACAAAAGCAACTTATAAGAGCTAATTATGTCCATCAATTGCTTCATAGATGCTTCTAGTATTTGTAATAATAGTAATAACACTACTAACACTTGTATCTATATATTGGCATAACTTTAAGTGGTTATAATTTCTCTATAACCTGTCATAATTGCCAATAATGTTTGCATTCTTAATTATCTAAAGTTTTTGAGATGAGTGTTATCTATGAGTTGTGTTTCTTGGCTAAAGTGAAGTAAAGGTTTTTGATACAATATGTAAGCCATAAAAACATAGGGCATTAAAGAAATGAAGAAAAAATCAAGACTTATGATGAAAGAGAGAGAGAAAGAGAGAGATAAAAAGAACAAAAAAGAAAGAGAGTTTGAGGAAATTTAAAGTATTATTCTTTTCATAATTGACTCATAAAAATCATATATCTTTATATTTATACTAGTAAATAATATCAGCCAAAATTATATAATTCTTATAAATATTCTAAATTGCTTTTATTAGATTAGATTGAACTAAAGTAAACTCTTTACGGCTCTATGTCACAGAGTTAGGCTTGGACATGCTTTAACATACCAACCCGCGCGACATTTAGGCAATCTTGCGAGAGAAGATGCTAAGTAAGCCCTAAAGAGTTTGAGTGAACTAGCGAAAGACTTGTGGGAGGCAAGTAATCAAATAAGAAGAACTTGAGAGAGCTAGAAAGAGAGAGCACAAGAGAACTTTGCAAGTGAACCTGTATTAAGAAAGGATTCGTGCTATACAAATGAAATGAGTGACCTATTTATACAACTCAAAAGGACCTAGAAAGGAATATTCTTGGCATATGCAAAGACTATTGTAAATAAGAAATATTCTAGGTATATACATGGATTATTCTAGATATGGTCCCTTTCAGAATTCTTTTCAGTAATTGTGGGATTTTGGGACCTTCTTTGATAGCAAATGGGCTAAGCAGCCCATAAAGGTTTAGTTTTGGCTCGAGTTTGCACCATAAGGATACATGAATGAGCCGGATCAATGTATCCTTGTGACATCCTCCCCTACTTAATTCTGTGACGTCCTCATCACATTTTCAGCCTTAAAGTGCTGAATGTGATCGACAAATTGCCAAAGCTGGTCTTCTTGTTCCCAACTAGCCTCATGGTCTGGCAAAACTTTCCATTTTATTAAGTACTCGGTATAGTTGGGAACCCCTATTTTCCGGATCACTCGGTTAGTAAGGAGGCATTCCACCTCCTTGTTGAATTTGGTGAGCATAGCCGTTGGTGCGCGCTTTGACTTGTTTCGGTTTGGATCCTTTTCGTCTCCATAAAAAGGCTTTAAAAGACTTACATGGAAAACATTGTGGATCTTCATTTTTGGAGGGATTTGGACTTGATAGGTGGCCTTCCCCACATACTTGATGATAGGAAATGGCCCTTCGTACTTCCGTACTAAGCCCTTATGTACCTTGCGTAGAGACTTGAATTAGTTAGGCAGCAACTTCACCATTACCATGTCTCCCGCAGTGTAGTCTTTTGGGCACCGCTTAGCATCAACCCATCTCTTCATCTTCTTTGTTGCTTTGTCAAGGCAAGTCCTTGTTATGTTTGCTTCCTCATGCCATTCCTTTCAAACTTAAAGGTAAACGAGTTGTTGTCAGTGTAGGGAAAGACAATGGCACTTGGCATTAACGGTTATTGTCCCATGACAATCTTAAACAGGCTTTTGGTTGTGGCCTCACTCCTTTGAGTGTTGTATGAGAATTGGGTAGTGTCAAGTAGCTTCGCCCAATCTCACTGGTGAGCACTGATATAGTGCCTCAAGTATTGTTCGAGCAAGGCATTGACTCGCTCAGTTTGACCATCGGTTTGTGGATGGAAGCTTATGAAGAAGTTCGGTTCGGTTCCCAGCAACTTGAATAGCTCGCAACAGAATTTACCTGTAAAGCGGGGATCTCTGTCATTGATTATGCTCTTTGGCATGCCCCATAGCTTTACCACATTCTTGAAAAACAAGCGAGTAGCTTCGTCCACCTTGTAATTAGTAAGGGCTGGAATGAAGGTACCGTATTTGCTGAACCAATCGACTACAACCATGATACTTCCGCATCCCTTGGACTTTGGTTGAACCACCATAAAGTCCATTGAGACACTTTCCCACAGCTTCTCGGGGGTAGGTAATGGCTCAAGTAGGCCTGTTGGTGGCTATTGTTCTACCTTATCTTATTGGCAAACTAAGCATGTCTGCACACAGGCCTCGACATCTGTATGCATATATGGCCAAAAATAATGTTGTTGGATAAGAGCAAGGGTTCGTGCCATACATGGGTGACCAGCCTATAGTGAATCGTGGCATTCCTTGAGAATTTCCTTCTGCAAGTTTCCCCACTTTGGCATAAAGACGCGATTCCTGATCATCGTTAGGACTCCATCATTCACTCAAAATCGACAAGTCTTCTCCTCACTAGCCAATCTCACTAGATTGTTGGCCAGTTTTTCTTGTCCAGTACCTTCCTTGATCCATTCAAGGAGGTTGCTTGTAGGAGTATTAGTAGTAAGAGCTGCTAGTTCTGCCTTCCGATTTAACACATCAGTAACTACATTGGCTTAACCTGGTTTATATTGTAGTGTGTAATCGAATTCTGCTAGGAAGTCTTGCTAATGAGCTTGCTTAGGGCTGAGTTTTTTATGGGTCTAGAAGTAGCTCGTAGCAACATTGTCGGTCATGATCACAAACTTACTTGAGGAGGTAATGTCTCCAAGTACGCAAGCAATGAATGATCTCTTTGTCCTAGATGGTATACTGTCTCTCCATATTGTTCAGCTTGCGACTTTAATAGGCAATAGGATGCCTATCTTGCATCAAAACTCCTCCAATAGCAAATTCGGATGCATTAATATGGACTTCAAAAGGTTTTTTATAGTCCGGTAGTGCCATAACAGGTTCCTCGAAGATTGCTTGCTTTAATCTCTTAAGGGAAGTTTGGTATTCATCCGCCCAATGCCAAGTATGGTTCTTCTTCAACAGGTCAGTCAAGGGTGCAGCTACGATAGAGTATCCCTTGATGAACTGATGATAGTAGTTGACAAGTCCCAGGAAAGATCGCAATTCCAAGACTTTGGTTGAAGGCTCCAATTGTTGGATGGCTCGCACCTTCGTTGAATCCATCAAAAGTCTACCATCCTTGATTTGGTGACTAAGGAAGTCCACCTCTTGCTTGGTGAACGAGTACTTCTCCTTCTTAACGAACAACTCATTCTCCTGTAGAAGTTGGAAGACTTGCTTGAGGTGCACAATGTGCTCCTCAAGTGTGTTGCTGTACACTACGATGTCATCCAAATACACTACCACGAATTTGTCAAGGAAAGGATGTAGTACCTTGTTCATGAGTGTGTAGAAGGTGGTTGGTTCATTGGTGAGGCCAAAGGGCATGACCAAGAACTCGAACACTCTGTAGCATGTCACACAGGTCATCTTTGGCTCATCACCTTATGCTATGGAGACCTGGTAGTAACTTGATTGCAAGTCTAACTTGGTGAAGTATCTCGCCTTCCCAAGTTGGTCGAAGAGATCAGCTATCAAGGGGATCAAATACTTGTTCTTGATAGTGACTTTGTTTGAGGCTCAGTAGTCGATACACATACGAAGCAATCTGTCCTTCTTCTTTTGAAAGAGGACTGGGGCACCGCATGGGGCTTTTGAGGGTCGAATGTAGCCCGACTCAATCAAATTGTAGAGCTACTTCCTTAGTTCAATGAGCTCCGGAGGTGCTATGTGATAAGGAGCCATGGTAGGGGGTTTGGCATTGGGTTTTAGCTCGATGTGGTGATCCACATCTTGCTTCGATCGAAGCTTCTTCGGCAATTTAAAAGGCATCACGTCCTTAAACTTGTTAAGGACAGCCTAAATTGGTTGTCGCAGTGTAGGAGTTGGTGTTGCTACGTCCTCCCCATCGTTTAAATCCCGTATAGTAGCGACATAGCCAAGACCTAACTTGAAACCCCATTTGAATTGCAAGGGCGAGATCATTGATGGTTGAGATCTCTCCTTGCACTTTAAGGGAACTACGCGGATCTTATGGTTGTCGACAACCATAAGAGAATATGAAGCAAGCATAGGAAAAGCTAGAGCTTCGCAAAAGAATGCAAGACCTAACACCACTTTAAAATCATCCATAGGAACAACGGTAAAGTCTAACTTACCAGTCCATTCATGAATTTGGACAGCAAATCTGTGTGCTACGCCTTGGACAGGCCTTGCTTCCAAATTTAACGCTTTGATGGTGCCATTTCGCTTTGTTGGTGTGAGGCCTAGATGTTTAGCCTCTTTCTCGTACATGTAGTTGTGTGTTGCCCTATTGTCTAGCATCACACAAGCTAATTTACCCTCAATGTAAGATTAGTGTACAACAGTCCCTTTTCCTTGGTGACTGTTGGAGAGAGATGCTTCGAGAGATTACCCAATCGTTGGATAGATCCAATTTCAGATTGGGTTTCTTCGTCGGCCTTTTCGGTGTCGAGTATTGCCATCATTGCATTCATTGCTTTGTGTTTGGGGTAGTCCTTTACCCAATGCAGCTCATCACAAATAAAATAGGGTTTAGGAGGATTAGCAAAATTTTGCTTACCCGTAGACTTCTTCTCATGCTTGGGATGGTCATTTAAGGGTCTTTGTTGTCCACCCTCATTGCGACCAAAATCCTGCTTCTTTTACTCGACCTTCTTTCTCCCACTTTTGCCAGAGTTCGGCTTCTTGCTCTTAGAGTGAGCAGAGTAGTCGATGAAGGTTTCAGTAGTGGCAATGACAGCATCTAGGGTCTACACATTAGGCCTCTCCAACTCGAATCTTGCCCAATCCTTCAAGCCATCTTTGAAGTAGAAGAGAAGCTCCTTATCGGACATTTCAATTTCAAGCATAAGGGTAGTAAATTCCTTAATGTAGTCAGAAATACTACCGGTTTAATAAAGGTGTCGTAACTTCCCTCTCGCCTCGTTGTCTCCATTATGAGGGATGAAGTACCTACGCACTTCAGCCTTGAATTGTTCCCAAGTGTCGATGATGCATAAGCCTTTCTCCCGTTTGAAGTGCTTCCATCTCCACCAGAGTTGGGCAGCATCTCTAAGAAAGATTGGGGCGTTGCTGATCTTGGCCAAGTCATCAATAACCCCTATGGCCTCGAAGTACTACTCAAGGCCAAACAAGAAGTTTTCCACAGTAGTGGCATTTCGTGTGTCGTTGTACATGGTAGGTTTCGGGACCTTCAAGCCATGTATTACAGTGGCATTAGTAGTGGCAGTTGTACTAGCAAATGAGTTGTTTCGGCGTAGAGACTCCATCTCCCTATGAAGGTCATGAATCTCTCCTTCAATAAACTCACAAAGGTTAGACATACCTTAATTCAGGAGCGTATCTCTCCCTTAAATGAGTAGCCAAATTCTTCAATCATGACTTTGGCAGCCCGCATGATCTCCGCATTCTCATGGATCAAGTTATCAACTTGATCGCTGAGATCTCCCACAAAGGAGTTTATATCAAGGTCGTTCCTTTCCAAGTTACCAACATGTAAGTCCATGGTTTCCTTTGCTGAAACCTTAGACTTGCCATGTTTGGCTGGTGCACGTTGCTCCTCACGTCCACGAGCTTCTTACTCCATTTGTTGCTCATCGAAAGTGATCTCAACAAATCCTTCCTTACCTACTATATCCACAACTCAAACGAGATCAAAGTAGGAACTAGGATTACCTTACTCTGATATCACCTGTCACGGAGTTAGTCTTGGATGTGCTTTAAACGTACTAACCCGCATGACACTTAGGCAATCTTGTGAGAGAAGATGCTAAGTAAGCCTTGAAGAGTTTAAATGAACCAGCGGAAGACTTATGGGATGTAAGTAATCAAACAAGAAGAACTTGAGAGAGCTAAAGAGAGAGAGAGCATAAGAGAGCTTTGCAAGTGAACCTGTATTAAGAAAGGATTCGTGCTATACAAATGAAATGAGTAGCCTATTTATACAACTCAAAAGAAGGACCTAGAAAGGAATATTCTGGACATATGCAATGACTATTCTAGATAAGGAATATTTTAGGTATATATATGGATTATTCTAGATATGGTCCCTTTAGAATTCTTTTAGGCAATTGTGGGCTTTTGGGACCTTCTTGGATAGCAAATGGGCTAAGCAACCCATAGAGGTTTAGTCTTGGCCTGAGTTTGTACCGTAAGGATACATGAATGGGCCGGATCAATGTATCCTTATGACATTTAGCTCCTAATAACTATGTCTTTACATCATATGATTTACCAAATAGACTTACTGAAAAAACATACTTATTAGACTTAAGATGAAATATTAAATTAATTTAATTTGATTTATGTCATTAATTTATTAATTGATCATAATATGGTTACATTCTTTAAATTTTCTTTTATTTACTAACTTGAATGACAATGTTAGAATTTTGTACATCATGTTATAAAATTTTGCAAGATATAGTCAAATTATATCTTGATTTATGTAGTTTTTTTTTTGTCATGATATGGTCCATATCTTTATTTTAAACTATTAATTTTGTATAATTTTATAGATATATTCAAGTAATTTCTTATTGTAGCTATATAAGACTCTATTATCCTAAATTTTCTCTTATTAATTCCTATGCCATGAGAATAAAATTAATTCAAAATATTAGGAGTTCAAGCCTTAATTCTTTCATTTTTTTTCAAAACATACAATGTTTAATCTTAATATAAAAAATAATATAGTTTTTGCATATATTTTACATATTACAAATTCATGGCAAAAAAGAAATATACTCTTGTTAAAGAAAAAAATCTTTTTCTTAGGTTTAAATGCAAATATAATGATTTGTTTGAAAATGCAATTAAGTTTTATTGTTATGATTCATAAACTAATAGTAATAAAATTTTTTATTATTAAATGCAATTGGGCAATGTCAAGTAACTTTGCCTAGTCTCGCTGATAGGCACTGATATAATATCGTAGGTATTGTTCTAACAAAGCATTGATGCATTCGGTTTAACCATCATTGTGAGGATGGAAGATGGTTGAGAAGTTCAAATTAGTCCTCAATAACTTAAACAACTCACGTCAAAACTTGCTTGTGAAGCGAGGATCTTTATCGCTTACTATGCTTTTAGGTACTCCCTACACCACAACTTTACCACATTCTTGAAGAATAGATGAGTTGTTTCGTTGACTTTGTACTCAGTGGGGGCTGGAATAAAGGTGGCGTACTTGTTGAATTGATTAACAATCACCATGATAGTTCCAAACCTATTAGATTTAGGTAAGGTCACAATGAAGTTTATTGAGACACTTTCCCAAGGTCTTTCAGCAATTAGTAGTGGCTCAAGTTGATCGGTAGGGTGTTATTGTTCCACCTTGTCTTGTTGATAAATGAGACAAGTCTACACATAAACCTCAAAAACATCTTGAATTTGTGGCTAATAATAGCTTTAATGAATGAAGGCAAGGATTCGTGTCATACCTGGGTGACCAGCCTATAGGGAATCATGACACTCCTTGAAAATGTCCTTCATAAGTTTCCCCACTTAGGTACGAAGTCTCGATTGTCAACCATCATGAGAATCTCATCATTTAGCCAAAACTATCGAGTCTTCCCTTCACTAGCCATTCTTAACAGATTCTTGGCCAAATTTTCTTGCGACGTGCCTTCTTTGATTTGTTCAAGGAAGTCACTCTTTTGTGTACTGGTGGATAATGCTACTAGTTTCACCTTTTGACTTAATGCATCATCAACAATATTAGCCTTACCTGGCTTATATTGAAGCTAGTAGTCAAATTTGGCCAAGAAATCTTGCTAACGAGCTTGCTTGGAGCTAAGCTTCTTTTACGATTAGAAGTAGCTTGTGGTGACATTATTGTTTGTGATCACAAATTGACTTTTAAGCAAATAATGCCTCCATATATGTAGGTAGGGGATGAAGGGAATCATCTCCTTGTCTTGGACGGTGTACCGTCTTTCTATATCATTTAGTTTATGACTTTCATAGGCAATGAGATGCCCACCTTACATCAAGACTCCCCCAATGGTAAAGTTATATGTGTTAGGGTAAATTTTGAAAGTCTTCTAATAGTTGGGTAGTGCCATGACGGGTTCTTTAGAGATTGAATGTTTCAATCTCTCAAAAAAAGATTGGCATTCCTTCGACCAATGCCATGTGACATTCTTCTTGAGTAAATTCGTTAATGGTGCGGTTATGACAGAATATCCCTTGATAAACTACCAATAGTAGTTGACTAGTCCCAAGAATGATCATAATTTGGGGACATTCGTTGGAGCCTCCCACTCTTAAATGACATAGACCTTTGATCAATCCATCATAAGCTTGCCATCCTTGATCTTGTGACCAGGGAAATTCACCTCTTACTCCACAAAAGAGCACTTCTCCTTCTTGACATACAACTTATTTTCATGTAGAACTTGAAAGACTTGTTTAAGGTGATCTTTGTGCTCCTTAAGAGTATTACTATAAATCACTATGTCATTTAAGTAAACTACCACAAATTTGTTAAGAAAGGGATGAAGTACCTTATTTATTAACATGTAGAAGATAGCAAGGGTATTGGTGAGACCAAAGGGCATAACTAAGAACTTGAAAGCTCCATAACGCGTTACACACGCAATTTTTGGTTCATTACTAAGTGCTATACGAACTTAATAGTACCCCGACCTTAAGTCCAACTTTGTAAAGTGCCTCACTTTCCCCAATTGATCAAAGAGGTCGGCTATCAGTGGAATCAGGTACTTGTTTTTTATAATTACCTTATTTAAGGCTTGGTAGTCAATGCACATTCGTAGCGATCCATCATTCTTCTTTTGAAATAAGACTGAAGCATAGTAAGGGGCTTTTGATGATTGGATGTAGTTTGAGTCAAGCAAATCTCAAGGTTGCTTCCTTAGTTTTGCAAGTTTGAAAGGTGTTATGTAGTAAGGGGTCGTGGCAGGAGGTTTGGCACTAGGTTCTAACTCTATGTGATAATCTACATCTTGCCTAGGAGGAAGTTTCTTAGACAACTTCGAAGGCATCACGTCCTTGAACTCTTTAAGGATAGCTTGAATGGGTTGCGACAGTAAAGGAGTAGGTTTTCCCATATCTTCCTCATCCCTTAATTCTCTTATTGTGGTAATATAACTTTGATCCACCTTAAAACCCCGTTTGAATTGCAAGGCAAAAATCATTAATGCCTTAGATTTTTCCATACTTTTCAACGAAATTACTCGGATCTTGTTCTTATCAAGAATGACAAGAGAAAGTTAAAGCTTTACAAAAGAAAGTAAAACCTAAAACTATTTTAAAATCATCTATAAAGATAATAGTAAAGTCTATCTTATTGTATCACTAGCCAATCTTGATGACTATATAATAAAATTTTTTATTATTAAATATAATTGACTATTCAATAATTATTTTTAATATTTTAAATAAAAAAGTATAATAAAATAAAAAATAATTAAAATTTTTTATGTAGTTAAATTATAATTATTTTTTACATAAAAATGAAAATTATTATTTTTAAAAAATTATTACCTAATATTTTTTATTAAATTAAAATATTATATTTTTAACACATAAATTTAAATTATGGTGTGGTTCTATATAAGTTTAATGATTTATTTGTGAACCTCAACTTCAACCTTAAACACATCATAAGCAAGTCATCAAATGGTTAAACCAATTGTCAATTCCTATGTAAAACCAACATTTTACATCTTAGTTAATCATATTGTTAAAGTAAATAAAAGATTAAAAATATTCATGTTTGTCATCAAATGAGAGTCATTTTTTCATGGACTGATTCTCTATGTTGGATAAAAAGATTAACACCCTTCAAAACCTCTAATGTACAACCTATTTTAATGTCTTTTATTTTTCTTTCATATAGATGCATTAATTATTGATATTTATAGTTTCAAAATTTTTAGTAATTATTTCAATTCATGGACTTAGATATAAGGAAAATACTTTTTAGTCTTTATAAGTACCTTGCTTAATTTTGAAGTTGAGTTGCCCTCTTTAAAGTCAAGATGTAAAGTAAGTAATTTAATGCTAAATACTATTTTATAAAGAAAAAAAATTAAATAATTAAAATAAGGAATGCCAATAAAAATAATAAAATATTAATATTTTTAATATATTATAATATGTTATTTTAATACATTTCAACTAATATATGTATGCCTTCAATTCTTATTAAAATATTTAGCATATGAAATATTAACTCTATCAAATAAGAAAATAAATAAAAAAGTCATTATTACTTTAAAGATAAAGGTTAAATTATTGAGACATATAATTGAATATTAATTTTAATAATCAATTAATATGAGATTAGGATCTTAAAATTATTGCAATATAATTGCTTTATATGGAAAACAATTTACATTATATATGTATGTGAGTGTATACCGAAAAAGTAAAAGATTCAATTAAATGGTGTATTTAATATAAATAATATTATAATTATATTATTATTTATGATTATACATTACATATGCTATTCTGAATTTCACTTGAAAGATTTATACTTTTTGTTCTTGCACACGCTCATGCACATACACACACATAGACAAAGAGTTGAACTTGACAAATTTGTTGTGCTGAAGGCAGTATTGATAAGTCTTTTCTTCTTGTGAATATAGGTTGCAGGGAATCACATTCGTGTTGACCGGGCCTGTCCGCCTCGTAAGAAGTTGAAGGTGGAAAATGTTGCAGTTTATGATAACAAAAGGACCATTTTTGCGGGTAACCTCCCATTTGATGTAAAGGTAATTCAGTTTTGAAGGTTTTTCTGAATTAATGCTTTCCCTTGGATCTATTGTTATGTGTTGTTGTCATTAATTGATGCTACGAGCATTGTTTTCAATTCAATCTTTTTAGCAAGGATGTCAATATATTTCTCCTCAGGGTGAAGAACTTTATCAGCTTTTCTCTAGTATCAAAGATCTTGAATCCAGCGTTGAAGCTGTTTGGGTTATTAGGCATCCCCATATGGGCATGGGAAAGGGTATTGCCTATGTATTGTTTCAATCAAGGGTACGACAAATGCTCATTTGTTAATTTAATTGAGATTGGAATCTTTCCACTATGACATACAAAAAGATTGCATGTTTTAAAACTAAAATAGATCCGATTAGTATGGTGTTCTTTTCATGGCATTTTTAAATATCACTTGAGCTTGAAAGCTTGTAGGGATGCGCATTGGGGTTCCCTTTTACTATTGAATTGCAAGGCCAGCCCTCTGTAGATACTATAATTACAATATGAGCAACCTGCCATGGTAGAAGCATATGAACTATGTTGATATATGGTTTATGGGCCTAACATTCTTTAGTGCCTTTGTACATTTAATTGTAAGGAACTCAGTCATGGACCATTTTTCAACCAGCGTACCTTGTGCATGCATCTAAACTGGAAATGGCTTGATTTTTTCTATTTATAGATGTGTGCAGCATTGCTTGATTTTTTCTTTTGTATAGCACAAATCCTTTCTTAATACAAGTTCACTTGCAAAGCTCTCTTGTGGTCTCTCTCTCTCTTAACCTTGCAATTCGTTCTCTTGCCTCTCATACGTCTTCCGCTGGTTTATCCAAACTCTTAAAGGCTTACTTAGCATCTTCTCTTACAAGATTGTCTAGGTGTCGCACGGGTTAGCACATCTAAAGCACGTTGAAAGCCTAACTCTGTGACAGGTGGTATCAGAGCCTCGTTATTCTAGTTTCTACTTTGTTCTTGTTTGAGTTGTGAATATGATAGGTAAGGAAGGATTTGTTGAGACCGCTTTCAATGAGCAATAAGTGGAGCAAGAAGCTTATGGATGTGAGGAGCAACATGCTCCAGCCATACGTGGCAAGTCCAAGGTTCTAGCAAAGGAAACCATGGACTCTCATGTTGGTATCTTGGAAAGGAGCATTACCAACATAAGCTCCCTTATGGGAGATCTTAGCGATTAAGTCGACAACTTGATCCTTGTGAATGCGGAGATCACACAAGCTGCCAAAGTCATGATTGAAGAATTTGGCCGCTCGTTTAGGGGAGAAATATGCTCCCTGAATCAAGGTATGTCTAACCTTTGTGAGTTTGTTGAAGGAGAGATTCATGACCTTCATAGGGAGATAGAGTCTCTGCGTCGAAATAACACACTTGCTAGTATGGCTGCCACTACTAGCACCACTTCGATACATGGCTTGAAGGTTTTGAAACCTGATGTACAATGGCACACGCGATGCTACTGTTGTGGAAAACTTTTTATTTGGCCTTGAGCAGTAATTGAAGGCCATGAGGGTTGTTGACCATCTGGCCAAGATAGGCAACGCCCCAATCTTCCTAAGAGATACTGCCCAACTCTGGTGGAGACAAAAGCACTTTGAATGGGAAAAGAGCTTATGCATCATCGACACTTGGGAACAATTTAAGGCTGAAGTGCATAAGTATTTTGTGCCTCACAATGCGGACAGCGAAGTTAGAAGGAAGTTGCGTCGCCTATGTCAAACAGGTAATATTTCTGACTACATTAAAGAACTTACTACCCTCATACTTGAAATTGAAATGTCTAATAGGGAGCTTCTCTTATACTTCAAAGATGACTTGAAGGATTGGGAGAGAGTCCAGTTGGAGAGGCATAATATGCAGATCCTAGATGCTGCCATTGCCACTGCTGAAACCTTCATCGACTACTCTACTCACTCAAAGAGCAATAAGCCGAACTCTGGCAAAAGTGGGGGAGAGAGGGTTGGGCAAAAGAAGTAGGATTCTGGTGGTAATGAGGATGGACAACAGAGACCCTCAAATAACCATCCCAAGCATGAGAAGAAGTCTGTAGGTAAACACAACTCGGTTAATCCTCCTAGGCCTTATTTCATTTGTAACGGACCACACTGAGTGAAGGACTGCCCCAAATGCAAAGCCATAAATGCTATGATGGCAGTACTTGACATTGAAAAGGCCAACGAAGAAACCCAAACTGACATAGGATCTATCCAACGATTGGGTAATCTCTCGAAGCGTCTTTCTCCAACAGTCACTAAGGAAAAGGGACTATTGTATGCTGATCTTGCAATTGAGGGCAAATCAGCTTGTGCAATGCAAGACACTAGGGCAACGCACAACTTCATGGATGTAGAAGAGGCCAAACATCTAGGCCTCAAACCAATGAAGGGAAATGGCACCATTAAAGCGGTAAACTAGGAAGCAAGGCTTGTCTAAGGTGTAGCACATAGAGTTGCTATCCAAATTGGCGAATGGACTGGTAAGTTCGACTTTACCATTGTTCTCATGGATGATTTTAAAGTGGTATTAGGTCTTGTATTCTTTTGCGAAGCTTTGGCTTTTCTTGTGCCGATTTCACGTTCTTTTGTAGTTGTCGATAACCATAAGATCTGTATAGTTCCCTTGTAGCGCAAGGAGAGATCTTAACCATCGATGATCTCGGCCTTGCATTTCAAACAGGGTCTCAAGTTGGGTCCTGGCCATGTCACTACCATAAGAGAGTTAAGTGACAGGGAAGATGTAGCAACACCAACTCCCACACTACTGTAACCCATTCAGCTATCCTTAACAAGTTCAAAGATGTCATGCCTTCTGAATTGCCAAAGAAGCTTCCACCAAAGCAAGATGTGGATCACCATATCAAGCTAGAACCTGATGCCAAACCCCCTGCCATGGCTCTTTATCGCATGGCGCCTCCGGAGCTCGCTGAACTAAGGAAGCATCTCCATGATTTGGTTGATTCGAGCTACATTCGACCATTGAAAGCCCCATTCGGTGACACAGTCCTCTTTCAGAAGAAGAAAGATGGATTACTTCGCATGTGCATCAACTATTGAGCTTTGAATAAGGTCACTATCAAGAAGAATTATCCAATCCCCTTGATAGCTAATCTTTTTGACCAATTCGGGAAGGCGAGATACTTCACCAAGCAGGATTTGCGATTGAGATACTACCAGGTTCACATAGCACAAGGTGATAAGCCAAAGATAACTTGTGTAACACGCTACGGAGTGTTCGAGTTCTTGGTCATGCCATTTGGTCTCACCAACGCACCAACCACCTTCTGCACTCTTATAAACAAGGTATCACATCTTTTCCTGGACAAATTTGTGGTAGTTTATTTGGATGACATTATGGTATACAACAACACACTTGAGGAGCACGTTAAGCACCTCAAGCAAGTCTTCTAAGCTCTACAAGAAAATGAGTTGTTTGTTAAGAAGGAGAAGTGCTCGTTCGCCAAGTAAGAGGTGGACTTCCTTGGCCATCAGATCAAAGATGGTAGACTTTTGATGGATCCAATAAAGGTGTAAGCTATCCAATAATGGGAGCCACCAACCAAAGTCCAAGAACTATGATCCTTCCTAAGGCTTGTCAATTATTATCATCAGTTCATTAAGGGATACTATGTGGTAGCTGCACCCTTGACCGACTCATTAAAGAAGAACTACACTTGGCATGGGACGAAGGAATGCCAAGCTTGCTTTGAGAGACTGAAGCAAGCAATCTCCAAGGAACCTGTTATGGTACTGTCGGACTACAGAAAGCCTTTCGAAGTCCATACTGATGCATCCGACTTCGCCATTAGAGGAGTTTTGATGCAGGATAGGCATCCCATTGCCTATGAGAGTTGTAAGCTGAACGATACGAAGAGATGATATACCATCCAAGACAAAGAGATGATTGTCATCATTCACTGCTTGAGCACTTGGAGACATTATCTCCTCGGAAGTAAGTTCATGATCATGATCGACAACATTGCTATGACCTACTTCTAGACTTAGAAGAAACTTAGCCCCAAGCAAGCTCGTTGGCAAGACTTCCAAGCGGAATTCAATTACACATTACAATATAAGTCGGGACAAACCAACGTTATTGTTGATGCACTAAGTTGAAAGGCAGAACTAGCAGCCCTTGCTACTAGTACTCCTATAAGCAACCTCCTTGAACGGATCAAGGAAGGTACCGGACAAGATAAACTGGCCAACAACCTATTAAGATTGGCGGCTAGTGAGGGGAAGACTCGTCGATTTTGGGTGAATAATGGAGTCTTAACAACAATCGGGAATCGTGTCTTAGTGCCAAAGTGGGGAAACTTATGGAAGGAAATCCTCAAGGAATGTCACGATTCTCTATGGGCTGGTCACCCAGGTATGACACTAACCCTTGCTCTTATCTAACAACATTATTTTTGGCTGTATATGCATACAGATGTCGAGGCTTATGTGCCAACTTGCTTAGTTTGCCAACAAGATAAGGTAGAACAGGAGCCATTAGCAGGCTTACTTAAGCAACTACCCACTCCCGAGAGGGCTTGGGAAAGTGTCTCAATGGATTTTATTGTGGCTCTACAAAGTCCAAAGGGTGTGGAAGCATCATGGTAGTAATCGATCAGTTTAGCAAGTATGGCACCTTCATTCCAGCCCCCGCTGATTGCAAGGTTGACGAAGCTACTCGCCTGTTCTTCAAGAACATAATAAAGTTATAAGGAGTGCCAAAGAGCATAATTAGTAATAGAGATCCCCACTTTAAGGGTAAATTCTGGTGCAAGCTATTTAAGTTGCTGGGAACCGAGTTAAACTTCTCGATAAGCTTCCATCCTCAAACCGATGGGCAAACTGAGAGAGTCAATGCCTTGCTTAAACAATACTTGAGGCACTACGTCAGTGCTCACCAATGAGATTGGGCTTTAAAGAATTGAGGCCACAAACAAAAGCTCGTTTGAGATTGTCATAGGACAAAAGCCGCTAACCCCAAGTGCTATTGCCTCTCCCTACACTAGCAACAACTTGTCTGCCTTTAAGTTTGCAAAGGAATGGCACTAGGAAGCGGATATAACAAGGGCTTACCTTGATAAAGCAGCCAAGAAGATGCAGAGATGGGCTGATATTAAGCGACGCCCAAAGGACTACACTGCTGGAGACATGGTGATGGTGAAGTTGCTACCCAATCAATTCAAGTCTCTACGCAAGGTATACAAGGGCTTGGTATGGAAGTACAAAGCGCTATTTCCTATCATAAAGCATGTAGGGAAGGCCACCTATCAAGTCCAACTCCTTCCAAAGTTGAAGATCCACGATGTTTTCCATGTAAGTCTTCTATAGCCTTTCCATAGAGAAGAAGAGGATCCAAGCTGAAATGATTCAAAGCGCACACCAATGGTTGTGGTCACCGAATTCAATAAGGAGGTGGAATGCATCCTTGCTAACCGAGTGATCCTGAGAAAAGGAGGTCCCAACTATACCGAGCACTTAGTGAAATGGAAAGCTTTACCAGACCATGAGGCTAGTTGGGAATAAGAAGGTCAACTTTGGTAATTTGCCGATCATATTCGGCAATTTAAGGCAAAAAATGCAACAAGTACGTTGCCGAATTAAGTGGGGGAGGATGTCACAAGAATACATTGATTTGGCCCATTCATGTATCCTTAAGGTGCAAATTCGAGCCAAAACCAAACCTCCAAGGGCCACCCAGGCCATTTACTATCCATGAAAGGTCCCAGAAGCCCACAATCACATAGAGAATTTTGGAAGGGACCATATCTAACATAATCCATGTATATACCTAGAATATTCCTTATGTAGAATAGTCCTTGCATATGCCAAAAATATTCCTTCCTAGGTCCTTCTTTTGAGTTGTATAAATAGGCTACTCATTTCATTTGTATAGCACGAATCCTTTCTTAATACAAGTTCACTTACAAAGCTCTCTTGTGCTCTTACTCTCTCATGCTCTTCCAATTCGTTCTCTTGCCTCTCATACATCTTCCACTGGTTCACCCAAACTCCAAGGCTTACTTAGCATCTTCTCTTGCGAGATTGTCAAAGTGCCGTGTGGGTTAGTACGTCTAAAGCATGTTGAAAGCCTAACTCCGTGACAGGTGGTATTAGAGCTTAGTTATTCTAGTTTCTACTTTGTTCTTGTTTGAGTTGTGAATATGGCAGGTAAGGAAGGATTTGTTGAGACCACTTTCAATGAGCAACAAGTGGAGCAGGAAGCTCATGGATGTGAGGAGCAACGTGCTGCAACCAAATGTGGCAAGTCTAAGGTTTAAGCAAAGGAAACCATGGACTTTTGTGTTGGTATCTTGGAAAGGAGCATCACTGATATAAGCTCCCTTGTGGGAGATCTCAACGATTAAGTTAATAATTTGATCCATGTGAATGCGGAGATCACATGGGCTACCAACGTCATGATTAAAGAATTTGGCCACTCATTTAAGGGAGAAATATGCTCCTTGAATCAAGGTATGTCTAACCTTCATGAATTTGTTGAAGGAGAAATTCATGACCTTTGTAGAGAGATGGAGTCTCTATGCCAAAACAACTCACTTGCTTGTATGGCTGCCACTACTAACACCATTACAATACATGGCTTGAAGGTCCCGAAGCCTACCATGTACAACAGCACACACAATGCTATTGTCTTGGAAAACATTTTATTTGGCCTTTAGCAGTACTTCGAGGCCATAAGGGTTATTGATGATCTGTCTAGGATAGGCAATGCCCCAATCTTCCTAAGAGTTATTGCCCAACTCTGGTGGAGACGGAAGCACTCTAAATGGGAGAAAGGCTTATGCATCATCGACACTTGGGAACAATTCAAGGCTGAAGTGCTTAGGTATTTCATGCCTCACAATGCAGACAGCAAAGCTAGAGGGAAGTTACGTCGCTTATGTCAGACAGGTAGTATTTCTGACTACATTAAAGAATTTACTACCCTCATGCTTGAAATTGAAATATCTGATAGGGAGCTTCTCTTCTACTTCAAAGACAACTTGAAGGATTAGGCAAGAGTTGAGTTGGAGAGACGTAATGTGTAGACCCTAGATGCTGCTATTGTCGTTACCGAAACCTTCGTCAACTACTCTGCTCACTTAAAGAGCAAGAAGCTGAACTCTGGAAAAAGTGGGGGAGAGAAGGTTGGGCAAAAGAAACAAGATTCTGGTCATAACAAGGGTGGACAATAGAGACCCCAAAATGACCGTCCCAATCATGAGAAGAAGTTTGTAGGTAAACACAATTCGGCTAATACTCCTAGGTCCTGTTTCATTTGTGACAAACCGCACGAGGTGAAGGACTGCCCTAAACGCAAAGCCATGAATGCTATGATGGCAGTACTTGACACCGAAAAAGCTGATGAAGAAACCCAAACCGACATGGGATTTATCCAACGATTAGGTAATCTCTCAAAGTGTCTCTCTCCAATAATCGCCAAGGAAAAGGGACTGTTGTATGCTAATATTGCCATTGAGGGCAAATCAGCTTGTGCGATGCTAGACACTGGGGCAACGCACAACTTCATAGATGTAAAAGAGGACAAATGTCTAGGCCTCAAACCAACGAAGGGAAATGGCACCATTAAAAGGGTAAACTCGGAAGCAAGGCCTGTCCAAGGCATAGCACACAGAGTTGCTATGAAAATTGGCGAATGGATTGGTAAGTTAGACTTTACCATTGTTCCTATGGATGATTTTAAAGTGGTGTTAGGTCTTGCATTCTTTTATGAAGCTATGGATTTTCCTATGCTTGCTTCACATTCTCTTATAGTTGTCGACAACCATAAAATCCGCATAGTTCCCTTGAAGCGCAAGGAGAGATCTCAACCATCAAAGATCTTGGCCTTGCAATTCAAACGAAGCCTCAAGTCGGGTCTTGGCTATGTCATTACCATAAGAAAGTTAAGCGATGGGGAAGATGTAGCAACACCAACTCCTACACTACCGCAACCCATTCAGGCTGTTTGTAACAAGTTCAAGGATGTCATGCCTTCTAAATTGCCAAAAAAGCTTCCACCAAAGTGAGATGTGGATCACCACATTGAGCTAGAACCTAATGTCAAACCCCCTGCCATGGCTTCTTATCACATGGCGCCTCCGGAACTTGCTGAACTGAGGAAGCAGCTCCATGATTTGGTCAATTCGGGCTACATTCAACCATCAAAAGCCCCATTCGGTGCCATAATTCTCTTCTAAAAGAAGAAGGATAGATCACTTCGCATGTGCATCAACTACCGAACTTTAAACAAGGTCACTATCAAGAACAAGTATCCAATCCCCTTGATAGCTGATCTTTTTGACCAATTCAAGAAGGCAAGATACTTCACCAAGTTGGATTTACTATCAGGATACTACCAGGTTTTCATAGCACAAGGTGATGCCAAAGATAACCTGTGTAACACGCTATGGAGTGTTCGAGTTCTTGGTCATGCCATTTGACCTCACCAACGCACCAGCCACCTTTTGCACTCTTATAAACAAGGCACTACATCCTTTCCTGGACAAATTCATGGTAGTTTATTTAGATGACATTGTGGTATATAGCAACACACTTGAGGAGCACGTTAAGCATGTTAAGCAAGTCCTCCAAGTTCTACAAGAAAACAAGTTATTCGTTAAGAAAGAGAAGTGCTTGTTCGCCAAGCAAGAGGTGCATTTCCTTGGCCATCGGATCAAAGATGGTAGACTTTTGATGCATCCAACAAAGGTGCGAGCTATCCAACAATGGGAGCCACCAACCAAAGTCCTGGAATTACGATCCTGCCTGGGACTTTTCAATTACTATCATCGGTTCATTGGGGGATACTTTGTCATAATTGCACCCTTCACCAACTTATTAAAGAAGAACCACACTTGGCATTGGATGAAGGAATGTCAAGCTTTCTTTGAGAGACTGAAGCAAGCAATCTCCAAGGAACCTGTTATGGTGCTGCTGGACTATGAAAAGCCTTTTGAAGTCCATACTGATGCATCTGACTTCGCCATTGGAGAAGTCTTGATGCAGGATAAGCATCTCATTGCCTATGAGAGTCGTAAGTTGAACGATACGAAGAGACGGTATACCATCCAGGACAAAGAGATGATCGTTGTCATTCATTGCTTGCACACTTGGAGACATTATCTCCTTAGAAGTAAGTTCATGATCATGACCGACAACATTGCTATAAGCTACTTCTAGACTCAGAAGAGACTCAGCCCTAAGCAAGCTCATTGGCAAGACTTCCTGGAAGAATTTTATTACACATTGCGGTATAAGTGGGACAAACCAATGTTGTTGCTGATGCGCTGAGTTGAAAGGTAGAACTAGCAGCCCTTACTACTAGTACTCATACAAGCAACCTCCTTGAATCGATCAAGGAAGGTACCAAACAAGACAAACTAGCCAACAACCTGTTAAGATTGGCTAACGAGGGGAAGCTTCATCAATTTTGGGTGAACGATGATCAGGAATTGTGTCTTTATGTCAAAGTGGGGAAACATGCAAAAGGAAATCCTCAAGGAATGCCACAATTCTCTATGGGCTGGTCATCCAGGTATGGCACAAACCCTTGATCTTGTCCAACAACATTATTTTTAGGCACATATGCATACAGTTTTCAAGGCTTATATACGGACTTGCTTAGTTTGCCAACAAGATAAGGTAGAACAATAGCCACCAGTAGGCCTACTTAAGCCACTACCCACTCCTGAGAGGCCTTGGGAAAGTGTCTCAATGGATTTTATTGTGGCTCTACCAAAGTTCGAAAGGTGTGGAAGCATCATGGTAGTAATCAATCAGTTCAGCAAGTATGACACCTTCATTCCAGCCCCTGCTAATTGCAATGTCGACGAAGCTACTCACCTATTCTTCAAGAACATAGTAAAACTATAGGGAGTGCCAAAGAGCATAATCAGTGATAGAGACTCCCGCTTTACGGGTAAATGCTAGCACGAGCTGTTCAAGTTGCTGGGAACCGAGCTGAACTTCTTGACAAGCTTCCATCCTCAAAACGATGGGCAAATTGAGTGAGTCAATGCCTTGCTCGAACAATACTTGAGGCACTACGTTAGTGCTCACCAATGAGATTGGGCAAAACTACTCGATTCTGCCCAATTCTCATACAACCTTCAAAGAAGCGAGGCCACAAACAAAAGCCCGTTTAAGATTGTCATGAGACAACAGCTGCTAATACCAAATGCTATTGCCTCTCCCTACACTGGCAACAACCTGTCTGCCTTTAAGTTTACAAAGGAATGGCACAAAGATGCAGATATAACAAGGGCTTGCCTTGACAAAGCGGCCAAGAAGATAAAAAGATGGGCTGACGTTAAGCGACACCCAAAGGACTACACTGCGACATGGTGATGGTGAAGATGTTGCCCAACCAATTCAAGTCTCTAAACAAGGTACACAAGGGCTTGGTACAAAAGTACAAAGGGCCATTTCCTATCATCAAGTGTATGGGGAAGGCCACCTATCAAGTCCAACTCCCTCTAAACCTAAAGATCCACAATGTTTTCCATGTAAGTCTTCTAAAGCCTTTCCATGGAGATGAAGAGGATCCAAGTCGAAACGATTCAAAGTGCGCACCAACGACTATGGTCATGGAATTCAACAAGGAGGTGGAATGCATCCTTGCTGACTTAGTGATTTGGAGAAGAGGAGGTCCCAAATATACTGAGTACTTAGTGAAATAGAAAGCTTTGCCATACCACAAGGCTAGTTGGGAATGAGAAGATTAGCTTTGGCAATTTGTCAATCATATTCAACAATTTAAGGCCAAAAATACGACGAGTACATTACAAAATTAAGTAGGGGAGGATGTCACAAGGATATATTGATCCAGCCCATTCATGTATCCTTAAGGTGCAAATTCGAGCCAAAACCAAACCTCCAAGGGCCACCCAGGCCATTTACTATCCATGAAAGGTCCCAGAAGCCGACAATCACATCAAGAATTCTGGAATGGACCATATCTAAAATAATCCGTATATATACCTAGAATATTCCTTATATAGAATAGTCCTTGCATATGCTAAGAATATTCCTTTCTAGGTCCTTTTTTTGAGTTGTATAAATAGGCTACTCATTTCATTTGTATAACAGGAATCCTTTCTTAATACAAGTTCACTTGCAAAGCTTTCTTGTGCTCTCTCACTCTTATAAGCTCTTCCAATTCGTTCTCTTGCCTCTCATATGTCTTCCGCTGGTTCACCTAAACTCTCCAAGGCTTACTTAGCATTTTTTCTCGTAAGATTATCTAAGTGTCGCGCAGGTTAGCACGTCTAAAGCATGTCAAAAGCCTAACTCCATGACCATCTACTCTATTATCTTAACTAATATCTACACGTGGTTTGCAGGAGACTGCAAATTCGGCAATCAAGAAATGGAACTTCAAAATTGTGAGATAGGGAGCTGAGGCTTTTCTGTGCCAAAAAGGATTCTACCTCATCCGAGAGAAAGACTTCATTACCTACAGAGATAGCTAAGTCTCCAAGCAAGAGGTTGGCAATGGATTTAAGGACTCTTAAGAACAAAAGTTTATTTAATACAAAAGGTGCTTTGACTTGCCAAGGCTTGTGCGCTAACAAATCTAGTGTCCGGAAGAAAGCCCACGTGAAATGCAATGGTGCAACTATTAAGACAAACTCTAAGAGGCAGAGGGGAGATTAACAACGGGCAGGAAAAAGACCAGTGGTTGCTGCAAGAAAAGAGAAGGCAAAAGCACTCAAGGAAGGGGGTGCTACAACTCAAGCAAGCAAAAAATGCAAGCTTGATAGCCAGACACTAGGCAGTTTGAATAGGAAGAAGAAAGCCAAGCAATTTTAAGTCAGAATTAGAAACACCAACCAAAGATGTTTGCCCTATGTGGCTAGTGCAACCACCACAGGCAAAATGTCACTGTAGATGTAATCTTAGTTTGTCCATTAAACCCTGCTCGAGGACTCTGATAACAGGAGAACAAATTTATACCAAATAAATACCCATGTTATGCCAGTTTTATAAATTATTTTATTTTTTACTCAAGGATGTACTAGTTTTTCTCCTTACTAAGTAGTGTGAAATTGCAACTTACAAGATGGAATCTCTCAAAATCCCAAAACTACTACTAGCCCCATTAAAAGGTAATGAAATTTTTACTTCTTTTCTTCAGTATCTGTCAAAAGAACTTAAATTTTATAATGATATTTACATGAAGTAATTTGAGAATATGTTACAGATTTTTAAGGCTTTTTATTTTTTGAGGGGAATGGGGTGGGGGTGGGAGTGTCCTAAGCTTTTGGTATGGGTGTAGGTGCAGTTACTGTTGACTCAATGACTACACTGTTCACAACGGCTGCATCTTTTCTATTTTTCCATCCCCTGTTTTGTCATTCCCTTGCTGTTAGTGTGCTTTGGCCGTATGTTGTATTTGTTTGTTTTCTTTATTTGGTCATCCACACACTTTTATGTTTTGCCATGTATTCAATTGTATTGGCCTTACCCTAATTTTGTCTTCCAAGGCCTTTATAAACTCTCTTCCATGAAACCCTAATAGGGCTTACTTGTGTCAAATTTACCATCTTGCCTTTACACAGTGGATTTACTTTCTTATCTTTCCACTTGGTTTTACTTTCTTACACAATTAAACCTAGTTGACAACAATTACAACTCATACAAGGCTGTGGAAACAACAGGATGGAAGATGGTTGAGAAGTTCAAATTAGTGCTCAATAACTTGAACAATTCACTTCAAAATTGCCTGTGAAGCGGGGATCTTTATCACTTACTATGCTTTTAGGTACTCCCCACACCACAACTTTACCACATTCTTGAAGAATAGATGAGTTGTTTCATCGACTTTGTAGTCAGCAGGGGTTGGAATAAAGGTGACATACTTGCTGAATTGATTAACAATCACCATGATACTTCCAAACCCATTAGACTTAGGTAAGGTCACAATGAAGTCTATTGAGACACTTTCCCAAGGTCTTTTGGCAATTGGTAGTGGATCAAGTTAACCGGCGGGGCATTATTGTTCCACCTTGTCTTATTCACAAATGAGAAAATTCTGCACATAGGCCTCAATAATATCTTGTATTTGTGGCCAATAATAGCTTTGTTGAACGAGGGCAAGGATTCGTGTCATACCTGGGTGACCAGCCCATAGGGAATCATGACACTCCTTGAGAATGTCCCTTCATAAGTTTCCTTACTTAGGTACGAAGTCTCAATTGTCAACCATCATGAGAATCTCATCGTTTAACCAAAACCATCGAATCTTCCCCTCACTAGCCATCCTTAGTATATTTTTGGCCAAATTGTCTTGCGACGTGCCTTCCTTGATTCATTCAAGTCACTCTTTTGTGTACTAATGGATAGTGCTACTAGTTCCACCTTTTGACTTAACGCATCGTTAACAATATTAGCCTTACTTGGCTTATAGTGAAGCTAGTAATCGATTTTGACCAAGAAATCTTGCCAACGAGCTTGCTTAGGGCTAAGCTTCTTTTGCGATTAGAAGTAGCTTATGGCAAGATTATCGTTTATGATCACAAATTGACTTCCAAGCAAATAATGCCTCTATATACGTAGGTAGGGGATGAAGGCAGTCATCTCTTCCAACAGTTGTGTTTTCTCTATCTTATGTTTTGGCTGACGATCTCTCTCTTTGTTCAGCCCAACCATTGATCATCTTTTTCTCTCTCAACGGTTGTTCTTTGTTCAACCCGGTCGTTTCCTCTTTCTCTCTCCCTCCATCAGGTTTCTCTCTCCTTCTGCCAGTCTACTTCGATTTAGCCGTCGGGTTTCTCTCTCTTCTTCCGCCAATCTACTTTTCTCTTTTCCCTGTCGATGGCTTCAATTTGCTCACTTTTCGGCTGTCTCTCGACCTCTGTTCACTGTTCTTCGTTCAGCCCCCCTTTCGACATCTCTCCTTTTTCTGATGATGACTACTATTCACTCGGTGACTACACTATGCGACTATTGTTCACTCGACAGCTGCATTGTTCACAATGGTTGCTTCTTTTCTATTTTGTCATCCCTTGTTCTGTCGTTCCCTTGTTGTCAGTGTGTTTTGGCCGTATGTTGTGTTTTTCTATTTTCTTTATTTGGTTGTCCACACACTTTTTTATTTTTCCATATATTTAATTGTATTGGCCTTACCCTAATTTTGTCTTCCAAGGCCTTTATATACTCTCTTCCATGAAACCCTAATAAGGCTTACTTGCAGCGAATTTACTGTCTTACCTTTACGCACTAGATTTACTTTCTTGTCCTTCTATGTGGCTTTACTTTTTTGCACACTTAAACCTAATTGACAACAATTACAACCCATACAAGGCTGTAGGAACAATAGGATGGAAGATGGTTGAGAAGTTCAAATTAGTCCTCAATAACTTGAACAATTCGCTTCAAAATTGCCTATGAAGGGGGGATTTTTATCACTTACTATGCTTTTAAGTACTCCCCACACCACAACTTTACCACATTCTTAAAGAATAGATGAGTTGTTTCGTCGACTTTGTAATCAACAGGGGTTGGAATAAAGGTGACATACTTACTGAATCGATTAACAATCACCATGATACTTCCAAACCCATTAGACTTAGGTAAGGTCACAATGAAGTCTATTGAGACACTTTCCCAAGGTCTTTTGGCAATTAGTAGTGGATCAAGTTAACCAGCGGAGCATTATTATTCCACCTTGTCTTGTTCATAAATGAGACAAGTCTGCACATAGGCCTCAATAACATCTTGCATTTATGGCCAATAATAGCTTTGTTGAATGAGGGCAAGGATTTGTGTCATACCTAGGTGACCAGCTCATAGGGAATCATGATACTCCTTGAGAATGTCCCTTCATAAGTTTCCCCACTTAGGTATGAAGTCTCGATTGTCAACCATCATGAGAATCTCATCGTTTAACCAAAACTATCGAGTCTTCCCTTCACTAGCCATCCTTAGCATATTCTTAGCCAAATTGTCTTGCAACGTGCCTTCCTTGATTTGTTCAAGGAAGTCACTCTTTTGTGTACTAGTGGATAGTACTACTAGTTCCACCTTTTGACTTAACACATCACTAACAATATTAGCCTTACCTAGCTTATATTGAAGCTAGTAGTTGAATTTGGCCAAGAAATCTTATGAACAATATTGCTTGGGGCTAAGCTTCTGTTGCGATTAGAAGCAGCTTATGGTGACATTATCGTTTATGATCACAAATTGACTTCCAAGCAAACAATGCCTCTATATCGTAGGTAGGGGATGAAGGCAATCATCTCCTTGTCTTGGATGGTGTACCGCCTCTCTATATCATTTAGTTTATGACTTTTATAGGCAATGGGATGCCTATCTTGCATCAAGACTCCCCCAATGGTAAAGTCATATACGTTCGTGTAAATTTTGAAACCCTTCTAATAGTTGGGCAATGCCATGATGGGTTCTTTAGAGATTGAATGTTTCAATCTTGCAAAAAAAGATTGGCATTCTTTTGACTAATGCCATGTGACGTTCTTCTTGAGTAAATTCGTCAATAGTATAGTTATGGCAGAATATCCCTTGATAAACTACCGATAGTAGTTGACTGGTTCCAAGAATGATTGCAATTTAGAGACATTCGTTGGAGCCTCCCACTCTTGAATGACATGGACCTTTGCTTGATCCATCATAAGCTTGCCATCCTTGACCTTGTGACCCAGGAAATCCACTTCTTGTTCCACAAAAGAGCACTTCTCCTTCTTGACATACATCTCATTTTCATGTAGAACTTGAAAGACTTGTTTAAGGTGATCTTTGTGCTCCTTAAGAGTATTACTATAAATCACTATGTCATTCAAGTAAATTACCATGGATTTGTTAAGAAAGGGATGAAGTACCTTGTTTATTAACATGCAGAAGGTAGCAGGGACGTTGGTGAGACCAAAGGGCATAACTAAGAACTCGAAAACTCCATAACGCGTCACGCACGTAGTTTTCGGTTGATTACCGGGTGCTATACAAACTTAATAGTACCTCGACCTTAAGCCTAACTTTATGAAGTGTCTCGCCTTCCCCAATTGATCAAAGAGGTCGGCTATTAGCAGAATTGGGTACTTGTTTTTTATGATTACCTTATTTAAGGTTCGATAGTGAATGCACATTCGTAGTAATCTGTCCTTCTTCTTGAAATAAGATTGGAGCACCGTAAGGGGCTTTTGATGATTGGATGTAGCTTGAGTCAAACAAATCTCAAGGTTGCTTCCTTAGTTTTGCAAGTTCGGGAGGTGTCATGCAGTAAAGGATCGTGGCAGGAAGTTTGGCACCAAGTTCTAACTCGTTGTGATAATCTACATCTTGCCTGGGAGGAAGTTTCTTGAGCAACTTTGAAGGCATTACGTCTTTAAACTCTTCAATGATAACTTGAATGGGTTGAAGTAGTAAAGGAGTAGGTTTTACCATATCTTCCTCATCCCTTAAATTATGGCAATATAACTTTGATCCATCTTAAAACTCCGTTTGAATTGCAAAACAAAAATCATTAATGCTTTAAATTTCTTCATACTTTTCAACAAAATACTCGGATCTTGTATTGATTTTGTATGTTGGATAAAAAGAGTAACACCCTTCAAAACCTCTAATTTAAAGCCTATTTTAATGTCTTTTATTTTTCTTTCATATAGATGCATTAATTATTGATATTTATAGTTTCAAAATTTTTAGAAATTATTTCAATCCAGGGACTTAGGCATAAGGAAAATACGTTTTAGTCTTTATAAGTACCTTGCTTAATTTTAAAGTTGAGTTGCTCTCTTTAAAGTCAAGATGTAAAGTAAGTAAGTTAACACTGAATACTATTTTATAAAGAAAATAAATAATTAATTAAATAAGGAATGCCAATAAAAATAATAAAATATTAATATTATTACTATATAATAATATGTTATTTTAATACATTTCAACCAATATATATATGCATTCAATTCTTATTAAAATATTTAGCATATGATATACTAACTCTATCAAATAAGAAAATAAATAAAAAATTAATTATTACTTTAAAGATAAATGTTAAGTTATTGAGATATATAATTGAATATTAATTTTAATAATCAATTAATATGAGATTAGGATCTTAAAATTATCACAATATAATTGCTTTATATGAAAAACAATTTACATTATATATGTACGTGAGTGTATGTCGAAAAAGTAAAAAATTCAATTAAACGGTGTATTTAATATAAATAATATTATAATTATTTATTATATATTTATAATTTATTATTTATGATTATGCATTACATATGCTATTCTGAATTTCACTTGAAAGATTTATACCTTTTGTTCTTGCACATGCTCATGCACGCACACACACACACAAAGAATTGAACCTGACAAATTTGTTGCGGAAGGCAGTATTGATAAGTCCTTTCTTCTTGTGAATATAGGCTGCAGGGAATCACATTCGTGTTGACCGGGCCTGTCCGCCTCGTAAGAAGTTGAAGGGGGAAAATGCTGCAGTTTATGATAACAAAAGGACCATTTTTGTGGGTAACCTCCCATTTGATGTAAAGGTAATTCACTTTCGAAGGTTTTTCTGCATCAATGCTTTCCCTTGGATCTGTTGTTATGTGTTGTTGTCACTAATTGATGCTACGGGCATTGTTTTCAATTCAATCTTCTTAGCAAGGATGTCAATATATTTCTGCTCAGGATGAAGAACTTTATCAGCTTTTCTCTGGTATCAAAGATCTTGAATCCAGCGTTGAAGCAGTTCGGGTTATTAGGCATCCCCGTATGGGCATGGGAAAGGGTATCGCCTATGTATTGTTTCAATCAAGGGTACGGCAAATGCTCATTTGTTAATTTAACTGAGATTGGAATCTTTCCACTGTGACATACAAAAAGATTGCATGTTTTTAAACTAAAATAGATCCGATTAGTATGGTGTTTTCTTTTCATGGCATTTTTAAATATCACTTGAGCTTGAAAGATTGCAGGGATGCGCATTGGGGTCCCCTTCTACTACTGAACTGCAAGGCCAGCTTTCTGTAGATACTATAATTAGGATAAGAGCAACCTGCCGTGGTAGAAGCACGTGAACTATGTTGATATATGGTTTCTGGGCCTAACATTCTTCAGTGCCTTTGTACATTTAATTGTAAGGAACTCAGTCATGGACCATTTTTCAACCAGCGTACCTTGTGCATGCATCTAAACTGGAAATGGCTTGATTTTTTCTGTTCATGGATGTGTGCAGCATTGCTTGTCTGGTCTTTGTGTTTTGATCTCTAATTCTGTTTTGGTGGAACCCGAATTTTTAGTCTATGCCACATCAAAAGAATTAGGGTTACTACCAGATTTTCTCTCATTAAAACCAAGTTATAGAATGATCCAACTGTCCTCTGCTCTGTTATTGAGCTACCGTCTGCTCTGTTATCTTGACTGATATCTGCACGTGGTTTGCAGGAGGCTGCAAATTTGGCAATCAAGAAACGGAACTTGAAATTGCGAGACAGGGAGCTGAGGCTTTTCCGTGCCAGAAAGGATTCTACCCCATCCGAGAGAAAGACTTCATTACCTGCAGGGATAGCAAAGTCTCCAAGCAAGAGGTTGGCAGTGGGTTCAAGGACTCCTGAGAACAAAAGTTTATCTAATACAAGGGGTGCTTTGACTTACCAAGGCTTGCGCGCTAGCAAATCTGGTGTCCGGAAGAAAGCCCACGTGAAACGCAATGGTGCAGCCATTAAGACGAACTCTAAGAGCCAGAGGGGAGAGAAACAACGGGCAGGAAAAAGACCAGCTGTTGCCGCAAGAAAGGAGAAGGCAAAAGCACTCAAAGAAGGGGGTGCTTCGGCTCAAGCAGGCAAAAAACGCAAGCTCGATAGCCGGACACCAGGCAGTTTCAATAGGAAGAAGAAAGCCGAGAAATTTTAAGTCGGAATTAGGAACACTAACCAAAGATGTCTGTCCTGTGTGGCCAGTGCAACCAGCACAGGCAAAATGTCACCGCAGATGTAATCTTAGTTTGTCCATTAAACTCTGCCCGAGGACTCTGATAACAGGAGGATAAAGCCCTACCAAATAAATATCCGAGTTTTATAAGTTATTTTATTTTTTATTCAAAGATGTACTAATTTCTCTCCTAAATAGTGTGAAATTGCAACTTGCAAGATGGAATTTCTCAAAATTCGAAGTTTTATTATCAGTAATTTATTTTAAGTTAAAAGATAAATATTTACATTCTGTATTTGTAAAAAAATTTAAATTTTATAATAACATTTAAATTAACCATTTGGAGAATATATTACCGATTTTAAAGATTTTATTTTTTAGGAAGAAGGGGAGTGTGGGTGGGAAGTGTCCTAAACTTTTAGTTTACTGGTATTTCAATTTTAAATAAAAAAATGTGTGATATAATTATCTGCTACACCCTAATACCAACGAGATAAAAACCAGTAAATAAAGATACTACTGTTATAAAAATTTTAAAAATATGTTTTAAAATATATATTTATTATCATTAGATTTATTTAATGTATAAATTTATTATATTTGTTAAAAAAAATTTATTTTTATTTTATTTAAATAAAAAAAATAAAAAGATTTACATTACAAATATTTTTTAAAAACTCAAAAAATGAATTAGAAAAACATTTTTCATTCTAGAAAAAAATAAATATATAAAAAATTGTTAAGATAAATTAAATAAGTTATAATATGTACTATATAATTATTAAGTAAATTATATATATATATATATATAGTTATTGAAAATTTTATTTTATTAAAATTTTCATAAAAATTATGAAATTAATGTCCAATGTTACATAATTAATAATCTTTTTTTATATAATTTTCAATCGTCTTTTTTTTTTTCTTCTGTTTTGATCGGTTGGCAAAAGATTTTTTTTTTTTTTTGGTGGTCTAAAAGGTTACGTACATCGAAGAACTTCCCATCCCAAACGACACCGTTTACGTGTCCAACGGACTGAAAACTGATGCAACGGGCTTTCAATTTTGAGCGCCAATTTAGACAAACCCTGTTCTCCTGCAATAGCTGGCATTGGAAGACCAACAACGTAAATTTGACGCTAACACGATCATCTATAAAAGAGGGACTCCAGACATAACATTTGTCTTCATGTCTCTTTCAAGAAAATCGCTCTTCACCTCTCCAAAAATTTCTTCTCTAATTCGCTTCAATTCGCTCGCTCGATTTGTTAAGCTTTCCCTAATTCTTTTCTCGCCAAACAAGAAAGATGGCTGCAGTAGCCCCCAGAGGATACCCAAGAAAAAGATCGTTCTACAACCCACATGGAGCAGCGTCCCACACACAAAGAAGCCCAACCCAGCAGTTTGTGCCTACTGGCTTGCTGGGACTTGCAGGCGCAGCCCTTGTACTTTCTTGCACCCACAACCCCCAGCTTCGCGACCCTTCTCTGTTTCGAAACCTCCCGTTGGTGCGAAAAGGCAGCGGCGCCAATCTGTTTGCCGACAATGGGCTTCTGGAAATTGTGCTCTCGGTGATAAATACTGCCGATTCTGGCATTCCTGGTGTCGGAGTGAGGACAAGAAGTTTTCTTTGTTGGCCAGGCTTGATGGGCACAAGAAAGGGGTCACCGGTATAGGCCTTCCTGTTGGTTCTGATAGGCTTTATTCCGGTGCTAGCGATGGGACCCTGAGGGTTTGGGACTGCCACAGTGGCCAGTGCAGTCGTGTGATCAATCTTGGTGCTGAAATTGGATGCTTGATCACCGAGGGTTCCTGGGTATTCGTTGGATTGCCCGATCTTGTCAAGGGATGGCGCCTTGATGATGGTGGAGATGTTTGCTGCGGGGGAGGCAATGAATTTAGTCTAGGAGGACCTGTAGGCCAAGTCTATGCGATGGCTACTCACAATGATATATTGTTCGCTGGGGCGCAGGATGGTGATATCTTGGCTTGGAGATGCAGTTTTCCCCGCGGAACAGCCGATATTTCCTTTGATCCTGTCACGTCCCTCGAAGGCCACACCAAGGCAGTAACAACCATGACAGTTGGGGCGGAAAGATTGTATTCAGGTTCCATGGATTGCGGGGTTAGAGTTTGGGATCTTGAGAAATTTCGATGCTTGCACGCACTGAAAGGGCACGATGACATGGTCACATCCCTTCTCTGCTGGGACCATTTTCTGCTGACCTCCTCATTGGATTGCAGAGTTCAGATTTGGGCTGCCACCGAAAGAGGCACCCTGGAAGTAGTTTACACCCACAAGGAAGAAGAAGGAATTCTTGGACTGTTTGGAATGGGGGATGCAGAAGACAACCCAGTCCTCTATTGCTCTTGTACTGACAACTCGGTCCGCCTTTACGACTTGCCATCATTCAATGAGAAGGGAAAGATTTTTGCAACGAAAGAAGTTAGGGCAATTCAGCAAGGTCCCGGCGGCCTGTTCTTTACTGGAGATTGGAACGGTGTGGTGAGTGTGTGGAAATGGTCGGACAAGCTAGGTGAAGCAGCTCTTTGAAGGACAATAATTTGTATGACAAATTGCCTTGCAAGGGATGAGTGTCTCGTAGTTTTTAGTCAGGTTGTGGAAATCATTAAAATTGTATATTCCGGAATACAATTTTTGTAGTTTGTCTCAAAGAAATGTAAAGGTCTTATTCTTCAGAATATATGAGATTTATGAATTTGTAACTGTCAGCCATTCATTGCCATCCGTCCTGCTGAATTTGCTTTGTAACTTGAGACTGGAGTTAATAACACACATGTCGTCTGCACTAGCTTACAGTAAAACCCAGCAAATTGGCCCTTCAAAGAATACAGAATACATGCTTCTAAAGCAACCAAAATTAATGAACCAAGTAGGCTGAATTGTTTTACTAGAATATCCGGTTGGCTAGGCTATTGCAAGTGAAATTCTCGTGGTTAGTACTCATTTTCGGATATGTAAACAAAAAACCCATTATCTAAATTTAATCGGCTACAATCAAACCAAGCAGATTGGTGCAATGCATATTGTGAGAAGTAAGAAATGATTACTGAGAGGAGATAAGTACCAGGGTCACCATATCCAAGCATGCCATTTTTATCTTTTGTGTTGAGGGCAGGAATACATTAAACGACAACAATACGCACAATGGCCTATCTTCAAAGGCAGGTCTTGCACTGAAACAGAAATAAAATTGGGAATCACCCCGCACTCCATCCAAATAACGTCCAACAGCCAATATGATACACGATGAACCACCTTGCTCATATCATTATCATGTACAATGTCTGCAGCGTCAGCAATTAAATCTACAAAGAGCGATGGCAAACTGCCAAATATTGCATTGACATAAAGCTAATCTGTACAGCTATGTACCATAAATGGCTGCAAGGAGGTTAACGGTTTTTACAACAAGCAAGTTCTTCTAGTATTGCACTATGATTGGGTCTGGTTCATTAATGTTGGTGTAATAGGCACAACTCTGATAAAAAAACAGTGTACCACTTCATTTGAAGTCATAAAGGTCCTTTAGTGATTGCAATTCTCCAAGACCTATTCCAGCCTGCACAATGACCAGGAAATACATGTTTAACAGAGCAACAGACTTGAAATCTTCATAGATGGCTCCAACAAACTGTTGGATGATTCACAACTCTTCTTCTTGTCTCCATTAAGATATAATTTTACTTCTTCACTTAAAAATGGATTGGAATTTAAGACATGAAAAGCCACAGATAATAGCTCTGAAAAAAATAGCTCATCAATCTACAAACATTCTAGCATGTTAATAATTCAGAAGTGTCCTGGAACCTCTAGTAATCAGAGTTCTCCACCACTCTCACTCTCCACACTTTATGCTAACACCATCAAATGACTGAACTTATGCCCAATACTCATACTGCTGTTAGCCAAATTGATTCAAATACCATAATTGAAATAACCTGAGAGTCAATGTACAGTATCTTAACAGCGATGTAAGCAGCTGGAATAAGTCCAACAAATGTTGCTAGGAAGAAAATATGATAGGGCACATCAACTATTGGTGAAGCAAATTTTGGTAAAGTTGGGGTTACTCTCAAGAAAAGCATGTAGTTCAACAACTGTTCTTTTCTTCTAGCTACCTGAGAGCAGAAAGCAAAGTATTTATCCCATGATGCCAGCAGATACAACCAAAGATCATCATAAGAATCCTGGTTCACCTGTGATTGGAAGAATCTCAACATGTCTGGTCAAAGAGAGAAGACAAGTGGCTGCCCAATCAGTTTTGACAGGAAATAGCAAGAAGAAGCACCAGCAGTGGCAGCAAACACCACCAGTGCTACACTTTTGACTACTCCAAAGAGGGCTCCAGCAAGAAATGGGATAAAAACAGTCCCAGGAATCATAAAAGTCTGCATGAAAATGTAGACCACGCAATATCCCACCAAAACTTGAGCAGTATAGTTGTTGGTGTAGCTCTCAAGGTGATCCCTACAAGAAAAAGCAACCCACTATGCTTTAACCATAGGCCCAGTAAGCAATAAATTGTGGAAAGTTGAAGAAAGGCAATGATAAAAAAACCAAAGAAACGTTGAGAAAATATACAGCTAGACTAAAAATAATTGCATCAGTCAACAGATATAAGTCAGTTGTCACTCAAAGTGGATTGTCAGCCAATCCTACAGATGTCTCTGCCACAAAAACTAATTCGTTATTCAGAAAAATGAAATTCTCTGATTTTAAAAAGCATTGCATTTGTCCTTGTCAAAGCCAAATTAACTCGATCATTTCTCCATGTCATGTCTCAACAATCCTCAACGATACCAATCTTATCGTCAAAGCTACTCGATAAATTGCCTTGAGCCTACCCCCATTACCTAAAAGATAACTCCAGTTGTCATGATTACCCACCAAAACTGTCATCTACTCCATTTGCAAAGATGAGTCTGACTCAATCATCCAGTGGCAGAAAAAGGCCTTGTCATGAGCATTCCAAGTTTTCAACTGTAATTCTATACCCAACCTTTCTAGTTGTCATCAAATATCATATATATGACTAAAGATACTCCCTTTTAAAAACAACCACGTAATTATGGATTTTTTTCCAATTCCTCCCTTCTTGGCAACTCTTTGCTGCAGTTCATCTCCTTTACATTGCACACTGTCTCCATAGTCCACAAAACAGACATGTTCCTTCCAAGCAGAAAATCATGACATACAATTGACAAAGATGGTCAAAAATACTTCTGACTAGGCCGAGTTCCTCCATCCAGGAAGCTAAAATAGATTGTTAGTATAAGATATAACAGAAAAAATACTTACGAAAACAAAAAGATCTACCAGAAAAAATTCTTAGATCCTCCATTTATTTTTGCTGCAGTGCAATAAGTGCTACAAGAAAGTTGCATGCAGATCATTCACACTGCATCCGTTACAAACACAAACTAAACTCATTTTTCAATTGAATAATAATAATAAAAATAATAATTGATTTACTTCAATTAAGTAATTGGGATAAAGAAGTATAAACAGATCCCTTTTAGTTCAAAAGAAATAGATCTCTGATAAAAAGGTTTGACACAGTCACACGGGTACTATAATAAACTCTTTGTGGTACCATACAAAATGATGAAGCAAATTCAGCTCGGCGTTAATGTCTACAACAAAAATATCAAATCAGCAGAATAATGTGGATGGAATTTCTTTCGAAAGAAAACATTTTCCGGGAAAAGACAAAAAAATTTCCCTCAGGAAGACTGAATTTTATATTTAAACACCCCTGACAGGGCTTTAAAAGAAGTCAATTCAAATAAACTCTAAAAACCCACTCAAACATAATCCTTCCTCAGTTCCTCAGATTCTTCAACCACAAAATCTACATCATTTTTTTTTTTTGTAATCCTTCACATGGGAAACACAAAAACACCCAATTCTAAAAACAGTAAAAAAAAAAAAAAGACAAACCTGAGAATTTGAAGATCTCCAAGGTTACGAGGAAGTTTGAGGTGGCTATAATCAGAAGGGTGCATGGTGAGGTAAACACCCTAAAGGCCCAGCACGAATCCCAATATGACAGTGGAAGCCACCATGACCTCCCAAAAGTTCAATACCTTCCCGTTCTTCGCTTCCTCTTCCCTCCTTTCTCCTCCTCTCCTCCGCTCCATTCTCTCTCTCAATTTTCCTTTTGTTTTATCACCTGTTTTCCTCTTGAGAAGGAGGGTGAGTTGGGACAGAGAAATGGGAGGCCAAAGCTTTGAGCCTTCTTTGCTCTTGACACACGTCTCCCCTTCTCTCTCTTTCTCTTCTTTCTCTTATTAAGTATTTGTTGTTGTCTGTGTTCTCTTTTTCCTCTCCATAGTATCGAGAGAGGTAGATGAAAGGAGGGAGAAAATTAACTAATAAAAAATGAAATGCAAGCAACAAAGAGGTATGGGTTTGAAATTAAATTTTATGGACTTATATTATTTGCACTCATATTAAATATTAAATTTGCTTTTCTTTATTAAAATAAAAAATAGAGATAATACTTTTAAATTTAAAATATAAAATTATTGTAAGATATCAAATAAAAATTATTTAAGAAATAAAAAGCAAATTGAAAAATTGTGAAAAGAAAAAAATATGGAAATACATAAATAACATAAATGAGAGAAATTTTGAAAAAGTTTAGAGTAGCATCCTAACTCATTTGAATTATATTTGTTCATATTTATAATATTAATTAATATAAACTAAATTTACATGATTCTTAAGAATATTTTAAATTATTTTAATAGATTGAATTAAAATAAATTAAATTTTTTACTTATTAATTTAACTTAAAAACTAGTTATTAACTACTCACCTTCTTTACCCCTTCCTTGTCCTTAAAATTCTTAAAATTAAAGTTCAAAAGTTAGATTTCATGAATGAAAGGTCCTCTCAAGTTACCTTTTTTAATAAGAGATTTGATTAATGCACTAATACTTGTAAAATATTTATATTCTTCCTAATCATGTAGTGCCTAAAAGTTATCATATGATTCTACCACAAACTACTTATCATCTGCTACCAAAGGCAATTGTTGAGACATTAGTACCTTTGATCCAACAACCTTTTTAAGCAATAACATACGGAAAATAGGTTACACTATACCTTTAAGAGGTAATTTGAGCTTATAAGCAATGAGTTCAATCTTTTCTATCACTTAATATGACCCATATCATTTATATGATAGCTTTAGTTTGACACAGATGTTAATAAAGGTTTGAGTTTGGTTAAAGTTTGAGGAAAATTTGATGGTACATATATAATTAGCACCAAAGCTTGGTGAAAAGGATGAAGATAAGTATGAAAAAGGTGATAACATTAGTGGAAGTTATAAAAGGGGTTTTAAAAAGGGTAAAGGTAATAGAACAGGTAGAGGAATCCATGGTAGTGAAACTGAGAATGATAGGTATATTGAAAATTGTGAGTGGAGACTAGGGAGGAAGAAGGGGTAGATAAATATTTTAATAGTATTAAAATGAAAATACCTTATTAAGGAAAAGTTGACCTTAATTTCTATTTGGATTGGAAATGATTGGTAAAATTAATATATGAATGTCATAATATAATCAAAGTTTATATCATTTAATCTTAACTTTAAAGCTACTGTTAATTTGATTTTTGTCTACAAGGTTAACAAAAAGGATCATTCTCAGTTGATTGCCATAACTATTCCGAGGATAGAGAATCAAATACTCCTCTCCATCACATTCACCCTCTGATGGTGGCACAGAATCATTATCTGATTCACTTTCAGTTTCAACATCACCGTTACTTCTCAGGATTATTGCACGCTTATTTGTACATTGAAATGCAATGTGACCCTTGCCCAAACACTTAAAACATTTAACATCTCTATTTTTACTCGATTGGGATTCAAATTTACCTGTTTCCTTGCTAGAACCCACATTCTTGTGCTTGGGTAGCTCGGCTTTGGACTTGTAATTGGTCATCTCGTCCCTTTTACTCCAATTTGGCTTCCACGATGAGGTAGAACCTGAATTCTGCCCAACCCGTGTGAAGCCCTTTCGTTTAAGTTGCCTTTCAACTTTATGGCCATGTGCACCATGTCTTTCAATTCCACATAGTATTGTAATTCAACTACATTTGCTATGTCTCTATTTAGCCCTTGCAGAAATTAAGTCATGGTTGCCTCTTTATCTTCTTCTACATTGGCCCTAATCATGGCAATCTCTATCTCCTTGTGGTAGTCCTCCACACTTTTGGTGCCTTGAGTGAGCCCTTGTAGCCTTTGGTACAACTTCTTGTAATAGTGATTGAGGACAAACCTCCTCCTTATAATAGCCTTCATCTCCTCCCATGTATCAATGGGCCGCTTATGATTCCTTCTCCTAGTCAAAATAAGTTGATCCCACCAAATAATAGTAAAGTTAGTAAATTTAACGACAGTAAGCTTTACCTTTTTCTCTTCGGAATAGTTGTGGCAATCAACAACCAATTCAACCTTCTTTTCCCATTCTAAGTATGCATTAGGATCATTCTTACCTGGGAATGAAGGAATTTTCATTTTAATACTACCCAAATTATGGTCGTAGGTACCTTGTCTCCCAAATTCTTTTTGATCCCTTCTATTGTTACCAGTTCTAACCATCGTAGTTTGATCGTCAAATTCATCATCTTTCACATCATCTTCATGGTCATAGGCACGTGTCAACTGCCTTCTTGCTTTGGAATCCTCATATTCCCCATGTCTCCTTTGCAACTCTGTTATTGTATTAGCTTGCTCCTCCATCCTCTTTCTCATTTCATCAAATCTGGTATTCATATGCTCAAATTGTTGTTGCATAACTTTGATTATGAAGGACATATCACTAGCTCCCTCTTGAGCTACACCTTGGTCTTTGGATGTCATAGTCTTACTTCTGCACGAAACAAATGGGATACCTCACAAACACTCCCTCATGTGTGTCACTTAAAAGATTATGTCACACTCCCTCGTGTTTACACTCTTTATGGTTTTTCTTTATATGAACTTTCACTTTTACCTTTTATCACTCAGATTTTCCCTTTCAGCTCTATAAAGAACAAAACAACATAAATCAAGGGTATTAATTTTGAACAGAATAAGCTAAATGGCGTAGAATTGAACAAGTTGGAGAACAAAGAATCAAGCAAAAAAAGGATGTCAACACAAATGGATTTAATGAACCAAATTCACAAAAATCAAGATAGGGATAATATAACTTAGAGGACAACTTGGGTAACAAAATAGGAAAACAGATGGTAGAATTGGAGTTGAGTAAGAAAACTTTATTATTATTGTGGCCAATATGACCAAACTGTTAAACTTATCAATAATTTTGAATTTCATGTTTTCTTTCTTTTGTTCTTCTTCCTTCCTTTTTTTTTCCTTTTTTTTAATTTTTTTTTTCAATATAAAATAATAGTAGAATACTTAGACATACCAATTGGAATTGAAATTAACATGTTTATGAGCTTAAACAAACAAGCAAAGAGAAGGATTGTAAATAAATAGATTTGTGCATTTGAATGATTATGCACATAATAGACAAACTAAACAACAATAAATAAATCAAAAGATAGAAAATTGAAAAATGAGTGGATTTAACCTGATTTAGAACCTGGTTCTGATACCAACTAATGCAGAAAACCCCAAAATGATGTAGTTTAGGGACCCAACGCACACAAGGAATCAAAGAACATTCAGGAAAGATAAAACAGAATTTAATATCACAAACCCTAGACCCACCCTTCAAAGAAACATGAACCTAGATCATTTAAGAAGGATATGGACGCCACATCCAAAAAAGAAAGGAATTGGGAGTGATAAGTAGATTGGAATGCCACAAGAAGAAATACCTCTTGATAAGTTAGTTAGTGTTCAATCCCTTATCAGTTGGTATCAGAGCCAAGTTCTAAATTAGGTTGAATCCATTCACTCTTCAATTTTCTATCTTTTGATTTATTTATTGTTGTTTAGTTTGTGTATTATATGCATTATCATTCAAATGCACAAATTTGTTTATTTGCAATCCTTCTCTCTTTGCTTGTTTGTTTAAGCTTATAAACGTGCTAATTTCAATTCCAATTGGTATGTCTAAGTATTCTACTATTGTTTTGTGTTGAAAAAAAAAACGAAAAAAAAAAGGGAAGGAAGAAGAACAAAAGAAAGAAAACATCAAATTAAAAGCTATTGATAAGATTAACAGTTTGGCCATATTAGCCACAATAATAATAAAGTTGTCTTGCTCAACTCCAATTCTACCATCTGTTTTACCTAAGTTGTCCTCTAAGTTATATTACCCCTATCCTGATTTTTGTGAATTTAGTTCATTAAATCTGTTTGTGTTGACATCTTTTTTTTGTTTGTTTGATTCTTTGTTCTCCAATTTGTTCAATTCTATGTCATTTAGCTTATTCTGTTCAAAATCAATACCCTTAATTTATGTTGTTTAGTTCTTTATAAAACTGAAAGGGAAAATTTGAGTGGTAAAAGGTAAGAGTGAAAGTTCATATAAAGAAAAACCATAAAGAGTGTAAACACGAGGGAGTGTAAGAGTGAAAGTTCATATAAAGAAACCATAAAGAATGTAAACACGAGGGAGTGTGACATAATCTTTTGAGTGACACACGTGAGGGAGTGTTCTGTGAGGTATCCTATTTATTTTGTGCAAAAGTAAGACTATGACGTCCAAAGACAAAGGTGTAGCTCAAGAGGGAATTGGTAATGTGTCCTTCATGATTAAAGCTATGCAATAACAATTTAAGCTCATGGATACCAGATTTAATGATATGAGGGAGAGGATGAAGGAGCAAGCTAATACAATAGCAGAGTTACAAAAGAGACATGGGGAATATGAGGCTCCCAAGGCAAGAAGGCAATTGACATGTGCCTACAACCATGAAGATGATGTAGAAGATGATGAATTTGACGATCAAACTACGATGGTTAGAACTGGTAATAATAAAAGGGATCGAAGAGAATTTGGGAGACAAGGCACTTATGACCATAATTTGGGTAGTATTAAAATGACAATTCCTTTATTCCAAGGTAAGAATGATTTTGATGCATACCTATAATGAAAAAAGCAGGTTGAATTGGTTTTTGATTGCCACAACTATTCTAAGGAGAAAAAGGTAAAGCTTGCTGCCATTGAATTTACTGATTATGCTATTATTTAATGGGTTTAACTTGTTTTGACTAGGAGAAGGAATCATGAGCGGCCTATTGATACATGGGAAGAGATGAAGGCTATCATGAGAAGGAGGTTTGTCTTTAATCACTACTATAGGGAGTTGTACCAAAAGCTGCAAGGTCTCATTCAGGGCACCAAAAGTATGAAGGACTACCACAAGGAGATGGAGATTACCATGATTAGGGCTAATGTAGAAGAAGATAGAGAGGCAACTATGACTCGATTTCTACAATGGCTAAATAGGGACATAGCAAATGTGGTTGAATTATAACATTATGTAGAATTGGAAGACATGGTACACATGGCCATAAAAGTTGAAAGGCAACTTAAACGAAAGGGCTCCACACAGGTTGGGCAGAATTCAAGTTCTACCTCATCGTGGAAGCCAAACTGGAGTAAAAGGGACGAGATGGCCAATTATAAGTCCAAACCGAGCTACCCAAGCATAAGAATGTGGGTTCTAACAAGGAAACAGGTAAATTTGAATCCTAACCGAGTAGAAATAGAGATGTTAAATGTTTTAAGTGTTTGGCAAGGGTCACATTGCATTTCAATGTCTAAATATGCGTGTAATGATCCTGAGAAGTAACGGTGATATTGAAATTGAAAGTGAATCAGATAATGACTCTGTGCCACCATCAGAGGGTGAATGTGATGGAGAGGAGTATCCGGTTAACGGAGTAGCTCTCATTACAAGGTGAGTATTGAATGTGTAAGCAAAAGAAGAAAATAAGGTGTAATAAGATAACATCTTTCAAACAAGGTGTTTCATCAAAGATAAGGTATATAGTATGATTATTGATGGTGGGAGTTGCACTAATGTTGCTAGCACAATTATGGTTGAGAAGCTGGATTTACCTACTATGACATATCCTAGATCATATAAACTTCAGTGGTTGAATAAGAGTGGTGAAGTGAAGGTAAATCAGCAAGTCTCGTATCATTTTCTATCGGAAGGTACCATGATGAAGTTTTATGTGATGTTGTACTTATGCATAAAGGACATATTCTATTAGGAGGACCATGAAAATTTAATAAGCGAGTTATGCATAATGGCTTCAAGAATCGATATTACTTTGTAATGAACAGAAAACCTGTCATTCTTGTACCATTATCACCTTAACAAGCCTATGAGGATCAATTAAGGATTAAAAATGAGAGTGAACAGAAAAAAGAGATTGATAAAAGAGAAGAAGGAGAAGAAAACATAAGGACATAAGAGAAAGAGAAGAAAAGAGAATCTCTATGTAAAAGGAAGTGATGTCAAAAGAGCATTCTATACCAAACAGCCTATAATTGTATTTTTGTACAAGGAGACTTATTTTAACACTAACAAATTTGACTTATCTTTGCCTAGTGTTGTTATTACATTATTATAGGAATTTAAAAATGTATTCCCTAACAATATCCCAAGTGGATTGCCACCTAATAGAGAATTGAGCATCAAATTGATTTCATCCCAGGTGCATCCATCCCTAATCGGCTAGCATATGTAAGACAAAAAAGTTTCAAAGGTAGGTTGAGGAGCTTATGTCCAAAGGATATATGAGAGAAAGCATGAGTCCATGTGTTATTTCTGTCCTACTTGTACCAAAAAAAGATGAGACTTGGAGGATGTGTGTTGACTGTCGAGCAATCAACAAAATCATTGTAAAGTATCGTCACCTTATACCTAGATTAAATGACATGTTAGATGAATTACATGGGTAATGTGTCTTTTCTAAAATTGATTTGAAAAATAGATATCATCATATTAGAATGAGAGAGGGAAATGAGTGAAAAATAACTTTTAAAACTAAGTAGGGGTTGTATGAGTGGCTAGTTATGTCATTTGGTCTCACTAATACACCAAGCACTTTTATGCAACTAATGAATCATGTATTATGTGCATTCATTGGTAAATTTATAGTTGTGTATTTTGATGATATCTTGGTCTATAGTAAAACCCTAGAAGATCATTTTGATCTTTATGTTTCATTGTAAATATTTTACGTTTTGAGAAATTGTATGCTAACTTACATAAATGTTCCTTTTGTACTGATTAGATCACATTTCTTGCCTATGTTGTCAGTGCTAAAGGTGTTAAAGTTGACGAGGAAAAAGTTAAGGCAATTCGTGATTGGCCTACACCTAAGTTAACTAGTGACGTGCGTAGCTTTTATGGTTTAACTAGTTTCTATAGACGCTTTGTTAAAGACTTTAGCACCATTGCCGCACCACTCACTGAGCTTATCAAGAAGAATATGAGTTTTAGGTGGGGTAGTGACCAAGACAAGGCTTTTAATTGCATCAAGGAAAAATTAAGTTCTGCACCCACCTAACTTTGCAAAAGCTTTTGAGATTGAGTGTGATGCTTCAGGTATTGGCATTGAAGCTGTTTTGATGCAGGAAAGACGCCCAATTGCTTACTTTAGTGAAAAGTTAAGTGGAGCAAGTATTAATTATCCTATTTATGATAAAGAGATATATGCATTGGTACGAGCTTTGGAGATATGGCAACATTACCTTTGGCCTAAAGAGTTTGTCATCCATACTAACCATGAATCTTTAAAGCACTTGAAGGGATAAGGAAAGTTGAACAAAAGACATGCTAAATGGTTTGAATTTATTGAGACCTTTCCCTACATCATCCAATATAAAAAAGGTAAGGAAAATGTGGTAGCTGATACATTATCTAGCAAGTACGCCCTTATCTCTACACTTACTACAAACTTATTAGGATTTATATGTGAATGATCCTGACTTTACTAATGTGAATAGAGCATGTGAGGTGTCAGCCTTTGAGAAGTTTTATAGGCATAAGGGTTTCTTATTTAGGGAAAATCATTTATGCATGCCTATGAGTTCTTTGAGGGAGTTGGTTGTAAGAAAAGCTCATAAGGGTGGTCTGATGAGTCATTTCAGAGTAAGGAAAACCCTTGATGTCCTAAATGAACATTTTTTTTAGCCACGAATGAAATAAGATGTTGAGAGGATATGTACAAAATGCATAACATACAAACAAGCAAAATCTAGAGTTTTACCTCATGGCTTGTATACCCCTCTACCCATACCTAACCATCCTTGGGTTGATTTATCTATGGACTTTGTACTAGGATTGCCACAAACAAAAAGGGGTAGGGATTTTGTATTTTTTGTTGTTGATAGATCGAGATACATGGTTGACTTATTCTTTAGAGAAGTAGTATATTTGCATGGCATACCACGAAGCATTATTTTAGATCGAGATACAAAGTTCTTAAGTTACTTCTGGAAGACTTTATGGGGTAAGTTAGGTATTAAGCATTTGTTTTCAACTACTTGTCATCCACAAACTGATGGGCAGACTGAGGTAGTTAATCGAACTCTTTCTACTCTTTTACATGCTATTATTCGAACAAATTTGAAAACATGGGAAGAGGATTTACCACATGTTAAGTTTGCATATAATAAGAGTGTTCATTCTACTACTAGTTACTCTCTATTTGAAATCGTATATGGTTTTAATCCATTAACTCCTTTGGATTTCGTACCTATACCGGTCAATAAGTATGCCATCTTAAATGGTGAATGCAAGGCTGACATGATAAAAAAATTGCATGAAAAGGTGCGACAACATATTGAAAAACAAATTGAGCAACATGCATCCTATGTCAACAAGGGACTAAAGAAGGTGGTGTTTGAACTTGGTGATTGGGTTTGGGCGCATATGCGTAAAGAACGATTCCCAGATCAAAGGCATTTGAAGCTACAAACTAGAGGAGATGGTTCCTTTCAAGTTGTAAACCGAATTAATGACAATACTTATAAGTTGGACCTTCGTGATGAGTATCATGTGAGTGCAACATTTAACGTTTCTGACCTTTCCCCTTTTGATACAGGTGATGATTTGGGGACAAATCCTTTTGAGGAGCAAGGGAATGCTGAGAACTATAGAGATGATGGTTAGAAGGCTTCAAGGGATATAAAAGGTCCATTGCATATTCCAGAAGGCCCAATAACATAAGCTAAAGTCAAAAAGATTAAAGAATCACTAAATGGCTAATTCAGGACATTCAGGCCAACCAAACTTCAAATGGTGCAAATTCAAATTTGACAAAGAGTCCAGGCCCAATTAATATAATTAAGATACTTAAATAGGTCAGAATAAATAATAACATTCTATCCTAAATAGGAGTTTATTGTCTATCCTAAATAAGAGTTTATTGTTTATCCTAAATAGGAGTTTATTGTCTATGTTGGAATTTGTCCAATTCCTCCAAAATAAGGATTTTTCCTAAGAAGGAATTTTTGCCTCTTTAGGATTGCCATCTTCACCTATAAATAGGCACTCATTATATGCTCTAGAGGAAGGCAAACAACTTTAAGTAAAATAGAAATCAAAGGTTTTTTCCTCTCAGTTCTTTTAAGGACTAAGGAACTTATGAAAAGGTATTTCTTCTTGTGGCGTTCCAATCGACTTATCACTCCCAATTCCTTTCTTTTCTATAGTGTAGCGTCCATATCCTTCTTAAAAGATCTAGGTTCGTGTTCCTTTGAAGGGTGGGTCTAGGGTTTGTGATATTAAACTCTGGTTTAGCTTTCCTGGTTATTCTTTGATTCTTTGTGTGCATTGGGTCCCTAAGCCACGTCTTTTTGGGGTTTTCCACATTAGTACTTCATTCTTTGTTAAGAATTATCCAATTACTCCTTTAATAGTGTTAAGAGAACTTGCCTCTCTTACATAAATTTAGTTAATGACATAATGCTTAGAGCATGAGCAAGCAATACTATTGATTGCAATATACCAAGCCTAATAAAAAGACATATTTTGAAATATATGGTAAATGGTATTAAACTACTATTTTTCCAAAGGCAACCATTTTGTCCATTACCAATGCTTATAAAAAGCATATGAAGTAGAGGTACCCTTCCAAGTAGTGATTGAGGTGCTTCAATTGATAATTCGTTTAGGGATGATACATCAAGCTGAGATAAAGAGCTTTTCCTTCCAATTTAAATAGTTTTGGCCAAAAGTAGCTTATAAAAATTGTCTCTGTCAAATACTATTAATTATAGTAACTTATATAGTATGAATATTTACTCACAAAAATAATAAAGGAGTTGTGAATAAATGGCAAAGCTTGATGAAATGAGCTAACTTAATATATTAGTCAACCATCATCCATATGACATTATTTTCTTTAAAATAAAGGGTTCCTTTTATGAAATCCATGGGTATATAACATCATGCTCACTTTAGTATAGGGAAGGGTTGTCAAAGATTAAGTATGATAAACTTTTATTTTTATATCACTAACATACCTTACAAGATCACAATTATAATTACACTTACTTTTTCATGCTAGGTCACATGAAATGCTATTTAAGCCCCATATATGAGACCCAAACACTAATATATCCCCTCATAACCAAGTCATACAAAACTTAAATGAATTAAGTTCAAAAGTTCCCTTTCCTATCAACATAGATTCTTCTTTCCTATCATAAAATGCCTTATAAATAACTGCATTTTGAGTGTATAAAACTCCTTCTCAAGGTTACTTAAATTAATTATGGACTCATCTCTTTCATAGCTTTCTGTAATATCTTGCATCTATATTGGTATTACTGTAGTAATAACATGACATTCCATCTTTGTTTGACCAAACAAAACATTAGTTGCTCTATTTTTAGCTCCCTTACTTAATGCAGGATAAAAGCATGAAGATGTCAAATAATATCAAATAAGGAAAATTTAAATTCTAATACAACGTGATGCGAAATGAAAGTATAGAAAATAAATAATAAAAGGCTAACACTTGATTATACCTTTAATAGAATTTCTAGAATCCATAAAAAGATATAATAATTCTTAAAAGAGAATAATATGATTCGTAGAATTATATGATTTGTTGAATGAGTTAACCTATAGGTTTACATGCATATTTATAACTAAAATTATCTATTTAATTGAAAAAATAGTTTAATATAAATGAAAAAATATTCTAAAATATTTAAATCATTCTTATATCGTTTATAAATAATTTACTAAAATTTTTAATTATACTATAAAATAAGTAAATAAATTACAAAATAATAAATACAATATAATTTATAAAATGATAAAAAAATAGTTGTCATAATATGTCTTATGTCAGACCATTTTACTTGAAAGAAACATACTTTCAAGTTAATAATGAAAAATTGACATCTTTTATGTCATAAGAATAAATATTTAAAATAAATTAGTATCTTTAATATAAACTAATAATTTCTTTTGTAAACCATTATATGAGCAATATCATCTACTTGATAGTTTACTTCAAGAAAATCAATATAATAAGATAAAAAAATTAACAAAATCTTGAGACTTACAAGTTATGGGTTCATATTCTGAATTAACAGAATTTACAAATGATATTATAATTACTTGGTTCTTATTGAAATATCTATTAACAATACAAAAGGAATCATTTGACTCAATCAGCACATAATCATCAACTAATGTTTCTTCTGCTTTTTGAGACATCCTTTTAATTGGTACTTCATTAAAAATCTCGATGTAGGGACAAGATAAACTTGTTTACAAGATTTTAATAGGTAAAAAATAATAATTAAATTGTTTCTTAACTCTTTCAAAAATTTCATCAAACATATCATCAACATAAAATTTCAATACTAATAAATTTTTCGTATTTACCCATAATTAAATTTTAGGCTTACCACATTTTAATCGAAAGTATGGAATATTATTCCATCATTTATCTACACTATCTTAAAAGTAAAATTCATTTTCTCTTCCTCATAAACATCATTGTATTCGAAATAAGTATCAATTTCTACTAACAAACTCATAAAAACTTTAATGAAAAAATTTCAATCAAAGAAATAAATATCTTTGAAATTAAAAGCATATATACAAACATAATAACTGCAAGTGATATATATAATACAAAATGTCATATTCATGATCTTATAAAATTACTCTAGGGAAAGTCTTCCCTTCACAATCTTTATCATTGAAGAGGTTGCCTTAAACCTTGTAAGACAATATCAATATAAATCAAACCTACTTTAATACCATTTAACATAAGATAGAAGTGTGGAGACATCAAATGATATCAAGAAAAGTAAATCCAAACTTTAATATCATTTGATGCAAAATGAAAGCACAAAAAATAATTAACTAAAGGTTAACACTCAATTGTACCTTTAATAGAATTTTTTTAATCCACTAAAATATATAATAATTCTTAAAAAAGAAGAATATGATTTGTATAATTCTATAATTTGTAAGATGTGTTAACTCACATGTTTACATATGTATTTATAACTAAAACTATTTCTCTAATTGAAAAAATACTTTAACCTAAATGAGAAAATATTCTAAAATATCTAAATTATTCTTATATTTTTCCTAAATAATTTACTAAAATTCTTAATTGTGCTAAAATACTATAAAATAAGTAAATAAATTATAACATAATTTATAAATGATAAAAAATAGTCTTCATGACATCTTACATTAGTACTAAATCATGTAATTAATTTTGAGCAATTTAGTAATTTCCTTTTGTTAAACATATGTTAGTAGTCTTTGTTATAATAAGTGTTTTAAACTCTTATGGTTTATCCTTATTTTAAAACATTGCCTTTTAAGATAATGGCACCATTTAGATATGACCATAACTACCATGAGGAACTCTTTTTCATATGTGGAAAGCCTTCTACTTCTTGAGGTAAAGGGCTTATTTAAGTTAGGAGGTGACCTTTTTGTATAAGAACAACTCCTGTACTAACATTACAAGTATTTGTTTCTAACATAATTGTTTTGTGGAATTCTAATAGAGTAAGTAAATGCCTATAAAGCCTTTTGATTTTAATGGAACTAGTATTTTTTTTTAACAGGCTTATCGATAATTTCATAGTTCTCAATGAATTTTTAGTAATATGCAATTAGCCCTAGGAATTTGTGTAGACTATTAACTATAGTTAAAACTAGTTATGCCTGCATGGAATCTATTTTAATTGGATTGATCGAGACCCCTTTTATTGTGATTACATATCCTAAATACTCAATTTAAATCTAATCAAATGCATATTTAGAAAACTTAGCAAAGAGCTAATTCTATTGTAAAATACCTAGTATTTCTTTAAGATGTTATTTATGCTCATTTAAAGTTGGAGTTTATACCAAGATATCATTAAAGAACACCATAACACATTTTCATAGAAGAGGGACGAATGCTTGGTTCATTTATGATTGGATGTTGTAGGTGCATTAGTTAATATAAATGACATTACTTGAAATTCATAGTGCCTTTGTGAGTTTAAAATATTGCTTATGTAATATCATTATCCTACACTCCAATTTAATAATACCCCACTTCTTATTGTGAGCCATTATTACTACATAAGCAATACCAATTACACTAGGCACTCTAAATCTAAAACCTGCTAGTTAAGAAATAATGTGTGCTTTATGTGGTAATGAGAATAATGACTATAAACCTAAGCACCTTCAACATGATACATCCCAATTTTTTTATAATTGCATTCATTGAGATCTCTTTAATGTTCTTATCAATTGGTTTCTTACAAGAGATTTGAACATGAGTTTCTCCATTACCTTTCTCTTTTTAGTCTTTTATCAAGTTTATTTACTTCTTTGAACATTAATGATGCCAAGTATAATTGTCCCTACATTGACAACATACAATTGTACATTTAATGTCTTCCTAAGATTTTTTGCCTAGTTTTGCTAGATAAATTTAGTTATCGAATGGTTGAAAGACCATATTAGAGTTTTTTTGAACTTCCCCTTGTTTCCCTTTTAAAGCTTCCATCATTGCTTCCTAATGTGTTGTAAACGTAAATGCTTCTTTTAGTGAGGTAGGTTTGAGCACTTTCACTATTAGGTGGATTTTATCACTTAATCCTTTAAGGAAGCTTAAAACAAAGAATGTATCAATTAATGAAGGGTTGCCTACCAATAACAAAGACCTCAATTCATCAAACTTTTATTGGTAGTCCTTTACAATTTTGGTTTGTTGAAGGTTGTAAGATTCTCAATGGTGTCAAGCTAAGATGGATTTTTGAATCACAGACAGAGATCTTTTTCAAATCAATTCCATATCTCATTAGGTTTGGCTAATATCTAGCCTTAGAACTAAACATTAACACTTCTATTTAAGTACATAACCACTATTTCCAATCATGATCCCTTAACAATGTTGTAGTAGTAAAAGTAACAGCCACATTTGTGTAACTAGCAATGTAGACTCTCACCTTTAAAGAATTATAACTTAAGTTTATGTGGTTTCAATGTTGAATAAACCCTTTTTGAAGAAGGTCGCTTAACTCAGCTACTAGTTTTCCTAAAATCTAAAGATTGGATCCTAAAAAAGGGTAAGATTATTTGAGATGTCGCTAGAATAAGGGCCTTAAAAAGAACCTTTTTGTCCTTGTACAAAAGCAACTTATAATAGCTAATTATGTCCATTAATTGCTTTATGGATGCTTTTAACATTTGTAACAATAGTAATAACACCATTAGCACTTGTATCTATGTGCTGACATAGCTTTAAGTGGTTGTAATTTCTTCATAACACCTCATAATTACCAATAATGTTTGCATACTTAATTGTCTAAGGTTTTGAGATAAGTGTTATCTATTATGGTAAAGTTGCATTTCTTGGTTAAAGTGAAGTGAAGGTTTAACAATTGCTTTGATACTAAATGTAAGCTACAAAACATAAGACATTAGAGAAATAAAGAAAAAATCAAGAATTATGATTAAAGAAATAAAGAGACAAAAAGAATAAAAAAGAAAGAGAGTTTGAGAAAATTTAAAGTATTATTCTTTTTATAATTAACTTATACAAGTCATATATCTCTATATTTATATTGCTAAATAGTATAAGCCAAAATTACATAATTCTTATAAATATTTTAAATTGCTCTTATTAGATTATATTGAAATAAAGTAGACTCTTTGCTAACTAATCTTGACCTAAGGGCTCTAGCTCCTAATAACTATGTTTTTACATCATATGATTTACCAAATAGACTTACTAAAAGAACATACTCATTAGACTTAAGACAAAATATCAATTTAATTTAATTTGATTAATGTCATTGATTTATGAATTGATCATAATATGGTTATATTCTTTCAATTTTCTTCTATTTAATAATTTGAATGATAGTGTTAGAATTTTGTAAATCATGCTATAAAATTTTGCAAGATATAATCAAATTATATTTTGATTTATGCAATTTTTTTTTGTCATTATGTGGTCATTATCTTTATTTTAAACTATTAATTTTGTACAATTTTATAGATATATTCATGTAATTTCCTATTATAGCTATATAGAACTCCATTATCCTTAATTTTAACTTATTAATTTCTATGCCATAAGAATAAAATTAATAGATAATATTAAGAGTTCAAGCCCTAATTCTTTCAAATTTTGCAAAATATACAATGTTTAATCCTAATATTAAAAAATAATATAGTTTTTGTATATATTTTACATATTACAAATTCATGTTAAAACAAGAAATATACTATTGTAAAAAAAATTCTTTTGCTTAGATTTAAATGCAAATATAAGGATTTGTTTGAGAATACAATTAAATTTTATTATAATGATTCATAAACTAATTGTACTAAAATTTTCTATTATTAAATGTAAATTGACAATTCAATAATTATTTTTAATATTTTAAATAAAAAAATTTTCTAATAAAATAAAAATAATTAAAAAATTTTATATAATTAAATTAAATACTAGCTTTATAAAAAATTAAATAATTGAAATAAATAATGTCAATAAAAATAATAAAATATTAATATTTTTAATATATAATAATATGCTATTTTAATACATTTCAACTAATATATGTATTCCCTCAATTCTTATTAAAATATTTAACTAGATAGATAGATATACTAACTCTATCATATAAAAAAATAAATAGAAGAGTGATTCTTATTTTAATGATAAATGCTATGATATTGTGATATATAATTGAATATTAATTCTAATAATCAATTAATATGATATTAATATCTTAAAATTATTTTAACATAATTACTTTATATGGAAAAATAATTTATATGATATATATATATATATACATATTAATATTCATTATAGACAAAAAAAATTAAAAGATTCAATTAAATAGTGTATTTAATAAAAATAATATTATAATTATTTATCATATATTTATAATTTATATTATTATTTATGAGTATACATTAAATGACTATAAATATGTCATTAATAATGACTGGGACGTAACAATTGCCATGAAGTTGAAAGGCATCAGAAAACCCACCTTATCTCTCTAGCACATTCAAGAAAAAGGGTGGAGATGGTTAGATGCTGTACGCATGGAGTCCACGTGCGGAACCGACAGAATTGTATCTTTTTTGTATTTGTGCACGTGATCCTTGACGAGCGACTTTTGACAGGCGAAAGATTAAATAAATAGAAAGGCTGCAAAATTCAACCCCACCACAAAAGTCGCAATGCAAAACTCCGTCGACCGGGCAGAAAGGACCCCAACAATCCACCCACCCACTTCGGCTGATGTGAGCTGGGGATTAAAGGAAACTTTGTGACAATAAATGGGAGTGAGATGAGATTATCTTCATTTTTATCTCATTGGATTGGATTAGAAATTTGGATTAACATTATCTTCAGATGTGAAATTCAATTCTTGTGCTGCGATCCCATCCTTCCACTAAAGCCAAAACATGTGTGGAGGAAATGTGACCATTTTCAGTCATTGGTCACTTGTAAGCTTTTGGAGTCAAAAAAGTTCTATACTTTTGCTACATCATGAGAACAATTTATGTGCCGACTTTCAGTTCAATTTTCCATCCGTGATGACAAGAAATAGAACAAAAGAAAAAGAAAATCAGCAGCGACGCTTCTTTCTGAACGTGTCTGCATGCGAAACTGACATGTTTGTTTCTCATCAACATCTGTGGGGGCCAAAGGAACGAACATACGTGACGTCAACGACAGGGGACAACGAGATAAGTAAAGATCAATGCATGGTCTCCCTCTTTCATGGGTTACATGTTACATGAGTGGTTTTTGATTAAATCGTGGTGCTGCCTGGGAATTCGCATTCATCATGGAGAACACGTCAAGCATCCGTATTAAGTCCATTTAACGCCACTTGGGTGTGAGGAGATTATGGATGCTTCTAAGCACGGTTTTCTTTTCTTCTGCCTGATTGGCCAAATCCAATGGTAAAGACTGGAAAAGAAAGAAAGAAAGAAAGAAAAAACAAAAAAAAAATAATAAAAAAAAAGGTAGGAGAAGCTTTGTGCACAATTGCCAGAACTGCTTTCGGTCGTCAATAAAGTAGTAAATATTCGATTCTTAAGTTTTGTGAAATATATCACACGCTGTTGTGTTTTGTAAAATAACTTAGACCCAAGCATTTGGATTTTCGGATTTATTTGAATGCACGATTCGGGTCACCTTTTTTTTTTTTTTTTAATTTTTTGTTTTTGGTGGTGGTGGTGGTGGTGGTGGGTGGGGGGGGGTAAGAGTTAATGTGGTTGCAAAATTCATTAAAATTTGCATTAGTTCATCGGCGATTATAATTATTATTTAGATTTCTAATATTAATTAAGAGGAATGCAAATTAGTCTGAATTACTAACGGAGCAGTAATATTTATAATGACTGTCAATCTCCCCCTCCCCGCGGAAAAATAATAATAAACCAAAAAAAAAAATCGACACCCAATTTTCTTTCCGTGCTAACTATTTAAAAATTGAGTATTTAACAGTAGAAATACGGTAAAATTTTTTATTAAAAAAATAAAAAGTTTAGGGGAAAGAATTAAAAAAAAAAAACAAAAAGGGGACGTTGACCAGTGTTACGCGCCTGTGATTATTCTTGATGCCAAAACAAAACGACGAAACCAAGCCCTCCCTCCCCCAAATTCCACCACGCGTTCGAGGCGGGGGAATAAACGAGAGAATATATGCCACGTGTGCAATCCAATGTACGCTTCCCCCCTTAACTCTGGTTACTTTATCAAACGCGGCAAAGATGACTCTCTTCAACCCCTCTAGTAACAACAACATTTCCCCCCCCCCTCCCCCCCCCCCCCCCCCACACACACACACATATATATATATAAACGCACAGAGACTTTTCTACGACAAACCAACAGCTCTCTCATTTCTTCATTTTTTTATTTTTTGTTTTTTTAGTTATTTTGATTTTGATTGTTTGTTGTTAAGAAGTGGGGAAATTTGAGGGAAAAGGAAGGAAGGAAGGAAGGAAAGAAAAGGGAGGGAGGGGAGGTGGTGGTGGGGGTGGGGGGATGATTTTGGATGTGAAGATTGGGGAAATTTATTGATTGTTTGATTTTGATCGAGAGGGGGATTGGTAATAATCAATGGCGGAGAAAGGGCGATATGGGGTGGGGTACGCGCTTTTGCCGAAGAAGCGACACAGCTTTATCCAAGAATCGTTGGAAAGACTCTGCAATGAGAGAGGGATCGATCTAATCAAGATCGACCCTGACCGTCCGTTGGCCGAGCAGGGACCGTTTGATTGCGTCATTCACAAGCTGTACGGCGAGGATTGGAAGCGGCAGCTGGAGGAGTACCAGGTTCTAAACCCTAATGTCGTGGTCGTGGACGCGCCTTCCTCCATCGAGCGGCTCCACAACAGAATCTCCATGCTCCAGGTTGTGGCTGAGCTGAGGGTGGAGGCCGGCGCCGACACGTTCGGGATCCCAAAGCAGATTGTGATCTACGACAAGGAGACGCTGTTCGATCCGCAGGCTTGGGAGTTTCTCAAGTACCCCGTGATCGCCAAGCCGTTGATCGCCGACGGCAGTGCCAAGTCCCACAAAATGTCGCTAGTCTTCAACCGCGATGGCCTCAGCAAGCTGAGGCCCCCCATTGTTCTGCAGGAATTCATCAATCACGGTGGGGTTATCTTTAAAGTGTACGTGGTGGGCGAATATGTCAGGTGCGTGAAGCGGAAGTCGCTGCCGGATGTCCCCGAGGAGAAATTGAAGAGCCTCGAGGGTTCTTTGTCATTCTCTCAGGTATCCAATTTGACTACCCATGACAAAAATGATGATAAGTACTACGAATTGATGGATTTGGAGGATGCCCAGTTGCCTCCCCAGAGTTTTGTTGCTTCTCTTGCCAAGGGTTTGAGGAGGGCTATGAATTTGAACTTGTTTAACTTTGATGTGATTAGGGATTCCAGGATCGGGAATAGGTATCTGGTGATTGATATTAATTACTTTCCTGGGTATGCAAAAATGCCCGGTTATGAGACCGTTTTGAGTGACTTCTTTTGCGATGTGGTGAGCAGGAAGGGGAGGGATTCTGTGGAGAAGACTTTGGGCGAAGGAGTTGGTGAGGAGAAACGTGGGTTGGACACGCGCCACAGGACTTTGAGCAGTTGTGATGGGGAGGTGAGGAAAATTGTGAGCAATAGTTGCTGTAGTGATGGGGAAGAGAAAGAGAAATCTCCAATTCTTCAAGTTTGAGATGAAGAAGGAGAACAACAATAAAGGGTAAAAGAGAAAAAAAAAAGAAAAGAAAAGAAAAAAACAGGGTTAAAAAGGGTTAAACGATTACCTGAGGAACTGTTTGTGGCTTGCTTGGTCGGTAATGGATGGCTTTTAGTTGCTGGGATTTGGTTGAGCATGTGGGAACTGCTGTGCTAAGTGGTGCGCCAAATTGAAGTACACATTGCCCGATATGTTGCAGGTGGTGCAGTGGCGGAATTAGTAGGTCCATTTATTGACGTTAGCTTTAGGCTCTTGACAAAATTTGCTTAGTGTTTCAATGGTGAACATGTACATTCCATCAACAGGTGCTCTGGAGATAGGTACTTCTGAACGACTCTTGAGGTTTTAGGAACGTTAAGGCTGTACCTTGAGCCTATTCAATGTTTCTTTTGTTTAGAAGTTGTTTCTTTTTCTTCATTTTAGCGATGTTGACAAATTGAATTGCCTTTTCCCACAATCAAAATTCCCTTAATTAGTTTGATTTCTGACATTTTTTGTTATTTATTTTTTCCTGTTGGCTGATTAAAATGGTCCTGCTTTTCCCTACTCTCTATGTTCAAAACTATTAAAGTCATTGATAATTAGTTGAAATATGGGCAAATGATGTTGGATCTTGGTGGATGCTGACTTGGTAGTGTTCCAACGCAAGTGAGAAGAGGATGCAAATAAAATGTTTGGACTTTTTTTTTTTTTTTTTTTGTCTCTTTGGTTTTCTGGCTCTGGGATGAGGAACAAACATTCATACAAATAGAAGTTACTGATAATATTCCACTTAAAGATTTTGTGAGACTACTTCTCATTCTGCTCAATAATATTGCATAATTTCTTTGCTGGTGAGCATTGTTTTGCCATGCGGTTGATTTTTCATTTACTCGAAGCTGATAAGTTGACCTGTTCCATGGTTTTGACAATTACAAGTTGCCCAGAATTGTAGTCTCTGTTTTCTGGATAATTGTTATTGGTTGCAAAACAATGCATTGGCTTGAAATTTCTATGCCTGGAACTTCTATCGTTCAGTTTTGGCCTGGCGATGGATCTGGCATCTTCATCTTCTCGTAAGAGAACATCAAATGCCCTCGGAGGAGTTTATGTTTTTTACTTGAAATGATTCATTTCAGAAGTAACAAAATTTTGATTGGATTATTGGTGCTAGTGGGTAGGGCCAACAAGTGGAAATTTGTACAATTAACAATAACATTTATTAAATGAAGGGACTCTGGCGTGTAGAGATGACTATACGTTTAAGAATTTACTGCAGAAACGATGGAACTAATTATTTATTTATTGTAGCTATTTTTATTTGCCACTTGTTTTTATTTACTATATTTTTACTTGATATTGAATATCAATTATTGCTTGAGTTGTTTTAATGATGAGTTGTCTTAATTTAATTAAAGAAAAATTAGACGGATAGTGCCAAATTTTTTTTTTTTTAACTAAAGACACATTATAGAGTGGGTATAAAATTATGTTTATTCATATTTATAAAAACATGTTAGAGACATTTTTAAAAAAATACTTGATAACTTCTCATACTTTGAAAAAATTTCTAGATAATTTTTTTAGACTTTAAAAAGTGAATATAATACAAATTATTTATTAATTATCATAAGATATTTTTAGTTTGTTAATAAGATATTATTTAGTATAATAATATTACTTGGACCATAAAAAATTTAATTTATTGATAATCAATTTATTGTTTTTTTTAGAAGACTTTTTAGACTAAGATCTTAATTATTTAGTTTTCTTAAACATTAAAAAATATGAAAATTATTATTTAAGTATTTCTTTGTTATTTTATAGGTAGTTTTCAAGTATATTTTAGATTAATGCATTTACAAATTTATTTTTTTAATAAAAGTTTGCATGCAATGAGATACCAAAATTTACAATATATTGTAAAAATTTCATATTTTTTAATTGTATATTTTTAAATTTTTTGCTGTGTATTATTTTTCAAAATTAATCTAAAAACAACAATTTCATGTCACAAAATTTATATGTATGAAAAGTACTTATCATGAACTTTTTAATTATTTATTATTTATCAATCTTGGATGTATTAATTAAATTAAACATAAACTTTTAAAAAATAACAAATTTTAATCTCATGTATTTCAATAATTTTTTTAAATATCTTTTTTATATTATTTTTGAAAATGAACTATACCAATAAATTAAGGAAATTAAATTATAATGCATCAAAATTTCATAGTTGTTATGCATTTAAACAATAATGAGTATACTACACTTTTAAAAGATGCGGGTGAAATGAAGTGTTTTTTTTTATTACCTAATTTAGTGTGGATAGGCTTCTATGAATATAAATTATTATTTTTTAAAATTCATAATAATTAGGAAAAATTTTAGAAAAATACAAAGTTTACACTATTTTTTTAAAATTTTGTACTCTACAATATTCTAATATTAGTTTTTAAAAATTAATAAATTATAAAAATGATCTTTTTTCTAATATTGATAATTTTTAATATCATTATAGTTATATTTAAGGATGAAATATGATTCATTTAATGCAAATTCCAATTAAAATGGTAATTAGAGAGTACATTAGAATAATGGATATTGAGTTTCTCAAAAAATTGAAAAATCAGTATAGTTAACAATTTTTTTTGTATTTTTGTGAAAAATAAAAAATTAAAAATAATGAAAATATTATAAAAAGGTGTCAAATATATGAAATTCTTAATCAACTATCTTGAAAACTCAACAATTAATAAGCTTTTAAAAAAGGTAAAGATTGACATTATACTTAGTCATTGATAGACTTTTGGTCGATGGAGGTATGTTTTAAGTTAGAACACATCAGATATATCATTAAATGTTATGATGATCTAAAGGATACTTAAAAAAAAACATAAAAGTATCATATTAAGCATGCTACAAGGTTTTATGTTGTGGTGTTAAGTCTTAATCTTTAAAATGAAAGCCATATCTACTTTGACAAAGTAGAGATTTGTTTATAGCTTTCAAGAGTTAGGCCTTAAAGTTATCCAAGATGTAAAAAAGGATGAGACTTAACTAGCTAGCAATTATCTAGTTTAAGCTTATTACCTTTTTAAAACCATATGTTAAAAGATGCTTAAGTCTTAATTGTCATAGTAATGTTATTTTAGTATTGTTTCATGTTTAATGTTTTGTGTATTTATGTTTGATGTTATGTATATAAAACTTTATTTTAAATATTTATTATGTTATTGTATGTGTTTAAATATTATCTATAATACTTAACACATATACTTTGCATGTATGACAAATTAATAAAGGTTTTTTTTTCTTTTTTTTTTCAATGGAAGTTATTGTGCTAGTAAGATTTTAAGAATCTTCACCTAAACTTAAATTTTACATAATTTAAAATAAATTAAAAATTCTAGTATTAACATAAAAGAAGATGATTAAGAACATTGTGAACTTTTGATTCTTTAGCTAATTTTAAACTATTATTAATCTATTTCAATATTAGTGTAAAATGAATGATTAAAGTTTTATTACTAATTATTGATAAATGTCTTAAGATTGTGGTAACAATAGTTACAAAGAATATAATGTATGAGCTTAATAAAAAGGATAAATTAAATAGTGAAAGCTATGACATCAGGTATTGTAAAGTTTAATATATAAATAGCATAAAGTGCTTAAAGTCATTAACCATATTATAGTGGATCTTAGAGAGGGTTCCTTAATTTAGCAAAGGCAAGACTAAGAGATTTTTAAGGATTGGAAAAGAAAGAATTGTATTACTTATATAGTTTTACTTAAGAATATAAAGATGATATCATCTATAAATTTAAAAGGTATAAGATTACCTAGGTAATATGATTGGTTTTGACAAACAAGTTTGGGAGTACTTTGGTCATTAGGTTGAGAACGCTAATTATCAATTTTGATGTCTATATAAGTTGCCATATCAGAACATAAGATAACAATTAAGGGTGTTATCTAATATTATCAAAAAGCTCAATGTAATTAGTTATACTTTCATGGATAAACAACAAATTGATGTTGTTATTTGCTTTATTCCTTTAAATTAAGACTATTTGAAAATCAATATGATACATCGTAAAACTATTAAGATCTTGGAAAATATCTCATGCTAGTTAATTTTAAGGAAGAAATGCCTTAAGGTCGTTGAATCTTATAGTTAAGTAAAATGGTTAAAGTTGAGACTAATTTAAAGGTCTTTTTTTGGTTTGAAACGTAAGTAGTATTATAAGTATTATAAGAAAGAAAAAAAATGATAAGCACAAAAGAACAACAATAATGATTATTATAAAAGACAATAGTAAAAAGAACAATAGTAAAAAGAAGGATAAGACCAAAAGGACATGTACAATTGTAGGAAACTAGGTCATTTTGCTTGTGAATATACTAAGCAAAAAAAAAAAAAAAGTATCTTTTACTCTTACTTATCATTGTTTAGTTAATGTTGCTAGTTTGTAGTACTTATTGAAATGTAGGGTTCCAACAAATTGAAATCGGTTCAAGATGGATGCATATTAGGAACAACACGAGAGTAAAAGTTAAGAGGATCAGTATTTGCAAATTATAAATTTGTTTTCAAATATCGTATTATAAATATTTATAATAACACTTCTTATGCTAGCAATGAACACTTGTTAAATAGTTTATTTATGTTAGATATTAATTATGGTGTATTAAATATTTACAAAAATGGTTTTTTTTAATTATTGTATTAATCAACAATAATGTTGTAAATGTAAATATCTAGCATACTAGACTATGTCATGTTGGAAAAAGAGAATGAATAAATTGACTAAATAGGCCTTTTAGGTTTACACACTAAAATTAAATTATTTATGTGCCAACATTTTTTAGAAAGGAAATTAACTAAAAAAACCATTTGGTAAGACTCTTAAAGCCAAATGTTTTTTGTAATTAGTCAATTCCAACATATGGGGTCCAATAAATGTAAGGGTAAGATATGATGTTTTATATCTTCTTACTTTTATAAATGATTATATGTGTTATGGTTATATTTATTTGATTTTCAATAAATCTAAAGTATTGTAATGCTTTAGAGAATATTTAAGTATGATAAAAAATTATTTAAATAAAAGAATTATAATCTTAATAATTGACCAAATTGTGAATATCTTTTTGAATTGTTTAAGAAATTATGTAATGAAAGGTGTATGGTTAGACAATTAATTATTTTTGAAACTTTGTAACAAAATGGTGGTGTAAAGAGAAGAAGCATAAGCCTGGTGATGATTAGGTTTATAATGGCATAAGTAAAGCTCCAAATATATTATGGTTGGTCTCCCTATCCTAAATATATGCATTTAAATAAGATGGAAAATATAAAAGACAAAAGTAGGATCTTATAACCCTCCACTCTTACATAATGTTAAAGTGGTTAAATCACCTGTATAAATGAGAATGGCTTCACAAATTTTACTCTCAATATCTCATGTAAGTAAGTATTAACCTATCATTAATGGACTATTATGCTTATTTTTTATTTACTATCCAAATAGATTAGTACACATAAAAATGATGTCAATCCACACATTTCAATGGGCAATCACTAATCCCATAATGCATTAATAGGATAAATTGCAACTTACTAATTATAAGAGTCTCATGCCTTAAGATTGCCTTTGGTAAACTAAGTCACTTTATTATAAAGTTTTTTATGGATATGCTTTGACAATTATCTTAACATGTTGATATGCTGACTCATGATGATATGGTGATTGATGTGCTTGAATTCGATTGGAATAGATTAAAAATACTCTAAGTTTAATTTTAATGATAATGACAACAACTCTTTTAATAAAATGAGTGGTCCTTTCTATTTGTTTTTTTTCTTTTATATATAGTTTATAATAAGATGGTTTTTTAAACTATATAGAGTAGAATGCCTTGTTTTTAGTGCCAAATACTATCGTTTTAGGTATTCATTGTTTTTTCTCTCTCTCTCTCTTCTTATTGTTGTTTTTAATGTTATTGTCCCTTTTTGACCTTTTTCGTCAAAAAGTCCCCGAAGGGCCTCTTATGCTGCTTTTAAATAGCCCAAAATATCATGTAGTTTGTTGATTTTTATTGGTTGTGAAGTGATAAGGACAAGTTTGGTAATAAGTGTATTTGTTAGTTAGAAATTATATAGTTTGTTAGAGATAATAATCATTAAGCTTTTATGAATGTTTAACAATGTTTAGTTTCAATCTAACTTGTTCTTTAATTTTTTGGTTAGAGTTTTTGAATTTCATGGACATTTTAAATATACTTGAAGGTGGACTTTAACTTGGACTATGCTGGATTAACATAAAACAAGGATTGTTAAAGACTACAATAATGATTGTTCTTGCTAATTAGAGATGAAATGGTTAGTTGATAGTTTTTACAAATATTCAACATTATTTAGTTTTATTCTAACTTGTTTTTCAATTTTTCAATTAGGATTTTTCAGATTCATGAGTTTTTTTTAAGATACTTGGAGGTAGGTTTTAATTTGAACTATGCTGGATTGCCATCAAACAAAGATTCACTTAGATTCAGCTTGGGATTTGGTTAAGTAGTCATAAACTTCCTTTGTATTATGCATTTGTTGTTGTTGTTGTTGTTTTTTTTTTTATTTTTATTTTATAGAGATACACTCTCAATCAATTAATGTTTGTTTGTTTAAAAGAGACATTAGTTGCATCCTTAATTGTAGCCTGAAATTCTGTCTCGGACACCCATCGAGCACTTGTGAGGCCAGAATTTTATAGGATGTTTAAGTACATGTTTTGCATAGGTTGAAGAGTAGCCTTTGGTTGTTTAAATGTCGATCCCAAGTAAGCCTTTGAGGAACTTGGGTAGCTCTTGGTCGGCTTTAATATGGCCCCTAGGCCCTATGTTGCTTATTGTAGGGGCAGTATTTTAATCACGATAGAGCTTCGTTTCATTTGCTTACATTTTGGCATATGAACAGCATCAATCTGATGGAGAAGATACGAGTTAAAAGTTTGAATGGGAATTGTGAACTTTGATTTATCAGGCTGCTGCTTTTAATACCACCCTCCTTTCTCTCTCTCTCTCTCTCTCTCTCTCTCTATCAATCAATCAATCATAATTTACACCGGCCAGAATCCTTCGAATAGCTTTGTGTCCTGTATTTTCCTAGTCTGTTCGTCCTTACAATAAAATTCGTCGTTTGTTTTGGACGAGGTCAGGCAATAAGGAGGGTGCCTGTAGAGTTGCTTGTAAATAGGGTTAAAAAAACAGAAAGGAGAAAAGTACAGTGAAGGACTCAACTTGGGCGGTTGCTAGGTAAAGGTTGATGACTGTTTTGTTACAGATTGCGGTCAATTTCTTTAATTGGACGAAAATAATTCCACCTAAATGTTCTGACTTTGTAGTATCCGAATTTGGATTCATAGAATATTCAAACCCCAATTCAAATCGTTTACGTCATCAACCAAACTGCACTGATGTTACAGTTGATGACCGACCAAAAAACAAAAGCCCCCAAACCAAACAAAGTCAAACCCGCATCTCAGTTGAAAGCCATCTCAAATTTAGGAATATGTAGTAGAATTCCCTTTGTCTGATGTAACAGATTGAGCTGTTGTTGCTTCAGCTAATCTTATCAACTCAATCTTTTGATGATGCAATTAGTTGGATACGTATATTTACGTACATACATACATATATATATACACATACATACATACATATATATATATATATGTAAGAATAAGACAAACTGCCACTCCGAACGGGAAATAGATTTAAGTGACAAAATAGATAATGTCTTCAATATATTGAACATTTTCAAAGATTTGAATGAATTTGGATTCAACTTTTTACACTGGTAAATAAGCCTCTCTTAAAAAGGACGTCTCCGTGCAGACTCCTACACTATAACGCAGTATTTTTACCGTTATACAGCCTTCGCTTCTCAATAAGAACAAACGGAAACAAGCGTGACAATTACAAAAAAGTCTAACTGAACAATTTATGCTCCCAGAGTGCATATCGAGCTAGTTGGAAAGACGTTTGCCGTCAATTTTGAGCTTGTGATCATCATGATTTTGCTGTTAACCTGCAATATCAGATGGAAACCAAACGTTTATCGATAACAATATTCCTGCTATATAACATAAGGGTAAAATGCCTTACTAGCATTTAAAATTTTCACAGATATTTCCCCAATTAATATCAGCTTGTCAGTAACGAGTATAACGAAGAAGGTGGATGCGCACTCTAGAATATCTTTCCAGTAGGAGCCACCGGCTTCATCCTCCAGTATTTTGTCCCAAGCTTCAAAGATGGTAGAAGCAGGCGAACCGGCGGAGTAGTTTGATGGGTTAACGTTGCTTTCTGTTTCATTGACAATGGAAATCTCAGGTGAGGCTAAGGCTGAGGCCGATACCAATTTAGGAGGATAGCTTTCTGCTTGGATATTACATCCATAAGAACTGCTCAAGCTGCTGTTCTTCGTATTAAGGCTCCCTGTGTCAGGCCCACCCTCGTAGCATGTCCATGAATTTGTAACAGGTAGGAGATCCTTGGATAATTGAGGGGCTAAAGAAGGATTCACAATGTTGTGTACTTCTGCGGTTGGTCCCTCGGAGGAGAAGTTTCCTGCAGTTGCCCCATTGAGTAATCCTTCAGTTGGGTCCATGTTTAGTGATCCTAAGAGACTGGCGTTCTCTGAGTTTGGAAGTGTGCTTGTGTTCATAAGCTGCAGTAGATTTTGCAACAACTGGAGTTTTGCTAGTTTTGTGACATCTGCCTGTAACATAAGTAGATTGTTCCAGGGACTTGATGACTTTGTTGCACCTAGACACTGATACAGATTCAGAAGATGATTGAAATCGCTTCTTGGCCTGTGAGTGTTTGGGTCAATTCCCATTTGCAGAAGTTTTCTCCTTATGTGAGTGTTCCAGAAGTTCTTGATTTCATTGTCTGTCCTCCCGGGAAGATGGGCAGCTATCCTTGACCATCTGCAAGCTCATGTGTCAGTGAAAAAGGTTATACCTTCTCAAGACTATACGAGCAAGAACAATTGTTATGAACTGCCAATTAAATACAAGATTCAGATTTTGGATTCTCGGGCATAGCTTAGTGGTAAGTGGGCTGTGGGCAGGGTTCAGACCCCTCTAGCCTCAATCCTGAAGAACCTAAAAATAGACCCTTGAGAGGCAAACCAAAAAAAGGTAAAAGAAAACATGCATACTTGTTTCCAATAATCGAATGTAAGTTGATGATGACTCGCTCCTCTTCCTCTGTAAATCTTCCTCTCTTGATATCAGGCCTCAGATAGTTCGTCCACCGCAACCGGCAGCTCTTCCCACACCTGTTCAGCCCTGCAAGCTTTGAGACTTGTTTCCAATTCGAGTGGCCATTTCTGTTAACATACTCTTTTAGCCTCTCATCTTCTTCTGGCGTCCACGGCCCCTTCTTCAAGTTAACATCAGAACAACATGGAGATCTAACCATTATGCCGAGATCTCAAAGAGTGTATCAATACATACGAGAGTGACAAGAGGGTAGGTTGAGAGTCGAAATTTAGAGAAAAAGCTGCTTGTATCCAACAAGGAAGCTATTGCTTTTAACAACTTTCTGAGACATGCCGCTCATATAGATGCAAGGAAGACGTAATCTGGAAGATAATGGTTATTTTATTTTCCTTTGTTATAGAAATCAATGCATAACTTCCAAATCAAGTTAATGCAGGGGAAGTCGTATGGTAATTATAATCTAGGCATTATTCAACACGAAAAAGACAGAAATGACAATCAAAATTAGGTAGTGCACATGTCATATTTGGATGAGGTATGACAATATGGACGAATTTGTAAGAAAGTGCACTTGACCTTTATCTTTGTTCAAATAGTGAGAACTCCTTTAGAATTATTATTACTAATTCACATGGTCTAATATCTTTGTGTTCTTCACCAATGTGACAGAATATATATATATATATAATCTTTTTGTACCGCTGTATATGATGGACTTTGTCTTGGAAATATGGGGGCAAAAGTCCAAAATGGGAATGGGGAAGAAACAGAAACAAAAGCAACCAGGGAATGCTTAATAAAAAATTGATATTGGTTATCAACTTTTGTCAGCAACTCGCATTAGTGTCATCCAAGCAGAACATTATACAATATCAATTGGCCGGCTACAAGATTTGTAATTCTGAAGACATGTAAAGTTGTGACCAGGATGCTGGTGATTTGTCTTAATGCTGCTTGTTTGAAGCATGCCTGTTTTGAGGATTAAATGCCTCTTAATTTTACCCATAAAAATTGAAATTTGACACCAAAGCACTGTGAGAGTAGACTTATAGAAATGTTATTTACACATGTATTTTGGCTTCATACATGCTAAAACCGTGGTCATAGGCGTTGGGAAACAAAATATTTTTAAAACAATAAAATGAAATGAACATAAAGAATTTACATAGTTTACAACCTAAATGTTCTTATGCCTACGGTTGCACTAGAGTTTTTCACTATTTTAAAGTTCTATCAAATTACATAATAAGCATTCCCTTTTATATAAGGAGATAAGATAATTCTTATATAGAAATAAATTATATGTTTACTCTCATATAATATTAATTAAGTTTTATTCCTATAAGAATCTCACATTTAGAAACTAATTATTAAACTAGTAGCTATTACAATGTAATTCTAACCCACCTTATAATCTATAATCTCAATGCAACACCTCCTTAACAAGTAATTACAGAGGCCAATTGAGATTATACATAGCCTTAACTTTTTTATAATCACTAGTTTAGTTAACATGTTAGCAAGATTTTTTGTATTGCATATCTTTTCTAAAGTTAGGGTCCTATCGTTCAATAAACCACATAAAGTAATATTTCAATTGGATATATTTTATTCTTATATAGAATACAAAATTCTTAATAAGATAAACCGCATTATGATTATCATAAAAAAGAATAATAATTCCTTATAGCTTGCCCAATTCTTCTAAGAAAATTTTCAATTAAACTAATTCCTTACTTTAATGATAGTGACATATTCAATTTTAGTAATTGATAGAGCCATAATCTTTTATAGTTAAGATACCTAACTTATAACAGTATCACTTAAAATGCATACACAAGTTGTTGTGCTTTTTCTACTATCAATGTCTCTACCAAGATCTATATCAATAAAGTCTTGCAAGTTCATACTACTATTGTTAAAATATAGTGTTGCATCTATACTACCCCTTAGATAACAAAAAATCCACTTGACAACCTCTTAATGATGTTTACAAGGCTTAGCTATATACTTACCCACAACTCTTATTATATGTGCTATATTAGGTTTGGTACAGACAATAGCATACATAAGACTACTAATTATTAAGGTATAAGGAACTCTTGACATATATTTGTCTTCCATATTTGTCATTGGTGACTATTCCTTTGAAAGCCTAAAGTGATTTACCAAAAGAGTATTGAATAGCTTTGCTTCCTACATCTTAAATTGATTCAATAGTTTTTCAACATAAGTATAGTTTCAAAGTACTAGCCTTTTTATCTCTCACAATTTTCATCCTAAGAATTCACTTTACAGCTTCAAGATCTTTCATTGCAAATTCAATTAACAATTTTTGCTTCAAGTTATTAATGCCTTAAATGCTAAAACTTGCAATAAGCATATCATTTACATACAAGAACAAAATAACATAGTAAATGTCAAATTTTTTAAAATAATAACAATGATTAATGTTACATCTCTTGAAATTGTAATTGGATATAAAGGTATTAAACTTCTTATACCATTGCCTAGACACATATTTCAAACCATGCAAGTCTTTATTAAACTTGCACACAAGATGTTCTTGTTTAAGGACTAAAAAAGCTTTTACTTACACCATATAAATATCTTCCTTTAAATCACCCTAAAGGAAAGTTGTTTTTATATCAAGGTGTTCTAAATGCCAATTTTCAGATGCAACAATGCTCAATACCGACTGAATTATTGATATTTTTATAATTGGAGAAAAAAATTTAGTATAACCAATGCTTTCTTTCTACTAAAATCACTTTACAACCAACCTTGCTTTATAAGTTATTTAATGCCTTTTTGCCCTTTTGTAAATAAGTTAGCTTCCATTTATGATTTTCTATAGTAAACTTAATTTTTTCTTCCATAACTAACTTCAAATTGGTAGAATCTTTAACTTGTATTAATTCATCAAAATATTCTAGGTTACCTCTTTCAGTTAATAGTAAATAATACAAAAAAGGAGAGAATCATTGTAAATGTTTACATATTCTACCAAAATTTGTCACTTGTGCTAGTATAAAAAGCTTTAACTATATTAGGATAATTTCAAAATTTTCTAACACTCCTTTACCCATATCATTTTTTGAAATTTCCTTTAATTCAGTATGTTCCCCTTTTATGACATGTTTTTTTTACATTATTAGATTTTACAACATGTTTATTTTTATAAACAATATTTTTATTAAATCTGATATCTTTGTTTCTAATATTCTTTCTATTCTGATTATCTCAAAGACAATATCTAAATTCATCAATTCTATTCTTAATGAAAAAATACTTATAAGATTTATAATCTAATTTATCCATTTCATCATAATCCACATACATATAAGAGACCTAACCAAAGACTTTAAGGTGTGACAAATTTACCTTTTTACTTGTTTAAGTCTTCTCTAATTGTTCTCCATCTAAGGGAACAAATAGTCGTGGTAGTGTTGACAACATTGGCCTAAAATGTGTCTTGTAATCCAACATGTATTCTCATACTTCTAGTATACTTATTTAATGTTCTATTCATGCATTCAATGATACCATTCTGCTGTAATGTCTTTGGAACTATTATCTCCATTTCAATCCATTAGTTGCACAAAAATCTTTGAATTTTTTGTTACTATACTCACCTCTATTATCAGATTTTAAGCATTGTATTTTTATACCATATTCATTTTTCACCTTTTAAAAGTTATATATACATCAAATTTGTTTAAAAAATAAACTCATATCTCCTAAGAAGAATCATCAATTAAGGTGACATAATAAAGTGAGCCACATAAGGATGCTACTTGAAAGGGACCCTAAGCATCAATATGCACAAGCTTTAACTTTTGTATCCTATAGTGGAACCTAATTAGCCTATTTATGAAATCTTCTTGGATTTTCTTCTTTAAATGCTTGCAGTGGCCCTTACGATCACAATTTTAGTACATAGCACCAGATTTTGATTTATTACTTTTCTTGGATTTTGATCTACCCCTATTGTCATCATGTTAAGTTGTTCTTCCTCTATCTTCAATACTTAAGGCAAAATCAGAGTTGGATGATATATCTAACTCTCTCTTACAAACATCTTCACTTAAAATTAAATCTGGAACTACACTGAACTGTAATTATTGCAAACTAAACAAATTACTTATTGCAGTTATAATGACATTCCAACTTTTCGATAATAAGAATAATAGGATCAAAGTCTTAACCTCTTCATCAAAATGTATATTCATTGAGGTCAATTGATTAGACATCAAATTGAACTCAAAGATACTCTTTTTATCTTCAAATTAAATAATTTTTTTTAGATATACTTTATTGGAAGTGGATAGTTCTTCATAAGTATGAGTTAGTGTCCTCATTAATCCTATAATTGTCTTAGACATTAAAGGCAATGTTTCAGGCCAACGTGAATCGGATAACTTCTAAGACTTATTTGTGTAGCAATTTGTATTCTTCCTCGCTCATCAATTCTAGTTTCTTTCCTAAAAAAGGATAATGTAACTTCTTTTGATATAGATAATCTACCATCAAACTTATTAATCCTCACTTTTTCTTCTTTAAATGTTATCACTTCCACTATCCCTTTAGCTCCCTTAGAACCAGATCTTTAACACCAATTATTAGGAAAAGAAATAATAAAAAATAAAAGTAAAACAAATATAAAGAATTTATGTGATTTAGAATCTAAATATTCATTTATCCACAACCACATTAGAGTTTTCTACTATTTTAGAGTTCTATCAAGTCACATAATAAGTATACCTTTTTATATAAGAATATAAGATAATTTTTATATAAAAGCAAATTACTCGCATATAATATTAATGAGGTTTTACTCCTATAATATAGGCTTGGGAACCAATTGAATTGGCTAACCAATAATTTTATGTACGTGTAAATAGCAATTCCCCTAGAATTTTGCTATGACATTATTTTCCAGAAGGCTTAGAATTTTCTTTCTTATTAATTGACATCTTTTGTTGCGTGATTTTATATATTGGTTTTGGTTGGAAGTTAAAATTAGAAACTCAACATGGGAATTTCATTGCTTCCCTAATGGGGAGCATAACAGTCTGTAATTAGTTGCCATATTTGCAAATTTTCGGGTTAGTCCACATTTCTCCGACAAGAAAGGCTATAACAGTCATCATTCATCTATTCACACCCACAAATACATAGCGTGCTTTCTGTCTCATTGTTTGGCAATCTTCTCTGAACTATGGCTAGCTTTTATATATTGGTATCAAATTTAAATTGGCGCATCGTGCATGCAAGATAGTTTTAGCCAACAAACACCCATATAATTTAAGATATGCTTGGTCCCCATGAATTCTTCCTACTAATTCAATATTTCTATAAGCCTATTCCCTCGTCGCATCCATCATCATCATCTTTTTCTTTTTTTTTTTGGTCATTTTCTATTTGCAAGTTGCAACAATCAATTCTGAAATCCTACTCTTCCACGTTAATGTCTCAAAATGTCAAACAACATCATACACAATATATATATCACACACATACTGTAGATAGGCTCTAACTGCTCTCTCAGCACAGCTACTGAATGGTTGATCACCAATTCACCAAACTAAACGCCCTTTACGGCTTGCTACCTAGTTTCTTGAACACCAAGGAAGCGAGGCTGTTACGTAATTCCTCAAGTTATACCCCAAAATTTTGCATTATTATTTAAATTCAACATGTATTAGTTAAAGTGATAATCTTATGAGCCGACGGTATGGTGCTTCAATGGTGACAGATTCAAGAAACATTCTAGAGAGATTACGTACGAATTCAAGTTCATTGACAGCGTGATGATTATGAGGTTATCTTACTATCATTCTATTTAATATAAAAGGAAAATTGTATCGAAATCCTGAACTTTGAAATTTTTTTTTGCAATCTGCATGTGAATTTATATACTTCAGAACATGCATGTTTGTTTTATTGCAACAAAGGAGGGTTTTGTTTTTTTTTTCCCGTCCCTTTTTAAGAAGAACAAAGGAGGTTGATACTGTATATTTTGGAGGAACTCATCATAATTTTAATCATCATTTTATATTGCTTAATGAATTGGTTATGCTTTTTGGGGGGGGGGGGGGGGGTCTATGGTCATGCTTTTAAAAAAAATTAAAAAAAAAGTGTTTTCAACCCATATATCCATATTAGGTTAGTTTTAGTGCTTTTTTTTCCCCCCTTATTCTCAGTCCAATGGCAACACCCAAGTAAAAGTGTAATTTTAATAGATGGTCGCCAAAAGATTGCGAGAATCGGTTTACAAACGATTTCTTACTAAATAAACAAATTCAGAAATATTTCCAAGATATTCTGTATGTATGTTTCCATCAAAGTAAGGATCATATCTTAAAAAAAAAAAAAAAGGGGGTGGGGGGGTGGGGGAGAGAGGGGCACTGAAAACTCCTATGTAAGTTTCGAGAACAGTAAAGGCTTCACGACATTATTTATGTGTTTTACAAAAGAAAAAAAAATGTTTTTACGGCTTAAATTTGTGGCATTCGTATTATAATGAATTAAATTTATCATCGTATCAAAGTTCACCCAAGTAAATACCACAATTAATGGAAATAGAAACATGTTGCTTCTAAGCAAGAAAAAATTGGAACTTTCCCAAGAAGAAGTTTAATTTCAATTTCGACGTGAAGAATTTTTCAAAAGTGAATATTGGGGGACGGTTGAACCGTCGGTGATGGATTCTTGAGAACGGCTGTTTTGTAAGTTCTCGGTATTCAAATATGCTGACGATCACCAGCAATTTAAAGAGGTTCATCCATTGATTCACAGAAGCACAGTTGACACGTTCAACCATCCATCATCAAGTGGAACATTGAAGGCGGTTCAAACGCAAAGCACGCACGCACGGACGCAAAACGCATGCATGTCCTTTTCAAATAAAAGCAGATGGACGGAGGATTCCGACGGGCATTCATAATTTCTTTTTTATTTTGGGGGGGGTGGGGGCCTAGACTGAGGTGAGAGGAAAAAAGAATGGGTCTGGCAAACCGAGGAGAATTATTATGTTTTTATTTTTAAAGAAATCTTTTAATAATTAAATATTTTTTCATTTTTATTTTTAAAATTTTAAAAAGTTAAATATATGATTTATGAAAATAATAAAATTTATTTTTATATAATTTATAGTTTAATAAATTTTTTATTACAAAACAATTTTTTTTAATCAATTTGATGAACTTTGTGTACCTTATCACGGCTTAAAGAAAAAATAAATTTTATATAATATATAAATGTGAATACTGTACATTTTAATATATTATTTTTTTAAAAAATAATAATTCATGATAAGTGGTATTAAAATCTATTCTTATTTACTGTATAACTCTCAACTTGGTACTGAATATCGAAAATCATCGGTTTCACCACTCGATGCATATTTAAGAATATCAACAAAGAGTCGAATGGGAGAAATACTACCTCACTTCTACATTCTCGAAGAAGTGGGGAATTTTGCACTATATATCTCACAACCCATTTATTTGGTTGGAGAAGTTAATGTCCGTGACACTAAGATTTCAATGCTTAAAGAGTATGGTTATATGGACGGAACTCTTAAATAAGTCTCTTAACACGTTGACATAAACTGGAGTAATATGTCTTTTTATTTAAAAAAATATTTAGTGTTTATATAATTAAAGTAAAATATATATCAACAATGTGCATCAAATATTTTTATATACATATATATATTGTTGACAAAAGCACGGGAGTTGGTTCAAAATCCATGTCTACCAAGTCACTGCTGCGTTCAAGGCCCCCTCTCCCCTTGTCCAGATCCTTTGTCCAACGGCCTTTATCAACCCTCTTTTTTTTCAAATAGATAAAATGCATGGCCAATGCTAGCCATCCATTTAAGCGTTCAATGGCTGAGATCGCTTGAACATGGCCTTCCACATGTCCCCCGACACCATCTTAGTAACAACTGGACAGGAGTCCAGTCCGCGGGATAATGAACTGCTGCATGTAAGAAATACCTTCCTCGGTTAGTCACTCCGAATACAAGAAATATGAATCTTCTGTTCGGTTATGCATGGGTTGACTTGTACTTGTGGATTTTTAAAATATTAAAGCTCCGAAATGTATGCAACTCTTCAACACCCTCCAAACAAATAAAGAAATCAAAGCATAAAAACCACCGAAAATATGCAAAGTACCTTATCATTTGGGATGATTATTATCTTCATTTAACTCCCCCCCTCCCACTCCCACCAACCACATAGAAACAACTATTCGATACATTAAATCCAAACATAAATGATGAAAAGGAGAAACGGGGTGAAGAAAGCTTCGTGCCTAAATAGAATGATTATTATTATGGCACTCTTGTCATTCTTGTCACTACTGACGTTATTGTTGTTGCTGTTGAAGATTGATTAACTTAAAATATACTCCATTTTTGTTCTCCACCAGACTAGAATGAGTCCCTTGCTCTACAACTTTCCCATCGTGTATAACTGATATCTGATCTGCATTTTTTATGGTGGACAACCTATGCGCCACCATTACTGTCGTCCGTTTCCTCATGAGCCTGTCTAGAGCTTGTTGCACGATTCGCTCCGACTCCACGTCTAGGGCACTAGTGGCTTCGTCTAATAGCAATATTTCTGGGTTCTTTAGGACAGCCCGGGCAATGGCTACTCTTTGCTTTTGGCCTCCAGAAAGTTGAACCCCTCGTTCACCAACCTTAGTTGAGTAGCCCTCGGGAAGGGCACTGATGAAATCATGAGCATTAGCAAGCTTAGTTGCTTCAATCACTTCTCCTTCAGAAGCTCCTTCCTTCCCATACAAAATGTTCTCGTAGATTGATGTTGCAAAAAGAGCTGGCTCTTGCTGGACTAGGCTAATATGACTCCGAAGCGACTTCAACTTCAGTTTCTTGATGTCTTTACCTGTGGAAATGCCATGAGATGCTTTTCAGGCCAATAATTTAACAACGAATATATGCATGAATAAAAAAAAAAAAAAAGGTTGAGAACCGTGCTTTGTTCATAACATATCCGCCTTGATTTCAGGTTTGAAGAAACACAGATAAAAAACCAAAAAATGCAGGTAATGAATGTTGTTTTTCAGATTGTCAAAGTATTTCTAAAATGGTTCCGGTCCATCCACTTGGACATCGTAACATATACAAATTCCTTTCCATGGCATCAATGCTACGAGATGACATTGTTGGCAGAACTTCAGAAGACACAAATAACTTAAATGTAACCGGCAATTTTCCCGAATGGGACAAAACGGAAAATTGTGCATGATCTTAAGTGATGGCAACATTGGCTCAAAAAGACTCACCATCAATCATCACTTTACCAGCTGTTGGATCATAGAACCGAAGTATAAGTGCAAGAACAGAGCTTTTACCGGAACCACTCTGACCCACTAAAGCCATACTCTTTCCTGAACGTACTCTAAGGTTGAAGTCCGTGAAAATCATTACATCTGGCCTAGAAGGATAGCTAAACTGAATGTCCCTTAGCTCAACTGTGCCCTCCACATTCGTCAACTCTTCACCAACGTCACCCAGTACAAGTGTTTTTCGGTCCATCACCTCAAACAGAGATGCTAACATTTGATTCCCTTTCAGAAGATCTGGGATTAATGCCAGCGTTTCACCCATGGCTAATGCAGTGATAATCAAAATCATAAATGTCTTCATGATTGATTTGAAGCTAGCAAGTCCCTTTCCCATCAGAACAGAACCGTACCTGAGCAAAGTTAAACGAGAGTAAGAGTTGCAATTTGCTCCGATGTTATTTCCCTTTTTGAAAGGAGCAATCCATTGGTTTTGCAAAGTCAGAGGCATTAAAATCACCTGTTGTATGCTCAAATAAGATGAGGCAATAATATACGTACCATAAGGCCAGCCCATATGATGAAAAGATGAAGAATTGGGAAATGCCATAGAATATTCCTGCAATCTGACCACGATTGAATGAGCGCTTGGAAGGTTCCACAAGCTCTTTGGCATAAAGGTTAAGGACTTTCTCTTCAGCACAGAATGCTGCAACAGTGCGGATGTTACTCACAGCCTCACCAGCCAGCATGTTAGCCTTTAGGTATGCTTTACTCAAGTTGCCGCCATAACCTTGCATAAAGAATTTCTGGCATTTATAGGAAGAACTATTAGTAGAAAATACAAATGAAGAAAATTTCTTGTATACATTCTAATTTGGGAAAGAAAGGATACCTCACTAATATGGCCGCTGATGATCAGTGGATACATTGCTATCATGACAAGGGTGATTCTCCAGTTTAAGATGAAGGCGATGATAAATGAGGCAACAACAAGACCTACATTCTGTAGGAGAATTGTTGATCGATCAACTACTATGGCGCGTAGCAAAGTTGCGTCGCTCTCCAGACGTGATGACAGCGTGGAACTTGTGTTGTTGAAGTCATCAAACCATCCAATTTCATTTTTCAAAATGGCTACAGTCAAAGATGGCACGGAGATGCATGGGAAAAAGAAAAAGTCTCAGAGAAGAACATTTCAGTGTTGACGAAGAATTTAGAGGCTCATGGGAAAAAGTTCACTTTATTGTGGGGGAAAATGTCAGAATATTGCGGAAATGCACACATCAAACTGTTATGACACAAGCTGAGAGAAGGGATTGCACCAGATAATTTAACCAAAACCATCTTAAATTGCCATATGCATTCAGCAGGAACCATCATTACTGAATAATACTAGAACAGAATAACATGTTCAATTGAGTAGTTGCTGAAAATGCATGAGATAAAACAATATCAACCTGATGTTCTAAATGCTTAAAAGGAGATGAAGGCAAACAGTGAAATATTAAAAATACTAGATTGTGTGAGACCAAAATTTACCTGCGAACATCCTTTCTCTCACACGAAGTGTGAGCCGTGATCCCATGATTCCAAAACAGAGATGCTCAGTAGAATGGACAATGACAGTAACTACTGCACCACAGCAAAACAGGATTGCGATCTTCTTTATCTCTCGGCAAGTTGTTTCCCAGTCCATGTAGAAGGCTACTAGAGCTTGAGAAATCCCAAGTGCAAAAAGCGGCATCTGGGCTCCGGCAATGAAAGCACCAATGGTGCCAAGGACCCCATAAAACCAATCAGGTGCAACCATTGAATAGATTCTTTTGGCCGAAACATGTCTTGCCTTGATGGGCTCCATTCCATCAGCAGCAGTACAACTTATCGAATCTTTTTCAGAACGAAAACTTGTACCAAAGCTTGATCTATTGCGGGATAACTCTCGAGAATACTTTATGCTAAAAGAGAAATAAATAGTGACATAAAAAGCTAGAGATTTCTGTAAATGTTAGTGCATGATGCATATATCTTTATATCATCTTGTTACCATTTCAGAATTCCCCCCGTCCTATAGAACGAAATCTTTCTTATTAAACTTGGGGGTCTAAACAACCTCCAGAGAATTGATTAGAAATTAGAGTGTTCCCAAAGAAAAGATCGACCTAACCAACAAGAGCTACGTCATGGTTACCGGCAAACAATGCTGCCACGGCAATTCTGCCACAAATGAAATTTGAGGGAAAACAGTTTTCCATAAAATAAACTCCTACCTAATGAAATTCCTTCATTTTGCAGGATAAGCTACTCTGTTGGAAAAATAATGATTTCTACACAATTCTTGCCACCGATGTTTATCTAATGTTATGACTTCCCAATCTTCGTAATCTATACAAGAAATTCATGTATGTTGTCATAATTCAACAAAGGGCACGATGCTTGAAACAACCAAAGAGAAGCCTTTCAAAACAAGCTGTTTGTGTTTTCTGTTGGCTTAAAAGCTATCCACTTCAAATGCCCAATATTCATTAATATTACCCAATCTCTATTAAATGCATGGAACCATTTCAACATGTTACCCGAAGAGAATTTTATGAATACCGATAAAATTACCTGAGGGGTCTTCCCATTGTAGGACCCTGCGAGGGGTGGCGCTGCAAGGTTGCTGCCTCCTGGAGATGGATAAGCGATGAGTAGGCACTGGTTGGGTTTGAGATGAGCTCATCATGGCTCCCAGTTTCTACTATCTTTCCTGCTTCAACAACAGCAATCACATCTGCATTCCTAATGGTGGAGAGCCGATGCGCCACAACCACAGTAGTTCTTCCTACCATGGCACGATCAAGTGCCTCTTGGACACTTTTCTCAGACTCAGCATCAAGAGCACTTGTAGCTTCGTCTAACAAAAGTATAGATGGATTTTTCACAACCGCCCGTGCTATTGCTATTCTTTGCTTTTGCCCTCCTGATAGCTGGATGCCTCTCTCACCAACCTGCACTTATACAATAAAATAATTCCTTCATGTTAAACTGCTTCCTTAACATTTCCTATGGATTCATGCTAAAGTTCCTTCAGGAAATACTGTTGTTTAAAGGCAATTTGCTTTCGCATAACTATTCGGGTGAATCCTTCAGTGAGAAATTTGTATCTTTCCTTCTGTGGAGCGAAATTACACAAGTTGGTACTGTCAATCATGCACTTTCAACTTCTATTTTTCTTCTGGCCTCCATTTAATACCAAGAACATGAAATCAAGGTAAGGCCCATACTATGCAAGGACACCTTATGCATTCCAAAAATTACAGAATTGGAAACAAATGAAATAGGCCAACTATAGAAGCTGAATCAAGCATTGTACTGTATGTAGTATGTCACAAATTAAGAAGTCAAGATTAATTAGTGAATCTAAAGCTGAGTTTAATGCACTTACACATACAGACATTCATACACCCACACACATATATATGCACGTGTATATATAGGTTCGAGATAGGCTCTCTGTAAGACATGATTAAGTTTGCCTATGTACCCTCCCAGATGCTGCAACGTTGAAGCTTTTGTGCACCAGGAGAGAGAGAGAGAGAGAGAGAGAGAGAGAGAGAGAGAGAGAGAGAATTTCTACCTGAGTTTCAAATCTGTCAGGTAGGTTGTTGATAAAAGACAAAGCTTCTGAAAGCTTAGCAGCACGCATGATTTCATCGAGCGTGGCATCATCTTTTCCATACAGAATGTTTTCCCTTATACTCGTTGCAAATAAGGCAGGCTCTTGATTAACAAGCCCAATTTGCTGCCTAAGCCAATTAAGGTCAAGTTCCCTAAAATCATTCCCATCTAACAGTATCAGTCCAGATAAAGGCTCGTAGAATCGCTCAATCAATGATATGACTGTACTCTTTCCAGACCCACTTCCCCCAACAAGTGCTGCAATCTTCCCAGAGGGAATGTCAAGACTGAGTTTATTGAAGATTAATACATCAGGACGAGATGGGTAGCTAAAAGACACATCTTTGAACTCAATGTGACCCTCCAATGTATTTAGTTTTCTGCCAGTTTTTGAGCTGGCCTTGCTCGCGGTGTTCCTCTCTATCATCTGAAAAATGGGGTAGGCTGCTGCCCGTGCTCTGGCAAATGCAGAAATATCTGGTGCTGCCTGCCCCAGTGACCTGAAAAGCAATAACATCCATGATGTTTCCTTTGACAATGCAGGTATAGAAACATCAGACACAATTGCATTGATGTTTTTTATGCCAAGAATATAGACAGAAAACTACACATGCACTCTGTTGAAATTTACTAGTTTCAGCTGCAATCACAAGTTCTATAATGTTAAAATCCTCTTCTTCAATAGAAAAATCAGAATCATTGCCAATCTACAATCATTTTGGTGATAATTACGTTATTCAGATTCATGAGAAACAAAATGCAAATCAACATGGTCATCGAGTGTCAAAGAGAGCAGAGTTACCCAGTGAAATGTTAAGGCTGCCGTGAATAGAATCAAAAGTGAAGGACTTACAGGCCGGCAATGACAACATTGAGCATGGTTGTAAATGACTCGCCTCCATTGGCAATTCCCTTATGGACAACTTTGCTAGAGAACCACACAAGCAATGCCCAAGACAGGAAAAGGACACAATGCATTGTCCCCAGACCCAGACCCTTTGCAAGGCCTGTCTTTTTCCCATACTGATATGTGTTCTTCAGTGCCTCTCTGTATGATTTCACTGCTCTTTCTTCTCCAGTAAATGCTTGCACTGTTCTAACATTTCCGATCACCTGAAAGTTAAATCCAATGTTGAAAGCATTATAAACTTTGATTCTAGGAATTAAACCAAATCAAGTTTCAGTATGGTTAAAATCATGTTGCCTTGTTTTCACCAGTCCTATGTTTTTTGTTGGAGCAATCAATAATAATAATAAAAAAAAAATTAAACTCAAACCAATGCAAAAAAAAAAAAAAAAAAAGGAAGCTAAATTGCTAATCCAACAACTACTACTAATAATAAATCATGCCAGTTTTTACTTTGAGTTTTAAGATTATTCCATGGGCTTTTAAGATAATCAATTTCCTTGAAAATAATAAGGGCATTGATAATTGGATAGATTAGCCCCCTCTATTAATTAGCAACAATACAAAGATTCATATGGAAACTATGAAATATTTTTCTAAAAATCATTCTTGCCCCCAACAGAAAATTTGCAGTTACCCCCCCACTGAATCTAAACACTAAATTGAAATGAGATTTCTTTAAGATAGATAAGATTATCCACAGAAATGTTTTCTAAATTCTCTTCATTAATGTTTATATACTATTTGTGTTGTCTTAACATATTTTATTTTTTAAGCTTAAGTTAATCTTTTTTGAAACGTTCAAAGAAAAGAAAAATGGGTACTCATGAAATTGAGAATTTTTGAATATATTATTTAGCTAAAAATAAAAAATTAATACTATAGAAGTTTTTTAGTAACATATTTTTTTTCTGAATTTTTAGTTTTTAATTTATCTTGAAATTAAAACCTTAATCCATATTCTAATTAAAAAACTAGCAAAATTAGATAATCTTGGTGCCTTCTTTATTAAGATTTTACATCAACTTTCATGTTTTCTTAACTCTAAACTAAAATATTTCTAAATAAAAGTTCATATTTGTTTAGGCATACTATCTTTTTCCTTCCGTGAGTATATGACATACATATATATATAGCCCGACTCACTAAATCTCTGGATCCGTGGCCTAACTTTAACAAATGTTTTTGTGTGTCATAGGAAAGTTCCACTTGAAGTCGACTTTTCGAAAGACATTCTTAATTTGGTAGAGAATAACTAAAGAGAGCATGAGGTGATAATATGTTGGGGCCAATTTTAGAATCCCTTGTCCGGAGGAAAGAATAAAATAAATATATATATATATATGTGTGTGTGTGTGTGTCAATTAATTTGGACTCAATTAATACTTGCAGTTGATTTCACGGACGAAAGTCTCAAGCTCGGAAGTTAGGGGAGCCAATTGAATAATAAAATAAAGGAAAAAGTTGATCAAAAGACGAACGGGTTACTTTGCGATGGTAGTAGCAGTGGAAAGTCTCACCTCCTCGGCAATTTCGCCAGCTTTGACATAAGATTTACGTACTCTGGCAATGAGGCCAACCGTGACGTAGGCGTACAGGCCACCGGCGAGCGCTATTAACGGGACAATTGACAGTGTCACGAGGCTGATTTGCCACACTCTCGCAAACCCAATGGTAAAGCCGGCCAGAAATCGGCTAAAATAGTGTATGAAGTTCCCCACCTGCATGCAAACCCCCCCACACCCCACAAAAGAATATTCAATAACATCATTATCAAATTCAAGGAGTGACCCTTGTCCACCCAATGGATTATATTTATGTTTCATGGAAAATAGGAAAGTAAAAATAGCAATCGACAGTCTCATAAAAACCACTTTGTGCCCTATCAAATATACAAAATTTTGTGTAACACATTTAGCTCTACTAAAATATCTTAACAAAACAGTGGTTAACTTACGTAACTTTTTAGTACAACAACAAAGTGATAATCTCATTGTCGATCGATTAGACTAATGCTAGTACTACTACGAAGGACGAACACAAATCACTTCCAACAACCAACTGGCCGATAAATGCTACCGGCTTCCATTATTGCTCTGGACCACATCTAGACAGCTCATTAAAATTTTGGGTGGCAGGGGCAAACAATAATTAATAAAAACAGTCGCAAGTGTAAATTTAAACGCAACAATTTCCTTGAAATGGGAATATTGGAATTCATGGCCCTGTTTACAAAACCCTCGCCTCATCGTTTTGACCTTGAAGCCACTCACCTTTTTTCTTTTACTTGTTTATAAATTTTATCAAAATTTTTATGATGAGGATATTGTGAAATCTTCTTAATTAAATCAAAGACAATGATGATTCAAAACCATCAATATTTGAACCCTTTTTGTTTTTTTTTTTTTTTGAAGGATTGAAAATCTCTGACTTTTAGAATTGAATGGAAGAAAGTGCCTATTCGTCCCAACAACGGATACAGAAAGTAGCCCCCCCCCCCCCAAAAAAAAAACCCTCCAAAAAAAATAAAGAAAAAAAGCAGTGCTTTTTGAGGCAAAAAAAAAAAAAGAAAGAAGAAATGATACTTGAAAACGTAACAAAATTGTGAAATTACCTTCTCAGAGATGGCATCTTGCACAACAATGATATCGCTTGTAACTGCAGCTATGACCTCTCCAGTTGATGCTTCAGTGTCAAATAAACCTATGTCTTGATTCAACATGGACCTTAGATAGGCCATTCTCATCTTGGCTGCTTGCCGTTCTCCGGTATGCATCCAACATGCTACCTCTATATAATATCATTGTCTTCATTAATAGTTTAGCTATCTAAGCAAAAACTATGTAAATAATTAATTATAATTAAATGGGTTGAAGGAGTTCCAAGTATTTTTCCTTACCTATCCATGAAGAAAATAACATTGCCACACTGAGATACAGAAAATCCAGTGAGTACTGAAAGCAGAACATGAAACAAAAATGAGTTATATGCTATCCACAATCCAATCCCAAATTGATTAAGATGGATTTTGATAACCCTTATAAGAAAGGAAGGCCAAAACTACATGGCCAATTACCAAAACAGTCAATCTGGGGGAAGGAACGGGTTAAAACAGCCAAGAGGAAGGCGCTAGAAGGTGTTCACAAACTCAACAAGCATTGACAGATAGGAAATAGGAAATAGCAAATTTAAGATATATATATATACACTTCTACACACACCTTGGCAACTCTGTGAGAGGCCTGTTTAGGGAAGAGATAAGCCATTCCAACGACATTTATCAACTTCCCAAAGAAAATGAAGAACACAGGCACTGAAGCTCCATGAGCAATGGCACCAATGGATCCCAACCCCATCAAGACATAGTCATAAAAATCCGCAAAAGCAAACACCTTTAGAACAGGAACTTTCTGCTGCTTCTGTTTCCCTTCTTTTTTCTTCTCATTCATGGCATCCGCTGTCTCTTCTTTGGACGAAAATGAACTCATCTCTGCTGCCTGCCTGAATTTTGGCCCAAGAATGAAAAAGTTTCTGGCTCAAAGAAAAAAAAATTCAAGAATTAATGTTAAGGAATTTAAGCTAGCTTTAGAAGATATATAGATGTGGATGAGGTGGTGGTGGTGGTGGTGGTGGAGGACGGAGGAGGAGAAGAGTTTGCATAATTAATGAGGCGGGTCGAGAGATAGCGAAAGAGAAGGGAGGTAGATGGGGTTACATTTAGTGCAAACTAAACAAGTAACCTGGTTGGCCATATATATTAAGATTATCCTGTGAGTGACGGTTGGGGATATAATGACTCAACTTACAGTCTATGCATGTCCACAATGGTTATTGGTAAGGAGAGAGAGAGAGAGACAGAGAGAGGGAAGAACGTCATTAGTTTACTCTTGAGATTTAAGACATGCTTGCTAATTTGAATTTCTTTCTTCCATACGCAGGCACTTGCCTACGACGTTTGCACAACATCACAAGCCAAAATTCTCTCTTTCACACTCACAAATCACACGTCATTAGTTAACTTTTGTGTCATGTAAAGATTCCCAGTAATTAGTGTGCACATCACATACCGACGAAGTTTGAGTATGGAAGAATACTCGAATCGTCTCTGAGATTGGTTTTTACAATTTGAACCCCATTGGAGCTACATAAAAAACATTGACTGTTAATTTATATTAAAAGATTGATCTTGTTACGAGTGTTATAGTAATTTAATTTGTTATTTTTCTATTTTTCTTGATGTTCAAAAAATAGTATATTATTACCGTATACATGATGCAAAAATGCCAAAATAGGCAAAATCCTTATTTCCTGCACACGCGAGGGTCTATATGATATAATATGATGCAGTGACTTTGTTGAAGGTGTTAATTCATTTACTGTTTTCACTTAAACTGCAATCCACAATCATGCTGCCATATTTTGCTTCTTCTGTTCATTGTATGGGTGAAATTTCAAATTAAATAGGTCTACTGAGGTGAATGCTAGGGGGGCCACTAAAAGAAAAGGGTTAATCTTTGTTCATGAATACTCTTAGATGAGTCATTCAAAGACATAGAACGCACAGGTTTTATTAAACAGTTAAAAAAAAAACAATAAAGACATTAAATACAGTAGAGGTAGAGGAAGCACTTAATGGCCTGGACTTCGTCAGAAGCACGAATTCTTGTAAATGGGGGTGCAGACGGGGCACAGGTCTCCCTTCTTTAAAAAAAAATAATAAATAAAAATAATAAATATATATATAATATACATTCAATTAACTATATATATATAAAAACAAATATCAAATTTATACAAACTTGACATTTTAATAGTTGTATATGCATTCTACTTTGCCTGTTTACATGTTTTAATTTAATTGTAGTAAATTACATTTAAAGAAAAAAAAAAAAAAAGAAGATGAGACTCACTTGAAACTTGTGATGTCTCTCTTTGCCTACCCTGCTGACTTAATTATTTCCCGATGCTTTTCAAAGTTGCCTGCGGCAAACTTTTAAGTAGGAGCACCGATACATCATTTAAAGAAGCTTGGTTTGGTGAGTTTTTACCAGTAAAATAAGAGCTATTTTTGTATTGTATTGTTTTTTTTTTTTTTTTTTTTGGTTTATATAACTCAAAATCGTATCAATAAAGCAAGTTGTCACAGGAGCAGCCTTGTGGCAATTATACACCAATACAAAAGCATACCATCTAGACGAAAAGGAACCGAGAAAAGGCAGGGAATTTGTCGCTGTGATCAGTAATCGGCAAGACTGGTCGCCGGGTGACGATCATATATAACATCAATTGAAGTCCATTAGAAATTTCAAATCTTAAAGTGTAGATAATGGTGCTCTAAAAATAAATCTGATAGGTTTGTCCAACCAGTTAAACAGAGAATCGGTCAATCGACTAGTTTAAGCATTTGTTCTTGAGTGCTTTTGCCGAATAATTTTGCATGATGCTGCATTGGGTAAGAATCATAATTTTTCTTCTTGTTGAATACCACGGAATTCCACGTCGAAAAGGATAAGGTGATCCCTAAGTTTTATAAACGTAGACACTATACATTATAACAAGTTATCTGTTAGAAGAAGGTAACGACTCCTCAACAATATGCACGCTATTGTTGCGCTCGAATGATGTATTAGAAGAGTGTCAAGTTCCAGCACGACATTCTTTTAATTATTTTTAAAGTGATCAAGGTAAGTTGTTATGACGAGAATAAGAGAGATAGTGGTAGTATGGTGTTAGTAAGTAAATTAGGTAAATTATCTTTAATCATTAAAATTGATTTCAGTATTACCATTGCATGTTTTAATGATTTCATCAAAATACTTTAAAATCTTATACTAGTGATAATAAAGTAGGGAGAGGTCAATCGTGGAAATTCGACGAGTGATTACAGGAGATTTCTTGGACTTTCTATCCATGATGGGTGTCCATTTTGTTCGACACTTGGTTTTCGTCTAATATCAAGTACTTTTTTGTTTAAAATGTATGAAACTATTAATTTTGTTATATTGACCTAATGTACAATATTATATTTTGTTTTTAACAACGCAATATTTAATACAATTAATGTAATATTTGACACAATATTAATATGATAATATAATATTTGACAGTGCGTTATTATTTTGGTTTCTGAAATTTTGTTTTTACTACAAATGATTAAATACAAAAAGGGGTCTAAACTCAACGTGAAAACTCAGACAAAAGTCTGTCGTTACATCACCGACGTTATGAATTTTGTTAATTTGTGTCACCGTATATTCATTTTTTTTTTTTTATCAATTCAGATCATTAACTTTCGAAGAATTACCAAAATAAGTATTCGTTTGGTCGAACAAAAAGTACATACCATTTATGAGTCGCATTTTCCATGCATCGACGTCAAGCGGATAACTGGTGCGTTATTAATAGAATTGGATGGATGACTTGCGATTTTTCTCCTCTCTCTCTCTCTTTTTTTTTTTTTTTTTTTTTTTTTGAAAGTTGGCGGCAGCAATTGTTCGCATTGATACATATGTTTTTTTTTTTTAATATCAAGTTTAATTGTTGTAAGTGTAAAAACTACATAAATATATTAAGTCACAAAAAATAAGTTTATTATATAAAAAAAACACGTAAAAAAATATAAAAGATATCTTTGAGAGTTAAGTGAATAAATTCCTTAGATTTAAGTGGATTGAGGATTTCTCTTATTTGTTTAAGATGATTATGGTTTTGAAATCAAAAAATAAAAAAAATTCAATTTCTATTTATATTAATAATATAATTGAATATATACGCAAATTTTTACAATCTTTCTACCCTATTCTTTATATATGTCATTGTTTGTTATTTGTGAATTGCTCTTGATAATTAATAGAGTTTTGCATTTGTCATTTTTTTTGCTACAAAAGATTGACTACTTATTTAATAATAAGAAACTCAATTTCATTAATGCTAATAATCCCAATTACTTTAGAAAACATACAAATTACTTCATTATTCGCATTAATAGTTAGTGACCAATTTGACAAAATCCACAAAATTCTTGCCCTAATAAACCTGTTCCCAACTTTGCTCCGATTTAATAATTTAATATTTTAATTATCAAAAAAACTAAGAGTTCTTTCACCAAAATAGATTATGCAGGACTTATCTCACCATCAAATCAAGATAGTGGTACCAGTACCAGTCAATTTGCTCCTTTTGCTTTGCCTTTGACCCATTGCTGGGATTGAGCAGCTAGCCCACTGTTATCTCCTCCAATTGTAGCAAGTTCTACGGCTTCTCTATTGCAGCAAGAATGCTCTCTCTTTACCCCCACCACTCTTTGTTTTTCTTTTATGTCTTTTGTTTCCCTTACTGGCAACGTTACTTTATCTTACAATGAACATTCGCAAGATTGGGTATGGAGTCAAAGAATCATTGACTTCCTAGTGCTTGTTGGAAATTGATGCTTGACACTGCTCTTGAAGTTTAACCTGTCCAGCTCATTCCTGTTGGAATTTTCTAGAATTTCTCTTTCTGAAATTTTTATTTCATATATTGTAAGATCTTTCTTTATGCGAATACTAGCAATAAAACTGTAATTAAAATTAACATACCGTTGTCCATTATGCTGATGTCCCGCAGTGGAGATGGGAAGCCTCTTCTGTTTCGTTCCTGAACGCTTCTCTCTTTTCTCCTACTCTTTCCCCTTTCTTTTCTTTACATTTTCTCTCTCTGATGGTTGAGCTCTAGGAAAGGTCTGTAATAGCATATATATATATATACATACACATCTTCCTTTCCTGTAACTGTTACCTTAAATAGGAAGATCCTCTCTTTCTGTAATAATTATCTTAAATGAAAAGATACTCCTTTTTCCTGTAACAGTTATTCTTAATAGGGGAAGATATATATACACATATTCCTTTCCTGTAACCGTTACCTTAAATAGGAAGATCCTCCCTTTCTACAATAATTATCTTAAATGGGAAGATACTCCTTTTCCTGTAACGATTATTCTTAATAGGAAGATACTCCTCTTCCTGTAACGTTTATTCTTAATAGGGAGAGTGGAGGGATTTTAAACCCGATGACCCAAATTACCGTTATGCCTAACCGACCATCATATTAGGCCTTTTATTTTGAGTCATACTTTAAATGACATGGGCCACTCATGTTAATTAATTTAACAATCTCCCACTTGGTCCATGTCATGACTCGATGAAACAATAATAATTAAGTGCGCACAATTCTTAAAGATCATCAAATCACAACACTTAATTGAATTAAAATGATTGGATCATGGCGGTCACACATCTTATAGCGACATGATTCCTTCCATGCATCACATGATCATCATAATTCATAATAACTTTACTGAGGAACATTGAAACTTTAAACTGTCATTCTCATATATGCCATTAATTATCTCACAAACCATAATTGTATACATCTAAATAGAGATAACAGAGCATAAGCAAAACCATAACTTTAATTGAATTCACGAGTATCACAATGATATAAGCATTCTAAATATTGGCTTTCAAGTGTATGAGGACCTGTCCATAATGCCCATCCGATCAACATGTCCAGTAAATGTTTTCGGTGGCAAACCTTTAGTTAATGGGTCCGCTACCATCAACTCAGTGCCAATATGCTCAATGGACACTCTTTGGTTTTGCACTTCTTCTTTAACAAATAGATATTTCAAATCCATATGTTTCGCACCTTTAGAATACCTATCATTCTTAGAGAAGAAGACTGCTGCGGAATTGTCACAAAAAAATTCTTAACGGCTTTTCTATGCTGTCGACCAAACCAAGCCTTAAGATAAAATTTCGTAACCATAATGCATGAACAGTAGCCTCAAAGCATGCTACAAATTCAGCCTCCATAGTGGAAGTAGCAATGACAGATTGCTTCCTGCTTTTCCAGGAAACTGCTCCTCCAGCCAGGAGAAACATGTAACCAAATGTAGATTTCCTCGAATCTACACATCCAGCGTAATCTGAATCTGAGTAGCCTACTACTTCAAGATGACTTGATCTTTTATAAGTAAGCATGTAATCTTTGGTGCCTTGTAAGTACCTAAGTACTTTCTTTCCGGCTTTCCAATGATCTATTCCAGGATTACTTTGATATCGGCCTAACATTCCAACTGCGAAACTGATGTCTGGCCGAGTACATGTTTGCGCATACATCAGGCTTCCAACCAGTGATGCATAGGGAACTGATTCCATCACTTTCCGTTCCAAATCATTCTTTGGACATTGTAATTCACTGAACTTGTCTCCTTTCTGAATTGGAACTATTCCTGTTGAGCAATTTTCCATTCTAAATCTCTCTAATACTTTATTGATATAGCCTTTCTGAGACAATCCTAACAATCCTTGTGATCTATCACGAAACATTTCTATTCCTATCACATAGGATGCCTCATTCATATCTTTCATTTCAAAAGTTTCAGAGAGAAATTTCTTCACATTATGTAACAAACCTATGTCATTAGCAGCCAAAAGAATGTCATCGACATATAGGACTAATATAATGAACTTGCTCCCACTGACCTTCATATAGATACACCGATCAACGGTGTTTTCTACAAAACTGTATGACGTAATGGTATTATTGAACTTAATATACCATTGTCGGGAGGCTTGTTTTAGTCCATATATCGATTTCTTTAATTTACACACCAAATTTTCTTGCCCCGTAGTGATGAAACCTTCAGGTTGGTCCATATACACTTCCTCTTCCAAGTCACCATTCAGAAAGGCGGTCTTTACATCCATTTGGTGGAGCTCTAGATCATTATGAGCCACCAATGCTATAATAATTCTTAAAGAATCTTTCTTAGAAACTGGAGAGAAAGTCTCCTTATAGTCAACACCATCCCTTTGAGTGAAACCTTTGGCTACAAGTCTGGCCTTATACCTTTCGATGTTACCGTTCGAGTTTTGCTTGGTCTTGAAGACCCACTTACAGCCAACTCGTTTTGATCCTTCAGGTAACTCTACTAGCTCCCAGACTTGGTTTACATCCATCGATTTCATCTCTTCTTTCATGGCATTGAACCACCTTTCAGAATCATTACATTCCATGGCTTGTTTAAATGAGACTGGATCTTTATCAATGCTCAATTCCGATTCATGCTCAAGTGAGTAAACCACATAATCATTTGAAACTGCTGGCCTTTTCTGTCTTGTAGACCTCCGTAATGCCATTTCTTGTGGTATCACTTGTTCATTTGTAAATTGAATATTGTCACTTGGTTCATCTCTTATGTGTTCACTTTGCGTGTTTCGAGTATCAATTTGTTGTCCTTGCATGTCACGTGACTGTGATGCAACATAAGGAATAACAATTTGAGTAGAAACACTGGGTGTGGGAATACCGACATGAGTAGGAGTACTCACTGTGGACCATTCATTTTGTGATTCTTTAATATCCACCTTTCGTGATTCCCCACTCCCACTGAACTGACCATTTTCAATGAACCGAGCATTACCAGACTCAACTATTCAAATACTATGGTTAGGGCAGTAAAACCTATACCCTTTGGACTTTTCAGGATAGCCAATGAAGTAACCACTAATGGTTCTTGCATCAAGCTTTCCTTCATGTGGATTGTATATCCTTACTTCTGCTGGACAACCCCAAACATGAAGGTGTCTTAAACTGGGTTTCCTTCCTGTCCATAACTCGTAAGGAGTTTTAGGGACAGCCTTACTAGTAACTCTATTCAGCAGATATGCAGCAGTTCTTAATGCATGCATCCACAAGGATAAGGGTACAGTACTGTAATTCAACATGCTCCTAACCATATCCATAAGTGTGCGATTCCGCCTTTCCGCTACACCATTCTGTTGTGGTGTACCAGGCATTGTATACTGTGCACATATGCCTCAACTCTCAAGAAGTTTTGCAAATGGACCAGGACATTGTCCACTTTCATTGAATTTTCCATAATATTCACCACCCCTATCTGACTTAATCACTTTTACTTTTCTATCTAACTGCCTTTCAACTTCATTAACAAACACCTCTAGGATGTTTACTGACTAAGACTTTTCATGCAGTAGATACAAGTAACAATATCGTGAGTAGTCATCTATAAAGGTGATGAAATATTTCTCACCACCCCATGTTGGGATATCAAACGGGCCACAAACATCAGTGTGTATCAATTCTAAAGGCTCATTGCTTCTTATGGCTGGGTTCTTTGATGTATGTTTTGTTTGTTTCCCTTTTATACAATCAACACATACATCCCAATTAGTAAAATTCAATTGAGGCAGGACATCACCTTTCATCAACCTCAATATCCTTTCTTTGGATATATGACCCAATCTTTGATACCATAAGAAAGCAGAACTTTCATCATGCATATTACGTTTGTTACCTATACCATGCTCAACAAGAAATATGGAATCAGCATACATAGCATCAAGATTCAAACGGTACAAATCATCAATCAAAGTACCAGATCCATAATAGTACGAATGTTTATACAATGAAAATGCACCATTTCCAATCTTGAGATTAAATCCTTCTTTATCCAACTTTGCAACAGAAACTAAATTTCTAGCACATTCAGGAACATAGAGACACTTTTCTAGATCCAGATGACACTTGGTGTCCAAGATCAATCTGTACGTCCCAATCCCTTCTATTCGTGTCTTCATTCTGTTTCCCATATAGAGGAACTTCTCAGTTCCTGTTATGGGCTGGATTGAAAGGAATCCCTACATAATATGTGACATATGAATAGTAGCTCCAGAATCTAACCACCAAGTATTATTGGGCACTTCAATTATGTTTGATTCAAAACATACTGATATACAGTACGTACCTTTCTTTTCGAACCAAACCTTTCTTTTTGGGCAATCATTTTTGAAGTGACCTATCTTTTTGCAGAAGAAGCATTTCTGATCCTTCTGGATCTGACCTCCAGTGACTTTTATAGAGGCTTTGTCCTTCTTCTTACCTTTCTTATGTGGTTTAGACCTGCTACCACTAGCATCCTTATGAACGATGAGATGAATGGAGTGATCCTTCATCTTCTTTAATCTCCCTTCCTCCTGAACTAACATGGCCTTAATTTCTTGAAAGTTCCATTTCTCTTTAATAGTGTTATAATTCACTTGGAACTGGCCAAATTCATGAGGCAGTGAGTTTATGATGAATTGAACCAGAAATGATTCACTCACATCCATGCCCATTGTTTTCAACCTTGCTGCTAGATTAGTCATACTGGTCACATGATCATGAATGGGCTGTGACCAATCAAATTTCTTGGTCGTCAGCTCACTCATTAGGGTTCCTACGATGGATTTATCAGTTATATCTGACTGAGAGTATTCCTTAATTCTCATCAGAAATTCCCTCGCATTTTCCGTCTTAGGCATCGATGGCTTGACGTTTTCAGCTATCGTCATTCGCATCAAATTCAAACTCAGCCTATTGGACCGTACCCAAGCCTCATAAAAAGACTTATCAGATTCTGTACTAGTCCCTGTAATGACTGCAGGCCTTTTATCCGAAATGACTGCTAAGTCCAGGCCCAATACACCCAAATGAAACTGAATATGCTTAGACCATTCAGCATAGTTCAACCCATTGAATTTGACCATTGAATTGCCTAAGGCGAATACATTGGTGGAAGCTGCAAATATAATCTAAATTTATACGTTAATGCTTTGAGTAAACTCTAATGGATTTAGATACATTACAAACTTTAATTATGTATTTAAGTTCACCTTTGGGTGATCCTCAAATGCATAACTCTAATCAATAATGATACTAATTTAAATAAACTTTAATAGATCAATTAATCATACTAAAATTAACATGAATGTCATCTTTGGATATACAATCACATTTACTTAGTATATTAATTAATCCCTTTTAGTGTCATTAATTATAAGCAATGATCCATCTTTGGATGATCTCCTAGCTTTATAATTAATAACCACAATTGTTCATTTCAAAACATTTTGTTAGCATCCAAAATGAACAATTAAAATTCACAGTCAGCTGTTCAAATCCATTCAAAGTCAGGCCACTTTGGTGACTAACAAGCTTTTAATATTTGACTCATTAACGTGAATTTAATAATCTTCAATTACGAAGATTAAATTATCTTTTATGTGGGAGTTTTTTTTTCAATAATCGGTCCCTTTTTTTTTTTGTGATATTCATTCGGACCCGAGCACCACCATACTGCAGGTGGGACCCGCGTACCAGGCAACCAAAATATTTGTTTTGTCCCGCATTGTAATTATTGATTACACGCAAGGAAAAACAAAATACAACCCAATAAAATAAAATACTTCCAGAGCACCACCATACTGCAGGTGGGACCCGCGTACCAGGCAACCAAAATATTTGTTTTGTCCCGCGTTGTAATTATTGATTACATGCAAAGGAAAAACAAAATACAACCTAATAAAATAAAATACTACCCGAGCACCACCATACTGCAGGTGGGACCCGCGTATCAGGCAACCAATATATTTGTTTTATTCCGCGTTGTAATTATTGATTACACGCAAAGGAAAAACAAAATACAACCTAATAAAATAAAATACTACCCGAGCACACCATACTGTAGGTGGGACCCGCGTACCAGGCAACCAAAATATTTGTTTTGTCCCGCGTTGTAATTATTGATTACACGCAAAGAAAAAACAAAATACAACCTAATAAAATAAAATACTACCCGAGCACCACCATACTGCAGGTGGGACCCGCATACCAGGCAACCAATATATTTGTTTTATCCCGCGTTGTAATTATTGATTACGCGCAAAGGAAAAACAAAATACAACCTAATAAAATAAAATACTACCCGAGCACCACCATACTGTAGGTGGGACCCGCGTACTAGGCAACCAATATATTTATTTTATCCCGCGTTGTAATTATTGATTACACGCAAAGGAAAAACAAAATACAACCTAATAAAATAAAATACTACCCGGCACAAAGAGATAAAGAAAACCAAATTGCAATATTCGCAGACCCGCTCTGATACCAATTGTTGGAATTTTCTAGAATTTCTCTTTCTGAAATTCTTATTTCATATATTGCAGGATCTTTCTTTATGCGAATACTAGCAATAAAACTGTAATTGAAATCAACATACCGTTATCCATTATGCTGATGTCCCGCAGTGGAAATGGGAAGCCTCTTCTGTTTCGTTCCTGAACGCTTCTCTCTTTTCTCCTACTCTTTCCCCTTTCTTTTCTTTACGTTTTCTCTCTCTGATGGTTGAGCTCTAGGAAAGGTCTGTAATAGCATATATATATGCATACACATCTTCCTTTCCTGTAACCGTTACCTTAAATAGGAAGATCCTCTCTTTCTGTAATAATTATCTTAAATGAGAAGATACTCCTTTTTCCTGTAACGGTTATTCTTAATAGGGGAAGATATATATACACATATTCCTTTCCTGTAACCGTTACCTTAAATAGGAAGATCCTCCCTTTCTACAATAATTATCTTAAATGGGAAGATACTCCTTTTCCTGTAACGATTATTCTTAATAGGAAGATACTCCTCTTCCTGTAACGTTTATTCTTAATAGGGAGAGTGGAGGTATTTTAAACCCGATGACCCAAATTACCGTTATACCTAACCGACCATCATATTAGGCCTTTTATTTTGAGTCATACTTTAAATGACATGGGCCACTCATGTTAATTAATTTAACAATTCCCACTGCATTCTCTATTGTATTACAGGTTCAATGCCATGATTAGAGCTGGAGCCAGCGTTTAGACAAAGCTTTGCTTTTATTTTGAGTTAACTAGTATGTTTAGAAGTTAGAAAGTATGACTTCAACTATGCAATTTTGTCATAAAAGATGTCACAAATGGTTTCCTTCTCTTTTTGCCCTTTTTAAAAAAAAAAAAAAAATTATTTAGGTATCAATGGGTTCAATGATCTTGAGGGACCTTTGAAAATCCGGTTTTTCAGCCTTCCAATCTCTCTCTGATTTTCCTGTCTTCATTTGACTCCTTTAAAATTCAAAATCTGTTCTTCAAAGTTCATTTATTATGCTGCAATGCAATTATTCTGTAATTTCCTTTTGCTGCATTTTCTGCGGCTCATTATCTTCCTGCTCTTTTAATCGGCGTAAAAATTATTGGTTATTTTCATTTATATGTTGTTTATTATTTTATATTACATTTTTAAACACATAATTTATGTATTTAAACTTAAAATTTTAATTCTTCTCTAATAGGAAATAAGAGCAGAGACAAAGATCAAGGTAGCACTCTTCGTCCTCATCTCGTTGCCATTCCTAATCATCTCGAGTCATCTTGCCAACAAAATTATGGGGGCAACGGGCAAGGCCAATATGAAAATATTTTATACTTTTAACTGTCGATGATAACGCTATCCGTTTATGGTGAATCGTAGCACAAAAGTGAAAAATAAATGTTTTTATTGTGATTAAAAAAAAAAAAACAAAACAACCCCGAAAAAGGAAGAAAAGATGAATTTGAAACGGTGACACTTTTTTTCGTTTTTTTTTTTTTGGTAATTGAAAATTTAGACATTTCTCTCGAGAGTTTTAAATCATAGATTGACAGATATTTTAATAAATAATAAAAAGATAAACTAAGCATTCAGTCCTTTCATGTCTCAATACCCAAAACTGAAAAAAATGGGCCAAAAGTTTATAATAAATTACAATATCACTAAAGTAAGATCGAAGGAACCCACAAGCTCCATAGTTAAAATATGAAACCATAAGAAATCTTCTCCGATACAATGAGTACATTTGCAGAAGTCATTATCTAATAATTATCTTTCGAAGTCTTGCGGAAGCAAAGCCTTCTCTCCCCCCCCCCCCCCCCCCCGACTCTAACTTCTCCTTCCCTCCACCCCTTTCGATGGGGGAAAACATGCGTCACATGCTTTTGGACAAAGACGTTCACAATCTTGATCGTAGTAAAAAACAAGACAAAATTTTAGTGATGATTGAAAATGTTGAGCTTCTCCAACAAGAGAGGGGCATACCCTTTTAAGGATTGAAAAACTTATTTCAAGACACGAGTGTTTTTATTAATTTTATTTTTCTCAATAAATATCATCAATTCGTGTTTTATGCAATCCAATCATTAGTTTTTTATGATTTTGTTTTGTTAATTTTAGCATTAAATTGCCTAAAATTTGGTGTTGTGTGAGAATTGACAAATGTTGTGATTTTATTGTTTAACTTTTGGGTTTTCCTTTTAATGGTAAGCTTGTAGCTGTATTGAATCCAATGGTATTTGTGACACAATTTGTGCATCTTTGTTCTTTTGGTAAGGTCTGGTACTTTTTAGGTCCAACCGCAATGGTCACATTTCTATTTTTAACACGTCCTTTTGTGCATGTCTCGTAGAAGTATCATTCGATATATAAAAAGCTCTTAGCCAACTGTTACATTACAGATTAAAATCTGACAATGGAATTTCACCAATTCTGCAAGCAAAACTAGGTCCCCATCTTAGACAAAAGATAGGAGACAATGTTCAGGAATGAATAAGATTGAAAGCGATTGAGACGATAACAAAAGAAAAATCGGATGAGCAAAATGAAAATATAAATAAATTTGGAAGCCATCATAGCATTTTAAAAATTTGAACTCAAAGACCTTGTGCCCTTGTGCATTTCTATCTATCCCAGTTGCAACCTTACAATCACCGGCTCCGTCCAAGTGGATTAACAAATACATGCAAGTAATTTATCTATACCTCTAGAACATGGTATTAGCTGTCGTAGAACATACGGGTTTAAAATCGTCAGCCATTTGAAAGCATAGTTGATGGGGACATGTCCCACTCTTTGGAAAAGGTGTGAAGCTCACGAAACTTCCCTGTTCATTCAGCTTTTCCACGCAACTTCATGAGAGTACATACAATAACATGAAAATAACAGCTTTCAGCGAAGCTTGAGAATCAAGATGCGACTCCCAAATTGCTGCTTACTGCAGTTATAAATTTGTACCAACAAATTTTGCACTTTTGGAAATAAAAACCCCTACTGCCAATCGTACTGACTGTACATCGGTAATACAAATCAACTTTTCTAATACCCATATTATGAATTCTGAATTTTCATTTTGTTAAGTAGTTTTTTTTTTCTTATTACTATTGTGACCCGCTCAATAATTGAATCCGTCTGCACTAAAACAGCCTGCCAAAAAAGGTCCCTCTCCAGCTTTCACAATGGAAAACGATTTGATGTGATTCAAATTAGTCCATTGTCCTTTTTGTTTGATACAGTATAGCCCCATTGTCCATCCTTGTCAAGCTGCACAACCTAATGTAAAAATTTAGGAGGATAAGGTTTGAGTTCAAACACTAGACTTTACTTATAGTTAAACTATTTTTTCACTACATATATATGTGTATGCCTATATTAATGGCCTGTAATGTAGTTCCACAATCTTATTATGTTGCTTAAGATACCACGGTACTAATCTTCTTCCACCTCCTCTTTTTCTCTGAACGTAAAAGGCTCATACCTTACTCATGGCTTGCATGAATTATACAAATATTTAAAGTGTATTGAACGACTCTAATTTACACAATGCTCAGTTGTATGATAGATAAGATGTATGCGATAATGCATTTGATGCATATAGTATATTGTTCAATACATTTTATTACTCGTTCAATGTATATGTCAATGTTGTTAATGCAGGCCCTTTATTGCGTTTTATATGGTCTTAATTATTGGCTAGGGTTCCAGTGCGCAGGATTTGAGCCCAACACAGAGACTTTATCGGCTAAACTGGCCATCACTCACATCTTTTCTTTCACCTAATCTGTCTCTAGTTACCCTTCTTGCGCAGAACGTAGTCTCCAATTTACGTATCAACTGATTTAAATTACCTTATGTCACAAGTCATTACTTTTTTTTCAGAAAGTAATTTCTTAAAGTATATAATATCTACGTTTATATAGTTTAATATCTCTTTTTTTTTTTTTTGATAACGTGGAAGTTAGAATAATATGCACCCGTTACACTTAGCTCAAATGAAAAATACAGGAAATTTAGTTGTTCACAAAATAAAATTAGGAAGTCTAATTATGTATTGTTAAATGTAACTTATGTCTCCCATCAATCGTATCTTGTACGGTAATTTATTATTATTATTATTATTATTAAACGTTTCGTGGTCTACCCCCGGCCCTTCGATATTTATACTTATTTTTGACATTTTAAAAAAAAAAATCAGCGTTGTAGCTTGATGTCTGTCATAATTTCTTAGGGAATGAAACAAACTAAAAATAGCATAATGAATTAAAATACGTCAATCGCAGTCCCTTACAGCGTCGCTTGAACCCCTGCCCCTCACTCCACCATAAAGTCAATGCGGTTTTGTGGCATTTAATGAATATAGCCATACCTAAAAATTTAAATATTATCGTAATTTGGTCAATGATATGGATTGATGACTAGCGAAATTAGCACGTAATTGACTAAAATAACACAAAGGAAAAAAAAATAATATAAAACAAGGTAGCTGTTCATGTATTAAATCTCTTGAATTCCCAAAATACGTGGGAAATTATTTTTCCCTCTCAAGTCTCAACCTTAAAGAAATGGTCCATGGTCCATGGTCCATTTCGATCGGCTGCAAACAAGTTTTTCAACCCCAGCTACTTTATTGGGCATAATAACTAGGATTGCATTTTGAATAATCTCCGACTCATTTGCTCACCGCTGATCCCATCCTTCCTTCTAATATAGGAGCTATGGATGACAATGACAATACTTGTAAGTTTTCTCGCTTCAAGTGAGAACAGAAAGAATCTTGTATGATCCATCGGCTATAGCGTCGTAGCCTCTAAGTTAAAAACATGATTATATATTGTCAATAAACTATTTAATTTCAAAATCAAAATGATTGATAAGTCTCAATAATAGATAAAGTGTTAAACTTTAACATGTCCTGTTCAGATACAAACCCTTCAAATTAAACGTATGAATAAAACGCAAATTCTCTTTATTTTTTTAGTTAAATGCAAGAAATGAAAATAACGTAGTTTGAATTCATGACCTCATGATTATAATGATTCCGACATTAGCTTGTTGAGTAAGATTAATAATAATTACATGTTTAAACATTAGGGGACACATACGTCAATTAAAGTGTATTACATCAAACTTGAGAGTAAACGACGGCATATATGGCCAAAAAAAATATAAAAAAATGGTATATACGGACCAAATATCGGTACGTTCGATACAAATGGGCTTTTGCCTTTGCTAAAGTTGAAGGCTTGGGGTTGACGAACTGACGTTTTTGTGTCATGTCAAGCTCGGTACGTAGGACACTTATTTTGTCGTGTAGTAGAATTTGTCAAAAGTGGAATCAATGCAGTGGGGAGATTCTGACACTTCTGCTCGAAGCCTGTCCTTATCAAGTTCGTCCACATTGGGATGCTTCAGCTTCAAACCCGTGGAGGCTTTTCTTTAAGGAGTAACAGCGTTGCATTGATGAGTGACAGTACGAGTCAATGCCAAAATCATCCTTATCCATCCATCATCTACAAGAGCCGAAAGAAAAAGAAATAATCGTGGATCTAAAGGTAACTTTCACTGTCGTCGAAAGCGTTTAGCATGAATGAGTCTGCATTGTTTGCCGTAAGAAAGGTAACCGGTTTATAGAATTAATGACAAGCTGTGAGCAGAACCTCATTTATTAAGTAGTGAATCTCGTGTTTTAATTCACACTAAATGTAAAGTTCATCAGGGCTCGATGGGGATAATACTTTCTTTTTCTTTCTTTGTTTTTTTTTTTTCTCCTTCCCTTACCATATTAGGTTTGCTCCGCTTGAGAGTTACAATCGATAATGCCTTGATTATCAATCAAGTATGACTAAAGATGGCTAGTGAAAAATGGGCTTCTCATTGATCTTTGAGTTTTGATTTGCAGGTAACTCTAGCTAATTGTCAACCCTTTTCAAGTGGGATTTATATGCTATGTATGGTCGTACGCGATGGCATGAAAATACAACGATATGTCGAGATTCAACACTTTTTCGAGCTTACGTGTTCTCCCTAAGGCGCTTTCTGGAGAGTTTAATTTACTAACTCAATCTTCTTTTAACTGGATGGAAGCTTGAATTATTGTTATAGTTCTTACCAAGTGTATAGTTTTTGGTGTGATATTTCAATTGCAAAGTTTTTTTTCCAACTTTTCGTTAGCACAAAAAGTAAAGAACTCGATCTGGAAAGCGGTTACGTCATCGAATGAAAAATGAGCAAGAACATTATTGGGTAGTAATACAATAAAGAACAATTTGTCCGTATTGTTGGGATGCTTCAGCTTCAAACATGTCGAGGCTTTTTGCTAAAATCTTGGCATTGGTGTGTGGTGGGATGAGGTCCGGCCAAAATAATCTCTATCATCCTAGAGGGAAAAGTGAATTATAAGCTCTATCAATAATAGTAAAGCAGCTTACAATTATTAGAAGAGATTTTATTTATACATAACAAAAATAATTGGTCTAATTTGTGCCATCTAGAGACATCCATAGATTTGACAGAATTATAATGTTATGTACTTTCATCTACATCAATCTCCTCTCCTTCATTGTTGCTCATTATTTATTATTTTTTTTATGTAGGACAGAGTTCATATAGTTGTGATCACTATCAATTATTAGATCTTAAATCTTAGACTATTTGGACAAATAGATGGCTTGGGTGGTTTTGTTAGCCATTTTAACGTCATCATAGTTTTGCATCTTGTTTCTCTCTTGATTCAATTTCAATTGTAATTTTCAACTCTCAAATTAAGAATGTCATTGAATGTTCATATATTATAGAACTTAGTCCGAGAATAATCACTAAACATGGATCAATCAAAAAGTCAAAAACTAGTCATTGACCACATGATGGCATATGCCTGCCATCTTCTCATCTTTGTGCCAACTTTAATACTCAAAATCTAAATAAAGTTTCCCTCTTTTTTTTTTTTCGTATAAGTCTAACGTGATATTTTATTAAAAGATAAAACAAAGTTGTCACAATAGAAAAGGGGAGAGATAAACAGCCAAAGTGAAATCAACCAATGAGATACTTTGGGTAGCAATTTCTTGATTAGCTAAATTATGCACAATGAATTTAGAGTCCTTCTTAATATGTTGAAAACTCATAGAAGTATAATGTTTTGCTCTTAGTGACTTTTCATCTTTTAAAATATTCTTTCATTTTGGTCAAATTTTTCAACATTCTCTTGGCTTCAATTTGTAGGTGGGCTTACAAGGAAATGGGTTCCATAATGGGTGAATGGCCTAACCAAAATACAAAAAATCTAAAAAATCAAACAAAAATGTTTTTGTTTGGCTTAGATTTCATAAGTGTTCATAATCATGTGTAGATAATTTATATAAACAACCACCAATCATATGAATTTAGTAATAGAAGTCATTTGTTGTTGGAGTAAAACCTCTACTTATGAAGTTGTTTCTTCAATGGGTATGATGATCTAGGGGAGATTATAGGGTTATCATACTTTTCCATTTTTGAAATAAAATAGTAATAATATGTAATCTCTTTTGGTTTAGCATTTATAAGTTGTATTCATATCATAAGGTAATGAATTTGAATCATTATTAAGACATTCAATAAAATTAAAGGTATATTTGACTTTTAGTAGTTTTAATAATAATTAATGACTTTTGATTGGTATCATGAAGTTTGCTTCTTAATAAGTTTAATGTAATGGTTTGGTTTATTGTGTAGCATGAATATAGTGTAATCTTCCTTGGCATAACCATGAGGCATTATTTCTATTTCATATTAGATGAAAAAAAAAACATTATTTGTTTTGATGGAATCATTTATGCCAAATTGTTTTAGAACTTTCTTTGCATACTTGGCTTGGTTGATGAAGATTCTATTAAAGTCCAAGGAAAAAAAATTAATTCTTTTATCATACTAACTTTAAACTTTGTTTTTATATCATTAACAAATTTTTTGCATAATGACTCATTACCTTTAAAGCAATTTCTATCAATCAAGAAAGTGTTTAATCTTTTATTTCAACCTTTTTGTACTTACTTTAATCTAATTAAGACTTTTGAAAGCTTGCAAATATTGTAAGGGAAGTTTTGCTTTCAAGAATAAGAGGTTAATCGACATAGACTTTCTATATGTGTAACCATTAAAGAATGTATCTTGCATCTTTATTTGGTATAACTTGAAAATTCAAGCAATATTTTAATAGATTTTAGCCTAGCAATGAGGGCAAAGGCTATATTACAATTGATGCTTTCTTCTTGATTTTAGTCTTTAGTAACTAACTTTGATTTGTTTTGCACAATTTGACCACATTTATCAAACTTGTTTCTAAAGATCCATTTTGTTCTTATGATAAGATGATAACTAGGTATAGATATCAAAGTCTAGACCTTATTTTTCTTAAATTAGTTAAGTTCATCCTTCATAGTATGTACCAAAGACCGGTTAATTAATTTTTCATTTATATGTATTCATTCTATTTATAAAACAAATGCTACAATGCTAGTGTTCCTAGATGCAAATTAAGTTCATAAAAGATCATAAGGGTTACCAATGATTTAATCTTGAAATGCTTTTTCTACATGCTTTTATTCTTTTAGAACTCATTAAATAATACTATTAAGATTATCATTTTTTGAAAGATTGGACTTATTCACTTTAAGTTGTTTATTTTGCTCTATTTGAACATTACTAGGTTATTGTTGTTTCCTTAGTGACTCATTTGCCTTCTTTAAGCTTTTGCTTGTCATTGCAAGGTCATCCATCTTTTTCTTTCTAAGAGGGAAGGGATTAATTTCATCAAATGTAAGTTCTTTACAATGAGAGATTTCTTATTAAACACCTTATATGCTTTGCTTCTAAAAGATTATCCCAGAAGATAATTTCATTTTCCTTATAATCAAACTTGTCTATGTTGTCTTTTGTACTTAAAATATGAAACTTGTAACTAAAGACTTATAAAAAGTTTATTTTAGACTTTCTTTCATTCCACAACTCATAAGAGAACTTTGTAAGAGTTGGATGAATGAAAGCTTTATTAGACATATAATAAACAATGTAAACTACTTTTAACCAAAAATGTTGAATGGACTACTTTTGATTAAAAGTGTTGAGGAAGGAAGGCTATACTTATTTAATATAGTTTTAGTCATTTTTTACAAGGTTTTATTCTTCCTTTTAATTACTTTATTATTTTTTTATTTTTAGATTTAAAAAGTTAAAAGAAATATCTTGAGAATTGCATAAATTATTGAAGCCTTCATTCTTAAATTCATAGTCATGATCACTTTTTAACACAATAACTTTTTTCATTTTCGACTTGCTTTATAACCCCTTAAAAGTCTTTAAGCACTTATCCTTATTTGATAAGAATGTAACCTATGTAAACCTATTAAAATCATCTATAATGATATATGCATATGACTTACTATTTAAATATCGTGAGTAGGACCAAAGAAGTAATTATGTAATAGTTATAAGGATTTAGAAATTGATGCTACCATTTTGCTTTTAAAAGAGTCCTCACTTTTTTTACCCATTTGGCATGCATTATATACCTTATCCTTCTTAAAATTTGCCTCTTTTAATGCCGCATCCATGATTTTTCATTAACAAATGTAAAGTACTTAACATCTTGGTTAGCCAAATTATGTAAATAAATAATATAAACATTTTTCAACTACATAGCAACAAATAAAGAATCATTTATTTTGGAGTGAGTAATACAACAATCATTTTATTCAAATGATACTTTATAGTTATTATTATACAATTGACTAATACTTAATAAATTGAACTTGAGTCTCTTAGTAGGTGAGACATTCTTAATCATTATAGATTTTCCCTTATTTATCTTGCTAATGCCAATGGTCCTACCTTTGACTTTATCTCCAAATGTTATCATTTCATCATCAATTTTCTTGAGAGAAATGAAATTATGAGGATTTCTTGTCATGCATAAAAAATAGCCATTATTTAGATGTCATTTTTCTTTCCTTATATTACTATTAAAACATAATCATAAACAATTTATTTGAATTTAGGTACCCAAATTTTCTTGGATCCTTAGGTGTTAACTTTAGTACTTCTTATACCTATATGAGGATAACCATTTACATTTCATCTTAAATTACTCAAATATTTCATATAACTATAGTCATTGCAGAAATAGTATTTAACATCTAGCATGATATTTACATGTATAAGTATTATATTCATCATGATTATGTTATTTATCATGAGAGTGCATATATTTATGAGATGCTTTAACCTTTTGTATGTATCTTATGTACATATATGCATATTTGTGTGATTTGTTTTTTTACCATGATATAATACATTAGCATTCTTATACAATGTACTACTATATGCTTATGTACTTGGATAAGCATGAACTTATCTTACCCTAACAAGCTTTTAGTCGATATGTATGAGTTGCATAGCCAAAATAATTGTTCTTACCTTGCAGTATCTAAAAGTTAAATAACATGTTTAGTTTGTCTTTATTTATAATAAAATTAAAAAGAGACTCATAAAGTTTGAAAACTTCTTTATTGAGATGAATTTTATCTTTTAAGAGCTTCACATGTCTTTCTTTATTATAAATATTGCCCAACTCATTATCCTTTTTAATGAGTGACTTGAACTCATCTCTTAAAGAGGTATTCTTATTCTTACATAAAATATTGTCATTTTTAAGGATTTAATTTCATTCTTTATATATACATTCTTAACATAAAGAGCCTTGTTCTTGATAGTCATATCCTTAAGATTCTTATTCATACAATTTAGAGTGTCATACAATTCATCAATCAAAACTTATTATTGTTAAAAGTAACATAATCAAAGTTTACCTTATCCTTTATAGCCATAAATGCTAAGTTAATTCTAGCATTGTTAGAATGACTTTCTGAGCCACTTGAGTTATCTTAAGCAGTTTGGAGAGTTTTCTATCATTCTTTTTGTTTGTAAGATAGTTTTAAGTAATGTGACCAAATTTGTTACAACCCATAACAAATGATATCACTTTTGTCTCAATTGCTCTTAAAGGATTTCTTACTATTTTGTTTCTTTTATCTCCAAAGTTACATGATCCTTTTGGTTAATATAATATCTCTTTTTTATCTTTTTAATTATATTAATCACTTTTATAATCATCATTGCTTTTTTTGAAAGATAAGGAACTAAAAGTGACTCATTTTTTCATTTCAATAACCCTTTTAATGAAAGTCATTTATGGGTCAATAAAGACATTATCAATTCATCCAAGTTTAAAATGTTTAGGTTTTTAGATTTAGTGATTGATTCTTTCTTAATGTTTTAAGGCTTTAGAAGTGATTTTAATATCTTTTTTACAAGATCATTCATCCTAATATTTTTTTCAAGATTATTAAGTGGATTAATAATGTTGGTAAACTTTGTATACACCTTTAAGATTATCTTATCATTCTTTATCTTAAAGAGTTGTATTCACACATAAATAAGTTGATCTTTATGTTCCTTACTTTTATTATGCCCTTGTAAATGATTTAAAATTCATCCTAAATCTCCTTTATTGCCTTATATGAAAATATCTTATTATATTCACTATCATTTAAACCATAATGAAGCATATAAATAGCTTTAGAGTTAAGAGTTTTGAATCTTTTGGACTCTATGGTAGATTTATTCTCTTTTTGACTAATACTCGTTGCTAAGGCTTTCATAGGGTCACTCTTAACTATTTTTCAAAGTTCATAGATATGAAATTAAATATATATAGCATGTTATTTCTCCAATAGTTGTAGTTTTAACAATCAAAGATGGAAGGTCCAAGGACATTTCCACTTTTAATATGACATATAGGTGAAAAGGTTGTCATAAATTGACTTATAGTGGTTTACTAGAGATATAACACTTTTTGGTTTTTAAGGCAACCCAAAAGGGGGATGAATTGAGTTTATTTAGTTTGATCACTTGATCCACACTAAATTTAATTCCAAAAAATAATAATAACATAACAAAAAATAAAGATAATAAAGAAATCAATGTAAATAACTACAAGTAAAGAGATAAGAAAAGAAAGAACATATATAATGATTTATAGTGATTTGGTTTAAATGAGAATTCTATGTTTACTCCTTTAGATTTGTCCCTTAAAAGCTTCACTTCACCAACTTTATCATCTTTTGCAATGTGAAGATAACCTTTTATGTTAGGTCATTTTAACCTTAATTACAATAATACTTCAATGAAACTTTTACAAGAATCATTTATTCTTCACAAATTATAGATTTATGCTTCTCACTTTTCACTTAAGCATTCTTTCCTTATTTATAAAATCTAAATTTTTTTTCTTAGAACTCTTGCTCTTAATCTCTCACTTATGATTATTTTTATTTTGTTTTTTTTTACTAGATGTATACAATAAATAGCTTTTTTTCAATCTTTAGCTTTTTTCACAACTTTTTTTTTTTTTGCATACTTTACAAAAAGGTCTTACACCCTTTTTTTTGAACAAACATAATAAACTAACCATTGGAGATAGATTTCTTTTCATAAAGAAAATCCATCTTTGAAAGAATCAACTTCTTTTTAAGACATTAATCTACCACAATACTTGGACTAATTAACTGGTCCAAGCTTTATGTAATTTTCTCAAGTTTTTACACTTTCAATTGTTTAGTTTCATTGGTTAGCCACAATTGCTAATAAGGTCAATTAAACTAAAATCTTTAATTATTTTCTTTACAATTTTCTTTAATATCTAGTTGACTAATCTAAATTATTTATTTCTTTTCTATTGTAGCTTTTTCAATATCCAACTAACCATAGAATAAGTCTGATCAACTAACCTAAATTTTTTGTAAATTTTGTGCTTCTTTTCTTTTATTTATGGTCTAATTGGTAGGCTGATTGGTTGATACCATAAGTTGACCTATTCTAAATTTTTGGCAATCTTGAATCTTTATAATTTTTCTCCTTTTTCATCAAGATTGCTCAAGATTTCACTTTGTACTTTTCTATAAATAAATATTTAATAGAAAATAAAATATTTATATCATTGTTAGTTCAAATAAAATTTGAATTTCAAAGATCTTTTTATGTCAAGTCTAAATCAAAATAATAATTATATAAATAGTGATCATACTTTCCTAATAGGTAATCATATCAATTAAATATAGGTGATACATCAAAATATAAAGTCATAGAGTATAATATATAATCATATTATAATCTTCTTATAGATCATAACAATCTTTTTATTAAAGTCAACACTTAGCATACATAGTGATTGACTTGAACTTAGCATACATTATGATAAGGCCATTATAATCACTAAATTTAATGAAAAGCTTGTCTTTATATGAAATTAATGAACTATTATACATTTTATCCATAAATCTTAGTGATTTATTCCTTATAAGGTATAATTATGCTTTTTAATTTTTTTTACCCTAATTACTTTGCTAAAGTGAATTAGGAAATTTTATTAGCTTAAATGAAAATTGGATTAAACGCTTATTATTATTTTTTTATTTTTAAGAAACTAAAAAAGAAATTTATGATTATTTTTTTTTTCAAAACAAGAAATTTGGGATTTTTTCCTTTTTTTAATTATTTTTTCAAAAAGGAAACTTAGAAGCATTTTTTTCATTTTTTAAAAAGAGAATTTAAAAATGGCTTTTTAAGGGAAAAAATGAATATGATATAATATTTTTCCTTTTCAATAATATATAAAAAGAAATTTTGGAGTAGTTTTTTTTTACTTTTTTATTTTTCTTAATTTGTGAATTATGAAAAAGAAAAATATCACATAAATAAAATCAATTATATAATTGAAGGAGAATAAACTGAATTTTTTAATCAACTTTCTCAATATATAAATAAATATCTTTATTCGTAATAATTTAAATTAAATATGGATTTGTAAAAACTATAATTTAAATTAAACATACTTAAAATTTGTAGCCATATTTTTTAATACATGTATGTATTTTTTTATTGATAATGTTGTTGATTTCACATCTTTAAATTATTTTCATTTGCATATACTATATAGGCCAAATACAAAATAGAGATAAGAATGATTTTAACTAAATAACAAATTTCTTATTTTACAATTTTAATTGAGATCACAATCATTATTTTCACTATAAAGTTACAACTTTGATATCAAAAGCATCACAAACTATTATGATTGTCATGTAGTCATGGAAATCCTTTTTTAAGTAATAGTTTGTTGTAATATTCTAATTTTATTCAAAACTAAATTTATAATTAAAATTTTGAACAATAATATTACTATAATTAACTTTAGGTACTAATTTAAAAGAAAAATTATTCAGAGGAAAAAAATTAATATTCAAAATTGAGAAATATAATTGAGAGAAAACAAAAGGATAATTATTTAAGCTAGGTATGTTTGTTTTTATAATATGAAGAAGAGTATTAAATGCATATTGAAATATAATTCTATTTAAATATTAAGAAAACATAACACGGTAATTATTAAGTTAATATTAAATATTACAAATTTTAAGAATTTGTTAAAAAAATCCTAAAATCAAGCAAATTTGCCATTTAAGAAAAATTGACAACAGATAAGGAGACGTTTTGGTATTATATACTTACGTATAGATATATATTGATATTGGGCTTGTGCTATGTGTGAATTTGTGATATTTTATTAAAAAGTACTAATATAAATTCAGATAAATGTTGAGATGAAATTAATTATTTACTATTGTAATTAATGTAATAATAATATAACTATATATTAAAATTGATACTCACCTTAATATTAAAAACTTGTAAGAAAAATAAAATTTTTAATATTTTTATAATTTAAATTAAATTTATTAATATTTCAAACTCTCTTTCATTCTTTTTGTTGGTCACACATTTTAGATTATTTGTTAGACTAAAAACTAGTTTGTTATTTATTTAATCAAAAGCTAATTTTTATATTATTTATTTATTGTCATTATTAATATTGTTAGTTTAGTTGGTTACATTCTTATATGAAAAAAAAAATCTTCCTTTAAAGAAAAAAAATACCAAATGAGTAACTATTATGGAAGGATGATTTAGAGTGTGCTTGTAAAGGAAAATAATTACTAAATATTATGGCACCATAAAAAATGTTGTTGTTGGATATTAAAAGGATTGATTATTACTAAGCATTATAGAATAAAAATATTAATCTAAAATTAAGGTTGGACCAATAAAATAATCGTTTTTTTTTTTTTGGCCTTTTGTTGGCCATTTTTTAATAATGGAAAGAGGTCAACTAGAATGTTTGGTTTAAGTAATCTCCTAATCTTATCCTTACTTTTGGAATTGTAACTCCTTTATTTAAGTATAGAGCCAATAATATAAGTATAATAAAAAATGATAAAATCAATAGAAATATGCCTATTACTAACAAAAATAAGACATTTGTAGCATTCAATTTAAGATGCAATAATCAAATCCTAATCATAACTATAATGCATCAAAAAGCAATAAACTAATGTAATGAAGGTGATTAAGGATTTATAAAGTGTGAAGGGACATTGTAACAATTAAGTAATTCCAACTGCTAATTTTGAGTATTAATAATGTCACGACTATCAAGCTACCCCTGTAGGTTAATCACTAAAGGCAATAAGAGTTAATTGAGAATTGAAAAGTAAACATCACCTACCATTACTAATAAAAGGAAAGGAATATTATGAAAAGTAAATGACTATGCCATTTCACTTTAGTATTTCTAGAATTTAAGGGGAAATAGTTCTTAAAAAAAGTAATTTTTCAATTAGTAAGTCTACACATATTAATTGTATTATGTGCAAACATCATTTTTATGGACCTTGCTCTCTCTCTGTTTTTTTTTATAAAGTCCAAAATAAGACATTTTTTTTTGTTCTTTTTTACTAGTGTATAAAAGCAAGTAAGGGAAGCTTTGCTCTAAACTAAGAATGTTCTTATTCCCTTTTTCTTCAGAACATGGACTAATTGTTGAAAAGGAGAAAGTAGCAAATTTTAGACCTTGAAAATAAACATAGGAATAAGACAGGTAATAAGTAACATAAAAAATTAAAGTCAATATTGTCTTAGTTGTTGATGTTAATTCAAATAAAAAGAGAATTAAAACTATATTAAAAGTTAGTTTAGTTGAACCCAATTTGAGTTTTATTATTTAGGTAGATTTAGTTGTTTGTTATTATATAAGGACATGTGGTATAAGTTATTGTGTGTGCTTCTAAATTATTGTATGACATTTTATTAAATTAATAAAATATAGAGTATTTGTATAATTGTCTAATAATAGTCTTAGAGTAGGTATTTTGATTTGGATTGAGAAGTGTAAAAGTCTCATCAAACTTGTTAAAGCCACTACAAAAGTCATTGGAGTTACAAAAGAGGTGAAAATCACTATTTTTCATCGTTAAACTGCCACAAGATCGTCAGAGTTTTGTTGCTAAACACCATATGTCGTTGCATGTGCTGTCAAATTTCACCATTTTTGCCATCAAAAGCCATCTCCTAACTCTTTAAACACTACCTAACCTAAATCTAGCCACCACACACCTTAAAATAGCTCTAAACTCCATAAATTTACAAAAATTAGATTACCCCTTTATTGCCTTCCACCATTAATCACTCACTTGTCATTTGTTGCTATAACATTGAACCATTAGCTTTATGATCACCAATTACCACTCTCTTTACTTAGTCTATCAACACACCATTATCTCACTAGAGTCCATCCTTTTAGTTGTTGGCAACGATAAAGCAGAGCAAAAAGAGAAACAGAATTTTAGGGTCCAATTGTAAAAATAAAATATAAAGGTGTCATATTAAAAATGACAATAATTTAGAGGTCAAATCATAAAATTAAAATATACAAGGGTTAAATGAAAAAATTTGGAAGTAAACATGAAAAATCATTAATTTTAATAAGAATGATATGATCTCATTTTTAATTTTTGTTTTGGATGAGAAAAATTACAACTAATGGTGTGTGTAAATGACGGTTTTATCATATATGCAACAAAAGCATAAAGAAGTGCTCATTAAAAGTTACAAAAGAAGGATAAAAACGCATTCTATTTCATTTATCATGGGGTGAATGATGAAAATTTTAAAAAAATTACAAGTATAACCTTATTAAAGTAAGCATGGGATATTTTGACAACATTTTTCCAAGGTGCAAATAAAGTTTAAAAGGTGAAATTTAAAACTTTATGAAATCAATTTGAGCTTTTGCAAATGGAATTTTCAAAAATTATTTTAATTTATAGAAGTTAAGTTCTTTCCTCGACAAATGAAATAAAAATCTATAAAAAGTAATTGAATGATCAGGTAAAAGTTGAAAAAATCATGCAAACACTAACACTGTTGTATAAGCATATCGTGGTTGTAACAGAAGAAGTACATGATTTGTCATTAATGTTAGTTGATGTATTAATGGGCATGTTACAAGCTTCTGAATAGCAAATGAGAAGCATATTGAGAAGCCAGTAAAGTAAGTGCTTTAAAGTCAAGCTCTTACCAAAAGCAATCAAAGTAGAAGTAAGGTTTCTCTTATGGTAAAAGATAAGGATGTGGTGTTAACTACTACAATAACTAAGGTTTTAAAGTTCATTATAATAATTATAAAGATAGAGATAATCAATACAATGATTGAAAGAGATTAGACCAAACATATAGGGATTACGGTTGAGGCTGTGGTATGACAAATCTAATGTTAAGTATTACTCATGTCACAAGCATGACCATTATATTAATGAGAGTAGGTCTAAAGAGAACAATTGGATAACATATTGTGTATAAGAGGGAGATGCAAATGTGTTGAGCTCATCTTTGATGGCTAATGTTGGATTTATTATCAATAGCATCTTATAAATTTGTCCTTGTTGATTTGATATTATGAGTGCCTTTAAGACGTGTTTGTTGCATTTATAGAGTATTGGTTATACCAGTCAATGAGTAGTATGTTAAGGTAGAAGCCAAGGAAATTACTCAGGATCTGGTAATGTAGGTTGTGGCTTACCCACAGGTGCAATTTCTATTTGTCAAGGAGATTCCTGAAAGCATTATGAACAAGGAAAAAGAGCTTGACATGCAGAGAGATCGTTGGTTAAAACCATTAATGGCAGGTAAGCCCTAAATTCAATGCGACAATGTTGACTGTTGACCCTAAATTTTAGGAGTTAATGTTGACCATTGACCCTAAATTTTAGGAATCAATACTAGCCATTGATTGTAAGGTAACTCTTGGGATCGTTGATTAAATGACAACTCTTGGGAATCAATATTGACCGTTAATGATAGGGTAACCTTAAACTCAAGACTTATAAATATATCCATATAGCTATTAAGAAAGGTGTGTGCGATAGAAATTTAATAGAGAAACAAAAAGAATAATAAAGAGCAGTTACCAAAAAGAATAGGTAAGGGGAATGATAAGAGGTTGTATGATGTAGATCATAAGAGAGAACGCCAAGAAGAAGAAATCGTGTGTGTTACAGAAAGCCAAGAGGAATAAACCATATGTGCTGTAAAATGCCAAGAGATTTAGTTGCAGAATGCCAAGAGAGTTAATTGCATAATTCCAAGAGAGTTGAGTGCTGTAGAACATAAGAGAGAGTTGTGTGACATAGAGACAACAGAGAGCTGTGGCATAGAGAAACAAAGAGTTATGTGGCATAGAAACAGCAAAAAGCTATACGACATTGAGAAATAGAGAGTTTGTGACATACAAATAGCAAAAAGTTGTGTGTTATAGAGATAGTAAGAAGGAGAGTACAAAGGTAGAAGGAGACAACAATAGTACCAAAAGAGAAGAAGAGTGTAACGACAAAAGGAAATAGCAATAGCTCTAGAGGAAGAAGGAGAGTGTAACAGCAAAAGGAAACAGCAGTAGCACAAGAAAAGAAGGAGAGTGCAGGGGCAATAGTAGCACCATAAGAGAATGAGAGTGCAACAATAAAGGGAAACAACAGCAACACCAAAGAAAGAAGGAGGCAGTAGCTATAGCAAAAGCAAAAATATTGCAGTAAAAGAAGTAGAAAAGTTGCAGTAGTAGCAACAGAAAAGGAAGAAAGAGGTTGCAGCAGAAGCAAAAACGGTAGAAGGAGGTAGTACCAACAACAGAGGAGAAAACTTGCCAAGATGGAAAAAGACATCACCAGCAACAAAGAAGAAAACCTATTATGGTAGAAGGAGACAACATCGGTAGTAGAGGAGAAAACCTACCAAGGTAAAAGGAGGCAACATTGGTAGTAAAGGAGAAAACTTGCTAAGGTAGAAGGAGGTAGCACCGGCAATTAAAGAGAGAACCTGCCAAAGCAAAAGGAGGCAGAACCTATAGTGGAAAGAACTGTTAGTAGAGAGAATCTACAGTAGAGAGAACCATTAGCAGAGAGAACCTGTAGAGGAGAGAACCTATAGTGGAGATAACTTGCAGTAGAGAGAACCTGTAGATGAGAGAACTTGTAGAGGAAAGGCTAGTAAAGCTTGAGAAGAGAAACTGACAATGAGGAATGAGAAGATCTATTTTATGAAATAGCAGCTTGTGTACAATGAGTGATCTTTTTCAAGAAAGTTTTTACATATACTTTTTTTGTACTTCTTGAAAAATTGTGGGAAACCCTTAGAATGATCAGGAGATCAACTCTTTTAGTAATTAGGAGATCATTGTAAGTGGTTAAGGAGTGATTCTTCCACAACATCCACTGTATCCTTGATAATAATAATAGATTATGTGATCTAAGAGTGATTCTATCACATTGTGGACGTAACTCACACATTATAGGTGAACCACATAAAATTTCTATGTGTTCTAAGTACTTGTACTTGCTTGACATCCATATAGTTGTTCTCAAATAAAAAAGAAAAATAAAAATTGGATTATTAACTTTAACAGGTCACAGAGGCTTAATCCTGATAAATTTGTAAAAAGTATCTTACACTAATTTACCCCCTCTCCTTCTTAGTATGAGACCTAAGAAGGTCCTTATCAAAATGATGGAAATTAAACCCTTATTATAGTTATTATAGCTACTAAAACGTTAAATTATAATACATGGTTCATTAATATCAAGTGTACCAATCACATATACAGAAAGAAAGAGCTTTTTATTGATCTCAATGGGTCAATCCACTTCATAGTCATGTTTATTAATGATAATGTTAGAGATTGAAAGAGTAAATGTTGGTGATTGAAAGAGTAATAATCCTTCACATTCTGAATAATACATTAGACAATAGCTTTATAGATGCTAGACCTAGTAAAAAAAGGAAAGTAATAAAAGGTATATCAAATCCCATAACTTATGGGACCTTAAAAAACCTACCTAAATTAGTTTATTTCTAAAGATATATTCTAAAATTAGCTAACTATGCACAACATAAGCCACTAATCACGTTTTCCTACACTCCCCCTCAAGCTGGTGAATAGGCATTTTCCATTCCCAGCTTGGATATTATATTTTGAAACACCGAACTAGTTAACCCTTTGGCAAGTACATCTGTAAACTGGCTGTGTGTAGGCATGTAAGGGGTACAAATCAACCCGCTCTCCAAGTGTTCTTTGATAAAGTGTCTGTCGACTTCAATGTGCTTTGTTCGATCATGTTGTACTGGGTTGTGAGCTATGCTGATTGCAGACTTGTTGTCACAATAGAGTCTTATTGAGCCATCCCACTTAATCTTCAAGTCTTCTAGAATGATTTTTAACCAAAGTACTTCACACACACCTTGAGCCATTGCTCGAAATTCTGCTTCTGCACTAGACCTGGCCACTACATTCTGTTTTTTACTCCTCCATGTCACAAGGTTTCCACCAAGAAAGGTGCAATATCCAGTGGTTGACTTTCTGTCAACAATTGACCCAGCATAATCAGCATCTGTGTATGTCTCAAGTACTAAACCTCCGTTCCTTTTGAATAAAATACATTTTCCTGGTACTCCTTTAAGGTACTGTAATACTCGGTAAGCTGCTTGTAGATGAACTTCCTTTGGGTTATGCATGAATTGGCTAATCACACTAACTACATATGTTATATCTGGTCGTGTGAGACAAATAAATAAGTCTTCCTACAAGGCGTTGATATATTGCCTTGTCTACCGCAACATCCTCCTCTGCTTTTCCAAGTTTGACATTCTGATCTATTGGAGTACTTGCTGGTTTGCATGCTGTCATGCCTGTTTCCTTTAGGAGATTCGTGACATATTTTTGTTGGGAGATAAAAATGCCTTGCTTAGAGTGAGCAACCTCAATCCCAAGAAAATATTTGAGCCTTCCTAACACCTTGATCTCAAATTCCTTGCCCAAACAATGACTCAAGATTTGTTTTTCTTTGTCATCATCTCCTGTCACTATTATATCATCAACATAAACCAAGAGAGCTGTGACTCCCCCTGACCTTGAGTGTTTAATGAACAATGTATGATCCCCTCGGCCTTATTTGTATCCTATAGCTATCATAACTCTAGCAAATTGTCCAAACCATGCTCGTGGTGATTGTTTTAGACCATATAAGGCTTTCTTCAATTTACACAAAGTTTGAGAATCCAAGTTCTTCCTATAACCTGGTGGGACCTCCATATAAATTTCTTCCTCTAGTTCTCCATCCAAGAATGCATTTTTTACATCGAACTGCTGTAATTCCCAACCATAGTTAGCTGCCAACGACAATAAAACTCTAACAGTATTCATTTTTGCAACTGGTGCAAAAGTTTCTAGATAATCAATTCCATAGCTTTGAGTATATCCTTCGGCTAATAACCTTGCTTTGTATCTTTCTATTGATCCATCTGCTCTATACTTTATTGTATACACCCATTTACACCCTACAGGCTTCTTTCCCACTGGTAACTTTACCAACTCCCAAGTTTTATTTTTCTCAAGTGCCTCCATTTCCACATTCATAGCTTGTTTCCATTTCTCGTTGGACAACGCCTCGGATAAGGTGGTAGGAATGGTAATGGTGTTTAAGCTAACAAGGAAGGATCGATGAGATGGTGAAAATTTCTTAAAAGACATAAAGTGTGCAAGAGGATATAAAGGTTGTTTTGTGCACTCTCTTGTTGCTTTCCTAATAGCAATGGGAAGATCCTGGTCATCCTTACTCATATGAAATTCAGTTTCATTTTGCAATGTAGGATTAGGTTGTTTTGTGCACTCTCTTGTTGCTTACCTAATAGCAATGGGAAGATCCTGGTCATCCTTACTCATATGAAATTCAGTTTCATTTTGCAATGTAGGATTAGATATTGTTACCTCATTCTCAGGACTTGGGTTGGACTCTTGGACCTGCATAAATTCAGGAACGATCATCTTCTTCCTTGTGAACACCATGCCCTTGCCAAAACTTACATTCTCAAGTGCAGAATCTGTTTTTTCTTGAGGATTGTCAAACATATGGTTTGGTTCATTTTCAACTATATGTTTAGAAAGATTTTCAGGCACACGGTTTGGTATAATGGGACAAGATGAATTGGATGGTTTACACATGGACAGTGGCGATAGATCAAGTAAAACATCCTCATCCTTATTTTCTATTGTTAAATTCTCCCCCTGAAAATAAGGATGGGTGAAGTAAGACTCATGTTCATTGAAAGTGACATCTATTGAGACATAGAACTTCCTTGATGGAGGATGGTAGCACTTATACCCCTTTTGAGTTGAGGAATACCCCACAAAGACACATTTGATTGCCCTTGGATCTAATTTCCCTTTAGTTGGATAGTGAACATAAACAAATGATACACACCCAAATATTCTAGGAACAAGGTTATTTGTAGTTTGTAGGTCAGGGTAGAATGTGGAGAGTATTTCTATAGGACTTTTGAATCCCAAAACTCTAGATGGCAAACGATTTATGATGGGGCAGCAGTGAGAACTGCTTCCCCCCAAAAATTTTTAGGCACATTGTTTTGGAACATAAAGGCTCGGGTTTTTTCAAGAAGGTGACCATTTTTTCTTTCCGCTACTCCATTTTGTTGTGGGGTATTGATGTGTCCCATATCGGTTCCTGAGGGGTCTTTGGGCTGTTTATAAGGATTAGGTCAACCCTCCATTCTTGAGCTAACTTTTGTGGTGGAGTTAGGGTTCAATTCCTTATCATGTGGTATCAGAGCCAAACCTCAGAGGGTCGGTGGGCGCATTTACAAAGGTTCCCTGCCATTGTGCCGATCGCCGACTGAGGCAGCACGGGGACGTGCAATTTAAAGGGGTCGGGAATGATGTGTCCCATATCGGTTCCTGAGGGGTCTTTGGGCTGTTTATAAGGATTAGGTCAACCCTCCATTCTTGAGCTAGCTTTTGTGGTGGAGTTAGGGTTTAATTCCTTAATAAGGAAAAAACCCCAAAAGACGTGGCTTAGGGACCCAACGCACATAAGGAATCAAAGTACAACTAGGAAAGCTAAACCAGAGTTTAATATCACAGACCCTAGACCCACCCTTGGAAGAAACAATTCCTTATCATGTGGTATCAGAGCCAAACTTCAGAGGGTCGGTGGGCGCATGTACAAAGGTTCCCTGCCATTGTGCCGATCGCCGACTGAGGCAGCACACCGTGCCGATCGCTGACTGAGGCAGCACGGGGACGTGCAGTTTAAAGGGGTCGGGAATGATGTGTCCCATATCGGTTCCTGAGGAGTCTTTGGGCTGTTTATAAGGATTAGGTCAACCCTCCATTCTTGAGCTAGCTTTTGTGGTGGAGTTAGGGTTCAATTCCTTATCATGAATGATGAGAATCATGGAGATGAAGGGTGGAAAGCTTCAAGGGTTGCAAAGGGTCCATTGCACATTCCAGAAGGCCCAATAACACGAGTTAAAGCCAAAAAGATTAAAGAAGCCTTAAATGGGCTGATTCAGGACATTCAGGCCAACCCAGCTTCAAATGGTGCGAATTCAAGTTTGACAAGGAATCCAGACATAATTAATATAATTAGAATACTTAATAGGGAAGAATAAGTAATAGCATTTCTTCCTAAAAATAAGAATTTATTATTTATGTTGGAATTTGTCCACAATTAAGAATTCTTCCAAAATAAGGATTTGTCCTAAGTAGGAATTTGTGCCTCTTTAGGATTGCTATCTTAGCCTATAAATAGGCACCCCTTGTAAGCTCTGAAGGGAAGAACTTTGAGTGAAATAGAAAGCAAGGGTTTTTTTTCCTTCAGTTCTTTTAAGGACTAAAGAACTTATCAAGAGGTAATTCTTCTTGTGGTGTTCTAATCGACTTATCACTCCCAATTCCTTTCTTTTCTGGAGTGTGGCGTCCATATCCTTCTTAAATACCCTAGGTTCGTGTTTCTTCCAAGGGTAGGTCTAGGGTTTGTGATATTAAACTCTGGTTTAGCTTTCCTGGTTGTACTTTGATTCCTTATGTGCGTTGGGTCCCTAAGCCACGTCTTTTGGGGTTTTTTCACATCAATTGGTATTAGAGCCAAACCTCAGAGGGTCGGTGGGCGTATGTACAAAGGTTCCCTGCCATTGTGCCGATCGCCGACTGAGGCAGCACACTGTGCCGATCACCGACTGAGGCAGCACGGGGACGTGCAGTTTAAAGGGGTCGGGAATGATGTGTCCCATATCGGTTCCTGAGGGGTTTTTGGGCCGTTTATAAGGATTAGGTCAACCCTCCATTCTTGAGCTAGCTTTTGTGGTGGAGTTAGGGTTCAATTCCTTATCATGTGGTATCAGAGCCTGGTTCTAAATCAGGTTGAATTTACTCACTCTTCAATTTTCTATCTTTTGATTTATTTATTGTTGTTTAGTTGTCTATTATGTGCATTATCATTCAAATGCACAAATCTGTGTTTTTACCCTTCTCTCTTTGCTTGTTTGTTTAAGCTCATAAACGTGCTAATTTAAATTCCAATTGCAATGTCTAAGTATTCTACTATTGTTTTGCATTGAGGAAAAAAAAAAAAAAAAAAAAAAAAAAAAAAAAAAAAAAAGGGGGGAAAAAAACGAAAAAAAAAAAGAAAAGAAAGGAAGGGAGAAGAACAAAAGAAAGAAAACATCAAATTCAAGGTTGTTGATAAGGTTAATAGTTTGGTCATATTGGCCACAATAATAATAAAGTTTTCTTACTCAACTTCAATTCTACAATCTGTTTCTCATTCTCTCCTCTAGGTTATATTACCCCTATCCTGATTTTTGTGAGTTTAATTCATTAAAACCGTTTGTGTTGACATCCTTTTTTTTTTCGTTTGATTCTTTGTTCTCCAATTTGTTCAATTCTACACCATTTAGCTTATTCTGTTCAAAATAAATACCCTTGATTTATGTCTTTGGTTCTTTATAAAGCTGAAAGGGAAAAATCTGAGTGGTAAAAGGTAAGAGTGAAAGTTCATATAAAGAAAACCATAAAGAGTGTAAACACGAGGGAGTGTGACACAATCTTTCGAGTGACACACGTGAGGGAGTGTTCTGTGAGGTATCTTGTTTGTTTTGTGCAGAAGACTATGATATCCAAAGACAAAGGTGTAGCTCAAGAGGGAGCTGTTGATTTGTCCCTCATGCTCAAAGCTATGCAACAACAATTTGAGCGCATGAATACCAGATTTGATGATATGAGGGAGAGGATGGAGGAGCAAGATAATACAATAGCAGAGTTGCAAAGGAGACATAGGGAATATGAGGCTCCCAAAGCAAGAAGGCAGTTGCCACGTGCTTATGACCATGAAGATGATGTAGAAGATGATGAGTTTGATGAACAAACTACAACGGTTAGAACTGGTAACAATAGAAGGGATCGAAGAGAATTTGGGAGGCAAGGCACCTATGACCATAATTTGGGCAGTATTAAAATGACAATTCCTTCATTCCAAGGTAAGAATGATCCTGATGCATACCTAGAATGGGAAAAGAAAGTTGAATTGGTTTTTGACTGCCACAACTATTCTGAGGAGAAAAAGGTAAAGCTTGCTGCAGTTGAATTTACTGATTATGCTATTATTTGGTGGGATCAACTTGTTTTAACTAAGAGAAGGAATCATGAGCGGCCTATTGATACATGGGAGGAGATGAAGGCTATCATGAGGAGAAGGTTTGTCCCTAATCATTATTACAGGGAGTTGTACCAAAGGCTACAAGGGCTCACTCAGGGCACCAAAAGTGTGGAGGACTACCACAAGGAGATGGAGATTACCATGATTAGGGCCAATGTAGAAGAAGATAGAGAGGCAACCATGGCTCGATTTTTGCAAGGGCTAAATAGGGACATAGCAAATGTGGTTGAATTGCAGCACTATGTGGAATTAGAAGATATGGTGCACATGGCAATGAAAGTTGAAAGGCAACATAAACGAAAGGGCTCCATACGGTTTGGGCAGAATTCAGGTTCTACCTCATCGTGGAAGCCAAATTGGAGTAAAAGGGATGAGATGGCCAATTACAAGCCCAAAGTCGACCTACCCAAGCACAAGAATGTGGGTTCTAGCAAGGAGACAGGTAAATTTGAACCCCAACCTAGTAGAAATAGAGATGTTAAATGCTTTAAGTGTTTGGGCAGGGGTCACATTGCATCTCAATGTCCAAATAAGCATGCAATGATCCTAAGAAGTAATGGTGATGTTGAAACTGAAAGTGAATCAGACGATGATTCTGTGCCATCATCAGAGGGTGAATGTGATGGAGAGGAGTATCCAGTTAACGAAGTGGCTCTCGTTACAAGGTGAGCATTGAATGTGCAAGTAAAAGAAGAAAATAAGGTGCAATGAGATAACATCTTTCAGACAAGGTGTCTTATCAAAGATAAGGTATGTAGTATGATCATTGATGGTGGGAGTTGCACTAATGTTGCTAGCACAACTATGGTTGAGAAGCTGGATTTACCTACTATGAAGCATCCTAGACCATATAAACTTCAATGGTTGAATGAGAGTGGTGAAGTGAAGGTAAATCAGCAAGTGCTTGTATCATTTTCTATCGGAAGGTACCATGATGAAGTTTCATGTGATGTTGTACCTATGCATGCAGGACATATTCTATTAGGAAGACCATGGCAATTTGATAGGCGAGTTATACATGATGGATTCAAGAATCGATATTCCTTTGTAATGAACGGAAAACCTATCATTCTTGTACCATTGTCCCCTCAAAAAGCATATGAGGATCAATTAAGGATTAAAAATGAGAGTGAACAGAAAAAAGAGATTGATAAAAGAGAAAAAGGAGAAGAAAACGTGAGGACACAAGAGAAAGAGAAAAGAGAAAATCTCTATGCAAAAGGAAGTGATGTCAAAAGAGCATTCTATGCCAAACAGCCTATGATTGTACTTTTGTACAAGGAGGCTTATTTTAACACTAACAAGTTTGACTAATCGTTGCCTAGTGTTGTTGTTGCACTATTGCAGGAATTTGAAGATGTATTCCCTGACGATATCCCAAGTGGATTGCCACCTAATAGAGGAATTGAGCATCAAATTGATTTCATCCCAGGTGCATCCATCCCTAACCGACCAGCATATAAGAGTAATCCTGAGTAGACAAAGAAGCTTCAAAGGCAAGTTGAGGAGCTTATGTCCAAAGGATACGTGAGAGAAAGCATGAGTCCATGTGCTGTTCCTGTCCTACTTGTACCAAAAAAAGATGGGACTTGGAGGATGTGTGTTAACTGTCGAGCAATCAACAAAATCACTGTAAAGTATCGCCACCCCATACCTAGATTAGATGACATGTTAGACGAATTGCATGGCTCATGTGTCTTCTCTAAAATTGATTTGAAAAGTGGATATCATCAGATTAGGATGAGAGAGGGAGATGAGTGGAAAACAGCTTTCAAAACTAAGTATGGGTTGTATGAGTGGCTAGTTATGCCATTTGGTCTCACTAATGCACCAAGCACTTTTATGCGACTAATGAATCATGTTTTACGTGCATTCATTGGTAAATTTGTAGTTGTGTATTTTGATGATATCTTGGTCTATAGTAAAACCCTAGAAGATCATCTTGATCATTTACGTTCTGTTGTAAGTGTTTTACGTTCTGAGAAATTGTATGCTAACTTACATAAATGTTCCTTTTGTACTGAACAGATCACATTTCTTGGCTATGTTGTCAGTGCTAACGGTGTTGAAGTTGACGAGGAAAAAGTTAAGGCAATTCGTGATTGGCCTACACCTAAGTCAACTAGTGACGTGCATAGCTTCCATGGTTTAGCTAGTTTCTATAGACGCTTTGTTAAAGACTTTAGCACCATTGCAGCACCACTCACTGAGCTTATCAAAAAGAACATAAGTTTTAGGTGGGGTAGTGACAAAGATAAAGCTTTTAATTGCATTAAGGATAAATTAAGTTCTGCACCCTTACTTGCTTTACCTAACTTTGCAAAAGCTTTCGAGATTGAGTGTGATGCTTCAGGTATTGGCATTGGAGCTGTTTTGATGCAGGAAAGGCGCCCAATTGCTTACTTTAGTGAAAAGTTAAGTGGAGCAAGCCTTAATTATCCTACTTATGATAAAGAGATGTATGCATTGGTACGGGCTTTGGAGACATGGCAACATTACCTTTGGCCTAAAGAGTTTATCATCCATACTGACCATGAATCTTTAAAGCACTTGAAGGGACAAGGAAAGTTGAACAAAAGACATGCTAAGTGGGTTGAATTTATTGAGACCTTTCCCTACATCATCCAATATAAAAAAGGTAAGGAAAATGTGGTCGCTGATGCATTATCTCGCAGGTACACCCTTATCTCTACACTTACTGCAAACTTATTAGGATTTGAACACATTAAGGATTTATATGTGAATGATCCTGACTTTGCTAATGTGTATAGAGCATGTGAGGTGTCAGCCTTTGAGAAGTTTTATAGGCATAAGGGTTTCTTATTTAGGGAAAATCGTTTATGCATGCCTATGAGTTCTTTAAGGGAGTTGGTTGTAAGAGAAGCTCATGAGGGTGGTCTAATGGGTCATTTCGGAGTTAGGAAAACCCTAGATGTCCTAAATGAACATTTCTTTTGGCCACGAATGAAACGAGATGTTGAGAGGATATATGCGAAATGCATCACATGCAAACAAGCTAAATCTAGAGTTTTACCTCATGGCTTGTATACCCCTCTACCCATACCTAACCATCCCTGGGTTGATTTATCTATGGACTTTGTACTAGGATTGCCACGAACAAAAAAGGGTAGGGATTCTGTATTTATTGTTGTTGATAGGTTTTCAAAGATGGCACACTTCATCCCATGTCATAAAACTGATGATGCAAACAACGTGGCTAACTTATTCTTTAGAGAAGTAGTATGTTTGCATGGCATGCCACGAAGCATTGTTTCAGATCGGGATACAAAGTTCTTAAGCTACTTCTGGAAGACTTTGTGGGGTAAGTTAGGTACTAAGCTATTGTTTTCAACTACTTGTCATCCACAAACTGATGGGCAGACTGAGGTAGTTAATCGAACTCTTTCTACTCTTTTGCGTGCTATTATTCGAACAAATTTGAAAGCATGGGAAGATTGTTTACCACATCTCGAGTTTGCGTATAATAGGAGTGTTCATTCTACTACTAGTTACTCTCCCTTTGAAATTGTATATGGTTTTAATCCATTGACTCCTTTGGATTTGGTACCTATACCTGTTAATGAGTATGCCAACTTAGATGGGGAACGCAAAGCAGACATGATAAAAAAATTGCATGAGAAGGTGCGACAACATATTGAAAAACAAACTGAGCAACACGCATCCCATGTCAACAAGGGACGAAAGAAGGTGGTGTTTGAACCTGGTGATTGGGTTTGGGTGCATATGCACAAGGAACAGTTCCCAGCTCAAAGGCGTTCGAAGCTACAACCCAGAGGAGATGGTCCCTTTCAAGTTGTCGCCCGCATTAATGACAATGCTTATAAGTTGGAACTTCCTGGTGAGTATAATGTGAGTGCAACATTTAATGTTTCTGATCTTTCCCCTTTTGATATAGGTGATGATTCGGGGACGAATCCTTTTGAGGGAAGGGGGAATGATGAGAATCATGGAGATGAAGGGTGGAAAGCTTCAAGGGTTGCAAAGGGTCCATTGCACATTCCAGAAGGCCCAATAACACGAGTTAAAGCCAAAAAGATTAAAGAAGCTTTAAATGGGCTTATTCAGGACATTCAGGCCAACCCAGCTTCAAATGGTGCGAATTCAAGTTTGACAAGGAGTCCAGACATAATTAATATAATTAGAATACTTAATATGGAAGAATAAGTAATAGCATTTCTTCCTAAATAAGAATTTATTATTTATGTTGGAATTTGTCCACAATTAAGAATTCTTCCAAAATAAGGATTTGTCCTAAGTAGGAATTTGTGCCTCTTTAGGATTGCTATCTTAGCCTATAAATAGGCACCCCTTGTAAGCTCTGAAGGGAAGAACTTTGAGTGAAATAGAAAGCAAGGGTTTTTTCCTTCAGTTCTTTTAAGGACTAAAGAACTTATCAAGAGGTAATTCTTCTTGTGGCGTTCTAATCGACTTATCACTCCCAATTCCTTTCTTTTCTAGAGTGTGGCGTCCATATCCTTCTTAAATACCCTAGGTTCGTGTTTCTTCCAAGGGTGGGTCTAGGGTTTGTGATATTAAACTCTGGTTTAGCTTTCCTGGTTGTACTTTGATTCCTTATGTGCGTTGGGTCCCTAAGCCACGTCTTTTGGGGTTTTTTCATATCAGGTATTGACACAAGATGATTCATGTACTATACCTTCTTTTTGAAAATATAGAGTTAGGGTTTGATTGAAATATTCCCTAGCATTATTTGACCTAAACCTTTTGATATTGATTCCAAATTGATTTTTGACCATGGAGAAACAATTTGGGAGAACGGTAATAACATCTGATTTATGCTTGAGTAGAAAAATTCAGGCAACACGAGTACAGTCATCAATAAATGAAACAAACCATCTTGCTCCAGAAATATTAGGAATAGACGTAGGACCCCAAATATCACTATGAACAAGATAGAAAGGAACAGAACTCTTTTTGTTATTGGCTGGAATTGGTATACGCTTATGTTTAGCAAGTTTACATACCTCACAATGAAAGGTTTCGACATTTAGATTTTTAAACAAAGAAGGAAACAGAATTTCAATAATTCTAAAAGATGGATGTCCAAGTCGGCGATGATGGAGCCAAACTTTCTCTTTATTAGATGAAAGATTTTCTGACATAAAATAATGGGATAATCTGCCCTTAGTAATGTTTAACTGACTTGGTGCTTCAAGGTAGTAGAGACCATACCGTTCTTTAGCATGTCCAATCATCTTCCCCGAATCCTTGTCCTGAAATTCACAATAGTCGTGAGGAAAAACCACATTGCAGTATAAATCTTGAGTAATTTTTGTATAGAAATCAAATTTGTGGACAGTTTAAGGACATAGAGGACATTTTTTAGGATCAGTGATGGACCTATTTTAACATTCCCTACACCGGCTACAGTGGTCACCGAACCGTCTGCTGTGGCTATTTTCCTACTGCTTGGACATGGGGAATACGTGGAAAAAATATTTGGTAAGTGAGTCATATGGTCAGTAGCTCTTGAGTCCATGACCCAGGAGTTGGCAAAGGTTGTACCCGAAACATTTAACCCAATGGAGAATGGAAACTCACCTGAATATGCCAAAGAACAGGTACCTGAGTGTGTTTCAAGGTTGTTGATAAGTGATCCTGTCCTCTCGATCACTTCTTGGTTAGGACTGCCTATCTCCTTTGGGGTTGATTCACTTAGTTGTACTGCAGCAACGTGAGCCTGCCTATAGTTCCTTGGTCGTTCTCCTATTTGTTGAGATCGAACCCCCTTTGATTGGGTTGTAGAACTTGTCTCTGCAACCTCAGACATCTTTTATGAAAAAAAATAACAATTCTAGGCAATTAAGGCCTTCCACGTGAAGTAGGGATCACCAGCAATAAAGGCTAGCAATCTGTTTTGATGTCAAAGAAAAGAAAAGAAAATAGAAGGAAGAAGACTAAGAAGAATAAAGGCTCTGATACCATGTTGGAGATTGAAAGAGTAAATGTTGGAGATTGAAAGAGTAATAATCCTTCACATTCTGAATAATACATTAGACAATAGCTTTATAGATGCTAGACCTAGTAAAAAAAGGAAAGTAATAAAAGGTATATCAAATCCCATAAACTTATGGGACCTTAAAAAACCTACCTAAATTAGTTTATTTCTAAAGATATATTCTAAAATTAGCTAACTATGCACAACATAAGCCACTAATCACGTTTTCCTACAGATAACAATATACTAGTTACGGGAAAGGCATTTATAGATGTCTCTAATATGAAGATATATATACTTGGAATGGTCGAAAAAGGATAAGAGCATAGAAGCAATTAAGTCCAATTGCAACTATTTGGTGAGGGATGATGAAAAAGTAGACTTATGGAATCAAACTTAGTTAGGTGAGATACCATTATTATAAGATTTTAAAAGCTTTTTACACTATTAGTAAAGAAAAAAGGCCTAGTTAATAATTTTGATAAATAAGAGCATAACCATTGGTATGGAAATTTAGTTAGGGTCATAATTTGTTAAATTGGAAGAATGATTTACATACTGAGTTTATGAACCTTATATCAACCTATTAGCTAGTAAAAGAGGAGACGGACAAGTTTATATCAATGGGAGAAAGATGGATAATTTTTTTATGAAATCCTTTTGACTTCAAGGATTGCCTTTATGGACCATATAAGGGTGGTACAACAAATATATGACAAGAATTAGCTCTATATAGAATGGAGATTTTTGGGTTATAGTTAATAATAGATCACTTTTTAGTCAAAGAAAATCTATGTCTAATTAGAAGTTATAATCGAGATGTCACTTGCTCACTCTACTTTATGGGAAAGGAGTTTGCTGCTTATGTATTTCTTTATTGTCACCATATTTGGGCAATTTAGTGTATATGTTTGAGATGGTGGAGAATTTCATGGGTGGTTCTAAGTTCGGTAAAAGACATATAGGAGTCATGGTACGAATTAGGTCAAAGATGTATATTAAGAGACATGACTAATGCGGTTTTACACGATCACATGGCTTATCTAGTTATGGAGGAATGAACAATTCTTTATGAGTAAGCCTTTCTTGGTTGATAAATTTTATAATTTGATTTGTGTTAAATTGTGGTGGTGATCAAGGGTGAAGTGGTAATAATGCAATTTTACGCTCAACAAGTTCATAATGAACATTAGAAGTCTTTAACTTATAAAGAAAGGAAAGATATGACCATAAAACTTGACTTGGTCATGGCCCCCAAAGGGTATATATAAGTTCAACATAGATGTTGCAATGATTGATGCATCTGGGACGATAAGTATAGAAGGTGTGCTATGTGGCGATGATGAAAAGGTAGCATGTATGTTCTTTAAGGTAATTCAGGTCATCATTATTAATAAGGTAGAGTTACTTGTAATCAAAGATATAGTTAACCTTTAAAGTCAACAAAATGAGATAGGAAGGGCTCCATTAATCATCAAAAGTGACTCTTAAACTATAGTTATATGGATAAATAATAGGGAAGGCAGACCTTGAAAGTCCTTATCAATGTTTCGTGGCATCAATAATAAAATCAAAGATTGAGTTTCCTTTGTCTTACAATTTTGAGAATGTAACCAATTTACAGATGCTTTAGCTAAATAAGGCAAGACCCACCACATGAACTTGGTAGCATGGATATAAAGAACCTTATTAGCCAAAAATTATAAATCATAAGAGGTCATATGTGTTCATTATTATGATATAAGTGCTATATCTATGATTTTTTGTGTTTTTTTATACCATAGGCTTTTTTGTTCATAGCTTAGTGTAATTGTATGGATTCTCCTTTTGTTTATAAAACATAAGGTTAAAGAAAAAAAAGATATTTCAACTAGTTATGCTAAAATTAAAAGGCTAATTTCCTCTTTAGTTAATTCAAAAATATCATTGCTATTAATATCAAAGGGACAAAAGATATCTTGTCTATAATACATAGATAAAGAGTAAGAAAGGAAAATGATGTTATAATTTATTTGTTATATTGATATAAAACATAACTTCCCTCATATTTGATCTAAAATTTTACATTATTTCACCTTCACCATTGCATGACATAAAAAATTTGTAGTCATGTAATTTTTAGTTGTTTTTTAAAGACTAGCTATAAATAGAAGTTAATATTTTCATTATAAAATTTTCAATGAATTCAAATTAAATTGATAGGTGAGATTAATCATAAATTTTAGACGTAGCTTTCAAGATAATGAATAACTCAAGCTAACCTATAATTCTACTTATGCTTCAAACATATCAGATTTCAAAAATAATTTTATAGGCATTAAGCCAATTTTCACTTTTTAACCCAAAAAAGAAATTGTTTACAATTCAAATTGTATAACTTCATACAATTTTAAATTGTTTAATAATTAATCCATATTATCATAATTAGAGTTGATATGATTTTATTGCTTTAAAATAAAAGAATAATATGTGATACTTTGGTAATACTGTAGTGCAAAAATTAAAAAATTTCTTCTAGATTATAGCCATTAGACTTGCATATTTTTTGTAATAGCCATTTTTAACAAAGAATTATTTAAGATAGATATAGTAATTGACAAACTTAAAATTTTAACACAAGTTTCAACATAGTGTGTAAATCATTGTAACAAATTATTAGAATTAGAGTTTTTATTGATTTTATTAGATTGACTTTTTTCACTTTAGACATTTAAATGTCTCAACAGTTAAACACATTTAATGCAATTTTATAAGAGGTAATTAACTTTTTGTATAGGATCTATGTATTCAATCAGTTGTATAAGGTTACCATTTGATACGGTGTTGTGTTGACTATTAATATATTATGTATTGATATAAAACAAGTAGCCCAAAATTTTATAGACAAGACGAATTTTTAGAAGTCCAAAGGGAAAATCTAGAAATTTTGACTCTCACATGTAATTTCACTATTTAGAATACCATTTTACTATTTATGATCAATTTCACTATCTAAAATATCATTTTTACTCTATATGATATTTTTTTGTTATTCAAACTCTTATGAAATTATTTAGAAAAATTTTATTTTCTCTTTTTATAATATTTTTTATTTAATTAGATAGTATTCTAATTAGTTATTAAAGTGTTTCTCATTTATATTAAAGTATTTTTCCAATTAATTAACCAGTCTTACCTATAAATAAGTGTAAGTTTAAGAGATTAAAACATTCAAAAAATTACATCTCAATAAAGTATTTGTCTTGTCTCTATCTTTCTCTTTAAAAAATATTATTCTCTTAGGTTTCATTGAAGTATTAGCCTTGTTTTTGCTAAACATTGTGTCAAGTAATATCATAGTAGGTTTTACCTATTTTGATGGCAATACGAGACGGAGGAAATAGAAACCATTCTGCTAATGAAGATCAAGGGATATCGGCCATCTGAACAACCATTTGGGCCCAAGAGGTGGTGCTACAACACCTTAACTAGAGACTTGATCAATTAGAATATGGACTAAAAGCCATCAACAATTGACTTGAATCTTTCCAAGTGAGAGGTGCCAACAGAGACTAGAAAGACGAAAGGAATCAAGCCAGAGATTTTACTAGTGGTTAACCTCTTGCTCGACTAGTCCTTACTAATCGACAGAGGCGTCAACCTTATATAATGGATTATAATGAAGAAACAAATTTGCTTATATGTTAGGTTTATGTAACAAATTCTAATAATGAGAATGGTGATTTTGACAAATATCTAAATCATGTTAGGTATGAGCAATGACAAGCTCAACATCCTACAATGTTAGAAGAATTTTGGTTAAAAATGGATATCCCTATCTTTAACGGTGAATTCAATACTAAAAATTTTATGAATTGGTTAGTTGAAGTAAAAAGATTCTTTGATTACATAAAGATACTTAAAAAACAAAAGGTTAAATTAATTGCTTGTCAACTAAAAGGAAGAGCCTTTGCTTAGTGGGAATTAACAAAAAACTGTAGGAGAAGAGAAAGGAAAGCCCTGGTTAGACACTGGTATAAAATGAAGCAACTTTTAAGATAAACGTTTCTTCCTCCAAATTATGAGTAGATCCTTTTTCAAAAATATCAATGTTACAACCAAGGTAACCAGTCAATTCATGAATATTCATTAAAATTTTCAAATTTTCTGAGTGCAACCACTTAATGGAATCAGAAAGCCAACAAGTCTCAAGATACCTTAATGGATTAAAACCAACCATTTGAAATAAAATTGGGAGTTAAATGCTGTTGAACATATTTGAGGTTAGGAATATGACATTAAAAGCTAAGATGATATTGCATGAAAAATATAAACTTGCATCATCTCGTAAGTTTTATATTGACTCTAATAAGTTTATTATAGAGAAAGAAAGACAAAAGACATTAAGCTAACCAAAGAAGGCAATAATTGTCAAAATTGTAGACAAACAATTATATACTGAGAAAACTACTGTCGGAAATGCTAATCCTTATGAAAAGCCTACACTAAATAAGTGCTTAGAGTGCAATAAGGTTATTTGAGTGATTGCCTAAGACAAAAAACAATAAATGTAGTAGAGAAAGGAGAGTAGGTTAAAGATGAAGGTGAGGAGGTTTATTACAGCTTAAAATGAGAGAAGTGTGATTACGCAGATGATAAATTTATGTATGTGATGAGAAAATTGATGCTAGCTCTTAACTAAAAAGATGATACTTAACGAAACAAGTTATTCTATACCAAGTGCATAATCAATAATACCTTGCGTAATTTGATTATTAATAGTAACCAAGAAAATATTATTACGAAATTACTGCTATCGGTGGAAAAACACTTGAATTCGTACATCATCAGGTGGATCAAAATAATAGGTGAATTCTGAGTGACAAAATGGTGTAAAGTTCCTTTCTTAATTAGCTAATACATAGACGAGGTCTACTACAATGTTATAAACATAGACACTTACCACTTATTATTTAAGTGACCCTAGAAATTTGATGTCGTTGCTTAACACTTAGGCCGAAAAAAATCTACAAACTTGAGAAGAATAGGGTGAAATATACATTATTGCTTATGAAAGAAGGCTCATAACTTAAAATTTCTTAAATGGAAGGGAGGACTTTTCTAACAATCACCCATTCAAATCAAGAAATTGAAGTAGCCATTAAAGAATCAAAGGAAGTTCATATGTTGTTGATAAAAGGTAAAGTATCTAATGGTTCAGAGATAAGGCTCCTAAAAGTAATCAAACCATTGTTAAAAGAATTTAGTCATATTACTTTAGAGGAGTTACCAAATGGGTTACCACTATGTTGAGTCTATCTTTGATGGCTAAAGATGGATTTTTTGTTGATGCAGAAAACCCCAAAAAGACGTGACTTAGGGACCTAATGCACACAAGGAATCAAAGAACAACTAGAAAAGTTAAAACAGAGTTTAATATCATAAACCTTAGACCCACCCTTCGAATGAACATGAACATAAGGTATATAAGAAGGACATAGATGTCACACTCCAAAAAAAAAAAAGGAAGTGGGAGTGATAAGTCGATTGGAATGCCACAAGAAGAAGTACCTCTTGATAAGTTCTTTAGTCCTTACTAAAGAACTAAGGGAGAAAAACCCTCGCACCCTTACTTTCTATTCCACTCAAAGTTGTCCGATTTTTTTTTTCCAGAGCTTACAAAAGGGCGCCTATTTATAGGCTAAGATAACAATCCTAAAAAAGCACAAATTTCTACTTAGGATAAATCCTTATTTTGAAGGAATTCCTAACTATAGACAAATTCCAACACAGATAATAAACTCTTATTTAGGAGTGAATGCTATTACTCACTTTGACCATTAAGCATTCCAATTATATTAATTAGGCCTGGACTCTTTGCCAAACTTGAATTCGCACCATTTAAAGTTTGGTTGGCCTGAATATCCTCAATAAGTCCATTTAGTGCTTCTTCAATCTTTTTAGATCTAGCTCATGTTATTGGGCCTTCTAGAATGTGCAATGGATTCATTAAAGACTTTCACCCATCATCTCTACAGTTCTCATCATTCCTTCTCTCCTCAAAAGGATTTGTCCCCAAATCATGACCTATATCAAAATGGGAAAAATTAGAAACATTAAATGTTACATTCACATTATATTCATTGGGAAAGTCCAACTTATAAGCATTATCATTAATTCATGCTACAACTTGAAAGGGACCATCTCCTCTAGTTTGTAGCTTTGAATGCCTCTGAGCTGGAAACTGTTCCTTGCACATATGCACCCAAACCTAATCACTAGGTTCAAACACCATCTTCTTTCATCCCTTGTTGACATGGGATGCATATTGCTTAGTTTGTTTTTCAATATATTGCCGCTCCTTTCATGTAATTTTATCATGTCAGCCTTGTATTCATCATCTAAACTGGCATACTCATTGACAGGTATAGGCACCAAATCTAGAGGAGTTAACGAATTAAAACTATATACAATTTCAAATAAAAAGTAACTAGTAGCAGAATGAACACTTCTATTATATGCAAACTCGATATATGGTAAACAATCTTCCTATGTTTTCAAATTTGTTCAAATAATAGCACACAAAAGAGTAGAAAGAGTTTGATTAACCACCTCAGTCTGCGTATCAGTTTATAGATGACAAGTAGTTGAAAACAATAGCTTAGTACCTAACTTAACCCATGAAGTCTTCTAGAAATAACTTAAGAACTTTATATCTCGGTCTGAAACAATACTTCATGGCATGCCATGCAAAGGTACTACTTCTTTGAAAAATAAGTTAGCCACATTTTTTACATCATCAGTTTTATGGCATAAGATAAAGTGTGTCATCTTTGAAAATCTATCAACAACAACAAATACAGAATCCCTACCCCTTTTTCTTTGTGGCAAATCCTAATACAAAGTCCATAAATAAATCAACCTAAGAATGGCTAGGTATAGGTAAAAGGGTATACAAGTCATAGGGTAAAACTCTAAATTTAACCTATTTGCATGTTATGCATTTCTCAATTATCCTCTCAACATCTCGTTTCATGCATGGCCAAAAGAAATGTTCATTTAGGACATCTAAGGTTTTCCTAACTTAGAAATGACCTATTAGGTCACCCTTATGAGCTTTTCTTACAACCAATTCCTGCAAAGAACTCATAGGCATGCATAAACCATTTTCCCTAAATAAGATTGTTTTATGCTTGTAAAACTTCTCAAAGGCCAACGTCTCATATGCTTCATACACATTAGCAAAGTCAAGATCATTCACATATAAATCCTTAATATTTTTAAATCCTAATAAGTTTGTAGTAAGTGTAAAGATAAGGGCATGCCTGCGAGATAATGTATTAGCTACCACATTTTCCTTACCTTGTTTATATTTGATGATATAGGAAAATGTCTCAATGAATTCAATCCACTTGACATGTCTTTTGTTTAACTTTTGTTGTCCTTTCAAGTGTTTCAAAGATTCATGGTCAATATGAATGATAAACTCATTGGGCCAAAGGTAATGTTGCCATATCTCTAAAGCTCGTGCCAATGCATACATCTCTTAATCATAAGTAGGATAATTAAGGCTTACTCCATTTAGCTTTTCACTAAAGTAAGCAATTAGGCACCATTCCTGCATCAAAATAGCTCTGATGCTAATACTTGATGCATCACACTTAATCTTGAAAACTTTTGCAAAGTTAGGTAAAGTAAGTAAGGTGTAAAACTTAATTTTTCCTTGATGCAATTAAAAGCCTTGTCTTGGTCATTACCCTACCTAAAACTCATGTTCTTTTTGATAAGCTTAGTGAATGGTGCAGTAATGGTGCTAAAGTCCTTAATAAAGTGATTATAAAAACTAGCTAAACTATGAAAGCTATACATATTACTAATTGACTTAGATGTAGGTTAATCACGAATTACCTTAACTTTTTCCTCGTAAACCTTAACACCTTTAACACTAACAACATAGTTAAGAAATGTGATCTGATTAGTACAAAAGGAACATTTTTGTAAGTTAGCATATAATTTCTCAGAACATAAAACACTTACAATAGAATGTAAATGATTAAGATGCTCTTCTAGAGTTTTATTATACACCAGAATATCATCAAAATACATAACTACAAATTTAGCAATGAATGGACATAAAACATGATTCATTAATCATATAAAAGTGCTTGGTGCATCAGTGAGACCAAATGGCATAACAAGTCATTTGTATCAAGCGTACTTAATTTTAAAAGTTGTTTTCCACTCGTCTCCCTCTCTTATCTTAATATAATGATATCCACTTTTCAAATTAATCTTAGAAAAAGTTGTGCTAGCAACATTAGTGCAACTCTCATCATCAATAATCATACTACATACCTTATCTTTGATAAGATACCTTGTCTGAAAAATAATATCTCATTACACCTCATTTTTTTCCTTTACTTGCACATTTAATGCTCACTTTGTAATGAGAGCTACTTCGTTAACTGGATACTCTTCTCCATCACTTTCACCTTCTAATGATGACACAAAATCATCATCTGATTTATTTTTAGTTTCGACATCATTATTACTTCTCAAGATCATTGCATGCTTATTTAGACATTGAGATGCAATGTGACCCCTACCAAACACTTAAAACATTTAACATCTTTATTTCTACTTGGTTAGGGTTCAAAATTACCTATCTCTTTGCTATAACACATATTTTTGTGCTTAGGTAGCTCAACTTTGGACTTGTAATTGGCCATCTTATCCCTTTTACTCTAATTTGGCTTCTAAGATGAGGTAGAACCCGAATTATGCCCAAACCATATGGAGCCCTTTCATTTAAGTTGCCTTTCAACTTTCATTACCATGTGCACCATGTCTTCTAATTCTACATAGTGTTGTAATTCAACCACGTTTGCTATATATCCCTATTTAGCCCTTGTAGAAATTGAGTCATAGTTGCCTCTCTAACTTCTTCTACATTCACCCTAATCATGGTAATCTTCATTTCTTTGTGGTATTCCTCCATATTTTTAGTGCCCTGAATGAGCCCTTACAGCTTTTGGTATAACTCCTTATAATAGTGATTAAGGACAATCCTTCTCCTCATGATAGTCTTCATCTCTTCCTATATATCAATAAGTTGTTCACGATTCCTTCTCCTTGTGAAAACAAGTTGATCCTATTAAATAATGGCATAATCAATAAATTTAGTTGCAGTAAGCTTTACCTTTTTCTCCTCGTAATAAATGTGGTAGTTAAAAACAAATTCAACCTTTTTTTTTTTCCATTTTAGGTATACATCAGGATCATTCTTACCTAGGAATTGAGGAATTTTCATTTTAATGCTACCCAAATTATGGTTATAAGTGCCTTGCCTCCCAAATTCTCTTTGATCCCTTTTATTATTAACAAGTCTAACCACGGTAGTCTGATCGTCAAATTCATCAGCTTTTACATCATTTTCTTAGTTATAGGTATGTCTCAAATGTCTTCTTGCTTTAGGAGTCTCATATTCATCATGCCTCTTTTGTAACTCTGTTATTTTATTAACTTACTCCTCCATCCTTTCCCTCATATCATCAAATCTAGTATTCATGCACTCAAATTGTTGTTGCATAGTTTTTATCATAAAGGACACATCACCAACTCCCTCCTAAGTTGTACCTTTGTCTTTGGACGTCATAGTATTACTTCTACACAAAATAATTAGGATATCTCACAAAACACTCCCTCATGTGTGTCACTCAAAAAATGGTGTCACATTCCCTCGTGTTTACACTTTTTATAGCTTTTTCTTTATATAAACTTTCATTCTTACCTTTTATTACTTGGATTTCCCCTTTAAGTTCTATAAAGAACAAACAATCAAGGGCATTGATTTAAAACAAAATAAGATAAATGGCGTAGAATTGAACAAATTGGAGAATAAGGAATCAAAAATAGAAAAAGGATATCAAGGCAAACGAATTTAATGAACTAAACTTACAAAATCAAGATAGGGGTAATAAAATCTAGAGGACAAACTTGGGTAACAAAATAGGAAAATAAATGGTAGAATTGAAATTGAGTAAGAAAACTTTATTATTATTGTGGTCAATATAATTAAACTGTTAACCTTATCAATAACTTGAATTTGATGTTCTCTTTCTTTTGTTCTTCTTCCTTCTTTTTTCTTTTTTTTTTCTTTTTTTTCTCAACAAATAAATCATAAGGTAGAAAATTGAAGAGTGAGTGAAATCAACCTAATTTAGAACTAGACACTGATACCAATTCATGTGGAAAACCTTAAAAAGACGTGGCTTAGGGACCCAATACACACAAGGAATTGAAGAACAACCAAGAAAGTTAAACTAAAGTTTAATATCACAAACCTTAGACCCATCCTTCAAATGAACACGAACCTATGGTATTTAAGAAGGATATGGACGTCATACTCTAAAAAAGAAAGGAAGTGGAAGTGATAAATCAATTGGAATGCTACAAAAAGAAGTATCACTTAATAAGTTCTTTATTTTTTAAAAGAACCGATGGAGAAAAACCTTTGCACCTTTGCTTTCTATTTCACTCAAAGTTGTCTATTTTTTTTTCTAGAGCTTACAAGAGGTGCCTATTTATAGGCTAAGATAACAATCCTAAAGAGACACAAATTCCTACTTAGGACAAATCCTTATTTTAACAAAATTCCTAACTATGGACAAATTCCAACACAAATAATAAACTCTTATTTAGGAGTGAATGCTATTATTTAGTTTGACTATTAAGCATTTCAATTATATTAATTAGGCCTAAACTCTATGTCAAACCTGAATTCACACCATTTAAAGATTGGTTGGCTTGAATGTTCTTAATTAGCCTATTTAGTGCTTCTTCAATCTTTTTAACTCTAGTTTGTATTATTGGGTCTTCTAGAATGTGAAATAGACCTGTTGCATCTATTGAAACTCTAGCTCATGTTATTGGGCAATATGGAATGTGTGATGGACCTCTTGTATCCATTAAAGCCTTTTATCCATCATCTTTACAATTCTCATTAATTGTTAACAACATCTCACATAGTTGTTCTTGTTAATTTAATGTTATGAATGTCATTTAAATGTAAAGATGTCTTTGGACAAAATTGTTAATGGCAGATTAACTCTGAATTTGATGAGATAATATTGATCATTGACCCTAAATTTTAGGGGTCAAATTAACCGTTGACTTTTAACCATTGACCCTAAAATTTAGTTATATATCATGTTTATGTATAACAAGCTACATTAGAAAATGGCTTGAGCTTTGCTCTAATCCTTTGATTGTTTTCCTTTTCTTTGTAGCTTCTATGTCAAGAAACCTTTTTCAATTGAATCTTTGCGTTAATCTAACAAAAATAATAAAAAGAAACTTGCAAATTACTAAGCATATTATAATCCTATATTTAGAATCTTTACTTTTAGTCAAAAGTTAAACTGTAATTCATAGAATAGAAGAAGTAAATTAAATGCAAAGTATCAATCTTACAAACTGATAGACTTGTACGAGGTTTTTTTAATTTTTTTTACATCTTCATAAATAAAATAAAAGTTTTTTGTAATTATAACTAAGATGTGGTCTATGTATTGTGTAAATATTAAATATTTGATTAAAAACATTAAAATAATAAAATTTGAGAATTTTTGTTAATTTAGATTTTAAAAAATAATTAGTTAAATCAAATTGATCTTTTTTCAAATCTTTTTTAAGAAATTAAAAGAATTTTTTTTCCTTTTAATGCAAAAGAAAAGAAAATGTTAGGGCCTTTTTTTTTTTTTTGCTTACTTTAAGGAAAATTTAGAGTAATTTTTTAAGAAAAAATAATTTAATTTGAGATTTTTTTTCCCTTCCTATAGGGTTTTTTTTTTAAATTTTATGATCATAAAAATTTAAATGTAATTGATATATAATTTTGTAAATAAATAAAATTTTTATTTAATTACAATAAAATTTATATAATATTATTAAAAATATAATAAAATTTTCATAATTATAATTTATTTTAATATTTAAAATTTATAAATTTATACATATAAATTAACGTCGAAGGCCATATTGAGTTGGCAAATAAATCATTGGTTTGTAATTTCCAATGCTCGCTTTTGGGGACGAACAAGCCAAACAAATATTTATACACTGATCAGCTCAATCAGCTGTGCCATTTGGAGGGCCGCTCGAAGCTGGTGATCCATCCGTGTGACCAAGCAATGAGAAAGACGAGCAGAGCAGGCAGCAGTAAGCAAGGCCACCATGTCGCTGGGGATCGGAACTTCAAAGCCCATCTCCAAAGACCCCAAGGTGAACGACGAGAAGCACATGCTGGTCCTGAAAGGCCATCTTCCTCGGCAACTACTTGCGAGAAACAAAATTTGCACCAAAAATCCCCTAAATCTCGGCGAAATCCTGAGTGGTTATTGCGTAAGCAGCGCAAACATGTGCACAAGCAACGGTTTGTCAAAAATTCTGAGCCCAATATGCCAAATTCTGAAATGGGTTCATTGAATTCTGACTTGTGTCCTCCGAACTCCGAGGGAGCTACTTCAAATGTTGAGGAAAGTTCTTTGAGCGCTCAATTGGGTTCTTTGAGTTTTGGCGAACAAGTGAATGTGGAGATGGGAAAAGTCAAAGAGGATGGTCTTGAAATAAAGAAAGACGAGAATGATGATGCCAATAAGGATTGTGAAGATGAGAAGGGGGTAGATGATGCTATGTCTAGATTGGAAGGATTGCAATTGGGTTTAGTGGAGCCAGAGTTGTCTGAGGAGCTATTAAAAATCAACGATCAAATGCAGGAGGATGAGGTAATCTGATTATCTTGGAAGACGAGTTGATTTTGTTGTTTAGCTTGATTCCTTTGTTATGTTGTGTTTTATAGAGTATTTTGATTTGCATTTTCTAGCTTTATTATGTTTGGTGGGGTGCACACTCTTTTGATGGGATACCTGTAAGATGTGAATCTAGAGTGTGCACAAAGATGATTGTTGGTTCAATTTTCTGATGACTTGTCCTAGCTAAAGTACCTGTGAACACTATATGATGAGTAATTCTTTTTAAAAAAAAAAAAAATCTTTTTCTCTTTTTAAGGAATCATAGATATTATTTTTACATTTTTTTACATGCTGAATTCATAGGTATTTTTGTCATTTGATTCATGTGCATCATCTTAACTCTTGGTATTCACTTGTAGACATACATCAAGTTGGATTTAAAGGTGGACGACATTTTTAATCATTTCCCTTTTTTTTTTTTTTTGGAGCTTTGAAAAAATTGGTTGAGGCTTTGAGGTTAGAATCTAAAGGTATAAGATTGAAAAAGAAGGAATGCTAGTGTTAAGAAGTTAGTATTGAATTTTTATGGTTTTATTTTTCTCCTGGTTTAGTTATTGTTGAGAAATCTTATTGTGTAGTGCATGGTTTTTATACCTTCTTTCATCCTTAACCTTTTGTGCAGTTGCTTGCACTGGAATCCATCTATGGAGACAATGCATTTGTTCTTGACAGACAAAGATACTTGAGAGCTTTTCAGGTTGTCTTTTTAGGCTGTTATTTGAAGTTATGTTTTCCTGGTGCAAGATGTACAGTCCAATAACTGTTTGCCGTGTTGCAGATTCATATACATATCGAGGCTCCTGACTCATTTACTGTAACGACAAACCTTAATTCAACTGGTGGTCCGAAGATGGAAAGTGATACGTCACATGACTTCTTGTACTCTTTTAAACTGAAGTATCTTCCACCAATTGTGTTGACATGCTTGTTACCTAAATCATACCCTAGTCATCTACCTCCTAATTTTACCATCTCAGTTCAGTGGTTGGATTCCATTAGGATTTCTAGTCTTTGCTCCACATTGGACTCCATATGGATGGAACAACCAGGCCAGGAAGTTATATATCGATGGGCAGAATGGCTACATGACTTTTCTCTTTCTTATCTGGGGATTGTTGATGAGATCATGCTTGGTCCTTATGGTATAAAACACACTGGAGATGGCCGTGCAATTTCAAGAAGTAGCAGCCCTGATGTTGATATTCCTTCACTGAGGAATTACAATGACCAGCAATGCCATGAGAACTTCCAAAATAACTTGCATGAGTGCTGCATCTGTTACAATGAGTATGCTGGTAGTCTTCAGACCTTGCTAATATAAAGTTTGATTCAGTTCTACCATTGAACTTTCGTGAAATTTTCTTTTTGTGCTTAGATGCAATCTGTCTTGGGAAACTATGAAAGGGAGAGGGGTGATATGTGTGAAGGGAGCAATAGTGGACAAACTAATCCAATATCTATGCAGAGGCAGAGCGAAAAGAATTGTACAAAAAATCAGAAGATTGTGAGACCAATGATGAGGGCTCTAAGATGCTTTTTCTCTTGTGAAATTCACTATTACTGTCTTGTGTGATGAATACAGAATATATCCATGTTGCTTATCCCTTAAATTTATACTTTCCTATGTTCCACATGTTTGCATCCCCCTTGATTTGTTAGTCATGTCAATTTAACATTTCCTGATAGTTTTGTTCCAGAAGTATTGTTTCCCAATCCTGTTGGAAAGCATATTTTGTCACCTCCTTGTTTATTTATCTTACCAGGCAGTGATTTCGTCAGGCTACCGTGTGAGCATTTCTTTTGCAGGACATGCATGAAGACTTATTCTGACATAAATTTTTCAGAAGGCACTGTGAACAAGCTTCACTGTCCAGACACAAAATGTGGGGGCATGCTTCCACCCAGTTTATTGAAATGGTTGCTTGGTGATAAAGAATATGAACGCTGGGAGTCCTTAATGTTACAGAAGACACTGGATTCCATGTCTGATGTTGTTTATTGCCCAAGATGTGAAATGCCATGCATAGAAGATGAAGAGCAACATGCTCAATGCTCCAAGTGCTTCTTTAGCTTTTGTACTCTTTGCCAGGAGCAACGCCATGTAGGCACAGCATGTCTTCCTCTGGAGTTAAAACTGCAGATCCTGCAGGTAAATGTGTGTGTATATATATGAATATTTTTTCTCCCTGTATTTTGTTGATTTGCCAGTTTTGTGTGGAAAAATCCATATTGTTCAATGAGACAGGAGTTCTAGCCAATCAACTAATTTCCCATCAAAAAGACTACATATAAATAATAGATGATCATCACAAAAAGGGAGCCTTGAATTTTGGGAAAACCCTTATGTCTACTTTCTTAGAATGGGAAACAGCCTGAGGCATGTTCAGAACCTAGATTATTACATAAATTGAAAGTGTTGACTTGTGCATCAATTCTTTTGAAGTGACAAAGATCAATGATATACATTTTGAGGGTCACGTAATGGGCTCTGTGATTGTCTTAGCAATTTGCTTCGGCTTATGAGCTTGTACTTTGTTTTGCTAAAACGCATGCATACATACAAACACACACATAGCACAGCAGAATGAATTTCAAAATTGAAAGAGCATAGGTATCAATTTTCTGAAAAGGTAAAAGTTATTTGAAGCTAAAATTGCTCCTTGTGCCTTCAAAGAACATTTGTTGCCTTTTGTCTTTGAGTTAAGGATGATGTATTCAACATTTTAGATTCTCAAGGAAAAGGGCAATGTTACTTATAACCAAACCATCCTTTAACTGTTGATCACTTTTGTTGTTTCAAGATCTAATCCCCTGAATTGGTGGTGCAATATTAACATCAGATAGTGTCTTTTTAGGTTTACATTCCTTATCTCCTGAGAAGATGATGATTGAATTTACATTCCTTATCTCCTGAGAAGATGATTTTTGAAATTATGTTTCAAAGGCAAAACAGATTACTGTGTGTTGATAATCAAGATGCTAAACTGATTTTTGACCCTTTTTTAATGTAATTTCTGATGTTCTTTTAGCTATCCTAAAGAAGTCCTCTGTAACATCTATGTGAAGTTTACATTGTGTGGCTAACTCATAGTATCACTTCAGCTGAGATATCAGCCATTCATTTTGATCATGTCCTAAGAAAAGGAAAGACAACCTAACTTGTTCCATAGTGCCATGGGCATGGCATCATTGTTTCCTTCCACTGTTTTAGGTTATTTTCAAAATCTGCCAATGAAATGCTTTTCTATCATTCACATTTAGTTTGACTTCCAGTTTCAGATGTTTGCTATTAAGGCTTTGTTTTTTATTTGCAAGATAACACCTATATGGTGAACTTTTTCTAGATTTCTTAGTGAAGTGAGGATTGATGATATTGCTTAATTTTGGCCTACAGGAACGTCAAAGCTCATCTAATCTAAGGGCTGATCAAAAGAGTAGGGAGCATGATCGAATCAATGAACTTCTTAGTCTCAAGGAAATATACCGTGATTCTAAGCAATGCCCATCCTGTAAGATGGCAATCTCAAAAACTGAAGGCTGCAACAAGATGACATGTAGTAATTGTGGGAAGTACTTCTGCTATCGTTGCAATCAAGAAATTGATGGATACGAACATTTTAGGTAATGATTGACTTGAACAAATTGAAGAGAAATATTTGCCTTATATTTTCACTTGTGTTGTCATGTAAATCTTGGTATGATACTACTATTGCTTTCATTGAAGGGAAGGAGCTTGCCTACTATTCCCACAAGAAACAATTGATGCTTGGGAAAGAATGAATGCTCGCCAAGTTGTGGGTCGGATTCAAGAAGATCTTTATCATGTGATTGCTCATTTTTGCCCCAATTGCCGTCAACGTAATGTAAAGGTGAGTGAAGATCTGGATGGAATATTGGCTTCATTCTGGTGTGTCAAACTGGTGAATTCAATTTCTATCCCTTGCCATTGATTTTTTTTTTTTTTATGGAATTACCTTATGCATACCTGTGCTTGCTAAGTGGCCTTGCAAGACCTGAAAATCAGGAAATTAATGTGAGTGGATATTCATAAGATGTGCCACACCCATGATCAAGCTATACTTTTCAATTTAATTATTGTTTGGTGTTGCTATGTAATCTTAAAAACCTGATGGCATTTTGAGGATCAAGATGAAATATAGGGTTTGACAAAAAAATGAGATATTAAACAATAGGTCCCTACAAGCCCGTGTTCAAGCTTCTAATTTTCTTTTGCTGTCAAATACATAGTATTGTTATGCTCTGCATCTGCTGACTGGTTCTCTGTTGCCCATTGTTTCATGGGTTTGCAGGTTGAAAATAACAACCATATATTCTGTATAGCATGCAAAATGCACTATTGTTACTTGTGCAGGAAGATCGTAAGGCGCAGCTCTCAGCATTATGGACCCAAGGGTTGCAAGCAGCACACTGTGGGATAACTCCTAATATACTTTGGACCAAACTATTTGGACGAAGAAAAGTCAGGATTTGGTCCATAATAAGAACATCATTGAGTTCAATCCTGGGCAGCTGCAATCATACATTGTTAACATTTTTCAATGTCCATAAAGTTTCCAGATACGATTAAATACAGAAATCTGTGAAGAGCCAATTTTACTTTGCACTTTGGCAGTCAAAATGCCCTTTTAATGTCGTGGGATATGTTGTGTTGTTTGCTTGAGCCCGTTGGTTCTGTGTCAGTATGGTTCCATTATTATGCGTTGAAGTAGATTTTCATGGGCAACAAGTGAAAATTGAAGGGAAATCTATGTGGTAAGGAGAAATTGCCCCGCTGGTTTATATTACAGTTATAGAAGCCAAATTCAAAGGAATGTTCTTAGAATGAAATTCATCTAGATGCTAATGCCTTACTCATGCTTATTTGAAAGCATTGTTTTTAGCATATGAAATTCTTCATTCAAATAATGAGTTTGTTGGATTTGCTGTGATTTTTTCTTTTTTTTTGGCACAAAGAAATATTAAAGTTGTTGGAACAAGAAAACAGGGGTTCTTGACGTGGGAAATAATCTTTGGTGTGTGATTTTTGACATTCATATTTATTGGATATAATCCCCCCCTCCTCCTTTAGCCTTCTTTTTTCTTGTTGTGTATCAGAATGAACGCACAAGTAAGCTCACTCATTTACTTAATAAAATTATTATTATTATATTGTTATTGAATCTATTAGGCCCAACATTTTCAGTACACAAAATTATTTTTAACATTATTTAAGATATTTTGTAGGCCAAGAAATATTGAGAAAATGATAAATATTTTTACTCGTTAAAAAAGAGATTTAATTTACAAGATAGTTTTGAATAATTTAAAAAAAATATTAGCTCATTAAGTTATATAAATAAGAATTTTTTTAATAATTACACAAAATAATTTGAAAAGTGGACGAGACTATTTTATCAATGAATTCAATCATAAAAAAGATTAATTTGCTTTACTTCACAAGCCCAATTATGTGGCATGTTACCTGACTAAAGTGAAATTAATCTTTAAGTAATAAAATTTTAAGTATTGTTTGCTTTTAGCCTTTTATCTATTTTTATATTTACGTGGGTTAAAAAGGGATAAGGTGCAAGATGCAAAAATTTTATCCTTTTAAAGTTTTTTGTCATGAGGTCATTATCTTCTCCCCAAAAGACTAATCTGTTGGAATATGCAGCATCCACTTTTATAAGATTCAAAGATTTCCTTTTCCTTTTCGATGTGGAATTCTGTTACATTCTTTTCTACTGAATCCATCGACGTCCTCGTTATGGACTAAGGTCCTCCTACTTACTCCTGGGCATAGAGCGTTTGGCAGTAGATATTGGATTCGAGACGGGCCAACTTTGTTACCACTTGTCACAGGGTCATTACCTTTTCTCTAAAAGACTAACCTGTTGGGATGTATGACATCCACATTTATAAGACCTAAAAATTTTCTTCTCCTTTCTGATGTGAGATTCTGTTACATTTTAATGATATTAGGGCCCTTAAACCTTAATGACTTGGGAAACCAACCATGGAAGATGTCTTTTAACATTTCACCATCTCTTACCCCTACTATTTTTTAGAGAAAACCACTTAATTTAGGTTGTGAAAATGAAGACTTATCTTAAAAGCTTTGATCTTTGTAAGCATTTAGAGTCAAGATACTAAAAAACTAGCAAGTGCTTCATTTACTTAAGATATATCATATTTAGTATATTCTATCCACTTTTCACAAACATTTCTATAATATTCCATCTTATTTATATCATTATTTTTGTCACCACCTTAATTTCTATTTCAACCTATCAATATACAACCATTATGGTGGTTGATTGTCCAAGGAAATAGCCCTAATTTATAATTTTGAAGTTGATTGTTCTTATATTTATAATATTTTGTTACTTGATTCTTTTATTAGGTCATCATTAATATCCAAAATTTCTTACTTAGGTCAAAGATTTTATTTTTTATTTTTTTTTCAACCTCTAAAGTTTAAACTTTTTCTATTAATTTATATTAACTTTTGTAATATCTTATTTACCTTAAAAATTTTAATATTTTTATAACTTAATTTGAATTTATTAATATTCCTAACCATATTCAACTTATTTTGTTGATTGTACATTTTAAATTATTTATTTGACTAGAATATAATTTGTGTTTTATTTTATATTTTGTTATTATTTTTCTAAATATTTTAAGTTACAATAATTCTTTGTCAATAAAAATATTTCACAATATAAATATCATAATAATCAAATTAACAAAATAATGTTTAACATAATTATCAAGTGGATATAAAAATTGTATTCATGTTTGTATGTAACAAAACTCTTCTTTTAAAGAAAAGGAATATTAAATGAGTTTATATTACATAGACACAATTTAAAATGTGCTTTTATGAAAAAGAAAGTTTCAAACATTATATATTATTTCCAAAACTAAGAGAAAGTCAATAAAATTTGTTTAACTCAAATACTTATAATTAAAGAAAATAAAAAAATAAATTTAAAAAAGAAATAATAATCTTAAAATTTTCTTTTTGTTTTTCGAAGAGAATAAACATATAAGAAAATTAGGAATAATGTGATAGGCAAACGTTAATATAAAATAATTGGATAAAAGATTTGTTAAATTTTAAAAAAATAACATACAAGCCATTAGATAGATTGTATACTCCCTACAAGTATCTCATTGAGTTGTTACCTAGTTAAGCCCAAAAAATATTTTCAAGTTTACTTATAAAAAAATAAAAATACTCATAATTTGAGTTTTTTTTCTCTTTTTATTTTTTAAATAAAAAACTCTCAAATTATTTTTTACTTCCCAAAAAGTTCTCATAAGTTATATCCTTTTATTTTTTATTTTAATAAAAATACAACCAAATACACTTTTGACTTTCTTATTAATATTATGATATCTATATGTGTATATATATATAGTATCAAAAATAAGAAAAAGTCTTAATTGTTCTTCATTTTATAATTTAGTAGTTTCTCCTTAATTTATTTACAACATGGTGACTCCTCCTTAATTTATTAATGAAGTAAATTAAGGGATACAAGGAAAAAAAATTCTTCTCCCAAATTTTCCCAAAAAAAGGAAAAAAGATAAAATATGTAAAATTTAATTCTTATTATATTTTTAGTTTTTTCTTTTATTTTATAAAGGTAAAAAATTATACTATTTAGGTTTTTTTAAAAAAGAAAGCACTAACAAATAACGTACATATTATTTTTCACCTCTTTAAAAATAAAAAATTATTTCTTTATTTTTTAATAATTTAAAATAATAAAAGAGTTGTTCATAAGTTATCCTTCTTGTAAAATTAAATAGATGTCTATTAAAGTCCTTAATTTATCTCTTTATTGTTGTAAAATAGTCATAACATAATAGAAAAAAAAATGTTGCAATATAAATTTTTTACTACTTTTAAATTTTTAACTTTTTTCATATATTCTTCCTTCCCTATCTATCTCTCTATATGTAATTGTCTTCTTTTATTAAGGTTTACTTCATTTCACTTAATGATACTTTAGTTCTTTAAACATAGAAAATTGGCAGAAGAATCATTTATCTTTAATAAGTACATATAGTCAATGCCTTTAAGTATTTATCTAATTTACTTTTTTTATTTTTTTGATTTAATTAATTAATGATGATTACTAATTTTGTGCTTATTACCTTTTTTGAGCAATAAAAGAAATTAATTGTTCAAAAAGGAAATTTAAGATTTAGATATAAGATATGTAACTTTTTAAAAATTGTGTTACTTTGACTAAAGGTGGTATTTTGATGTCTTGTTGCATTTTCTTGGATGTGAAGTGTTATTTTGATGCTTTATTGCATTTTTAGGGATTTACAATCTACAAATTACACACTTAGCCAATAAAACTCAAAAGAAAAGTAGTTTCTTTTAAGTTTAGTTAACTTATTGTTATTAGTAAATCTATGATAATATCTACAATGAAATGTAGTGCTTATAAAGAAGGGAACAATAACTATGATTACTCATTCAAGATATTGGTAATTAGGATCCTAGTGTTGGAAAAAGAACTTCTTTTTTTTTTAAGTTTCATATCCAATTGATTAAACTAAAATGATTTTATATTAGCATTTTTATGGCAATGGTTTTAAATTGCTACCTTTATGTTTTCATATAATAGTTTAAATTGCCATATGAAATAAATTGTGCATTACATTACAATAAGCATTATATGCAATGATTTTTATATGGCAATTTTAAAAACTATTATATATATATATATATATTTCAAGTAATGATTTATATTACATTAATTAGTAATCATTATCGTATAAAGTTTTAAATAATAGTTATTAACCATCATTACAACATAAAATACTTAAGGCAACAATTTTCTATGACTAGTTTTAAACATTGCCTAAAAATACATAATATAACAATTTTAATCATTTCTTAAGATATTTGGAAAAAAGTGTAATAATAAGTATCTTTGAATAACAACCTATTCAATGGTTATTAATAATCCCTAAATAAAATTATAAATGGAAATCTTTGTGTAAAAATAATGGTTTATATACATCACATTTTTGGTATGCATTTCATAATTAATTGTTCATAATAGTTGTTAAATATTTATGCAACAATCATTTGACAACTTAACTTTTACATTATTTAAATTTCATAATTTAAAAAAATCAAGAATTAAGGAATTTTAAAGAAAAAACTTGTAAAAGAAATAAAAAAAAAATAATGAGAGAGACAATGAATAAAGAGAGACTTTTCACCTTCAATAGCAATCTCTCGAGCTTTGCAAATTATTGAGGCACTATTAGGGAGATTTAAGTGAATTGGTAATCTAAACAAGCAAATAGAAAAGGAAATTAATCTAACCTTAAACCCTTAACCTTTAGTAGCTTATTGATCTTTGGGAGTCAAAGAAAATTAAAAGAATGAAAACAAGGATTGGAGAAACAATAAGAACTAAGATGGCAAAGGAGTGAGGAAAGATATGTGATTTGAGAGCAACACAGATTAATTTTAGTCTATAATAAAAGTTAGAAGTAAATTGCTTTGTGTCACTTAATTATTTAATCACTCTTAAAATATCATGACTAATTTGTCCTTACTAGTATATTGTGCTTTCTTTTTCCATTTCTTTTCCTTTTTTTTCTTGATTTCTTTGTTGTTTTAAGCTTATTCTTTTTTTTCCTAAGCATTTTCTTTTCAATTAATTAATCTTTGTTCTCTATTGTTTTCATTTTTCATCAATCAAAAGGACAATTTATATGTAGTATAACAATTATTATGATTTCCTTTATTTAAAATTGGTTTATATGTTTATAAATTAGAAATATTAAAAGATTAAAGAAGCAACTTTGTGGATTGGTTTTTATTAATACTAGTTCAAACTTAATCATAATATCCATAAATTAGTTGTACTTGAAATAGTTAAGTTATGATTTACTAGGCTTACTATGAGCCTTAACACTGAAAAGTATGTTTTAGGTGTAGAAACTATGACCTGAAATGACAAATTGTATGATTATTTCAACCAAAGTTAAGCATCATTATTAGTTTGAAAGAAAGTGTTTTAATTATAGTGTGAAAGTTAGAGAATTTTTTATAAAATGTTGTTTTGGTCCTTAAAGCAACCCTAGAGGAGGAAGAATTGGATTTATTTAGTTTGATTACTAAATCCTAACTTCAAAAAGTAATAACATAATAACCATTAATAAATAACAAAGCAAGCAATGAAAATAGTTAAAAATAAATGATATAAGAGAAAAAAGAGTGTACATAGTAATATATAGTGATTTGGTTCAAACTAAGAGTTTACATCCAATCTTTAAAGATCTATACCTTAAGAATTCAACTTAACTAATATATTTTTTTTAACAAGGGAAAGATAATCCTTTACACTAAGTTACTTTGACCTCAATTATAATAAAGTTTCCACAAAATTTTAACAAGAACCAATAATCTTAATGATTTAAAGACTCACATTTTATTAATTTTCATTATAACATTTTTATTCTTTCGTAATCTTAACTATAGCACTTTTCCTCATTAAAAATCTTAACTTTTTTTTTTCTCTCAAAGCTTTTATTCTTAATCTTTCTTTTCCTTACTTTTTCTCTTTGATCTATCATTAAATCCAATACAAAGCCTCTAGTATATTCTATGTTTTCCAAACCTTTTTCACATACTATAAAATGGTTTTACAACCCTTTTATAAACTAACACAACAAATTAACTATTCAACATTAATTTCTTTCAATAAAGAAAGTCAATTTCCAAAATAGAAAATTTCTCTTTAAGGCATTAATCAATTGCAACATTTAAACAAGTCAATTAGCCTAAAGTTTTTGTAACTTTCTTATGTTTTTGTGATTTTAACTATTTAATATCATTAGTTAACCATAGCTGATAGTTAAGTTAATTAACCTAAAATCTCTATAACTTTTTTCTTTAAAGTTTTCTTAATATAAAATCAACTTTAAGCACTAATATGATCAATTGACAAATTTTGTATTCTTCTCTTTTTGGTATCCAATTATAAACATAGATCAAGTTGACTACAAGCATAGGTTTGATTGATTAACTTAAATTTTATGTTTATTTTCTCTTTGTAACTTCTTTAGTATTTAATTGATTACAAGCTTTGATTGACTATAAGCATAAGTTTGTTTAACCGACCTAAATTATTTGTAATTTTTCTACTTCTATTCTCTTATCTATTGTCTAATCAATTAATACCATATGTTGATTTATCCTAAATTTTTATCAACTTTGAATCACTATGATTTTATTATCTTTTATTGAGATCAATCAATATCTCATTTTATATCTTTTTATAAATAAAAATGTAACAGATAATAAAATTATTGTACCATTGTTAGCTTCAATCAAATTCGAATTTCAAAGATTCTTTTATAGTAAGCTTATATCAAAATAATAATTATATAAATAGAGATAATACTTGCTTAATAACTAATTATATCAATTAAGTATAAGGAAAGCATCAAAACATAAAGCAATGATACATGACCCCATTAAACTTTGTAAGCTCATTATTAATCATAACAATCTCTCTTTTAGTCTCACCAATCTTTTTTTTTTTTATGATAACAATCATAATTGCTTGATAAGAAAAAGGAATGAAAAGAAATGTAATAACTCCTTTTGAATGTATACCTTTTCCATTACTAATGCACTCCAAGCAATAAGAAAATGATTAATTAAGTAATCAACAAATAGATTAAAAAATGACTAATGATCATTAAGGAATCATATAAATCAAAGCAAACATTTAAATATCATAAATATCAAAGTAAAAATTAAACATAAGTATTAAGGTAAAGATTAAGATAAAATTATTTAAAGATAAAAAAAGTTCCAAGGTTTGAGGAGATGAAAGGGTTTAATCATTAAAAATTCAATGGAATCAAGGACTGTGGATCAAAGTTTCATTAATCATTCATTGTTTTCTCTTTTTATGACCCTTTTTAGATAAACCTTTTTTTTTCAATAGTTCAAAGATAAGGCATAGTTGTCACAAGATTCTTTGATAAAGTCTTGTAACTATACCTTAATCTCATTTGTATCATCCTTGAGTCCATTCATGTACCTTAAGCTTATTAACTTTCTCAGTTAATGAAGTCATATAAACATTAATGGATACTAGAGGAGGAGTTAAAGAATTTGCTAGTGTAAGAGTTATACTTGATGACTTTAAAATTAATCTTGATTCCCTTAACAATATAAACCATTTACTTTTACTTTGACCAAATACACCTATTTAACTATAGTAGCACTAATGAATTAATATAATATGGCATTAAAGAGGGCTTCTTTAATAATAGGTATACTAAGTTTTATAAGAAAATAATTTAAATGCATTCCATTAAGGAACTTATGAACTAGCTCCTTTTTAACTTTCTTAATCACTTCATTATATGCTTCAACTAATTAAACTTTTCATTCTTTAACAAATAAGTCAACTAGAACATATTAGGAAAAGTTAAGTAGTCATAATGTCCACTTCTAGAATTAATACGGCAAGTCATAATCCTCTATATGACCCTCAACTTGAGTGGCAAGGAAATGTCCAACTCACGATAAACCTCAACTCTTCAAAAGTTCATTGACTTAAATGCAATATTAATCCTTATCTCTTCTTAAAGCCTTTTAATCATTGAGATTTCAAAATGATTAATTAAGAATCTCATATATTTGATATATTCTATTAGCTCTTCATCATTTTTCATTTTGTATTTTTTAAAAGTGCAAAAAATTTTTTGTTAACTATACAAATTTTTCAATTATTTAAAGAGATTAAAATTCATTTTTCTAAGGCACTCTTTAATTATCCTTTAGTTAGAGATTGTAGCATATAAGTTATATTTATTTTTAAATAAAATTTAAATGATATTAAAAACTAGTAACATAAAAAATATTACTTCTATAATTTATCAATTTTTAAAATAAAATATCAAAGTCTTGTAAAAGCATAAAAATAAAAATAAAATTAGTAAAAATTTCTTTTTTATATATTCTTACCAATTATTATAATTTTTTAAAAAATAATGTATTTTTAAAATAATTAAAAAATAATATTAAATGACATATTTTGATTAGCTAACATGTGAGTGGTATTTTCTAATTAGTTGATGAAATATATAATTAGAATAACCTTTTTTGATCTTGTTAAATTTACCACATGATATCTTCTTAATAGTCATTATTATGTACATTAATGGTCTTTCTTACATTAAATCAGTCAAATAAACACCTTATTTCACTTACTTACTCAGAGAGTGTGTAGTGCACTAACCATAATCAAAATCTTTGGTAATTATGAAATTTTAACTCATACCATAATTTAACGTCTTTAATTCATTAGTGTGACTAATTGTAAAAAATAATATATAAAAATGTACATTTGAAAACCATCTCAATATAAAAGAATAAAAATTGTCTTTACAATTTTTCATATTTTTCTCAAAAATTAAGATTTAATTTAAAACTTTAAAACTCAATTAATATTAATTAACATATTTAAAATTAATAAATAATAAATGTTTGGAAAGCTTACAATAAATAAATTCTATACATATAAATTTTGCATCATAAAATAATTGTTTTTAGTGTTAATTTTGAAAAATAACCTATAGCAAGAAAAAATCTTTAAGAGAATACACAACCAAAAATTATGAAATTTTTACAACATGTTGTACAATTTAGTATATTATCACATACAAAAATTTATAAGAAGATAACAATGTATGTGAGAGAAACAAATTTCTAAATATGTCAACTTAAAATATATACAAAAATTATGCATATAAAAAATTAAATAGCAATTTTCATTTTTTTTTATACCAAAATCAATTTAAAAAGGTTCTAATACCAATATTAGGAAAAAAAAAAAGTTAGGATGATAATTACTCCTAATACTTTTCATGCTTTTCTTGTAATAAAGGTAATATTGTTGTATCAAAATACACCTTGTTCATTGAGTAAGAATTTCTTATAATGAGAATTAATGAAAATACCATATTCTTTTATTTTAGAGTGTGAGATCTTAACCATTTTTTTAAATTTTTTGTCTCTTATTTTTTAAAAGTATTCAGTCATTTTATTTGTAGATTGTAACATGTATTTATAATGGAAAAAGAGTTTTAATTCCCTCTATCTTTCTTTTAATAAAGGGTAAACTAATCCAAAGTAAAATAATTTAGACAATAAAAAATCAAAATCTTTTCTAGCAAAAGAGATTTTAAGACAAGTTTGTTAATTAATGATTAAAGAAATGAATCCCACAATTTGATCTATAGAAACAATCCAAAGCCAAGGACTATAAGGTATACGAATTGCTTATCTATTAGTTGTTCAGAATTTTCAGGAAATGGTAATATCATGAGGAGATTTCAATGTTGAAAAAATAATTAATAACTTATATATTTTTCTATATTTGAATCGCTTGAATTTGCAAATGATTGTATTGTACAATTTAAACACTTATATTCTGGAATTTGACATTTTCAATCAATTATTTATGAGTATTTCGTAGTATAATTATGCTTGTTTGAAAATAGAAAAAGCATTTTATATTATGTGAAAATTGTTCAATGAAGTTTAATAAAGTCTTGCAAGTATAAAAAGGAAAAAAAGAAATCACTACACAAAAAAGAACCACTACATAAAAAGGAAAAAAAATCACTACACAAGAATGAAAATTGTTGTCTATTTTTTTAACAACCGCTGTATAAAAAAGGAAAAATCTCTACAAAAAAGGAAACCGTTGCCTGTCCTTTAAAAACCGCCGCATAAAGATAACTAAAAGCCATTGTCAATTCTCTTAAAACCACCGCAAATTATTCTCTTTAGCTAAAAGAAAAGAAAAAACAACAGGAACAAAGATCTTAGAGAGAGATTGACGATTCAAATCCCAGCATTTTACAAAATGTAAAATTTAATTCTCTCTCTCTCTCTCTCTCTCTATATGTATATATAAAGTGAGCATGTTTAAAAGACTGCACAAGTGCAAATGACTTTCGAGACCCATAGATTATTAATGCATAAGTGTGTTGTTAATGTCATCACCACGCGAGCCCAAATTTTGTGGATGCTTTCTTACGCTATGATCAGAGCCAAAGGTTAAATATTTAATTATATTATATATAGTTGTCAATGCTGCTTTATTAGGAAAATAATCGCTTTCAGTGATGACTTTGTCTTCTCGAGAAGAAACCATTCAATATTATTTTATGGAATTCAAGTGCTCTCCTTTAAACTTTAAACGCATAGTCGTTGGTGTCAAACAAACACAAAAAAAAAAAAAAAAAAAAAAAGAAAAGAAAAGAAAACGAAAAAGGCATAGTCAACTTCTGTGTTGTCAACTTGGTGACCACCGATCCTTTTTTTTTCTTTTTCTTTTCTTTCTTTTTGGGGTTTGCCCATGAGGGCTTTTTTTTTTTTTTTTAAACAGGGCCTGATCCAAATTTTGTACATATATATACCAAACGTGCAAACACGCTTACCAAACATTCAAATGAGCGTGAACGAGAACAGCCGCACTCTCACAAGGTTGATACCATCCTGTCATAATTTTATATAACTCAAAGATCTTTTTTTTTTAAATATGAGAATTAAATAATATTCACCTATGATATCTCTTACTTAATTCATTGATATTCTTATCAATGTCGGAACTTATAACTACATTATGCGTCAATGATTACTTACTACAAAGTCGAAAATCTCACTATAGATAAAAGTAGCTTTTGATATCACTTATTATAAGATCATTATATCAACTTGTTAAAATGTATAAATGCTCTAAGATTCTTTTTTTTCTCAACAACGTGAAAATTAAAAAGTGTACACTTATAACAATACCATCAATAAGTATTAATGAGTAGAAAGAAAATTCATATTATTTAGAATATAGTTTTTCAAATTGGATGGGATTAGACTATTTAACCAGAAAAGGGGTGAATTGGTTATGATCTTATTTAGTTGAATAATTAGATAAGAGTTTATATTGAAAGATATTTTAATAATAAAAAATTTGAATTTTTACTTTTAAAATTTTAGATTTTAAATTTGAGAAAAAAAAAGATTATTTTTATCACATAATTACTAACATTTTAATCAAAAAGAAGAAGAAGAAAAAAAAAAGATAAGGCAATAAATTGATGAAAAATCTTTTAATTTAGATTGTCTTAAATCATATAACTATTAAATTAAATTATTAAATTGTACTCTTCTTGATCTTTTTTTTAAGAAAGTTTATATATGACCTTATTGTTTTACTTAAAATTACTTATATATATATAATTAAAATTTATTTTAATAAAATATAATTGATTTTATATAATACAAATATTAATTAATTTTCAAAAAAAAAAAAAAAGAGAAAATCCTTTATCCGTCAATATGACCAACCAACAACTTGTGGTCATACTCAAGACCAGACCAACCGAACTCTTTTTTTTTTTTAAGGAGGTCAGAGTCTAGTCCGTCTTATTTGGTTTAGAGAGTTCGTGTGTGAGGATTTGCATAATTGAGTGCATGCACCAAATCAGCCCTTTTTCCTTTCTTTTTTTTTTTCATCATGACAAAGCTATATATATACTGACAATGCAAAAAAAAGGTAGATCATTTAGAGTCATTACTTAACACATTAAGCAAATTGCATGATTTAGAACAAATTCAATAAATATCGTACAAATTATTATTTCGTATTTAACCTCAAACATTTAATTTTATATATCATGTTTTTAATATTCTAATATGCAAATGAGAAAAATTTGACTAATAATTTGAGAGCTTAATTTATTATGACCCATATATCACGGCACTGTTATTCTCTCCTAAAAAATAATCTATTAGAATATACAGTATTCATATTTATAATTTCCATAAATTTTCTTTCCCTTTCCAACGGGAGAAGTGGATCCGTGACGCATATTAACTCAAAAAAGTGCTACTGTTCAACTCAAGGATTTGGGTTCTTCTGTTGCTCTTGGCGTCTTAATTTGACTTTACTAAATTGCTATTGCTTGGGTGTCTACCTCCTCCCTCTCTACGCGGAATGTATGGTGGGTACTGTAGGACATGGGCACCACCTGTCACTAAGCATTTTCTTGCTTTCCTTTTTGTTTTTTCTTTTTTTAATAAAAGAAGAAATTAATGTCAACAAGAGTTTCAAATCTCGATCATCGAATGCGTGAGAAAACAAACAAAAATTGTCCAAAGCAAATGCAAAGTACTTGCTTACGACAGAACAGAGAACAGGAAGGTGGTGTCCTCTTGTTTTGAAATGACATGGAGCACCGTCAATCCCACACTCCACTCCACCCACTGACTGAAAGTTCAAAAACAAAAACTAAAAAAAAAAAAAAAAACCAAGAAGAGAGAAAGGAAAAGGAAAGTTGGCTCAAATGATTGGTTAAGGCTATTACAGGCGCTTGTGAGTGCCCACTCGAAAATGATGAAGATGCAATGACAAAAGTTGAATTAGGTTAGACAAAGTCAGGTGTTTAAGTCAGTAACAATGACCCCTCAATTAATTAATTAAAAAAGCGAACTATAGTTAACCAGGAGGGCACTCGGAGTGAGTCCACTGTTTTGTGGTCCTCGTGATGCCTTCTTTTTCTCCACTCACTACCACTCTGCTTGTGTGTCTCTGTGCGTGAGACAGGGAGGGGAAGTGCTTGAGTTTTCGGAGAATCCAATGCTTTCATAAAGGCGACTCATTTTTGTCATCCGATACTTTAAGAAAGAAAAGAAGAAAATCCCACGAGTAGAAAAGCTTTAGCAAGAATCGGAAAAGCAGGGCTAAAGTTTTACCATTGCCAACCGTCTCCCACCGTTTCTATATCGGGGAAGAGGGGTGACAACGAATCTTTAGTATTCTACCTCTCTTTTTCCGTACTTGTCCACTTATTGCTTTCTCTTCTTCTTCTTCAGAGGGCCACAAGATTGCATCTTTTCTAATATTTTCTGTTATTCCATGTTGCATTTCACTTTTTGCTGCTTTTGCTCACATAAACCACGTTAGATGCTCCTGAATTTGGGCGTATGCTTAAACTTTATCTGCTGTGTAGATAGGAGCTGGGCTAGTATATGCATTTGGACTTGTTAAGCTATGTACTAAATTAGTCTTACTGTGGACATAGGGCAACTCAATATCTTCATATTCTGGCTTTTGAAGATCATAGATTTGGAGGTGATCATTTCAAACTTGATGTTATTTCGTCAGATTTAGCTTCTGGGTGTTTCCATTTCCACTAGGATTTCATGTCTTTGTGTGCTTTTGGAGTCTTTCTAAATCATATTTCTCATTTATATGACGTTTATAAATGCTTACCGAAACATATGTTGCAAATTCTGGTTTGTGGTAAAAAAGGCTAAACGTTGCATCTTCTGTGATGATGATTGATAGTTCAAAAAATTACATGCGTCCCTTGCATCATCTTCCACAAATAATTTGGATGCTTTGGCTTTGTTGTATTGGTTCATTTTGACAGAGGTTGAGCTTGGAATTTGGATGACAGACAACCACCATAAATACTGAGTCTCAAAGTTCGTAATTTATGCTTAACATGGTTTCAAGGTCATATTCTAACCTCTTAGATCTTGCCTCTGGGGATTCCCCGACCTTTGGTCATGAAAAGAAGAGGTTTCCTCGTGTGGCAACTGTAACTGGAGCTTTTACGGAATTAGATGATGAAAACAACAACAGCGTGGGTTCTGATACTCCTTCATCCATCTCTCAGGAACGCATGATCATTGTGGGAAACCAGCTCCCTATCCGGGCTCATCGAAGTCCGGATGGCAGTGGCAAGTGGTGCTTTTGTTGGGATGAAGACTCACTTCTCTTGCAACTTAAAGATGGACTTGGAGAAGACGTAGAGGTTATCTATGTTGGATGTATTAGGGAAGAGGTTGACCCTAGCGAGCAAGATGATGTAGCTCAAATGTTACTTGACACATTTAAATGTGTACCAGCTTTTATCCCTCCAGATCTTTTTGGTAAATTCTATCATGGGTTCTGCAAGCAGCATTTGTGGCCTTTGTTTCACTACATGCTTCCTTTGTCGCCTGATCTTGGCGGTAGGTTCGATAGATCCCTTTGGCAGGCTTATGTTTCTGTGAACAAGATCTTTGCGGACAAAGTGATGGAAGTGATTAACCCTGATGATGATTATGTTTGGGTCCATGATTATCATTTGATGGTTTTGCCAACATTTTTGAGGAAGAGGTTTAACAGGGTGAAGCTTGGGTTCTTCCTCCACAGTCCATTCCCATCATCTGAAATATACCGGACACTTCCTGTAAGGGATGAGCTTCTAAGAGCTCTACTCAACTCTGACCTTATTGGCTTTCATACTTTTGACTATGCAAGACACTTCCTGTCCTGTTGTAGTCGAATGCTTGGTCTTTCTTATCAATCTAAGCGAGGCTACATTGGCATTGAGTATTATGGTCGCACTGTCAGTATTAAGATTCTTCCTGTTGGGATCCATATAGGTCAGCTTCAGTCTGTATTGGATCTCCCTGAGACAGAATCTAAGGTCTCAGAGCTACGTGATCGATTTCGTGGTCAGACTGTCTTGCTTGGGGTTGATGATATGGACATCTTTAAGGGAATAAGCTTGAAACTTTTGGCCATGGAACAATTGCTCAAGCAGCATCATGATAAGAGGGGCGAAGTTGTTTTGGTTCAAATTGCAAATCCTGCAAGAGGCCGAGGAAGGGATGTTAAAGAGGTTCAATGTGAAACCATGGCAACAGTAAGGAGGATTAATGAGACATTTGGAAGACCAGGATATGACCCAGTTGTTCTTATTGACACCTCACTTCAGTTTTATGAGCGCATTGCCTACTATGTAATTGCAGAGTGCTGTCTCGTTACAGCTGTGAGAGATGGAATGAATTTAATACCCTATGAATATATAATATGCCGCCAAGGCAATGAGAAGCTGGATAAGACAGTGGGGCTTGATCCTTCAGTTCCAAAAAAGAGCATGCTGGTTGTTTCTGAGTTTATTGGATGCTCTCCATCACTGAGTGGAGCAATTCGTGTAAATCCATGGAATATTGATTGTGTTGCTGAAGCTATGGATTCTGCCCTTGTGCTTTCTGAGCAAGAAAAACAGATGCGACATGAAAAGCATTATAGGTATGTGAGCACGCATGATGTTGCATACTGGGCACACAGCTTTTTGCAGGATCTTGAAAGGGCTTGTAGGGACCATGTGAGGAGGATGTGCTGGGGAATAGGTTTTGGTTTAGGTTTTCGGGTGATTGCATTGGACCCCAATTTTAGGAAACTTTCACTTGATCATATAGTTTCAGCTTATAAGAGGACCAAGAGCAGAGCAATTCTTTTGGATTATGATGGTACTATGATTCAGCCTGGCTCGATTAGTGCGACTCCAAATTCAGAGGCTGTTGGAATCATAAACAACTTGTGTAGAGACCCCAAGAATGTTGTCTTCCTCATTAGTGGGAAAGACAGGAAGACCCTAACAGAATGGTTTTCATGTAACGAAACTCTTGGTATTGCAGCAGAGCATGGTTATTTTCTGAGGTGAACAATCTTTTTATTTTATATTTTTAGAGCTCCAACATTTGTTCCTGCTCTTCTCATTTGAGCATGTGATCTTGAATGTAGGTGCTTATTAATGGATAGGAGAAAAATTGAAAAGGTCAACAACATAGATTAAGATACTATACTGGCTTGTTCCACAGTTGAAGCAAAGCAACTGATAATTCATTAAAATCATGTGACTTTTTTGGAACCCTGCGTTCATGTTTTTCATGCCTTCATTGCCAAATTTCCTTTCAGGAATTGACCATGAATATTTAATTTTAGGATCAATGCAAATGACAGACATTGTCAGATTTAAGGCAAAGCCCCGCAATTAGAATTATATATTCCTAGTGAGCTTGACATTATTTTTCAGGACAAATAATAAAGCAGAATGGGAAACATGCGTGTCTGGGCCAAAATTTGACTGGAAACAGATTGCTGAGCCAGTAATGAAACTCTACACTGAAACAACTGATGGTTCTGCGATTGAGACTAAAGAGAGTGCTCTTGTCTGGAATTACCAGTATGCAGATCCAGATTTTGGTTCATGCCAGGCTAAGGAGCTTCTAGATCATCTGGAAAGTGTTCTTGCCAATGAGCCAGTTTCTGTAAAGAGCGGACAACACATTGTAGAAGTTAAACCTCAGGTCAGCAACAGTTATATTTCATGCCACTATTAATCCTTATTATGGATGATCATAACAATGCTTGATTTTTGTGGTCAGTTTATCGAAAGGAAAAATTACCCAAAGGTGCTACCTGTCTACTCATATTTAGGTGCTTATAGCAGCTGCAGTAAATAAAATCTATGCTGTTTTTCACTTTTTAAATAACAAGCTATTGTGCCTGCTCAATGTGCAAATGTTAGACTTTAATGTGGGTAAAACGATCTTACGAGACTTCTACAACAAACTTAAATAAAATGGGTTGGTAGACCATCTCAAGATTAAGGAGAGGTGATGAATCTGATGATCTATTGGGCACCCTTAGAGTTGCTCATTTGCATGTTCATCAAGCCATAGTACTTAAAGGTGGTTGCATGTTGGAGATATATATTAAAACTTACCTAGACTTGGTCCAACAATAAATTTTTAGGTTAAAAGTGTCCTTCGATAATTATGTATGTTCTTATTAAGGGATTTTATTTTTTCATTTCTAACATTCCAGTGGGCTTTGGTAGTTCTTAAAACCCAAGAGGGGGTTTGAATTGGGTTTACTTGATTTGATATTCAACTCACACTAAATTCAACTTTAAAGAATAATAATAAAATAACCAATAATAAAGATAACAAAACAAGTAATGTAAATAAGGTTCGGCTTAAATTGGGAGTTCACATCCATTCATGTTTAGAGACTTCAACTTCACTAACACTGTCTTCTTTTGCTGCCGAAGATAACCTTTTACAATAGTTTACCTTGACTTAAAAAACAAAGTTGTCACAAAAACCAATGATTTTTCACAACGTAAAGACTCACACTCTATTACTTTGTATTATAGCACTGATATTTTTTCACAATTTCAATTTTTCTCTTTTAGAACTTTTTCTCTTTATTTTTTCTCTCTTGCTTTCTCTCTTTAACTTGCTACTAAGTCTAATACAAATTCTCTAATATATTTCTACGTTTTTTCATTTTTTTTAATCTTTTTCACACTTGTTTCACATATTACATAAGGATTTTATAACTTTTTTATAGATAAATACAACAAATTAGTCGGACATTAAATTCATTTCATAAATAAAATTAATTTCTAAAATAAGAAACTCTCTTTGAGGCATGATTAACCCCAACACTTGGTCCATCAACTGACCAAAAATCTCTATAACTCTCGGGCTCTTGCTTTTAGCTTGTTTAGTCTTATTGGTATGTCACAGTTGGTGGTTAATTTGATCGATCTGATTTATTTGTAACTTCAGCAACGTCCAAACTTTTAGCTCTTTTAGCTATCTTCAAGAGACTGTAGCCATTGACCAGGTCAACTAATCTAAAATTTCTATAATTTCTCTACTCGCAGCTTCTTCTGATGTCTGGTTGACTCTAAACATTGATCTGGTCGGCTGACTCAAATTCTTTGTTTCATTTTCTATTTGCGGCTCTTTTAGTGTTCGGTTAACTGCAAGCACAAATATGGTTGACTGACCCATATTTATAACTTTTCTGCTTATTTTCTCTTGTCTGCTGTCTAATCGTTCACAATTTAGTACTTTTTTATAAATAGAGATTTAGTAGAGAACAAGATCTTTATATCATTGTTAGCTCAAATTAAATTTAAATTTCAAAAATCTTTTCATGGCAAGTCTAAATCAAAATAATGATTATCCAAATAGAGATTATGCTTATCTAATAAGTAATTGTATCAATTAAATATGATGACACATAATCATACTTTAATCTTTCTATAGGTGTCAACAGGTTCAACAATCTTTCTTTTAGACTCAATGGGCTTGTAGCCCCAAATCAGTGCTGTAAATATTAAAGTTTATCTAGGGACCTACAAAAAAGGTTAAGATTGCAGAATTGTGTGAAACATAATTTTTGCACGGAATGTGTTATCTTTACATGTTTCAGACTTTTCTATAATTTGTATTTCAGAATATGCATTCCAATAATGGAGAAGTAAATTAAAGGAAGGATGATGCAAGCTTTCTTCAACCAAACATAGTGTCTTTTGATTCTTTCCCTGCATGGAAGGTGCTGATATGGCAGACAGTCCATCACATCTAATAACATTTGAGCAAGAAAAAGATGCCTAACACATTTTGCACAATGGTGGTGTCAACCAAAAAATTTTATTCCTCAACCCCAAACTAGATGTCTTCATTTGATTAATACTTTCCAGTTTTTGTAATTGGGATTGATTGTACATTAAAACAAAGGAAGGGAAGGGCTAGAAACACAATGTTGAGTTTGATGCATTAATTTTATATTGCATCCGTTCAATTGCTTCTTGGACCACTCAGCACTTGAAAAGTGACATTCATGTCATGAAGCCTTGGGAAAATTGAACCATAAGATGTTCTGGTCATGGTTGTTTATTTACTTGGGGTGTGATTTCTAAATTTGCATTTTGAGGATGTTTTGCATTGGCTTCTTTGCTAGTTATGACATGGTCAGAAATACAACCACAAGTGCCTGCAAGTTAATGGAAGGCAAAATTTAATTTATATATGCTTTGGGTTTGTATAAAGATAGATTAAATTGTGCAGGCATAAATTGTGGGAAATCTGAAGTTCTTTTCTAAGTTTTCCCTTTCACTATATGTTCATTGATGCCCTCTTATGTCATTGTCACATTGATCTATGGTTTGAAATGCATGTTGAATTCGAGCTAGCAGTCGCACATAAGATTCAGTGTTGTGTTTAACATGATGTGAATAAGGATAATAGAAAAGTGTGCAACTCTCTAGAGAAGTGGTGTGACCATAATTAGTGGTGACAAGCCTTGAGATGGATATTAGTTGCTACCTCGCCCTTCATTTAGAGTTGGCCAATTTCATCTTTATGATTGTCAGAAATGATGTGAAGGACGAGTCTTAGTGTGATAGCAAGGGTATTCTACTGTAATTTGGATGTCACTGTTTACATTGCGAAAACAACCTCGCAATCAAAAGAATGGTAAGCTTGCATACATTTTTTGTTAGTTCAGACTCCCTTTCTGCCTCTCCCTCACCATGTCATGCTAAAGCTTTTAGGTTGACTTCTCTAATGTTATACTAAGCAGTGAGTTGTGTAACTCAACAAAATGGGAGGGGTGGATAAATTTTGGGATTAAATGTAAATGTATATCTTGATGTCTCACCTAGTGGCTTAAGCTCTCTTATGTTCATGGTTATGGGATGATCCGATCAGGTAATATATCTTTTTGCCCAATGGGATGCTATAAAAATGCTGTTCAAGCAGAGCTTGCAACCCTTTAATCAATTTCCTGGAACATTGGGCATATTATATAAGAACCCACTATATTGACAAAGTTTTGGGATAAATTCTCACTGTTTTTCTACGTTTAGAAATGGATCGTCTATAATGCAATAATTATAGATCAGATTTTAATTACCTTTTATGTTTCTTACCACAAATAGGGTGTCAACAAGGGACTTGTGGCGGAGCGTCTCCTTGAAACAATACAACAGCGTGGTGTACTTGCCGATTTTGTTCTTTGCATTGGAGATGACCGGTCTGATGAGGACATGTTCGAGGTTATAACGAATGCAAGGGAAGGCCTCTCACTCTCCCCACTTGCCGAAGTGTTTGCTTGCACCGTAGGCCATATGCCAAGCAAGGCCAAGTACTATTTGGAAGATACAAATGCGATCTTGAGAATGCTGCAAGGCCTTGCCAAGGCATCTGAACAGTCTGCTAGAAGTGCTTCTCAGCACTCCGGACCAGTCGTTCTTGACAGAGAATAACTGTTTTGCCTTCTTTGATTGGCCCTTTGGATAGGTTTGTGCATGTATGTCCTATGATTCTACTATGCCCTTTCTGGCCTGGGCTGGGGGCATTTGTATTTTGCATATTTAGGCCATGCTTGCCCCATTAGTTATGTATGCTGTGGGTGAATACTCCATTACATATGTTAAGCTGTCCTTTGCTGCACTAGGATGGAAGATTCTTTTTTCATTTTCATTTTCCTAATGTGGTCTGCTTCTTTGGTTGAGTTGGTGCATCGTGTCAAAGAGTTGGCAAAAGATGCTTGAAAGTAAAGGTATGTCTCGCTATGTTCCTCCCATCAGGGAAAGCCTTGACATAAGGTTTTCGTTAAAAAGTTTTGGATTCCTGCTTAGGAGGGCGTTTTCACGCGTGATGTTTCCCACACTCCTTGGACAACGTCAAACTTACAATTTTTTTTTTCTTTTTTATGACAATGGAGTATTATTATTATTATTATCATTCACATTATTATTATATTAAGGTCCTCATAAAAAAAAAAAAAACACTTAACCCAGTTTTCATTTAAGCTAAGAAAACTTCCTAATTCACTTTATTAAAAGGAATGGATCACAAATCTTTGTGGGTAAAATGGATCATGGTTCATCGATTTTGCATGGAAATAACTAACAAAACTGTCCGAGCCAATAGTTTGTGTTTGAGATTTAATCACTATGAGCAGATATTTTTGGCTAATTGTTTCATTTTGAAAATTTTATTTAGAAGAAAGTTGGATTAAAAATGAAAAAAAAAATTAATAATTAGCTAGTTTATTTACTTGCACTATGAGCAGATATTTTTGGCTAATTGTTTCATTTTGAAATTTTTATTTAGAAGAAAGTTGGATAAAAAAAATGAAACAACAATTATTTTTGTCAAAACTCACAACATGACCAAATTTCATTTTAAGAGAAGAGTGTAAATTAAAATGTAAATCCATAGTCAACTAAAAAGATGACAATGTTTTCGAGAAATAATTGGTAACTAAAACGTTCATGACCGTATGAGTTCAAAAATTACAAGCTATTTCTTGCCATTTCTGAATCTCAATCTCAACACCAACTAAGGCTCCCTTTCTCCTTCTTGCTATACGTGTTTATGGGTCTTGAAGGAATGAGGCAGAACTTTGGTGCATGTTTAATTAGTTAGTTATGTTATTATAATCTTGGATGTAACAATCTATTGATATAGAGTTCGAAGCTTGATAATTCTTTCGTATTGAAGAATTACGTTCCTTTTGTCTTGCCCAACCGTTTTAAAATTAAGATAGAGATTATTAAATAACGAATTTGTATGATTAAAATGTCCATTTGTCTATATTTAGCCAACCAAGTAGTAAAATTTGTCTTTTATTTTTGGTCTTTTGTTCAGAATTCTACTGTACTTATTAGAAAACTCATTATTTTAATATTACAACCTGTTGCACATATTTATTCATGTTAATTGTTTTTTTTTATTTTTCCCAATAATTTTGCCAAGGTAAGATAAAAGATTAAATTAGTAAATTCTATAATTTACACGGCTGCATTTATATATTTTATCTTCTACTAAATTATCCTTAATTGCTAATGCAAATAGTAGAAAGCCAATTGTTTTATTTTTGAAATTTGTTACCAAATTTTTTGATTGCATAGATTGAAAGATTTCTGTTCAAAATGTTTTACCCAACCATTTTGATATAATTAGCTAAATATTAAACATTTTAAATTGTATAATTGAATTGACCGTCTTTCTATTATTCAATATTTATTTATTCAAATAGGATGAAATTCAAATATAAATCATTTATTAAATTTTAAAATTCTTAACACCTGCCAAAGAATCAAAATTACTCTAATTTTTAATTTTGTTGCATATTTTTCAATAAAGTTTTCTTTTTTTCTTTTTCTTGCCCAACCATTTTTAGACGTAAATTATATGTTTCCATATATAAGTCAAACTTTTTTTTTTCACGTTTTACGATATATTCAATTAAGTTCAAGCAGTCTTTAAAGTACCTCTTAACTTTTGCGAAGTATTGTGTCATGACCTACCCGAGTGTATTATTTTGCTAGATCTATCAAATTAGCCAAAACTAAAGGCATTTTACAAGGCAAAGAAAATTTTAAAGCATTCTTAAGTTTGTTTATGCCTAAAAGCTTCCCAAAGAGAATAGAATGATTTTATACTTAGAACATTTTATATTTATACTTAAAATAACCAATTTGTAGTTACACATTGAGGAGGTGGAATAAGTATAAAATACCTCCCTCCTCCTATTTGTATATTACCTGCTTAATCAAATAAAGCTCTCTTTATTACAAAACTCTCTTGTGCTTGTAGCCTCTGTAGCATTTCTTAATCTTTTACTTGCTTATTGTTACTTTAAGTTCATTCACTCAAACACTTTAAGGTTTATTTAATTCATTTAACATATGAGTGAGTTAAGTGCCACGTAAGTTAGCATGATCAATGTCCAACTCCGTGACAAGTGGTATTAGAGTAAAGACAATGTTCTAAGTACAACTTGTTTGTTGTGTAAGCTATAAGCATTGCAAACAAGGAAGGAATTGTTGCTATTGCCATTAAGGAGTAATAAATCGAGTAACAAGCTTGTGGGCAATAGAAGCAACGTGCTCTGCCCAAGTGTAGTAAGTCCAAGGTCTTAATAAAAGAACCCATGGAGTCTTATGTTATTGATTGGAAAGGAGCATTGTTGATATAAACTCTATAGTACCCAAACTCAATGATCAAATTGATAATTTGATTTGTAAGAATGTTGAAATCATAAGGGCTGCCAAGTTTATGGTTAAAGAGCTTGGTCGCATGTTTAAGGGAGAAGTATACTCCCTTAACCAAGAGTTATCTAACTTGCTAAAGTTTGTTGAAGGGGAAATTCGAGACGTTTATAGAGAGATGGAGTCACTCTATTGCAACAGTCCACTTTTAGTTAGTATGATTTCTATTACCAACATTACTGCTGTGCATGACTTAAAGGTTTCTAAACTTACCATGTATAACAGCACACGTAATGTTATTATTGTAGAAAACTTTCTTTTTGGCCTTAAGCAATACTTTAAGGTAAGGAGAGTTGTTGACATCTTTGCCAAGATTAACAATACCTTAATCTTCTTTAAGGATGTTGTCCAACTATAGTGGAGGAAAAAGCATTCCAAAAGGGAGAAAGGCATATATGTGATCAACGTATGAGAGCAATTTAAGGTTGAATTGCGCAAACACTTTATGTCTCACAATACAAATAGCAAAGTTTTAGGGAAATTGCATTGTCTAAGGTAAACAGGTAGTATTTATGATTACATCAAGGAATTTACTACTTTTATACTTAAGATTGATGATCTATTCGACATGGACTTTCTCTTCCATTTGAAAGATAACTTAAAGGATTGGGCAAAAGTGGAATTAGATAGACGCAATGTGTAAAATCTAGATGCTACTATTGTTATTGTCGAGACACCATCGACTACTCTACTTATTTGAAGGGGAAAAGACCTAATTCTAACAAAAGTGGGAAAGAACAGAATAGGAAAAAGAGGGATGCTGGCTGTAAGGAGGGTGATTACAAAAAATCCTTAAATAGTAATCCTAAATACCATAAGAGTTCCTTGAATAAGTGTGATATTAGTAAACCTCCTAAGTTTTACTTTAATTATAATGGTCCACATTGGGTAAGAGATTGTCTTAATTGAAAGACAATGAATGCCATTATGCCAAAACTCAACAAAGAAAAGCCTAAAGAAGAGTTGTAAGTTAACATAGGATTTATCCAACACTTGGAAACTCTTTCTAAGCTATTCTTTCTAACAATCCCCAAGGAGAAGGGCTTGTTATATGTTGATGCTACAATTGATGGCAAGGCTATGTATGCGATGTTAGATATGAGAGCCACACATAACTTTATGGACATATAAGAGACCAAGCACTTAGGTCTCAAACTTTCCAAGAGAATTGACACCATCAAGGTAGTCAATTTAGAGGTAAAGACTATTTAAGGCATGGCAAAGGGTGTAATTGTCCAAATCAGTGATTAGCATTGTAAGCTATACTTTATTATTGTCCTAATAGATGATTAAAATGGTGCTAAGTCTTACTTTCTTTTGGCTTTTCTTGTTCTAACTTCAAGTTCTCTTATAAGATGCATGTAAGATTTAAGTGACCCTTTTGAAAAGTATGAAGAAGACAAAACCATCAATGGTTTCTATCTTGTAACTCAAAAGGGATCTTAAAAAGAGTTAAGGCTATGTTGTTACTATAAGGGAATTGAGCAATATAGAAGACATTATAAGATTTACTCCATTGCTATGATTTATCCAATTTGTCTTTGATAAGTTAAAGGATGTGATGCATTTGAAATTGATACATCTATGGTAAATGATGAAGTAGGAATTTTACCTTTACCTAAATAATTTTAGGTAAAAAGAACTCAATTAAGGTTAAAAAAGAATGTATTTGTTGATGGTTTATCTAGATGAAACCTTAAGGTTACTTTATAATAATTTATAACACTTTAAGGGTAATAACCTTAGGAAGTGGATTATAAAGTGTAATAAGTATTTTAAGATCTATAATGTAGCTAATGAGGTTAAGGTAGAGTTGGTTACCATTTATTTTGCTGAGCAAGTTGAGTCGTGGTTTGAAGGGTGGTTAACTAATTTAATCTTAGTTATTTAGGAGAAGTTTGTTGATGATTTGTTTGTGTGATTTGATAATAGCAAGTTTTCTAATATTATGTAAAAGTTTAATGAGTTTACTGAAATTGACTCTTTAAGAAAGTATTAGAATAGGTTTTGGGAATTAAAGACACACATGAAAAGTGCTAATTCTCACTTATTATATAAGTATTTCATGTTTAGTTATATTAATAGGTTGAATGATTCAGTTAAAGACTACTATAAAGATATAAGAACCTAAATTCTTTAACCACTTATATGAGCTATTTAAGTTGTAAAAGGGAGTAATGGTGAGAATGAAAAGAACATTAAGGTTTACCTTAAAAGGGCTAGGTTGGAATAGTCTAGGAATAGGATAGCTTTAGAAATAGTCCCAATCCAACTCTATGGATAAGTTAAAAGGGAAATAGAAAGGTTAGTATGGTAGGAAAGAGTAATGTAGCAAGGAGAGTATAAGAGGTAACTACTAAGGTGACTAATAATGCCATTTTTGTTCTTTAGTCTAGAGTTTAATTTGAAAGGACTAAGAAACTAAGGTAGTGTTGGAAGTGTGGGGAAAGGTATTACTTAGGTCATCAAGGCATAAGGAAACCAATGTTGCATACTATAGAATGGGATGCATTACAAGGTGACAAATTGGTAAAAGATAAATAGGGTATGAGTTAGAGATAAAGGAAGGAGTGGGGGGCTAAGGAACCATGTCTATATATGCAATGACTAGGTCTAATGGATTAAATGCCATCCACTTAAAAGACCAAGTAGGGAATAGAACCCTTACCATCCTCGTTAACTTTGGAAGAACTTATAGATTTTGGAATGCTACCATAGTCAAAGATTTACACTATTTAGTAGTTCCCACTCATTTATTATTGATTACAGTGAGTGATGGATACAAGATTACTAGTAATGAAAAGATATGCCAATTTGAGTGAAGGGTAAATATTCAAGTATGATCTTTAAGTCATGAATTTAGGGCCACTGGATATGATTTTAGGAGTGGATTGGTTAGGGTAGTATAATTTAGTACTTTTAGATTTTAAAAATTATAAGCTATCATTTATGAAAAAAGGGACAATTGTAGAGTTATTGGGAACTCCACATGGTCAAAATGTTAAGCTCAAGGCTTTGATAGGTGTGTAATTATAGAATTTTATTTGTGCACTTTGATACCTTAGGAAGTGGTTATATATATTCATAAAGAGCTATAACTTGTGTAGAAATAACATTCATATGTCTTTGCTAAGCCATAAAGAATGTCTCCTTTAAGGTCCTATGACCATGTAATTCCATTAAAGTAAAGAGTCTAAGCAGTTAATATGAGATCTTATAGATACCTTTGCTACTAAAAGGTTAAAATAGAAAGTTTAATCCTTGAAATGTTGAGCAACTCCACCATTCAAGCCTATATTAGTCCTTTTGCTTTATCAATCCTTTAAGTTAAGAAAAAGGATGATATTTGGCATTTTTTTATGGATTATAAGTAACTAAATTTTCTTATTATAAAGGATAAATTCTCCATTCCAATCATAAATGATCTATTAGATGAATTATATCATTCCATTATATTCTCTAAAATTGATTTAAGGGTAAGGTAAGACTAAGTTGGAATAAGGAAAGACACCTCAAAAATTGTCTTTAGGATTCATTAAGGAAATTATTAGTTCAAAATAATGTGTTTTACATTAACTAATTCATGTGTTACATTTCAAGTTGTTATGAATCACATTTTTTAGCCTTATTTGAGAAAGTTTGTGTTGTTTTTTTTTTTGGTAATATATTAATTTATAATGCTACTATGGAGAACCATGCACTTTATTTGGCTATAGTCTTACAAGTGCTTAGATAATAGAGGTTGTATGCCAAGAAAACCAAATGCATATTTGGTTAGTTAAATATAGTACCTAGGCCATATCATCTTTAGCTTTAAGGTAGCTATTGACCTTAAGAAGGCTAATGTTATGTAAGAGTGGCTAGTTCTTGCTAATATTAAGGAGCTAAGAGGGATTTTAGGGTTTATGACTTGAAGCAAGTAATGGGTATTGCTTCTATGCTATTATTGCTTGATTTCTCTAAACCTTTTATCTTAGAAATTAATGCCTGTAAAAAGGCAATTAGGCCAGTGCTAACATAAAAGAGGAGACCAATTGCTTATTTGAGCAAGAAGCTACATCTTAGACATTAAAACTTATCTATCTATAAGAATGAATTGTTAATTTAGAAAATTTTCAATGACTTAGAGCAAGCAATGACTATTGCTCCTATATTAGCAATGTTTGATTTCTCTAAGCATTTTGTCTTAGAAACTAATGCTTGTGAGAAGGGAATTGAGACAACATTGATATTAGAGGTGAGACTAATTGCTTATTTGAGTAAGAAGCTGCATCCTAGTCATCAAGGTTTATCCATCTTTAAGAAGGAATTATTAGCTATATTAATGGTTGTTTTTAAATGGAGACATTATTTGGAAGGGTATTCATTTATCATAAAGATTGACCAAGTGAGCCTTAAGTAATTGCTTTAATAACAATTGTATACATACATTTAACTTAAAGATAGCGTTGGACTATAACATTTAATACAAAAAAAAAAGAGTTGAGAACAAGGTAGTTAATGCCTTTTCTAGAAGAAATGATATTAAAAATGCTATAACATAAGAGCTAAAGAAAGAAGAACCTACTGCTTATTTAGCCATATCTCTTTAGGTGCCTTATTGACTCAATAAGGTGATTAGTAGTTATAACCATGATTCTTTAGCAACTGGCCTTATACTTTTATTCACCTGTTCCTCCAAAGGTAAACCATCATTTTTACTCCATAATAGGGTGTGTAAGTATAAGGATAAGATTTATATTGGCCTTACTGGGGATCTTAGATAACAGATGTTAAAGAAGTTTCATAATTCTATAATTGGTGGGCACTTAAGAATCAAGGTAACATGTCACAGGTTGCAATAATTCTTTTATTGACCTAAATTCAAGAAAGTTATATATGGTTATGTTTAATGGTGTGACATTTGCCAAAAATACAAAAGGGAAACAGTTAAAAGTCTTAGACTTCTCTATCCGCTACTCATTCCTAGCCAAGCTTGGAGAGACATAAGTATGGATTTTATACAATGGCTACTAAAATTAAAAGGGAAAGTCATGATACTAGTGGTTATAGAATGTTTCAACAAATATGGACACTTTATTGCTCCTGCTCATCACTTTATAACCACTTAAACAACTAAGGTGTCAATAGAGAATATTTTTAGGTTACATGTTCTTATATCCATATTTTGTCTAGTCTAAGGTCAAATCTAGTGTTTAAAAGGTCATTGGACTTGGGTTTTAGTTTATTCATTTGTTTAGAAAATAAGTAACAATAATAACAAAAATCCATTTATATTGTTAAGTGGGTTTTGGAATTGATATAATTTATCTAACAATACAATAGGCCAACTTTTGTAATACAATTTTCTTTTCCTTTTAGGCCATATCAAGGCCTTATACAAATAGTTCATTATCCCCATAAGCCTTTAAGTTTATCTTTTAAAAGGCCTTGCTTGGTCCCTGAGTCCCTTAAACTCATGATTCCTAATGAATGCTAATAATAAGTTAGAATATGACTAAACTAAACCAAATATCTATTTAGAATAAAACTAAACCAAACCAAATATTTATCTAAACAAGCTTTAACTAACTACAAGTAATCATTACCCCTTTTCAAGTAGCTAATAGTAATAAAGCAATGATTAAAGAATATATGCCCAACTAATCAATCATAGGATAATTCTTAACAACTAAGAAGGCTTATAAAAGGGATCACTTTCTTAATGAAAAGGATGAAAAAAAAAAAGGAAGGGATTAGAGAAAAGAAAAAATAGAAAAAGATTTAAGAACAAGCATTAACTAAAACAAAAAAGAATACTTTTAAGATTCATTAACCCATATAACTTAAAAAAAATCATAAATTATTTAGAACTCATAAATAAATTAGTAAGTAATCATTATAGCAAAATTAAAGAGTAAAGTAACTAAAAAGTAGAGGCCAAATAATCACTAATTTTGCTAAAATAGAGGTTATTACTCTATAAGGGTCAAAGTTAGACTTGTTAGTACATCGTAAACTCATAAAATAACAAATAAAGACTAAAAGAAATAGGTTAGTGTTAAATTCCAAGCATTAAGCTAATTTTAAACTAATACATTCTAATATTATATTTGTAATATTATATATATATTATAATGTATTAGTTTAAAATTAGCAAAAATGATTAAGTTAAATAATAAAGTTAGTCATAAAAATAAAAAATAGAAAATACCTATAGTAAAAATAAAACCAAATAAATGTGGGTGTATATATATATGTGTGTGTGTGTGTGTGTGTGTGAATCGATTTGGTATTAAGCCTTAAGGTCTGTGTGAAAGAGAAATAGTTTTGTGTTTTTTTTTACATAGCATTGTTTTTCAAACTTATCGAATCTTCCTTAAGTTATAAATAGAGCTTACAAACTCTAAATTCAAACCTTGCCCTTAAGGTTTTTCAGCTTTGACCTCCTTAGTATCTTTTTACAAAATTTAGACTACTATACAACTATCCCACATCCAACTATACAAATCTTACAAACCAAACTCCCTTAAATTCTTACCTACATTAGTCATTAGTGAAAATGTTTCTCATGAGTTTCATGTTTTGGAGAATGATTGTTAGGTTGATAAAGAATATTTACATGATGATTTTATTGCAAATCATAATGTAGAAAAAAAGAATTTGGTTCTTTAAATACTTTTTGCAAACTTGTTAGCAAATACAAAACCAATTTTACGACTTTATTTTAAAACAAAAAGTAGTCCTTTTGTATTTTGATTGGTTTAAAATTTATGCTTATTAAAACAACATTCCTTACTCTTTTCCAAATTCTTTAAACCCTATTATTTCAAGAAACAAAATCAAAGCATAGATTACTTTTCATGACAATGCCATTAAAATAGAACATCTACCTTTAAGAAATTTGAAAACCACCTATCAACAAAAGCTTTTCAAAATGATTATTTATAAAATAATTTTTCTAATTCTTATATTCATACCTTAGACAAATTGACTAGGATAAAAATCATCTCCAAAGGATTGACTTTAAAACCATTATGTTTCCAAAATCTTTTTTGACCCTTAAAAATTATATTTTTAAACCTTATCAAATTCCAAAATCTTTCAAAAACCTATTACTTAAACAACAAGGAATTTATTAATACCATTAAACTCCAATTTTGAAAACTTGACTCTTCTAAACTCTCTTCCTCTAAAGTTGTCAATACTCTTGACCAAGATTTAAATCTACAAGCATTATAGCTAAAAAGTCCAAAATTCAACAAAATCTCTTGGCCTAACCAATTTTTGGCTTTATTGCTCCATACGTAAATATTCAAAATAAACCTAATACATTGGCAATGAATGAAATATTGATCGCATCTAAACATGACATCTTTAATTTTTTACAATAGATGACATGGTTGTCATTGCCTATAAAATCCAAAACCAAACCTTAGATAAAATCATTGCTGAATATCTCATCTTGAGATTTTTAAAACAACTTAAAAGATTGTGGGATTATAAATTCACATATTTAAAAAAATTTAAAATCCTCTAATCCATCAAAACCACAAAAAATAATGTTTCTATCCTTGATAGTTTAGGTAACCTTATCAAGGATATAGTAAGTTATCTTATTTTTACAATTTTCTTACATTTCATCGGAAACCCTTTTTATCTTGAGGAAAAAAAAATGTTGAACTTCTTGACAACTTTAGGCATAAAAAATTCAATGATTTCTAAAATTCCAAAAACACTTTTCTCATTAGGGTTATACTTAGGAAGACTCTAGTAACCATTCTAGAAAGAAAATTTATTATAGGACTTCTAACATTATTGGGAGAAAAAGTTAAAAATGACTATGAAATTTCTTTGGAAACCCAATCTTATATGAACATCTCACTCATGGAGAATTGGTTAGTTATACTTAAAAGAAAGGATTCAAAATTTATCAAAATTTAAAACTTCAAAAGTATCTCAAATAGGAATTATAACTATCCCATTTCAAAGTAAAAACTTTTTATTAATAATTTGATTTAGGTTTCCTAAAGTCAAAGCCATCCATATTTAAACCTAAAAGAGCATTTCCTAAATATGACAGTTTATGCAAACTAAACAAAGCACCTTATTACCAAAATCCTAAAATTTTGAAACCCAAACCTTTTTAATCTAAATCCATTTCCAAAACACCATTTGAGGATATCGCTTGTTACAAATGTGGAAAGAAACAACTTATTTTTAGGTTTTGCAAAATTAATTGAAAAATTTGGGAACTTTAACTAGAAGAAGATTATCTTACTAAAATTAAAGCCCTTCCTAAAATATCTAACTTTGGCAATCTCTCAAACTCCCTAAATGAAGACCCTTTTTAGATGTATGAAATTCAAACTTGCTCTCTTGAAACCTAATTAGACTTTAAACAACTCTGTTAAGCCCATCTTTTATGCCTAATATTAGATTTTTTGTCAAAAGTATCTCATATATTTATTCTTATTGATTTGATATTATAAGTGCTTTTGAGTTGTGTTTGCTACATTTATAAAGTATTGGTAGCTGATTTATTCAATGATTAAGCAAGATAGCGTTGGTAGAATATGACGAGGATGAGTAAAGAAAGTAAGGCCAAAATCAAGACGCTGCCAACCTTACTATGTGCTACCAAAAATGATGATTTGATTCATATTATTGATGGTGTTTTGGCTGTAAAAAAAAAAAAAACTTAGTTGCTGTAATTGGCTATTTGCAAGATTGCCCTCTATACAACATGGATAAAATTTCTTTGACAAAACATGTGTTGTTACTGCTTTTAGCATTACATTTAACTGTGACACTGCAAGTTACTTGTTGGGTATGAGTCAATGTTAACAATTAATGGTTGGTCAACCCTAAATTTAAGGACTCAATGTTGACTGTTGACCTTAAATTCAAGAAGTCAATGCTAACTGTTGACCTTAAATTCAAAGAATTAATATTGATTGTTAATGATAGGGTAACCCTAAATTCATGGAATCAATACTAACCATTGATGATAGGGAAACCCTAAACTTAAGGTATATAAATACCTATGTAGCTACCAAGAGAGTAGTGAACAAAAATGAAAAAAAAAAAAAAAGATGGCAGAAACACAAAACGAAAGAGAGCTGCAGAAATAGAAAAAAAGAGCTGCAAAAATAGAAACAGAGAGCTGAGAAAACATGGCAAGAAAGTAACCCAATAAAGATACAAGAGAAACCCGACAAAGGTAAAGAGTTAAGATCGATAGAGGTAGAGAGTTAAGACTAATAGAAAGAGAGTAGAGACCAGCAGACCTTGAGCAGAGACTAACAGTAAGGAAGGAGAGAATGGTAAAAAGCTTAAGTAGAACAATAGAAAGCAAAGAATGACAATAAGGAGAGAATAATGAAAGAAAGGAAAAGATTAGTTTTTTGTCATAGCAGTCTGTGCACATGAAGAGATCCTTCTTAAAAGAGTTCTTGTTATAATCTTTTTATGCACTTTTTTGAAAATGGGTAGGAAACCCTTAGGGTGATTATGAAATCATTGTAAGTGGTTATGGAGTGATCCTTTCATAGTAGTTAAAGAGAGATCCTTCTATTACATTAACTGTATCCTTTAATTGTAAGAGTGAATTGTGTGATCTAAGAGTGATCTTATCCTATCGTGGATATAGTTTACATATTGTAGGTGAACCACGTAAAAATTCTATCTATTCTTGGGTGCTTGTACTTGCTTGATACTTATACGATTGTTCTTATATAAAGAAGCAAGATCAAATTGAATCATAAAATTTAACAGATCATAAAGGTTTAATCTGGACAAATTTGTAAAAAATAAGCATTTCACATTAATTCACCCTTTCCCCCTTTTAGTGTGAGACTCAAGAAGGTCTTTATCGATTGATATCAAAGCGTGGTTCCTTTATTGATCCATTATGCTTGCTTAGATCTGAAATTTTCTGTTGCTACTGTAAATCTTTACATTTACTATTAGTTAATATCATGGAGAGTATAAACAATGTTAATAGTAAGAGTATCCTACATTTGATGGATAAAATTATCAATTATGAAAAAATAGAATGCTCCTATATTTCCTGTCACTTGGTCTTGATATGTTTGAATTTGCTATCAATGGCTTTACTTTTACTGCTGAAGGTATTGCTATGACGCTTATTGATAAGAAGAATTTAAAGTATGATGAAAAGGTTAAAAATACCTTGTATGCCTCTTTGTTAGACAAAAAATGCACCAAAATGATGTGGCATAATACAACCAAACAAATTTAGGACAAATTGAAGAATATTTATGAAGGAGACAAGATTGTGAAGGAAGCCAAACTATGAGTCTAGAGGAGTAGATTTAAAGATATAAAGATGCTAAATAATAAATTTGTAGATGCCTTTTTTACAAGAGTAAATGAAATTATATGCTCTATTAGCGGCTATAAGAGGAGATCAATGATGCTAATATGGTAAGAAAGATACTTAGAACCTTACTAAAAGCTTTTAATGTCAAAGTTTTCTCCATATAAGATAGAGATTTGGATAGGCTAACATTAGATTATTTACATAGTATATTAGTGGCTTATAAAATGAAAATATCCTTAATGAAGAAAGAAAAGAAGCCCAAGGTAGAAAAAGAGTTGGTTTTCCAAGCCATGAAGAAATTAAAAATTAAAAAACAAGAAAAAGAAACCATTGGTAGCTTTGAAGGAAAAGATGTACCCAAGTTAAGAAAAGAAAGAAATACCACTTGCAGCACTTGTCAAAAAGGGAATATGGTGAATATTACCCACAAAAATTTGGAGATTCAAATAAAGTTGTTGGAGCTCATTCATTCAGATGTTTATGGGCCTATGAGACAAGAATCATTAAAGGGTGATAGGTACTTCATTTCTTTTATTAATGATTTTATAAGAATGACTTGTATTATATTTTTGAAATATAAATCAAATGTACTTAATAATTTCAAAAGTTATAGAAGGCTAGTTAAAAATCAGTTAAGGAGAAGAATTAAAAGACTGAGGACAGATAATGGGATATAATAAACTTGTAGTGAATTTGAAAATTACTTGGAAAAGCATGGAGTAAAACATGAATATACTAGTCCTTACACACCCTAACAAAATAGTGGTTAAGAGAGAATAAAAGCCTAGTAAAGATGGCAAAGACTATGTTGGCTAAGCATGGTACCTTACATGGCCACTAGAGAGAAGTTATCACTATTGCTACTCAAATTCAAAACAAATGCTTGATGAGACAATATACAATGAAAACACCCTATAAGATGTGGAATGGAAAGAAGCTATGTGTAAAATATTTTAAACTATTTGTAAGTTTATGTCTTATTAAAATCAAAGGCAAGAATCTTAGAAAATTTGATGAAAAGGATAATAAGGGCATATTTTTAGGCTATGTAACTAATGGAAAAGGCTTCAGATGTTACAACAAAAGGTTGCAAAAAATCATAGATAACTTTAATGTTAAAGTGATTAAAGACGATTCGACAATGCAATTATAGCATGAGGAAATTGAAGATGTCATGTGTAATAATGAAAAGGAATATGAAAGTGATAAATCAAAGACTGTTTAGCTTGAAAAAGATGTTGATTATCAAATTATAAGTGATAAAGAAAATGAATCAAGACATTCTTAAACTAAAAAAAGAGTTAGAACTAAAGTTAAGGTTAAAAACATTATTGGTAGCAAATAAGATTTTATGCTAACTAGAAGAAGGCTAAAAAGTGGTGAACAAACCTCATTGATCTTTGAAATTGAATCCAAGTTAGTGGAAAAGCATTAAAGCGTAAGGAATGGGTGTGTGCTATAAATGAAGAGCTTGATCAAATTGAAAATAATAACACTTGGTATTTAGTTCTATGACCCAAAAAGAAAAACATCATTAGAACTAAGTGGGTGTTCAAAAATAAGTTCAATGAAAATGGTGAGGTTGTAAAAAACAAGGCAAGACTTGTTTTTAAAGGCTACTTATAAGTAAAAGGAGTTGATTTTAAAGAGACCTTTACTCCTATGGCCAAACTTAAAGTAATAAAAATATTCATGGTCATTGCTACTTAAAGAAATTACAAAGTTTATCAGATGAATGTGAAATCAGCATTTCTAAATGGAGACCTTGAAGAAAAGGTATTTATTGATCAACCCAATGGTTTAATACATGATCATGATGGTTCAAGTGTGTGTAAATTGAAAAAGGTTTTATACGACTTAAAGCAAGTTCCAAGAGAATGGTATTCCAAGGTAGATACATGTCTTAAAAATATGATATTCAGAAAAGGGAATATGGATAGTAACTTGTACATAAAGAAAGATAAAGAGGGCAAAATAATTGTTGTGGTTTATGTTGATGGCATAATTTTTACTGTTGAAAAAGAGGCCTTTGCATTGCCTTTGCCGATCAAATAAAGAAGAAGTTTGAGATGTCTATACTAGGTGAAATGAAATTCTTCTTAGGGCTATAAGTTTTGCAAAGTAAGACTGGAATTTTCCTATCTCAAGAAAAATATACTTGTGAGTTGTTAAAAAAGGTTTATGATAAAGAACTTTAAAGAAGTAAGCACTCTCATCATTGTTAAAACAAAGTTGAGTAAAGATAAAAAAGGCAAAATAATTGATTAGAAGGAATATAAAAAGTTGATTAGAAATTTACTGTATGTGACAGCATTGAGGCTTGATCTTGTTTTTGTTGTAACACTTTGTGCTAGATTTCAAAGGGAGCCTAAGGAATCCCACCTCTTAGCTGCTAAAAGAATCTTGAGATATGTTAGAACAATTATAAGTTACTTTATGATAAAAATGGATAACATAATTTATATAAGTATACAAATGCTGATTGGGTTGAAAATTGTGATGATAGAAGGTTTCATCAGGTAGTGTATTTTATTTGGGTAACAGATATGTTTCATGGCACAACAAGAAGCAAAATTCAATAACTTTAAGCAATGTAGGGGTTGAATATATGACTACTACTCAGGCTTGTACTCAAATGTTATGGATGAAACAATAACTTGAAGATTTGAATATGGATGTGCAACTACCATTACTGACTAGTTGTGATAACCAAAGTGTCATCAATTTATCAAAGAATCTTTTCCAACACTCTAAATCTAAACATATTGAAATTGAAATTCCTGACTTCTCCCTAGGATCTACTAGTTTATGATATTAAGAGGGGGGTGAATTAGTATCACCACAATTCGCAATTCGCAGGTAAGTGAACAACTTTAACCTCTTTTTAAAAGCGAACTCTTTCTTAGACTTGACTAAGGTAGATCTATTGCTACCTACTAATCATAATAGTCCCCAAAGTTACCTTTTAGACACATTGCCTAATAGACAATTTAGATGTTCTTGTATAGGTTTTCGTTAGGTTATAAGTTGGCTAATATTTTAGCTGCATTCACAACTCAATTCAAAATACAGAACATAAAGTAAATTGAAGACACACGAGATTTACGTGGTTTCATTAACATGACGTACATTCATGGTGGTAGGGACTCTCCGTTATCGAGACTATTCATTATACTTAAGAATTCCAGTTATAATGGATGTCTTAATCCTTTGCTCTTTCACTATTACAATTACTAAGCAAGTATAAGACAAAGAGTGTCACTTACTGTGTCTACCCTTCTTCTAGCTTGTCTTGCCTTTGTTGAATTAAAAGGCTACTCCACTGTCGCTAAGATTTCACTACAACGCTCTCTAATCTCTCTTGAAGAAATCTAGAAATAAGTTGAGTTTTTTTCGATGCTTTGCCGAATTTCTTCTTTACATTGTCTCACACAACTTCTGCTTTTACCATCTCACGGTCTCACCTGTCTCTTATTTCATGATCTCACTATCTCACGGCTCACCTTACGTACGTTTCTGGTTTCGCCTTGCTGGTCACATGCCTTACCACCGTTTCTGGTTTGCACTTGTCTATTTCACACCTCTGGACAGCTTGGTTTGCTCTCTTAGTGGTCTCCTCTTTTGTGGTTTCTCCTCTCTTCCCTTACAGACAGTGTGCTATCTTCTCTCTTCCGTGAGTCACACAGTTTTCTCTAGCCATAACATGGTTTCCCTTGCTGTCCAAGGTATCCCTTGGTGTTATCTCCTTTTGTTGTGTGTTGTTGCCTTGCCATGTTGTCTCATAGTCGTTCACCTTGCTTTGGCTGTCCAGTCTTTGCCTGGCCGTCCACCCTTTTGCCCTTGGTTGTGCTTTATCGTGTAGGGTTGTATGGACGCTCACCTTGTTTGGCTGTGTAGGTTGGTTGACTGAATTCTCTTTTGGCCGAATACCCTAGCTTGATATGTAGCTTGTGTTTGGCTGGTTATCTCCTTACTTGAATAGTTCCTCCTTTGTGTTTTGCCATCCAGCTCTTACTGTCCAGCAGTTCCTCTCTTGTTTTCTCTCTTTGGCCAGTCACCCTTTGTGTTTTGCCATCCAACACCTTCTGATTTGTGATTTGCTATTCGCCTTTGGTTGCTGTCTAGTTGTGTCTTCCCTTGTTTTCTCTCTTTGGCCAGTCACCCTTTGTGATTTTTCATTTAGCACCTTCTGATTTGTGATTTGCTATTCACCTTTGGTTGCTATCCTGCCGTGTCTTCTCCTTTGCAGGTGGTGGTTTGTCGTTTGCTCCCTTGTGTTTGCCGAGTAGTTTGCTTTGGATGTCTTTTTGTTTGGCTAGCTCCTTCCTCACGTTTTCTCTCTTTAGTCAGTTGGTTGTCTAGGTTTTCTATCCATTTTGCTCAACTACCGACTTCTTCATTTGTTGTCTTCCAATGACCTTAATATATTCCTTCATGAAACCCTAACAGGGCTTACTTGTAATGAATTTACTATCTTGCCCTTCTATGTGGCTTTACTTTTTTGCACACTTAATCTTTGTTGACAACAATTATAACCCTTATAAGGTTATGGAAACAACAATCTCCCCCTTTGTAATTGTTGGCAACACTCATAACAAAAGCTACTATACAGCAGTTTCAACTCCCTTTATATATGCATTCCCTCTTTCTTAACAGCTCCCCCTACATTGTTGCTTCTCTCCCCCTTTGCTAACCAATTACAAATTTGAAAGACTCATAAAGTAGAGATCGAGGATTTACCTAAACTTCAGACTTAAGGAGGCATTTACACAGATAGATTCAATTTGTACTTTTCAAATAGCTATGTCGACAGAGGTTTAGTTAAAATATCTAAAATTTGATCTTTAGTGCCAATATACTCCAACTGAATTGTACCCTATTCCACTTGATCTTTGATGAAGTGATAACGGATGTTAATATACTTACTCCTCGAATGTTGAACAAATTCTTGCTGAGATCAATAGCACTTTGATTATCACAAAGTACACTCACTGGTAACTTCACTTCAATACCCAAGTCTGCCATTTGTCTTTGCATCCATATCACTTATGTACATGCTGCACAAGCAGCCATATACTCAGCCTTAGTTGTGTTCAAAGTAACACTGTTTTGCTTTTTACTTAACCATGCAACATACTTTGAACCCAAGTAAAAGTTACAGCTACTGGTTGATTTTCTATCATTTATACTTCTTACCTAGAATACATTAATGTATGCTTATAGTTTAACAGAATCCATGGCTGGATACCACAAACTCATTTCCAGTGTTCCTTTAAGGTGCCTTAGGATTCTTTTCACTACTAACACATAAGACTCCTTAGGATTAGCTTGGAATCTGCTGGCAGCGCACACAGTGTGCATAAGATCAGGCCTTGATGCTGTAAGCTACAGAAGGCTCCCTCCTATCATCTTCCTTTACTTTGTAGGGCTTGTATTCCTTCCCTCCTGATCTTTTGTTAACTTGTAGCCCATTGTCATAGGGGTACTGATAGGTTTGCTCCTCAATGCCAAACCTTTTTAGCATCTCTTTGGCATATTTCATCTGAAAAATTAAGATACCTTTTTCACACTGCTTTATCTATAATCCAAGAAAGTATGTTATTTTCCCAATCAATGACATCTCAAATTCCTCACTCATCTTCTTTGCAAAATCTTGGCATAGCTCAAAGTGATCCCCTCTAAAGATGATGTCATCTACATATATTATGGTTATCAGCTAGCCTTTCTCTAAGTTAAACACATACAGGTTATTATCAACTGTTCCTCTTCTGAAGTTCAACCTTCTCAAGTACGTATCCAACCTACTGTACCATGTTCTTGGAGCTTGCTTAAGACCATAAAAGGCTTTCTTTAACTTGCACACATGTGTCTCATCTTGACTGATTTGTACTCCATTGGGTTGTTCAATATACATTTCTTTTTTCAGGAGCCCATTCAGAAAGACGGATTTCACATCCATCTGATAGACTTTATACCTCTTGTGTGCTACCAAAGTTAAGAACATTCTGATAGTTTCTAACCTTGCTACTAATGCAAAAGTTTTATCAACATCTACCCCTTCAATCTGAGTGTAGCCTTTGCAAACTAGCTTGGCCTTATTCCTCACCACCTTGCCATCTTTATTGTGTTTATTTCTAAATACCTATTTTGTTCCTATGACATTCTTATTGGTGGGTCTTGGAACCAGCTCCCATATATCATTCTTTTTAATTTGATCCACCTCTTTATTAATAGCTTTGATTTAGGCTTTGTCTTAAATAGCCTCTTCAACAAATTTAGGTTCAACTTGTGAGAGTAAAGCAATAGCTCCTATAGTCCTTCTTTTTGTTGTAACTCCTACTGATGGGTTGCCTATGATTTGATCTTCTTGAGGAGCACTGGTCCATGTTTTCTTTGTCATTCTTCCTTGCACCTTCTTAGTTGCAAAAGGATCTCTTTCTTTATCAATCACATACAAATTTCCAACTGTTCTCTTCTAGGTTGCAACATTATTGCATTCTTTACTCTTTACTTGGCAACTTGTTTTTGTGAGTATTACCTTATAGTCTTCATTGCATAGTTTGCTGATAGATGCTAGATTATATCTAAGTCCTTCAATGTGCAGAAAATCTTTCAGCTTTCCTCTTCTAATGTTTACTAACCCCTGACCATTGATGTTGAGTGAATCATCATTGCCAAACTTGACTTTGCTTTCTCTTGACTTGTTTAGCTTTGAAAATTTACTCTTATTTCCTGTCATGTATGAAATGCATCCACTGTCAAGGCTTATCCTTGTAGTTAGCTTTGAGTGCAATTTTAGCTATATTAGCCACCTCCCTTTTAACTTTATATTCCTTCTTTTGAACTGACTAGAAGATAACTCTCTCTTTTTTCTTAGCTTTGACTGCAACGCTTGTTTTCAATGTGCCATTGAGTGCCTTCTCTTGCTTAGGGAGAAGTGTCATGCATCTTTTGGCATTATGGTCATCCTGCCCGCACCTTTCACACTGTTCCAAGTCTACCAATATAGCAAACTTGTTTTTTAAAACCACTAGTTTGGGCTTCCACCAACAATCCTTGTCAATATGTCCTTGCCTTTTACAGTATGTGCAAAAACTCACGACAGGTGTTCTTTTCTGAATTCTGTATTGTGTCCCTTTGTATGCAGCATTGTATCTTCTCAAGTTGGAGACATATACTGGCCTTCTCTACCAGCAGTTACTCACCTTATAACTCCAAACTCCACAATAAAGACAGTGACCTTAAAACTGCCTCTTCTTAGGTCTACTCATAGCTTGTTTTTGTCTGTTTATTACTTATTGTGTAGGCAAAGTTTCTGGTTTCTTTGCTTGTGTGGCTTTCATTTTAGCCACCTTTTTCTCCTTTTTCTGTTTAGCCATTGTCCTTGGCTAGCTGACTTTCTTTTCTTTATAAGATGTAGTGGCTATGGTCTGCTACTCTTTAACCACATACATCATTTTTTACCTTGGCTTTGGTTTGATAACTATCTTCTCTTCTTCAGTTATCTTTTCATGAGTCACAGCCTTCTCTTTCAACTTTTGTGGCAAAGTCTCATTCTTCTTTTCTCTTGCAGAGTTTGTTTCTCCTACCATTTCAAACTTTTGTAAGTTCTCCTCACTCTTTTTGAGTTGTTGCTAAAGTCTCAGCAACTCTATCTCTATTTCTTCAATTGTTGAAGTCCTTAAGCCAAGCTCTATTGTAAGGTCTCCACATATTTTGATCTGTTATTCAAATTTTCTCGTCAAGTCAATATATTCAGCCCTTATTTCATCCTTTTGGCTTTCTGCTTCCTCAGACTTTGCTTCAACTTGTTTTATATGAGCCTTTAACCTTTTTATGGTTCTTCCCCTTTTAATTATCTCCTTTAAAGCTGCTTGCAACTCAGCTTCAAGATCTGGTTCTTCTTTATTAACCTCCTCTTCCTCTTCAGAGGTTGAACTACCACCTTGAGCTGATGCCATAAAGGCATGCTCATCTGATGAGTCTTCATCTTCCTTTTCATGAGCTTCTTTTGTCTGACTCATATAACTCTTGAATACGCCTCTCTTCTTCTTCTATGAGTTGGTAGTCTTCTTGCTGGACTTCTTTGATTCGAATGATGGTCTTCTCCATTTTGAATTCGGCTCATCATCACCATCCTCATCTTTATCATCAAATTTCACTTTGCACTAAGAAGCAAAATTTCCAGTCTGCCCACAACGATAACATCTCAAGGACAACTATCCCTTTCCCTTCTTAGACCCTTTTTTGAACTTCCTTGTGAAGTATGCCAACACTTCACCTTCACTTTCTTCCTAATCATCATCATCATCCTCACTGGATGATTCTTCCTCTTTTTTTATCTTAAGTGTTTCATAACTTTGAAAGCTACCTCCTTTGATACCTTCGATGTTGAGGAGCTCTCCGTTGACTTTATCCTCATCTTACATGCAATTAGATTGCACTGGAGACATAGAATTGAGATATCTACTCTCCTCTATGACTACCACCTTTGAGACAAACCTCTCAGGAAAATTTCTCATAATTTTCTTCACAATAAATGAGTCCTTCTTGTTCTTCCCATGACTTTTAAGATTGTTTACAGCATCAATAACCCTGGTGAAGAACTCTTGGACTGTCTCATTTTTTTGCATTCTAAGTGATTCATATCTCTCCTTGAAAACTTGAAGCTTGGCCTCCTTCATTCTATCATCACCTTCATAGACTTTCTGTAATCTATCCTATATCTCCTTAGCAAACTTGTAGTCCATAACTTTAGTATACTCAACATCTGTCAATGCTGAAATGATGACGTTTGAGGCCTTCCTATTTATCTCAAATTGCCTTAATTCCTCTGAGGTTGGATCTTTACCTTTTTTTAAAGCCACAAAAGCCTTCTGTACGGATTTTACCACGTTCATACCATGGTTGCAAATACCACTTGCATTCTCACTCTCCACATATAGTAGTTGGTTCTGTTGAAAATTGAAACCTTTTTACTATAAATAGTATTGGTGCTAGTACTGGCATCCATTTCTTAATATTTTGAACAAGTTAAAACTTTTAAAACTCTTCAAACTAGTACACCAAGCTGTTAAACTTCAAATTGATGAACCTGTGCTCTAATACCAATTGAAGTTCTTGACTTCTCCCTAGGATCTACTAGTTTGTGATACTGAAAGTGGGGATAAATCAATATCACCACAATTCACAATTCGAAGGTAAGTGAACAACTTCAATCTCTTTTTAAAAGCAAACTCTTTCTCAGACTCGGCTAAGGTAAATCTATTGCTACCTATTAATCACAATAGTACTTAAAGTTATATTTCAGACACCTTGCCTAATAGATAATTCGGATGTTCTTATTTAGGTCTTTGTTAGGTTATGGGTTGGCTGATACTTTAGCTGCGTTCACAACTCAATTCAAAACACAGAACGTAAAGCAAATTAAAGACACATGAGATTTACGTAGTTTTGTCAACGTGACGTACATCCAGGATGGTAGGGACTCTCCCTTACCGAGACTATCCAATATACTTAAGAATTCCAGTTACAATGGTTGTCTTAATCCTTTGCTCCTTTTACTATTGTAATTACTAAGCAAGTACAATACAAAGAGTGTCACTCATTGTGTCTACCCTTCTTCTAACTTGTCTTGCCTCTGTTGAATTGAAAGGCTGCTCCATTGCCGCTTAAAAGTTCACCGCAACACTCTTTAACCTCTCTTGAAGAAATCTGGAAATGTGTTGAGTTCTTTCCGATGTTTCGCCGAATTTCTTCTCTACATTGTCTCACACAACTTTTGCTTTCACTGTCTCACGATTTCACTCATCTCCTATTTCACAATCTTATTGTCTCACGGCTCGCCTCACGGACGTTTCTGGTTTGCCCACCTTCCTGGTCACACACCTTACCACCGTTTCTGGTTTGCACTTATCCATTTCACACCTCCAGACAGCTTGGTTTGCTCTCCCGGTGGTCTCCTCTTTCACAGTTTCTCCTTTCTTCCCTTATGGATGGTGTGCTATCTTCTCTCTTCTGTGAATCATATGGTTTTCTCCAGCCGTCACACGGTTTCCCTTGCTATCCAAGGTATCCTTTGGTGTTATCACCTTTTGTTGTGTGTTGTCTCTTTGGGTGCTGTCTCCTAGCTGTTCACCTTGCTTTGACTGTCCACTCTTTGCCTAGCCTTCCACCCCTTTGTCATTGGTTGTACTTTGCGGTGTAGGGTTGTATGGACGCTCACCTTGTTTGGCCGTGTAGGTTGGTTAACTGAATTCTCTTTTGGCTGAATACCCTAGCTTGATGTGTAGCTTGTGTTTGGCCAGTTGTCTCCTTGCTTGGACAGTTCCTCCTTTGTGTTTTGCCATCCAGCTCTTGCTGTCCAGTAATTCCTCTCTTGTTTTCTCTCTTTGGCTGGTCACCCTTTGTGTTTTGTCGTGCAGCACCTTCTAATTTGTGATTTGTCGTTCACCTTTGATTGCTGTCCAGCCGTGTTTTCCCTTGTTTTCTCTCTTTGGCCAATCACCCTTTGTATTTTTCCGTTTAGCACCTTCTGATTTGTGATTTGTCATTCACCTTTGGTTGCTTTCCAATCGTGTCTTCTCCTTTGTAATTAGTGGTTTGTCGTTTGCTCCCTTGTGTTTGTCGAGTGGTTTGCTTTGGACATTTTTTTGTTTGGCCGGCTCCTTCCTCACATTTTCTCTCTTTGGTTAGCTAGTTGTCTAGGTTTTCTGTCCGTTTTGCTCAATTGCCTACTTCTTCATTTGTTATCTTCCAATGACCTTTATATACTCCTCCATGAAACCCTAATAGGGCTTACTTGCGGCGAATTTACTATCTTGTCCTTCTATGTGGGTTTTACGTTCTTGCCTTTCCACGTGGCTTTTACCTTTTTGCCTTTCCATGTGACTTTACTTTCTTGCACACTTAATCCTAGTTGACAACAATCACAACCCATACAAGGCTGTGGGAACAACAGATATTAAATGCCACTTCATTAAAAAAGAATTGTAGAAAAATGAAGCAAAATTATAATATGTGCCTACCATGGAGCAAGTTAGATATATTCACCAAATTTTTATCAAGAGAGATGTTCCAAAAGTTAAGACTGAACTTATATATTTAGTCATCCTATAAAGGTTGAGGTATGCTTTTAATCCTCCTTCCTTTCTCTCTTTTATTATTCTTTGAATTTGTTATTAAAAAGGGAGATATTTTGCATAAATATAAAGAGAGTATAAACAAATCAAAAAAGGGAGTAGCTTGATAAATCCAAAGGAAAAAATCAAATTAAGGGGGAGAAGCAAAAAAAATAAAAAATAAAAAATAAAAAAGGAGTTAAAAATTGAGGTTGTTTCCAATTGGTATCGTGCCACATGCAAAAAAGGAGATATGTTTTAGGGGAAGTTGTAAAGTTCTTTCTTTTAGTTGACACTAACTGTTGTTTGTGCTGACTTATAGATTTAATATATTACTAAAAATCTAAAAAGGGAGATTGTTGAGCCCATCTTTGATAGTTAATGTTGGATTTGTTGTTAACAGCATCTTATATATTTGTTCTTGTTAATTTGATGTTATGAGTAACTTTAAGATATATTTGTTGCATTTATAAAGTGTTGGTAGATGATTTATTTAAGGGTTAAGGAAGACGGCGTTAATGGAATGTGACAAGAATAAGTAGAGAAGGTAAGGCCGAAATCAAGATGCTGCCAACCTTACTTTACATTGCTAAAAACGACAAGTTAATTCAAATTGTTGGTGGTGTTTTGGTTGTAAAGAAAGTATTAGCTATTGTAATTGGCTATCTACAAGATTACCCTCTATGTGGCATGAATGAAATTTCTTTGACAAAACGTGTTGTTACTACCTTTAGCATTATATTTAGCTGTGACACTGCAAGTCATTATTGGGTATGAGTAGAGAAAGTAAGGCTGAAATCAAAATGCTACTAGCCCTTCCTTAACCATTATGGAAGAATTATTCCTTGACTACTTACAATGATCTCCCAATCACCCAAGGGCTTCTTACCCTTTTTCAAAAAAGTACATAAAAAGATTATAATAAGAACTCCTTTGAGAAAAATCTCTCCATATACACAAGCTATTGTGGTAAAAACTAATCTTCTCCTCTTTTTTTTCCTGTTGTTCTCTCCTCACTATTGTTCTCTGCTATCTACCATTTTGCTCAAGTTTTTTGCTATTCTTTCCTTCCTCACTGCTGGTCTTTGCTCAAGCCTTTTGTCATCCTCTCCTTCCTTACTACTAGTCTTTACTTAAGCTTTATGTTGTTCTCTTATTCCTTATTATTGGTCTCTACTCTTTTTGTGTTAATCTTAACTCTTTGCCTTTGCCAAGTTTCTATCTTGCCTCTACCAAGTTTCTCTCTTACTGTGTTTTTTCAACTTTCTATTTCTATTTTTGCATCTCTCTTTTTTTATTTCTATAGCTCTCTTTTATTTTATGTTTCTGTTGTTACTCTCTTTCTTTTCATTTTGTTCACTGTTCTTTTGGTAGCTATATAGGTATTTATATGCATTGAGTTTAGGGTTGTCCTATCATCAATAGTTAGCATTGATTTCTTGAATTTAGAATTGCTTTACCATTAATGGTCAGCATTGATTTTTTAAATTTAGGGTCAACAGTCAATATTAACTCCTTAAATTTAGAGTTAATTAACCATCAATGGTCAGCATTAACTCATACCCAACTAGTGACGTGTAATTTCACAGTTAAATACAATGCTAGAGGTAGCAACAACAAGTCTTGCCAAAGAAATTTCATTTGTGCCACATAAAGGGCAATCTTGTAGATAGCCAATTACAATAGCTAGTACTTTCTTTACAACTAGAACACTACTAGCAATTTGAATCAACTAGTCATTTTTGGCAAAGTAAGATTTGGACAAAATTATTTTGTAAATATAATAGTATAAATCTTATTATCATAAATTGAATGAGATTTTATAAGTTTAAGATTTTTTATTTTTGACTTTTCAATGAAAGGAAAAACAAGCTTTTAGGATTTTATTTTGAAAGAAATGTCATCATAATCAATAAAATAGGAAGTAATCAAATTAATGAATGATATCTTTAAAATGAGAAGATGATATATGTTTTCAACTAGTATAAAAGTGATTTCAATTTAAAAAGTTTGGTCTTGTACAAAAGCAACAATTTTATTGAAAATTTTCATTTTAGTATTATTTGCAACAAAAAGTTTTTCATTTGTATTTTCCAAAAATTTTGAAAGATTTATTTCTTATTTAATCAACAAATATGCACTTGTATCAAATAAAACAATAGTATCAATTTTAAAATTATTTGAAAATATAAGGGTAATTTTGACCAAATATCTTTTTAAAGTCACTTATTTAAGAACAAACAAAAAATCAAAAGGAAGTTTCTCAAGATTTTTATGGTTTTGGGTTTCTTAAGACTTTAGTTCCCTTGGACTAGTTTTTTCATGGTTTTCATTATCTAAATGGTTTAAAAAGAAAATTTGTAAAATTTCTTAGTCTTTTTATTATTGGAGTTATTTGAGCTTTATTTTGATTGCTTTAATTTATTTTTGGAGATTTTGAAGGTTAGAGTATTTCTTTGTAGGGTTTGTTTTGATAAAATGGTTGTAAGGTTATAAGGAGGTTTATTGGTTAGAAAAGATTCAAAGAATTAGGTTTTGAAGGGTCTAAGGAGTTTATTTATATATTCTTTTTGTAAGGAAAAGTTAGTAATATACTTAACAACTTTTGAAAAGAGTTCTTGATTTTTACTAAGCATATTGAGTTTTATAAAGACATTTTTAGGTCTTACATTAAGAGAATAAAAGAGTGTGAGATGCTTACTTTTTACAAATTTATCTAAATTAAACTCTTGTGACTTGTTAAAGTTTATAATTCAATTTTATCTTACTTCTTTATGTGAGAACTACTATATGAATGTCAAGTAAGCACAAACACTTGAGAACATATAGAATTTTTATGTTGTTCACCCACAATGTGTGAGTTACATCCACAATGTGATAGGATCATTCTTAAATCGCATGATCCACTCCTATAATCAAAGGATACAACTGATGTAATGAAAGGATCTATATTTTCTTTCTTTTACAATTATTTAGCAATGAATCCAAAAACATTAGCATAGAAAATCATGCATTAGCAATTTTCACATATGGTAGCAATCTTGCATTTAGAAATCAATTTTACAAACAATTATCAAAGGTACAACAATGCCTTCCCGATAATCTTTGAAATATAAAACTACAAAATAAAAGATTAGAATGTTAAACATTTTAATAAGTTACTTTGGATCCTATAACATCATAAATTCATTTGTAGAAAATATTGTATATTTGCATTTCAATCTTTACAAAATATTGTTATGAAACCCCCTTCAATTCCATTGGAATTCCTTCCCACTAGATTCTTCTTCTACCCTAAAACCTTCCTCTTTTATCTTCCTCATGAAATTAAAAATTTCATTTCCTAAAAATTTCAAAATAACTTTTATAAAAAATTCAAATCAACCTAAAAACTTTTGACTTAAATCCAATTAAGATTTCACAAAATGCTTCCTACCTACCTATCTATGATTGCATAAACTACTAAAAAGAAACATGTAGCATGATTTCTCTTGCACAAAAAGATTGTCCTTGCAACTTAATGTATAGCATAACATTGGCAAATATACATTTAGGCTAACATGTTCTAATACACTTTAAAGGAAATACTTGGATAGTCTAAAACTAATGGATATGGGTTTACTCAACCAAGCTTTTTTTACCCATCCTTATTAAACAAAATACTTTGGTCACAAAATAGTCATAATAGTTCTCCCAACTCTTCCAAAAAAGTAAATACATATAAATTCTTATGAATCTAGGATCCACTCCCTTAGAACCAATGCAAAAAGGACTTTAATTTGCTTAACACCATATTTACCTTCAAGGACTCATGAAACCTACATAACTCCTAAAGAGTTCTTACCTTTGGGATTATGATAAGTCTATTAAGATACAACATCACTAATAGAGAATGAAAATCTTAACATTTGACTATTTTCCAAAAGACTATTGTCCATGTTATTTTTTTTTATAATGGATGAAATTTAGAAAGTCTTCCTACAAGATGAAAATTAAAAAAAAATACTCTAGCATTACCCTTAAAAGCCAACCACGTAAAACTAGTAAAAAAAATATGAAATCGCAAGAGAAATTTAACTGCTAGAATCACAACTATATCCTAAAGATCTAAAATTAGAGGATATCTTTAATGATGAAACAATCGCCAATATTGACAATTAAATGGAAGGATAATTTTTTTAAAAAAGGTAACTTTACAAAAAGATAAATCTGCTTTTAGTGCAAACAAGGCACAAAGATTGCCAACCCCAAGACAAGACAACTTCACAACTTTATAATTTTACAAAAGGACAAACATGTTTTCAATGTAGACAAGACATAACAATTATCAGCCCCTCAATAGAACAAGACAACTTTACAACTCTACAAAAAAATAAACATGCTTTTGGTATAGATAAGACATAAGTCATTCTAATCATGAAGTCAAATTCTTTTTTCAAAGCATTTAGACAATGAAAACTATGAGGAAATTTCGTAAATGAACCAAAATCTCAAGAAACCTAACACCTTTAAAATCTTGAGAAACTTTCCCCTTATTTTTTGTTTATTCTTGAACAAGTAACTTCTAAAAAATATTTGGTCAAAGTTACTTTTATTTCTTCAAATGATTTTAAAATTGATGCTAATGTTTTATTTGATACAAAGGCATATTTATGCTATATTAAATAAGGAATATTTCCTTTAAAATATTTGAAAAATACAAATAAAAAAACTTACTATTGCAAATGATTCTAAAATGAAAATTTTTAGTAAAACCACCACTTTTGTACATAACCAAACATTTCAAATTAAAACCACTTTCATTTTGGTTGAGAGCATTCATCATTTTGTCATTTTAAGGATATTATTTATTAATTTGATTACTCCTTATTTTGTTGATTATGATAACATTTTTATCAAATAAATCCTAAAAGCTTTTTTTTTCCTTTTATTAAAAAGCAAAAAATTAGAATTCTTAATCTCATAAAAACTCATTTATTTTATGAGAATAAGATTTACACTATTATATTTGCAAAATAATTTTTTCCAAAGCTAATATTTTCTCTCTTATAAGAATTTGGCAATGGAATCCAAAAGCATTAGAAATAGTTTTCTCTTATCATAAAAACCTTAAGGCTCTAATACCAAGTAACACATGGGAGACAAATAACAAGTGGAAGCACTCAAATAACCTACGAAAGCAAATAACACATGGAAGCACTAACATAAACACAAAGAAGCAACATAAAAAAATTGACAAACAAACACACAAATTTATTGAAAATCATTATAATGCATGGTGTCATTATATCAAAAGTTGTTTAGGTAGAAGATTTTGCTTTTGGAGTGGTCACTAGTTTATAGTTGATATACTATAATATAAAATTTACAAGAATTAAAAAAAAAAAAAAGGGATTACAGAATTTTGGAAACAAGAAAAGGAAAACCTATAGAGTTTTGTAATATAAGAGAAGAGTTCTAGACTAAGTGGAAGACTATACACAAGGGGAAAGGAGCAAGGGGATATATTATAAGGGATTTTTTAAAGGGTTTGTAATAAGTTTTGAAGGGTATTTAAAGATATCATCTTTTACAAAAGGATGCTTTTTCTTAATCTTTAAGCCTTCCTTTGTTTACAAAAGGTAAGCTTTGGATCATTTGAAAGCATTGAAAATTATTTTGTTCTCTTATGAGGCTAACAAATTTATGTCTTGTTTGCACCGAAAGTACATTTGTATTTTAGTAAATTTGTAAAGTTCTCTTATTTTGTTATAGGGTTGGCAATCTTTATGTCTTGTCTACACCAAAAGCATATTTGTCTTTTTGTATAGTTATCTTATCCTGTTACAAGGCTAGTAATTTTATGTCTTGTTTGCACCAAAAATAGATTTATCTTTTTATAAAATTATTTTTTATTGAAGGGAAGATGTCAAAATAATAATTTTTATTATTATTTCTAAGATCAATAGTTAGCTCACTAGAGTCAATTTTCAGAAGTTTAGTTTGTTTGGGTTTAAGTTAAAGGATCAAGAGTTACTCTTGTTTTTTTAAAATAATTTTAAAATTGATACTATTATCTTATTCAATACAATTGTACATTTAAACTATATAAAATAAAAAATAGTTCCTTTAAAATTTTTGGAAAATACAGATAAAAACTTTTTATTGTAAATGATTCTAAAATGAAAATTTATAGTAAAACCACGATTTTTGTACAAAACCAAACTTTTCAAATTAAAACCACTCTCATGATAGCTAAAAGCATATAGCATCTTGTTATTTTAAGGACACCATTCATTAATTTGATTACTCTCTGTTCTATTGATTCTAATGATATTTCTTTTAAAATAAAATCTTAAAATCTTATTTTTCCTTTCATTGAAAAACCAAAAAGTAGAAATCATAACCTTATTAAGGCTTATTCAATTTACAAAAATAAGCTTCAAACAATTATTTCTGTAAAACAATTTTATTTTTGTCTATTATAGAATAATCTTTTTTGACAAAAAAATTCAAAATCATCTTTAAAATCCTTCTATCCAACAAAAAATTACTAATTTTCAAAATCTTATGGAAAAAGAATGTTGTTCAAATCTTTTAAATGCTTTTTTGGATAAAACAAATGCTATATGGTTGATCTCCTTATGAACCTAATTTTGATGAAGACAGATCTCATAAAAGCTTGTCTTATTCAAATTTCCATAAAACTTGAATAACACTGTAAAAAAGAAATTAATGATCTTGAGTCCAAATATTTGATTTGTAAATCATTGTCACTTTGGTTCTATTCAACTTTCTATCTTAGTAACAATTTTGAAATAGAAAAAGGTATACTCAAACTTATCATAAATTACAAACCTAAATCACTCAAATAGATTAAGTATCTTATATCTAACAAAAAGGTTTCATTACAAAAACTTCACTTTGCATTCAACTTTTAAATGTTTGACATAAAATTTCGATTCTATTAGATTTAAATTCACCCAAAAGACTAATACAAAATTGCATTAACCAAATTGCAAAACTAGTTTATGATGAACTCAGAAAAAATCTTATCCCTTAGACCCATACTACTCTCATTCATCAAATCAAATCCTTTATAAAAGATATTCCATATCTTCATATAACAAATCCATCTCTTTTAAATGTTGTTGAAACTAATGCCATTGATCTTAGCTATGATAGCATTCTCAAAAAATTACAAAATGGTAAGGAATAGACAGTACAATTTACCTCTCTATATTAAAATGATTTCCTAAAAGATTATTTTATAATTAAAAAGAAAATTCTTGTTATTTTCATAAGCATTGTAAAATTTCAACTGATTTGTTAAATCAAAAATTCTTTCTTCACATTGATTATAAATCTACAAAAAAAAAAGTTTTATAAAAAAATATTCAAAATATTGTATCCAAACATGTTTTTGCCAAATGACAAACTATTTTGTCCATTTTTTTATTTCAACATTGAATACATTAAAAGAGAAAAGAATTTTTTCCTAAACTTCTTAACCAAAAAATTTCTTTAAAATAGAACAAGTCATACTTAAGAAGTCTAAGGATAAGGGAAAAACCCCTCACCAAAAACTCTTTGCTCCTTTATAAAGCTCAAAAAAAAATAATACAAAACCCTTTTTGAAAATACAAAACCTCACCAAATAACTATATAAATCACCTCATAAAAACCCATAAAATTATAGGTTAATTTTGTCAAGGAAGAAGAAGAAGCCCAAACTTTTGAAAAATAACTACAAATTTGTTAATAGTTGAACAACTTATCCAACTAAACTAATTTACTTCATGTACTTTAAGAGATCTCAATGCTAAAAGAAGTTACAAGTAAATCTCAAAACCTTGTCTTATAAAAAGAAAAAGAATCTTCATCTAAATTTCCATCCAAAAGTGATTTATAATTTTTTAAAAATATTTCTTAAATTATTTTAACACAACCACTTACTTACAAAAGGGTTTTAACATATCATGTTAAGTTCAATTTCCAAAATTATCAAATCCTTACTCTATGATTATAAAAGCCTTTCCTATTGGACGGTATTACAAACCTATAAATCTTACAAAAAGATAACCTTACCATATGATTATTCTAAAAATTACAAAATTTGTAAGATTCAAACACTTCTATATTGACAAAGATATACAAAATTTGCTTATTCTATTTGTCATATACAAAAAATCCTCTCTCCATGGCAAAGGGGATAAGACCTAGCCAAATAGCAAAAATTTTCCTTATTAATTTCAAAACCAAACTCAACCATTGCCTCTATTACAATTGTTGAGATTACTAATAAGTGTGGTACAACTCTTTCCTTCTATAAAACCACAAGGGTAGTCATTCCTAGTTATTTTGTTTCAACCACAAAAATGATTATTTCAAAACCCTTAACTAATTTAAACAATGGTGGATATATCTTGGCTATACACCTGACATCCTCATTCCTTATACTCGAAAAGGTTATAAGAATATGCCCTACAATAAAGGAAAAAGATTTACACTTTTATTTCTTTTCCACATTAAATTCTTTGTATCTTAAACCTTGTTTTGGTACTTTGAATACTAAAAAAATGAGGATACACTAATCATTACAAGAAAATTCAAGGAAAAAATGGTGGAATTCCTTTAAAGTTTTTGAAAACTTATATAAACCCATTATCCTAAGTCGGTTAGAAAAGACTCAACCTTAATTCCAAAATCCTTTCAATACTAAACTAACAAACATTACCTTCTTAGCCCAAAAATTTCATTCATTTGAAGAAAAATATTTTGTGATAATGCAATAACTCTTATAATCGCTTAATCCTTCAACCTAAGCTTAAAATAAACCAAACTTCTTAAAATTTTGACTATAGTGACCTCACTATTGACCTAAAAAATGATAACAAAAATGACTACTTTGGCATCTTCTTTCCAAAAAAAAAAATTAAAAGGTAACTTTACAAAAAGAAAAACCTATTTTTAGTGCAAATAAGATATAAAATTGCTAGCCTTGTAATTGGATGAGACAACTTTGCAACTTTACAAAAAGATAAACATACTTCCCATGCATGCAAGAGATGAAAATTGTTAGCCCTAAAAAAAGACAACAAATTTTAGTGCTCTTAAAGGATCCAAAACTTGTGATGAATTTTAGGAAGCCTTCCTCAAGGCTATAAAAAGGAGGCTTAAAAATCAAGAAAATATATCTTTTTGTAAACAAAGGCATCCTTTTGTAAAAGAGGAGATCTTTTAAATATTCTTCAAAACCTCTTTTAAACCCTCTCCAAAATTCCTTGTAATATATCTCCTTTCTCCTCTCCCTTTGTGTGTAATCTTTAATCCCTTGTATAATCCTTTGATATCCTTAAGGGCAAGGTTTGAATTTGGAGTTTGTAGAGTTCATTATAGTTTATGAAAGATTTGAGAAACATCCTAAATCTATAATGGATGAGGTTAAGGCTATTTTAAAAAATCAAGAACTATTTGACCTTGGGATTCTAAATTCTAGTGCATTTTTGTTTCGTTGTTTCATTTTGTTTCGAAACATCTGGATAAGAGTGGCCTAAAAATGCTTCTTAGCTATGTAATATATATAGAAGAAGAGGGTGCAATATTGGGTAAGCAAATTGTAGCTCCAAATTATCTTAATATTCTACTTTAATAAACACTCCTTCTCTCCTTCCAGTCTTCTCTCTGTTAGTCTCTATTTTGTTTAAGTCTTCCTTCCTTCACTTGTTTTATGCTTCATTACTTGAAACCCCTCTTTCTAATTGACGTGTGATTTACATTTTAGTCTTAATGAAAGGCTCAGGCTGTTTTGATCTCATATATGATTTTATTTTATTTTCTTTAGTAGAATAAAATGATAAGAAAAGATTCACCTAGTCAAATTAAATTAAATATAAAATTAAGGCTTCTTGTTGTTTGGCTTATTGACAAGTAATTGTTAAGCATTAAGTGTCTGAAAAGATGATGTGAGAATGATATGCAATCATTGATGTGATTTTCTAGGCAGTTGAGAAATAGGAATGTAGTAGTGCGTTCAAAGGAAAGGAAGAAAATATATGTGAGGGATATAAAAATAAAGAGCAAGTAATTAGAAGCTGAAAGTAGGAGACTAGGGTGGTTGCTTCAGTTTTACATTGTAAAAAACCAAGCCTTACAACTAAGTATGTGATAGGAGAGGGGTAGTAGAATACAAATTGCTCAAGAGTCCTCTCTCACTTTTTTGAATTTGTAAGTTGATTGAATAACAAATATGACAACTTAAACAATCACACAAGAACACATAGATTTTTTATATGGAAAACCCCTTCAAAGTAAAGAGGAAAAAACTACAGGACACAACAATCCAGAAATCAACTTCACTATAATAAACAAAAGAATAAAACAGAGGTACAAAACCTCAATTACATCAATCAAATTGAACAAACTCAATTTGAACCAAAGTGAGAGGCCAAATGAGTTAACCAACACAAAAGACACTTTTTGTCAATAATAACTCAACAGTCAGACCTCCAAATAATAATCCAATCGTTCAAGATGAAATTTCAAATTCTCCTATTGGTTGTCCAAATTTCAGCTTAATTAAAATACAGAATAATATTCATTTACATGGTTCATTTACACTGCAATAATAGAAAAAACAAAGTTACCAAAAATAAATGATCATAATTTGAGATAAAAATCGGCCCTTATAGAAAGCTAAATCACGATCCTACCGTTTAGGATCAAGATTTAGGTGTTTTCAATCAATTGACCAAAATACAGCTTGATTAGACCACAAACAATCTTCTAATTATAAAGTTGATCGAAACTGTATACAGAATAACATCTCAAAGTATAAACCACGAAAAGTAAATTAGAATCCACACGTACAGTCCACCAAATCGGATCTCCACAGGTCATAATGAAGAACAAGATATTCTCTATCCTTTAACAAATTTTAGTTAAATCGGATAAGAATTTACCATTGGATATTGAAAATAATGACTAGTACTCTAATGGAGATTCTCTCCCCTAATTTTCTCTTCTTTTTTTTTTTTTTGTGTTTCGACCAGTAGCCTCTTCCTCTTTCTCACTCTCAAAACCTAATCTTAATGAGATATTGTCAAGCTTTTTTTTTTTTTCAAAGGTTCCCTTCACGTAAGAGGGATACCTAATAATTCTCCCCCTCTTGATTACGTGGAGGTGTTGACCATCCCAACCAACAAATAACATAACTCAAACTTTTCTTGGCAATACCTTTGTTAACATATTAACAACATTATCATTTGTATGAATCTTTTCAAGTGTAGTTGTTTAAAATTAAGAGCATTGCGTATCCAATGATACGACATCAATATGCTTTGATATAGCATGAAAAGTCAGATTCTTACCAAGATGGATTACACTCTGACTGTAACAATGTAACACATACTTTGATTACTCAAAGCCAAGCTCTTTCATAAATCTTTTCATTCAGAATAACTCTTTAGCTGGTTTAGTTATAGCAATGAACTCTGCTTCTTTAGTTGATAATGCAATGTATTTTTAACCTAAATTGCCAACTAACTACTCTGCCTACAAGAGTAATCAAATAACCTGAAGTAGACTTTCTGGAATCAATGTCACCAGCCATATCTAAATCAGTGAATCCAATAAGAGTATGCTCATCACTCCTAAAATAAATTTTGACGTTAGTAGAGCCTCATAAATATCTCAATATCCACTTCACCACATTCCAGTGCTCCTTCCTTACCAGGATTTGAAAGAAATCGACTAACTGTGTCAACTACATATGCTACATCAAGCTTTGTACATACCATTGCATACATCAAACTGCCCACAGCTGATGCAAAAGGAACTCTCAGCATCTTTTCCTTCTCTTCAATTGTAGAAGGACATTATTCAATTGATAATCTAAAATGTGTAGCAAGAGGAGTGCTAACTGCTTTAGATTATCCATGTTAAACCTTTGGAGTACCTTTTCAATGTAGCTTTTAAGACAAATACAACTTTTTCTCTTTCCTGTCTCGAGTGATTAACATGTCGAGGATCTTCTTTGTTGGTCCCAAATCCTTCATAGCAAAAGACTTGCTTAAATTTTGCTTCAACTTGTCGATTCTATTAGTATTACGACCAACAATAAGCATATCATCAACATAAAGTAGTATAATGATGAAATCATCATTAGTGAATCTTTGTGCAAAAATACAATGATTAGAAGTTGTCTTTTTGTATCTCTACTGTTTTATAACAAACTTACACTTCTTATACCATTGTCTGGAAGCTTGTTTCAAACCATCTGCACACATGATCCTTTTTTCCTTAAACTTCAAAACCTTATGGTTGCTCCATATAAATTTCTTTTTCTAAGTCACCATGGAGAAAAGTTGTTTTCACATCCATTTGCTCGATCTCCAAGTCGTGACATGCATCCAAACTCAACACAACTCAAATGGAAGACATTTTGACCACTGGTGAGAAGATATCTTCAAAATCAATACCCTGTTTTTGACTTAATCCTTTAACAACTAATCTGACTTTAAATCATGGACATGAATTATTTTCTTCTTACTTTACCCCGTAAATCCACTAATTTTTCAATGCTCTTTTGCCCTCAAATAACTTTACCAACTCATAAGTAGAGTTATTAAATAAAAATTTCATCTCATCTATCATAGCATTGATCTAATGTTATTTATGTTCACTTTCAACTGCTTCTTCATAACACTCAGGTTCTCCCCCATCAATTAATAATATAAACTTGTTAGGAGAGTACCAAGTAGAAGACACTAAAACTTTGTTAGACCTTTGTGGCTGAAAAGCAAGTAGTAGTGAGGTTGAATAATCTTCTGTAGGAGTATTGAGATCACCTGCACCCTGTACATCATGATCCTACTGAACATTTTCATCATACTCTTAAATGTCATGTTCAATATCACCTGAATCACTTGCAAATGCTTGAGGAATTGGATCAATACCAACAAGGTTATCATTATTCTAAGTTGCTGCCTTCTTAATGTCTTCAATGTTCTGATCTTTGAAAAGCACATCTCTGCTTTTGACAAGTTTTTTCTCAATCGGATCATATAATTGGTATCCAAGGTCATCTTCACCATAACCAAGAAAAATACATTGTCATGTCTTTGCATCTAGCTTTGTTCATTCATCTTTATAGACATAAACAAAATCCTTATAGCCAAAGACCCACAAATAATTGTAAGAGACTTCTTTATCGAACCAAATTTTGTCCAAAACATCACCCTACAAAGGAACACTAAGGGATAAATTAACCACATATGTTGTTGTGTTTAAGGTTTCACCCCAAAAGGATCTAGGCAACTTTACATTTGAGAGCAAACATCTAACTCTCTTGATTAATGTTCTGTTTATCCTTTCAATTAAACTATTTAACTGAGGTGTCTTTAGAGGTGTCCTTTGGTGTCTAATCTCATGTACTCTACAATACTCATCAAATGAACCACTGTACTCACCTTCATTATCAGTACGAACACATTTCAAACTTTTTCCTGACTATCGTTCAACTAAGCCATGAAATTGTTTGAACACATCAAACACTTGTTGTTTAGTCTTTAGAGTATAAACCCAAAGTTTTCTCGAATGATCATCAATAAAAGTCACAACATAACGAGTACCACCAAGTGAGTATACCTTCAAAAGACCACACATATCAGAATGTACCAACTTAAGCAACTCTGATTTCCTAGAAGGAAGGTAACTTTTAAATGTGACTCTATTTTGTTTTCTAGCCAAACAATGAGGACACTTATTTAAAACTACACTCTTCATGTCTGAAAGCTGGTTTTCCTCGTCAAATAGTTTATCCTCTTTTCACTCACATGGCTAAGTCATTTATGCCATAAATCAATCAAATTCTTATTCTCCACTACATTCAAGCATCTCTAACAATATAAGCTTGCATAAAATACAAATTAGAACATTTCTTATCTCGTGCCACAATTAAGGAGCATCTAGTAAGTTTCCACTGACTATCATTAAAGATACTGCAAAAGCCCTTATCTTAAAACTTTCCTATTAAAATCAAATTCAATCGGATATCTGGGACATGTCTGATATCCTTTAAGATCAACTGTACTCCACTACTAGTTTTTAAGTAAATATCACCAATACTAATAACTTCTGCTAAGCCATTATTACTCATTTTCAACACCTTATGATTACCAGGTGTATATGTAAAAAAGAATTCCTTACGTGAAGTAACATGAAGGGAGGGACCACTATCTATCATCCAATCAGTCTCATGAGATGTCAAATTAATCACATTTTCATCATAAACATTAATAAGGCCGCTAGTACTAAAAGTTAATGTAGTAGCAACACGACCATTATCATTATACCTCTTCTCATGCTTATTACTGTCATCTTTATTTTCTCTCTTTCACCTATAACATTTCTTCTGAATAGTGACACTAGACATTTTTATACTTTGATCTTGACTTACTTTGACTTTTACTTCTACTTTTTTTACCATTACCTCTTTCTTGGTTTCTCCCCTTGTTTTCAGTAACCAGAACCTTTGAATTCAATGGTGATGAACCCTGAGATCTTCTTTTCAGCTCTTCATTCAATACACCACCTTTCACGAGTTCTAATGAAACAACACCACCAAAGGTAGAATTCACAAGTGAAACCCGAAATGTCTCCCAAGAATCAAGTAATGTAGCAAGTAACCATAACTCGAGAACCTTATCATCAAATTGATCAATGATACCCTAAACTCATTCAAGTGGTATACAACTGAACTCTCTTCTTTATATCTCAGCTGCATTATTTTCTTTAGTAGAAACAACATATTATTATCAGAATTTAAAGCATATAATGTCTCCAATTTTCTCTATAAATTTTATGCATGTGTCTCATTACATATGTGATTGTAAACATTATTATCAACAAATTGTCGTATAAAGTCACAAACTTGCTGATGCTCAAACTCCTATTCCTCGTCAGTCTTTGACTCAGGTTTAATAGTAACAAATACTGGCAAATGCATTTTCTTCACAAATAAGATGTCTTTCATTTTACTCCTCCATATATGATAATTTGTGTCATTCAAACAAAACATTTTATTCACATTCAACTACATCATTCAAACAAGTCAGAAATACAACCTTACTCTAATACCACTATGATGGGAGAGGGGCAATGGAATACAAATTGCCCAAAAGACCTCTCTCACTTGTTTGAATTTGTGAGAAGTTGATTGAATAACAAATATGGCAACTTAAACAATCATACAAGAACACACCAATTTTTTACGTGGAAAACTCCTTTAAAGTAAAGAGGAAAAAACCACGAGACACAACGGTCCAAAAATCAACTTCACTATAATGAACAAGTAAATACAACAAAGGTACACAACCTCAATTACATCAAACAAATTGAACAAACTCAATTTGAACCAAAGTGAGAGGTGGAATGAGTTAACCAACACAAAAGACACTTTCTGTCAATAATAACTCAACAACCAAGCTTCCAAACAATAATCTAACCATTCAAAATGAAATTTCAGATTCTCCTACTGGTTGTCCAAATTTCAGCTCAATTAAACTACAGAATAATATTCATCTACACAGTTTATCTACATTGCTACAATAGAGAAAACAAAGTATTACCAAAAATAAGTGATCATAATTTGAGATAAAAACCTACCCTTGTAGAAAGCTAAATCATGATCCAACCATTCAAAATCAAGATCTAGGTGTCCTCAATCAACTGACCAAAATACAGCTTGATCAAACGACAAACAGTTTTCTGATTATAAGGTTGATCGAAACTGTATGTAGAATAACTTTTCAAAGTATGAACCACAAAAAGTAAATTAGAATCTACACTTACAGTTCACCGAATCTGATCTCCCCCGTTCAGAATCAAAAATAAGATATTCTCTATCCCTCATTAAAGTTTTATTTAAATCGGATAAAAATTCATAGTTAGATATTAAAAATAATGACCGGTACTCTGTTAGATTTTCTCTCCCATTTTTCTCTTTTTTTTTTTTTGTGTTTTGGCCGGCAGCCTCTCCCTATCTCTCTCTCAAAATCTAATCTTAAGTATTTATATCTCATTAAGTCAACCTTTTTTTTTTTCAAAAGTTCTCTCCACGTAAGAGAGAGAAGGGTGGTGCTTTTGGTGTTTCCTCGGCCAGGCAGGAGTTTGCTGTGCTCTTGTTGGAAAGGATACAGAGTTAATGGTTTCTTGTTCTACGTAGCATTGCCATTGCTAAATCATGGTGACGTTTTGAATGCCTCAAAATTTGCCTCCTTGATTAGTGCTGCTTGTTGGCTATTTTGCAGAATCCCTGCTGTTGGGTTCCCTGCTTTTGGTTCATGGGCATGATTTGCCTGTTTTTACCCTGCCAATAATGGCCCCCTCGGCTCTGGTGGCGGTTCAACCGCAAAGTGAGGGAGAGGAAGTACCAAAAATTGTCGAACCAAGAGGAGCAGGAAGAAGTAACAACAGTTTAATATCCATGGAAGTACAATCGTACCTGAACAGCAGGAAATGCAAAGTTTCGAGGACGAGGATAAAACCAAGATACCTTTTTATTTTAAAGACTTGGCGTGAGACTTTCCTCTTCAGTCTTTTGCATATTTTGTGCATTGTTTTGTAGTTGGAGTTGTAATGGGAACGAAAGTATTTATGATAAGCAAATTAAGACTTTTGCTTGGCATTTGTTATTACCCTTTTCATTTCCCTTCTCTTTACCTCTTGTGAAACATTAGATGATTGCCTATTAGAATGTGAATTTTGTTGACAAAGTCTGTGGCTGCAGGAAAAAAAATTTTGCTCACTTGCTTGTATTGGAGTTCTAATAGAAGGCCATCCATTTAAACTTGAAATTATACGGAGGCCAAGATGCCAAATTAACCCAAACTCCTCAAAACAATGCAATCAAATTCTTAACGAGATATACTTTTCGGATGTACCTAAAAAAAATAAATAAATCTTAACGCGCTATTTTTATGCAGTCTGACCCTTGCGGCTGCACAAATTGCAGCTATAATCTAATGCTTAAACTATCAGAAAGGGATTGAGTTGTGGCACGACTTTTGATTTTACAGTCCACAAGTTGGCAGCCATGACCTTAATCAAGCACAAGCAATGGTTCACAAATGTGAATTTAAGATTCCCTCAAAATCTCGCCCTAAAAGAAAATATGGGAAAAAAAAACATGGACCAATCTATCAAGATCGTACTTGATCTAGGACCACCTTCAACAGTTAAATGTAGCAACAGACAATCCACAGCACAGAAAAAGTATATGTGCCTTCCTTGCTAGACACAAGACCGGATATAAGAAAAAAGATGGAAAAAGAGCAAATAACCAGAGGGACATAGGATGCACAGTAACATTGAGACATTTTTCAACATAGCCTATTTTATGCATTAAAACATCTGCAACGAGGCTTCATGTAAAAATCTGCACTTCAAAGCATATGCACAAGCCCTAACAAAAGGAAAAATCCAACGCTGAGAGAAATGTATTCACAAGGGCCATGTGTACACATGACTAGCTCAGGGCAAATATAAAGATCATGGACAAGGCATACTAATCATTTGTGGCATCATCCTCTTCAGGCTTCACAAAAAACTCAATATAAGCAATTCGGCTGGGAAGCTGATTGCCAGCTGAATCAATATGTGAATGTGAAGGAGATGACCTTGCAACTGAAACTAGGTGCTGAACTTTCAGCATTCCACCTCTCCCAATGCTTAGCTTACTTCCTCTGTTGTCTTTAATAACACTGCTTGGTATGGTAGAAGTTGTTACCCTGAGAAACTTATACTTGTACCTACCCACAGATGTGAAAGACAGTTAGATTGAAATCAGTGACAGGGGAATGGTGCCTTGTGCATAAAGGTAATAGGAAAAAACAAAGAAGACCTGTGAGAGACTTGGCGATCACAGTGGAATGCAGTTAGCAGATCAGCATTCGCATAGTACATGAAATCTATCTGCCAGAAAACAGAGATTATAGAGAGAAAATAATTCAGCCTTAGCAAAATTTACTTTTTTATTTTTTTTTGGTTCTAGTTGGATTGGGGACAAAAAGCACTACTTCATTGCTCATATATGAGATACCTGCAAGTCTCCATGGCCTTCTCCCCTGAAAGTGATAGAAGGTGGCACTGGCTTTAGAATGATCTCAATGCTGGATCCTGGCCATTCAAGATCATCAATGGCTTCCTTTAGTGCTGCAGACTAGGTTGCAAATACCTTAATTTCAGACAACCAGTTGTAATGCCTAATGAAAAGTAGGCAATTAAAAAAAGAAAAAAGCATGTTGAAGCATATTGTATCCAATTTGCATAAAACAGCTTGTTTCCTTACAGGGGGAGTCACTATTAAAGAACCAAGTAACATGGCTACTTATCAATGCATTCAATAGATGGAAGCATGCTTATGGTTCCCAGAACGCTGGATTCCAGTCATAATATATGGATATATCAAAGCATGAAACTCACACCAAAGCGCTAAATCCCATCACATCTGACAATTAAAAACTCCTTGAAGAAGGTTATAAATTTGCCACAAAAAAAGAGAAATTTGGGTAATTAATAAAAGCAGTCATCATTATGTGCTGATTTAAAAGTAGAAGAAAAATGCAAAAGAAAGAATAACAATGTGTATAACTACACGTGTTATATCTACCCTTATAACTTCTAGAAAGCCTTATGTAATGTGCAACCAAGTACCAAATACTTATTGATGCTGGAGAACTTAAAGTTCATTTGCACTAGCACATTTTCTGTTCAAAATGAATATTTGATGATGCATGCTAATTAGCTAGAACAAGTGGGTCTTTTTTTAGACGATTACCCATCAAGTGCAGCATTTAACAATTCATAAGCATTAAATATTGTGGAATTTCTGTTTAGCTCATTTGAAAAACTTCAACTAATGCATAGAAGCTGATAAACTGAAAAACAAATGACAGCAAATTGGTGCTACCTGTCAAGAATTCATAAGCTATACCTTAACAGTAAAACTGATTGGTGTGCTCCCTGCAGGTTCAAAGTTGTAGTCCCATGAAATAGAATCTGGGATTCTTGTCCTGATTTCCGCATAAATGCAGGCATCAAGTGAATCAACAGATCTGAAAGATCACAACCCTATTAGTTATTGCTGGACATAGTCATGCATTCATATCACATTACAAGCTCCAAAATTTTGATGCTCTATACAGTGGCTATCTTATTTTTAACCGTCCTACAAATGGAAAATGCTTTTCCATATTAGGAATTCTAAATTCACAAAACAATTGACGTTGAAAAAGATCCAAGGGCTTGAGAGTGTGGTGTTCAAGACCCACCTCCGTGCTTTGGCAAATAAGAAGGGTTGAGAAGCACAAATGAAAATTAAGTAACCATCACTACAACATACTTGAGAAGAAGCTGCATATCAGGTCCGGGGTACTGGATTTCAATCATGGACAAGCGACCAGGAACTGAAAATGTGTTCAAGCAATCCACGAAGAGCCCCAAGCTCACCCCAAAACGATGCCGTCCTTCGGCATTGTATTCGTACTTGATGAAAAGCTACAAAATCAGACACCAAATTTTTTCACCAAAATTGTCAAAATGACCATTAATATACTTTAAAACCCTAATTTTCAGAGCTAAGAGATCTGGAGAAAATGGAAGAAAAAAGGCAACAAGAAGTTAAAACAAAATTACAAAGTGCACCAGAAAAGAACGCCACTTCGTCAATCAGCTTAATCAATTTCTCCTGGAGTAATAATTCCGTTTTGTTAAATTTTTTCCTGCGTTTCCTGCTTTTCACAGAAACCAAATGGAGGATAAGAAAACGGTACCTCCTTTTGAAGATAAACTTTGGCTTGAAGGCAGCCGGTTTCCTCGACGATCAAAACGACGCCATGTTCAGACAATTCCACTATTGCGTCCTGAAATCGCAACATCAATTTACTTTCGCTAAGGAAAAATTGCCGGAAAATAACAGTTCACAGGAAACGAACGGTCGTTCCAGAGGAGGAAAGGGAAACCGAAAAACAAAAAAGACAGCAAGAAGAGAGAAAAAGACGACGCCGTGTCGGCTAGGACCTGGTGGCGCTTCCATCGGACGGCAGTGAGTGCATCGGCAATACCTTGGACACTGTCCATCTGGCACACCAGATCCGGAGCCTCCGGCTCCACCGCCGATGAGCTCATTTGCTTAGCTTTTTTTTTTTTTTTCGATTTCCCGCTCTTTCCCGCCAACGAGTGAACCCCACTTTTAAAGAGACTTTTCGAGTTGACCAATAACCCCCCCCCCTTTTTTTTAGCCATTATTTTTTTTTTATACATAAGTAAAAAAAAAAGAATTTTTTTTTTTAAGGAACACAGTTCTACGGTGGTTGTCGTCCGTTTTAAGAACACCCTTCTTTCTTAACTTTGAAAGACGGGACGGAGTTAACACTTAAAAATTTAGTCTGGAAATTGTCCTGTCGCGCAGTCGCTAGCAAGCATAGAGGCTCTTGACGTCCAATTAATAGCCCCGACTAAAGTGGGGTGAGATTCCTCGGTGGATCAAAATCAAAGCTTCAAGAGAATCTATGTTTCCAAAATTACCTGGCGATGTCCAAAGGTCCCCATTACATGCTCGCTCGAATTCCAGACGAATATCAATAATTCTGCAACAGTACTGCAGAAACTCCTGCTGAATCCATGAAGCCCCCCCCCCCCCCGCGGCCCCCAAATGCCAAAGTCTAAGCTCGTCACGCAAGAGGCCCCCCCAAAAGAGCTCTTCATTGCGAGCCTTCCATATAGATCAACACGCACACGCAAGCACGGCAAGCCCTGATTATCGAGGTGTTCAAAAAAAATGCGTGAGACATCTTCAAATTATTCGACCAGTCCAGTCCCCCCACAGAGAAGAAGAGAAGGAAGGAAGGAAGGTAGAGCTTCTTCCTATTAAAGACCCTCCCGAATATCGCAGGCTTGGGGGCAATCTCGCAAAGGGTGCAAGATATCCTCCAATGCCCTCACATTGCATCTTACACAATTTGACAAAACAAACAAGCCCCTTGTCAATTGTTCCAAATTAGCGAGCGAGCAAGCACCCCCCCTGTACCATAAGCAAGTCTCGAACTTCACGCAACACCTTGAGTTTCGATATCTTCTTGGTCCGTAAATGGTCAGAGAGGGCGTGTCGAAACTGGCTAGTTGGGCTTGATGACCCGGTCACCGTGTTAGTACTCAATGAATGGTAAGGAAGCACGTTGAAACTTCCTTAGCTTTCACTTCATTAGGATGAATCCATGGAATGAGTGAAGAAGCTAAAGGTTAGGATGAGGCCCATCGATTAAAATAATGAGAGACTTGAGTGCTAGTGCCCACTCGAAACCCAAACCTTGGCTCAAGGGCACCAATACTCTGCGTAATAGTCTTCCAAGTATGAGATTGTGAGGAAGGAGGAACCTGACCAAACCTGGGTGGACGCAAAGACCCAGAGTTTCCGACCATCCCGAACCAGCTCCCCCTAAGTTTAACCAACATTGCCGAATTGTTAAGTTGACAAGATGGGCTCCAAGTTTGTCAAAGTCTGATGCCCAAATAAAGTGTCAAGTTATTCTATCCAGTTCTGCACATATGAAACTCGATAACCAAGAGGTTTGCATGGCGTGCAAAGGAATGGAAGAAAGATAGGCTTGCGCCAAGGTCACACAACCAGCCAGGTTGAGGAGCTTCGATTTCCATGTCGATAAGCGTTGATGACTCTTACTGATGACGAATCCACACATGCCTTTTATGAGGCGACTACGGAGGAGAGGGACACCTAAATACTTCGCCAAGTCTTTAGTGAATGCAGAGTTGCTAATTGCTCTAATCTGATGAAGCACAGCACGAGGTACATGCGCAGAAACAATGGCCTGTGATTTAGATTCGCTAATCTTAAGCCCTGATGCCAAACAAAATTCGTCTAATGTCTCACATACCACTGGAGTCCCGTTGTCATGCCTTTGGAATACAACAATAAATCATTCGCATAAAGTAAATGAGATAGACCAGGGCCTTCTCTGGTACACTTGATTGACTGCCATTTCTTTTGTTGCAGCTTTTGTTGGATACAAAGAGAAAGGTAGTGTTTCAACCAACTTTAATAGGCTTTCTAAGACAAGAAGTAATAGCCATGTGCACACATTATTGTAAAACCAAAACAGAGAGCTCTGAAAGTCTTACCCATGCCAAGGTCAATTCAATAATAGCTTTTGAGGGTATACATATTGGGGATCCCAACGACGAACAGTTAAGTAATGATCTTGAATAATCTACGGACCATCATTTATCACCTTGTTTAAATTCAACCAATGAGAACCCAAATCCCAAATCTAGAATTTCTATATCACCGAAAGGCTTCCATGACTACTCAAGCTTCCCAACCAAGAATTGATAACCCATAAGCTTAACCAAAATTTTCACCACTAACGTCTTCCTTCATGGAGCACACAAAGAGTCCACAAGTTTCCTGTTCACCATTAAACACGGGAGTAGCGGATTAGCATCTTTACTCAACTAAAATTTTCTTAGCAGTAATAGGATCAATTCTTTGCAACTCTGTTGGAGGAGACTAATTCATATAGGACAGGACTAGGGTTATCCTAAAGAGCCACATCTAACATAAAATGATCAAAAGGTTTGGCTGTTGATGTAAAAGAGGGTTATAATGAAAGTTGAAAGAGATTACTTCAAATATTATATTTAGTGTCATTTTCTTTAAGACAAAATTCACCTTGATTGATACATAATAAAGGCTTATGCAAATTCTCTCGTAACATAAAATAAAGTACGTTTAACTGTAAATTACACTAATAAAATCAATCTTTCGATAAGTTAGTATATTTTCAAAATTACTCTCTAATTTATTTATAAGATTTTTGCAACAATATTATGACAATAGAATTTTTGATAAAATAATGAAAAATTAAGAGAAGAAAAGAAAAATATTTTTCATATCTAGAAAAAGTGATAGACCTTTGATATTTATAAAAATGATGGTAATTGTTTGTCAATAGGCAACTTTTATTGCAACCAATAGGTTCTAAAAGTTATAACCTTATGTTCCAGTTTTTCTTTAATGATCACGATCTTTTGTTCAATAATTATAATTTTTTATCCGGTAGTTATATCTTTTATCCAACAGTTCTAATTTTTTATCTAATGGTTATAACCCTTTGACCAACAGTTGTGACCTTTTATCCAATGGTTACAATCTTTTGAACGGATCTTTTGAAATTCTAATAGTCATTTGTATAAATAAAGTTTTCTTACAAATTAAACCTTTACATAATAAAAAGTGCATTACAATAAATGTAAATAATATGATAGACAAACTTTGAACTAATTATTTTTATTAACAAGCTATAAAACTAGTTCATATAAATGACTGTACACTATTATATTTCTTTTTTAAAATAATTAACACATTAAAGATTATTGTATCCATATCCTTTTCATAAATATTTTCAAGTCAAATCCTTTAACTTGTTGGAATGACCCAAACATTCTATATATATATATATATATAGGCAGACTAAGGCCTCCACCATAAAGTACCTTTTCAAGTATATTAAGAGCCTTACAAACTCATCCTTTCAATTTACTGTAATAGCTTAGCACTATATAACCATTAGATGAAAATAAAATTAATTATAATGTTTCAATCACACTAATGATACTTTGACTTATTGAATTAAAGACTTAACATTATATCAAATGTTGAGTTAAGTTTCCATCATTAGTGATTTGTATTTATAGGCTTAAGATTTACCCTTATAAAGGACAACATTAGACCTTTATCACAACTCCTCCACTTTCTTTTCTCTTATCTTATGGTATTCTTGACAATCTCTTCTTAATTTATCCTTTCATGACTTTATTTTCTCATACTATCATTTTTTTTTTTTTGTCTTTTTAAGTGTAGGAATGTCATTAATCTCGAAGCTCTTTGTCCTTCTCTCTCATATTTGCATTTTGATTTTTTGGTGACCATAAAATAGTTCTTAGTTTAGAAAATATATTACTATAATTTAGGGTTACCTTTTTATTTGTGAATTTTGTTAAAAAGAAAATCTATATAATCATTAGGTTTTTCCATAATTTTGATAAAGTTATTGATTAATTATTTTTTAATGTTAGTATTTGCAATTATTTAGGATTTTTTGAATTGATTATTGATGTTGGTAGTAAGTTGTAGCAATTGTTTTCAAATTAAATTTTTTTAATTATAATGTATTTTTTAATTAATTAGTTTGTTTTTCAATTAATTTGTTGGATGTTAGTCATCTTAAAGTCCTATAAAGGGCTAATTTCACTTATCTTTTGTACTAGCTTGCCCTTAATAAGATAATGACAAAAAGTGCTATCAAGAATGACCTATAAAAATAATGCTAGAGTTATTATAAGATATACAAACTAATTTATGTAATGGTCATTATCTAGAATATTTTATAATTTCCCTTTTTTTGTTCCCTTTTTTATGTAATGATCAAGTAAATAAATTATTGATGTGCTTTTTAATGTTAACAGGATAGATGTTAAATTTAAGCATAAAGTTGAAGTTAATTTAAATGGTAGGAAAGGTTATTTTTAAGGAGCATGAATCAATGCCTTTAAATGGAAGAAAGGAAAAAGTAATTAATAGCTTATATGTGATTAATGATGATGATTAGGGTGAAAATGCAAAGAAATCAAAGGTAGATGAGGAAGAACATATAGTAAAAAAAGAAATCTTATTTTGTTTTGAAAACTTATCCATTTTAAGCTTTACTTAAATGAATTTTTTGTCCATAGTCTAATCATTTAGTTGGTTTTTAATTGTTAGTCTAACAAATCTCAAAGTTATTTTCTTTTATTTATAGCATCCCTTTAAGAAATGGGATACCTAAAATATTTATAGGTTATTAATATTAGGGAACAAAAGAATAGAATAAAATTGAGGATGATAAAAAGCAAAATTGAAATAAAATTATAAGAAATTTGCCCTATTAAGATGTATAACATAAGGCAACCAATAAGTTCTACTGCTATTTTTCTTACCAAATTTATTTCATGCTAAATATTAAACCTTAAGATGCACTAAAGCCACAATTGCAACAATGAAAAAATTATTTAAACAATTATCAAAGCTATGTTAAAAATTTATAGCCTCTATGTTAAGCCATTAATCAATATATTATAATCTCTTATACAAAATGTGAATATAATATCCTTAGTGCTAACCTTTGTGATTTGATTAAAATTGTCTTAAAGTTTTCATGGTTTTTTATGAGAATTGTTTATTTGTGATACAGCCACAGTTAAATCATTTTCTATTACGAGCTTTCTTTTGCCATACTTCATTTACATTAGAAAGTCAATGAAGTTATAATAGTTTCTACCTCAGTTTCATTGGGAAAAGCTACACTAATTGGCTTTAAGAACAAACATCTTAGGAAATTATTCTTTCAAAGGCATTTCCTTTATTTAGGTAGGATTCCAAAAGTTCATAATCTTGTCATCCCTAAGAAAGAAATAAAATTGGAATGAATTGTTTTTGTAGATTTACCTCCTTCCTTAGCAATAACATAAATATACCTCTATATAAGCAACATTTTAGCTAAGTTATAATGGCATAACCACAATCATAAGGGTTATTTACCATACCTTCTTTGTAATACTTTTCACCTAAAAAGCTCCTTTTTCATTAGTAATTCTTCATGACCACTTTGTCATAAGATCACCATTAGTATCTATTAATCTACATATTCCTAAACTACCATACTTCATGATTTTAGTCATAACACCTCCTTGGCAACATTTTTATCCACCCAATCACTCTTTTAGAGCCTTAAATAAAGATAAGTAATAAATAAGTAGTGAAATTAATCTTGCTATGCTTACTAAAGGTAAATTAAAGCATTTAATAAGTGGTGCCCTCACTTTGCATTTCCAAAAGCTTTGTTAATTATCAATAGTGTTTTGATCATTTTAAAAGTGTATAATCATGATCTTGTGATAATTAATTTTAAGTGAGAGCAACACTAAAAATACTTTAACACTTTTTTACAATTTTTAATTGAGTCAAAATTCACATAATTAAATAAATAGTATCATTTGCTTATAGTAAATCAGAGATGTTGTTCTCACAGCCTTGTATGGGTTGTAACTGTTGTCAACTAGGTTTACGTGTGCAAGAAAATAAAGCCATATGGAAGAACAAAAAAATAAATCTATCGTGTAAGGGTAAAAACGTAAATTCACCACATAAGGGCAAGACAATAAATTTACTGTAAGTAAGTCCTATTAGGGCTTCATGGAAGAAAGTATATAAAGGCCTTAAAAGACAAAACTAGGGTAAGGCCAACTCAATTGAATACACGACAAAATACAAAAGTGTGTGGACGACCAAGTAAAGAAAACAGAAAAATACAACATACTGCCAAAGCACTTCGACGACAAGAAAACAGCAGAACAGGGGATGATAAAATAGAAAAGAAGCGATCGGCAAATTGAGCAAATCGATGTAGCCATCGAGTGAATAGTATCTGTCAAGTGAACAATAGTTGTCGTCAGAAAAGATGAGAGGTTGGCAAATTGAGCAAATCGGAGCAAACCATGTGATGGTAAGAGAGAGAGAAACAGATAGGTGAGGCGAGCTGTGAGACAAAGAGACGGGTGACACCGTGAGACAGTGAAAGCAGGAGTTGTGTGAAACAACATAGAGAAGAAATTTGGCGAAGCATTAAAAGAACTCAACATATTTCTAGATTTCTTCAAGAAAGGTTAGAGAGCGTTGCGATGAACTTTTAAGTGACAGTGGAGCAGCCTTTCAATTTAACAGAAGTAAGACAAGTTAGAAGAAGGGTAGACACAATAAGTGACATTCTTTATATTATAATTACTTAGTAATTACAATATTGAAAGGAACAAAGGATTAAGGCATCCATTGTAACTAGAATTCTGAAGTATAGTGGATAGTCTCGGTAAGGGAGAGTCCTTACCACAGTGGATGTACGTCATGTTGATAGAACCATATAAATCTCGTGTATCCTTAATTTGCTTTACATTTTGTGTTTTGAATTGAGTTGTCAATGCAGCTAAAGTATCAGCCAACCCATAACCTAACGAAGACCTAAACAATAACATCTGAATTATCTATTAGGCAAGGTGTCTGAAAGGTGACTTTGGGGACTATTGTGATTAGTAGGTAGCAATACATCTACCTTAGTCAAGTTTAAGAAAGAGTTTGCTTTTAAGAAAAGGTTGAAGTTATTTACTTACCTGCGAATTATAAATTGTAGTAATACTGATTCACCCCCCTCTTAATATCACAAACTAGTAGATCCTAGGGAGAAGTCAGAAACTTCAATTAGTATCAGAGAACTAGTTCACTAGTTTGAAACTCAATAGCTTGGTGTACTAGTTTGAAGGGATCTAGAAGTTTGACTTGTTCAGCATACTAAGAAATGGAAGTCGGTACCAGCACTAGCACCATTTACAACAAAAAGGTTCTAGTCTTTAATGAAACCAACTACCATTTGTGGAGAGCAAGAATGCAAGTGGTATTTGCAACTATAGGCATGAATGTGGTGAAATATGTACAGGAGAGTTTTGTAGTTCCAAAAGAAAGTAAAGACCTAACTCCAGAGGAGTTAAGGCAGTTTGAGATAAATGGAAAGGCCTTAAATGTCATCATTTCAGCATTGACAGATGTTGAATATGCTAAAGTTATGGACTGCAAATCTGCCAAGGAGATATGGGATAGATTGCAAAAAGTCTATGAAGGCGTTGGCAGAATGAAGGAGGCCAAGCTTCAAGTTTTCAAAGAGAGATATGAATCTCTCCAAATGTAGAAGAATGAGATAGTTCAAGAGTTCTTCACCAAGGTTATTGACGTTGTAAACGACTTAAGAAGTCATGGGAAGAACAAGAAGGACTCATCGATTGTAAAGAAAATTCTAAGAATTCTACCTGAGAGGTTTGCCCTTAAAGGTGACAGCCATAGAGGAGAGTAGAGATCTCAATTCTATGTCTCTGCATGATCTCCATATGAGATGAGAATAAATTCAACTGAGAGCTCTTCAAGATATGAAACACTTGAAGATAAAAGAAGAGGAAGAGTCATTTAGTGAGGATAATGATGATGATGAGGAAGAAAGTGAAGGTGAAGTATTTGCTTACTTCACAAGGAAATTCAAAAAGGGGTCTAAGAAGGGAAAAGGACAGTTGTCCTTAAGATGTTATCGGTGTGGGTAGACTGGACACTTTGCTTTTCAGTGTAAAGTGAAACTTGATGATAAAGATAAGGATGGAGATGATGAAGATGAGGATGGTGATGATGAGCTAAATTCAAAATGGATAAGACCATCATTCAAATCAAAGAAGTCCAGTAAGAAGATTGTCAACCCATAGAAGAAGAAGAGAGACTCATTTGTGAGTCAAATAAATGAAGTTGATGAGGAGAAAGATGAAGAATCATTAGATAAGCATGCCTTTATGGCATCAACTAAAGTGGTTCAACCTCTGATGAGGAAGAGGAGGTTGATGAAGAAGAGCTAGACCTTGAAGTTGAGCTGGAAGCAACTTCAAAGGAGATAATTAGAAGGGGTAGAACCATAAGAAGGTTGAAAACTCATATAAAACTGGTTGAAGCAAAGTCTGAGGAAGTTGAAAGTCAAAAGGATGAAATAAGGATTGAACATATTGACTTGAAGAGAAGATTTGAGGAATAGATCAAAATATGTGAAGACTTTACAGTAAAGCTTGGCTCAAGGGTTTCAAAAATTGAAGAAATGGAGAAAGAGTTACTAAGACTTCAGCAACAACTCAAAAGTAGCAAAGAGAAGTTGCAGAATCTTAAAATGATAGGAGAAATAAGTTTTACAAAAAGAGAAAAGAATGTAGAGAAAGTGCAGTAATCCAAGGCTATATTGGCTAAAAAAAATAAAAATGTGTCACAGAAGTTGAAAAAGAAGGTTGTGACTTAGAATAAGATAGCTGAGAATAAAAAAAGATCTGAAGAAGCAACTTAGGGTGGTAAACAAGAAGGAAGAAAAGAAAGTCAGCTAGCAAAGGGCTACAATTAAACAGAAGAATGAGAATAAGGTGACTAAAATGAAAGTCACACAAGCAAAGAAGCCAGCTACTTTGCCTACATAGCAAGTGATGAACAAAAGAAGACAAGCTATGATCAGACCAAAGAAGAGGCAGTTTCAAGGTCATTGCCTTTATTGTGGGGTCTGAGGTCATAAGGCGAGTAACTACTGGTAGAGAATGCTAGTATATGTCTCTAACTTGAGAAAATACGACGCTACATACAGGGGGAGACAATACAAAGCTCAGAGGAGAACACCTATCGTGAGTTCTTGCATATACTGTAAAAGGCAAGAACATACTAACGAGGATTATTGGTGGAAACCCAAACTAGTAACTTCAAAGAACAAGTTTGCTATATTAGCATACTTGGAACAGTGTGAAAGGTGCAGGCAGTATGACCATAATGCCAAGAGATGCATGACACTTTTCCCTAAGCAAGATAAGACACTCAATGGCATAGTGAAAACAAGCGATGCAGTCAAAGTTGAAAAAAAGGAGAAAGCTATCTTCTATCAAATTCAAAAGAAGGAATATAGAGTAAAAAGGGAGGTGACTAATATAGCTAAAATTGCACTAAAGGCTGATTGCAAGGATAAGCAGTGGATCTTTAATAGTGGATATATTTCACATATGACGGGAGACAAGAGTAAATTGTTAAAGCTAAACAAGTTAAAAGAAGGTAGAGTCAAGTTTGGTAATAATGATTTACTCAATATCAATGGTCAGGGGTTAATAAATATTGGAAAAGGAAAGCTGAAAGATGTTTTGCACATTGAAGGACTAAGATATAATCTAGCATCTGTCAGCAAACTATGCAATGAAGACCATATGATAATATTCACAAAAACAGGTTGCCAGGTAAAGAGTAAAGAAGGCAATACTGTTGCAGTTAAGAAGAGAACAATTAGAAACTTGTATGTGATTGATGAAGAAAAAGATCCTCTTACAACTAAAACTGTGTAAGAAAGAAAGTTAAAGAAAACATGGACCAGTGCTTATCAAGAAAATCAAATCATAGGTGACCCATCAGTAGGAGTTACAACAAGAAGAAGAATTGTAGGAGCTATTGCTTTACTCTCACAAGTTGAATCTAAATCTATTGAAGAGGTTACACAAGATCTAACTAAATCTCTGTCAACAGAGCTATTTGAAAAGTACAAAATGATTCTGTCTGTGCAAATGCCTCCTCAAACTTGAAAATCAGGTGAATCCCCCATCTCTACTTTGTGAGTTTTTCAGATTTATAATTGGTTAGCAAAGGGGGAGAAAAGCAACAGTGTAGGGGGCGCTGTTAAGAAAGGGAGAGTGCATATTTAGGGGGAGTTGAAACTGCTACATAGTGGCTTTTGTTGTAAGTGTTGCCAATAATTACAAAAGGGGAGATTATTATTCCCACTGCCTTGTATAGGTTGTAATTGTTGTCAACTAGGTTTAAGTATGCAAGAAAGTAAAGTCACATGGAAGGATAAGAAAGTAAATATATCGTGTAAGGGCAAGACAATAAATTTGCCTTAAGTAAGTCCTATTAGGGTTTCATGGAAGAGAATATATAAAGGTCTTGGAAGACAAAACTAGGGTAAGGCCAACTCAATTGAATACACAGTGGAGTTCAAATTGTTGCATAGTAGCTTTTGTTGTAAGTGTTGCCAACAATTACAAAGGGAGAAATTGTTGTTCCCACAGCCTTGTATGAGTTGTAATTGTTATCAACTAGGTTTAAGTGTGTAAGAAAGTAAAACCACATGGAAGGACAAGAAAGTAAATCTGCCGCGTAAGGGTAAGACAGTAAATTCATTGCAAGTAAGCTTTATTAGGATTTCATGGAAGAAAATATATAAAGACCTTGGAAGACAAACTAGGGTAAGACCAACTCAATTAAATACACAGCAAAATACAAAAGTGTGTGGACGACTAAGTAAAGAAAATAGAAAAACACAACATAAGACCAAAACACACCAATGACAAGAGAATGACAGAACAGGGGACGATAAAATAAAAAAGAAGCAGTCGGAAAATTGAGCAAATCGGTGTAGCCATCGAGTGAACAGTAGTCGTCGTTGAAAAAGAGGAAAGGTTGGCAAATTGAGTAAATCGGAGCAAACTATGTGACGACAAAATAGAGAGAGAAACGAACAGGTGAGGCAAGCCGTGAGACAAGGAGATGGGTGAGACCATAAGATGGTAAAAGTAGGAGTTGTGTGAATCAACGCAGAAAAGAAATTCGGTGAAGTATTGAAAAAACTCAACGTATTTCTAGATTTCTTCAAGAGAGGTTAGAGAGCGTTGCGATGAACTTCTAAGAGGTAGTGGAGTAACCTTTCAATTCAACAGAGGCAAGACAAGTTAGAAGAAGGGTAGATACAGTAAGTGACACTCTTTGTATTATACTTACTTAATAATTGCAATATTAAAAGGAACAGAGGATTAAGAAATTCATTGTAACTGGAATTCTTAAGTATAGTGGATAGTCTCAGTAAGGGATAGTCCTTACCACTGTAGATATACATCATGTTGACGAAATCACGTAAATCTTGTATATCCTTAATTTGCTTTACGTTCTGTGTTTTGAATTGAATTGTGAATACAACTAAAGTATCAGCCAACCTATAACTTAACGAAAACCTAAACAAGAACATCTGAATTGTCTATTAGACAAGGTATTTGAAAGGTAACTTTGGGAACTATTGTGATTAATAAGTAGTAATAGATTTACCTTAGTCGAGTCGAAAAAATAGTTCGCTTTTAAGAAGAGGTTGAAGTTATTCACTTACTTACGAATTGCAAATTGTGGTGATACTGATTCACCTCATCTCTTAGTATTACAAACTAGTAGATCTTAGGGAGAAGTCGAAACTTCAAGAGATAACAATCCCTCTCTAAGTTGCAAAGTAAAAAAAATATCTATTACTCTTTATTCTACTTTTATATCTAATAAGGTGAAAATCATGTTGACCTAAAATAGCCATTGAGCAACATGATATTAATACTTCTTACCTTCTGAATAGCCATTAATCATCCTTGAGGTTTTGTCTGAATTAATTTTTGCAAATATGTTCTTTCCATTAATTTTAATTTTTTCCTTTTATTTATTTTGTTTTAGCAAATATCTAATATTTCTCAAAATTTTTAAAAGTTAAAGATATAATCAATTTTAAGTTTCTCACTCTTTTAATAGGCTGTCATGGATCACACATTCAAAAAATTAATAGCATAAACAAAATAAAAATATATTTCAGTCTATGATTTTAAATTTTTTCTTGCAATTTTTCCTAGGATTGGGGGCTGCCCAATAGAATTACAAGACTTGTTGCATTTGACATGAGGTTAAATATTAGGATAAACTAATTACAGCTTTTTTTTTTTGGTTGGGTCTTCGGATGATTCTGATGATAATCACGGATTGTTTCCGTGGTAAAAATGGTAATCACAACAAGGCAGTTAACAGAGGAAAAAAGAAAGGTGAAAAACGGGGCTAATTCAGTAATTTTGCTAAGCTCACCGCCCAAGTAAGCGTAAGCGGCTCCCCCAAAAGGGGCAACCGCTTCGTGCCTTTGTCGCTCCGTCGCGTCCGATTCTCTAAAACCCGATTTTTCGGTTCGCCCCTTTCTTTGTCGTGACCGTACGGATTCATACTTTCCCTCTCTAAGATTTCCTCTCTCTCTCTCTCTCTCTCTTAATCTGGGGTTTTATGTCTCCCCTCCTAAAACCCTAAATTTTCTTTTTCTTTTTCTTTTTCTTTTTCCTTTAGGCTTTCTCGTACAAATTGTTTAAATAATAGCGTACTGTATGCGATAGAAATGGATGGAGCAAGCAAGGGAGGGGGCGCGGATGCCGGAGGCAGCGGCGATGCCTCCACCATTGGTGCGGCTGCAGTGCCGGTTTCGATTGCGACGTTGGCGAATGCCCCCCCTCCGTTCCTGAGCAAGACCTACGACATGGTGGACGACCCGGCCACCGACGCGATCGTTTCTTGGAGTTCGACCAATAATAGCTTTGTGGTATGGAACCCGCCGGAGTTCGCGCGTGACCTTCTCCCCAAGTACTTCAAGCACAACAACTTCTCCAGCTTCGTTAGGCAACTCAATACCTATGTATGGATTCTAAAGGATTTAAAATTTTTGTTTGTTTTGTTGGAGATGGTTTCTTTTCTTTTCTGTTTTTTTTTTTTTTTTGGTAATTGATCGGATTCTTTACCTTTTCATTTCCCTTTTAGTTGTTGGTGATTGTTTTGCTTTCTTACCGTTGGTTTTATTGTTTGGATGTGTTTGTAATTGTGCCTTTGTAGTTTGGAGTCTTAATGTAGAAAATATGTCAGGATTGTGGGTTGGAGTCTGGAATTTTGGTGAGGATTCATGTGTTTATGTTGAATAACGATGGAGTCTATATGTTTAACTCTTTGGCATATGTTTGTGATGGGCTAATGTAACATGCTTCAAATCCTGCACTGGATTGCTGGTGTTTGCATACATTTATAGTTTTACTTTTTGTTTTCTAGATGGCCTTGATCTATGGGTTATGTACCTTGGCAAATCCTAATGCCTTGGCATTGATGGTTGTGCTAAGGAAGAAAGAAATTTTAACTGATTTAATCCTTTAACTTCAACGCTCTCTCTCACCCTCTCCCCACTATACGTCTAAGTCGAGTGACAGTCAGCCATGATCATTGATTATCCACACTGATCGTAATAAAGTAAGAGTCTGGTTTTTGCAGATGTATATTTTTTGTGTTTAAAACTAGGATATTTGAGAAATACACTACACACTTGATGAGGAAGCTGAGCAATGCATGAGTTGATGGTCATCTAATATTAAGCGGAAGTCAAAAAGGTGAACCCTCAAGTTGGATTTGTTTTGATGTCTATCATATAACTTCAACTGGTGATATCTATCTTGTTGGTTGTATTTGCCAAGAATGGTAAAAAAGAACCATGACTAATCTGCTTGCTGTTCTTTAGAGTTATTATCATTCGAGAATATATAGTTTGTCCATTTATCTGGAATGATAGATTTGCATGGACCATAATGGGTGTTACTTGTGAGCATTTGATGATTTAATTTTGTAACAGGAAAGAATCTAGTCACATTGTGAAAATCTTTCTGTTGTTGCTGGAAGAGAAAGAGAGAGAATATGTGCTTTCTTTGACTCCCTATGTTGGTCAATTTCACTTTTGAACATGGGATTGCTTTATTTAAATCACTTTGAAGGGAGTACAAATTAATTTATCTTTGATGTTTAAGACTGACAGTGGATTTCATTGCAGTAAAGTGATATAAAATCCTGCCATTTGGTTGCTTAAAAATCCAGAAGCAAAACAATGATAAATTTTCTGAGCAACATTGTCTTTCTATTGTTTTTGAAAATTTAGGTAAATTCAGATGGATCTAAAAGGTTTTATTTTTCCTTGTGTCACACAATGGCTATATTATAAGTATAGATTTTCAATATGGTCACTTTTGGTATTTTTCTCTGCAACCAATGAAACAGAAATGAGAAAGGGGAAAGAAAGCATGAATTAGGTTGATGATGTCCTGATCACTGAGTTCTTTATGGTTGGATTGTTGAACTCCACTGTCATTTCGAAAGAATATACCTATTCTCATTTTGGAGGATACACAAATTGCAGAATTCAGCAAGAACCAACTTTAAATGTGGTCAATGAAATTTTGATTATCCTTTGTGATAACTTTGCTGCATAATTATATTTGGGATGTGGACTTGCTCTCTTTACTTATTTATTTCCTTTAGATTAGAAGAGTACCAACTTTATTTTGATTCAAGTGAAGTTAAGATTATTAAAGTGAGTTTTGAACATGTTATCCGGTGAGTATTTGGTAAAAAGTAGGAAATGAAAGTAGCGATAGCAATGTTTTTCATGACTTGATTGAAAGATTGCATTTGTGTGTGTGTTTTAACGGTAAATACTAAATATATCTAGTTGTTGCTTGACATGCTACATACTGTGTTGTGTGTAATGTGTGTAATTAATGAGTTGGAATGTCACCAATTCCACTGATTCAGGTTAAGCATTGCCCTTGTGATTGCTAAGTGATGTGCACTGTGCACTGGTATATTACATGGTTTCAATGTTAGTGCCTTGTGGATTCGTATTTTTTTTGCCCCTGAAGAGATTTAGGGAAATAGAAGTTGTTTAGCAAAAGAAGATGCTGCAATATTTTTTCTTTATTGCGTATTGTCTCAATCATTCATGAGTGGATTTTCACTAAAGGTGGAACCTTACAGTTTGTGCATGAGTATTTTCATAAAAGATGAACTGAATACCCAAATAACAACACACTGATGTGTGGATTCTTAATATCAGTGTGATCAATGTGCCACCTACAGTGAGGACATTACTTGGTGCTGCTTTCTTTTTTCTTCCTTACTGAAATGAGAAACGGGGGGAAAATCAAGAGAAGGATGAGGTCAGGATAACAAAATAACTGGGTGTTGGGGAATGGAAATTAAAAGTAGAATTATAAGAGGATTGAGTGTATCAATAGAAATGGATAGGAGATGGAAAAAGGTGAATAGGGAGGAGATGGAAAAATCCAGGAGCAAAATGAAGATGATTTTGGGTAATTATTTTGTTTTTTTAATTTTTTCAAAGTTTATGAACACAGGCCTATAAATTCAGACAGATCTGACAAGATTTCATTGTTGTGTCTGTCACACACTGGCTATGTTATAAGGTTTTAATATGGTCTCTTCCTGTATTCTTCTCAGCAACAAATGAAAAGAAATAATGGAAAACAAAGCATGACCCAGGTTGACCATGTCCTGATCACAGGGCTGTTGATGGTCTGCTTTTTGAATTCTACTGTCATTTCAAAAGAAATTGCTTATTCTCACTTAGAAGGGTATGCAAATTGAATAATTCAGCAAGAAATGGGATCAGTGATATTTTAATTATCCTTTGTTTTAATTGTGGTGCATAATTATGTTTGGGATGTGGACTTGGCCACTTATTTATCCTTTTCAGATTACAAGAGCATAAATTTTAATTTAGTTCAAGTGAAGTTAAAGGTTATTAAAGTGAGTTTTGAAGATGTCATCTAGTGAGTATTGGGTAAAAATTGGGGAATGAAAGTCTTGCTAGCACGATTACATTTTTCATGGCTTGCACCAAAGATTTTGTTTGTTTTTCTCTTTGTGTTTTCTTTAATGGTGAATGCTAAACATATCTAGTCATTGCTTGACATGCTGCATGCTGTGTTGTATGTGGTTAACCAGTTGGAATCTCACTGATCTCAGGTTAAACATTGCCCATGTGATTGCTAAATGATGTGCATGGTGCACTGGTTTATTACATGGATTCAATGTTAGTGCCTAGTGGATTTAAATATTTTGCCCTTGAAGAAGTATAGGGAAATAGAATTTGTTTAGTTAAAGAGGTCAACCCAATATTTTTGCTTTATTGCATATTTTCTCTATCCTTCATGAGTGTGGATTTTTATTAAAGGTGGAATTTTGGAGTTTGTACATGAGTATTTTTGTAAAAAATGAATTGAGTAACCAAATGATGACACACTGAGCTGTGGATCTTCAAAATCAATGTGATCATCATGGCACCCTACAGTGGGGAAATTACTTGGTGCTGTTGTCTTTTTTTTTTTTTTAATACTGAAATGGGAAAGAGTGGAAAAAAATCAAGGCCGAAGTCAGGATAAAAAGGGAAACTGGATCTTCGGGAATGGAAATTGAAAGAAATCGAATGAGAAGAGGATTGAGTGTATGTGTTGAAATGTACAGGAGATGGGAAAAGGTGAATGGTTTTCAGCTCTCTCTCTCTTTCCCCCCAACTCTATATGTTTTTTTGTTTGCCTCTGTTTTGGAATTCTAAATGTAGCTATGAGACCTAAAATTTATTGTCTTTGTATTCCACGCCATTTTAGAATGATATGTTGCTTGAACCTCTCTGGAATAGCAGAGGATTTTAGTACATATTGGTGATTTTATTCTATTGTGTTATTCTATTGTAGTACAAATATCTATTTGGCACTACCAGTGAATTATGCATTATACTTTTATAGAGCTTATGTAGTTTTAGCGAATATGGCTAATGAAGTTTGGTGCTTTTTTTTTTCCTGATTTTGTTAATCAGGGTTTCCGGAAGGTTGATCCAGACCGCTGGGAATTTGCCAATGAGGGTTTTTTAAGGGGTCAAAAGCACCTGCTTAAGAGTATAAGCCGGCGAAAACCTGCCCATGGACATGGACATCAGCAGCCACAACAATCCTCTGGACATGGCTCTTCTCTAGGTGCTTGCGTGGAGGTTGGGAAATTTGGCCTAGAGGAAGAGGTTGAGAGGCTTAAAAGGGATAAGAATGTTCTAATGCAGGAACTTGTTAGGTTGAGGCAACAGCAACAGGCTACCGATGGTCAGTTGCAAACCATGGTGCAAAGACTTCAAGGGATGGAGCAGCGGCAGCAACAGATGATGTCATTCTTGGCAAAGGCTATGCAGAGCCCTGGTTTCCTGGCGCAGTTTGTGCAGCAGCAAAATGAAACCAGTAGACGCATTTCAGAAGCTAACAAAAAACGGAGGCTCAAGCAGGAGGGTGTTCCTGAGAATGAGAGTTCTAGTTCTCTTGATGGACAGATTGTTAAGTATCAGCCTCAGATGAATGAAGCAGCAAAAGCTATGCTTAGGCAAATCATGAAGCTGGATAGTTCTTCTAGGTTGGAGTCTTATGACAACAATCAAGATGGTTTTCTGATTGACAATGGGTTATCTTCATCCAGTGCATTAGACAATGGGAGCTCTTCAAGCCGTACATCAGGAGTGACTCTTCAAGAGGTCCCACCAACTTATGGGAAGTCCACTTATATGGAGGCAGCTTCAGGGATATCAGGTCATGGCCCTTCATATATCTCCCCCAGCATTGCTAAGTCTGAAAAGGCTACCGCTCAGTTTCCTGACATAGGAGTCAACACGCAAGATGTACCCACAATCTCTATCCCTCAGGTAGATGTAATCATGCCACAGCTTTCTCAAAAACCAGACATGGTTTCAGAGGGCATTACTGATATTTCTGCTGAAGATTTCATGGAACCTGTGACAGAGAATGATGGATTTATGGATCCAACATCATTTGGAATGAATGGGACAATACCCTTAGAGATTGATAGCATTTCCCCTGATCCAGATATTGATGCATTGCTTGAGGATTCTAACTTCTGGAGCGAGCTTCTTGTCCAAAGCCCAGTAGCTGATGATATGGAATCAAGCTCTACAGATGGGCAGACCAAGGGAAATGATTTGCAGAAAATGAAAAGTGGGTGGGACAAATCTCAACATGTGGATCTGCTTACAGAACAAATGGGGCTTCTCTCCCCGGAGACTGAGAAACTTTGAACTTTTTTAGCAACTGTACATTTCTAGCACATCAATTAAGGTGACCACTTTAGATACCACTGTAAAATCTGTGACACTATGGTCTCGTTCTTTTGCCTGTTGAACAAACAGACAATGTCTTTTGGTGCCTGTTTACCAATGTTTTTGTTCTGCACATATGAAGACCAAATGTCAGTTCTCTTTTTCAAATTCTAGTCCGAAAATTTCTCTGCTCTAATCTTGATATGAAGTCCCAGATCTCAAAATACCCAGCAAATTTTCAGTGATTGGACTCGCTTCTTGTCAGTGTTCACAGGTTTTGCTAATTATAATATCAACAATAGATTTTGGAATGGATGTACAATGTTACATTAAGTTAGCAAATGCTAAATTCTAGTCAGTTGAATCTCTTTCCCTTGGTCAGACCCTAAGCATCTATTTGAATTCAATGTGAATGATTAACTTGACATGACTGGTCAAATTATTACTAACATGAGAGCAGCATAATCTACTTTTTAAGTCTTTTGATCTTTGTGGTTTTTATGTAGAGTCGTGCTCCTGTTTGTGGCCTTTGTTCCGAGGCATTTATGGCCCATTTGAATGTTATCATTTGCTCTTATGTCACTGCAATCTTAACTCTAAATGTTTGATGGTGCATATGACGATTACCTTCTTGGAATGAAACAGTCTTGCACTTTGTTTATTGAGATGGGAGTGGTTGGTAGGTCAACTCATCAGCACTCCTGCACCATCCTCGATTCATTTTTAAATGGACGTGGTTTCCACTGCTTGAGAATTGATGTTTCATCACTCATCTACACTTTTAGGCCAAGTGTCATGAAGAGTAAAAGAAATGGAGTTTGAATATGTTAGCCACCACAGATAAGTTATATAATTGGATGCCTTAGTTGTCTAAAACTATTCAAGATCATCTGTATTGTGCAACTAGAATATGGAAAGTGCAGCTTTTGATCAACATAAAACTGGAAGTATTCTTCTCTTTTCTTGATCTTGCATCCTTGAGAGAAGGTTGAGTTGTAATATAATGATAAAAGTTACTTTATTGTAACCTAGAAGTCACAAGTTCAAGTCATGGAAGGCTCCGTGCATTTGGCATTTTTCCGGACACCTCAATGTGGAAGCCTCATGCATGTGGAATGCCCTATTTATGTCCTCAAAAATAAATGTGATTTTAGAACGAACTCCTTCAGTTGACAATTGTGGTTATTCAAGACTAGCCTATCTAGTACTACAAAAAGAGAATAGACTATCCAGGCTGCTTGGTTTGATGTTAGGAAGTTTTCAAAGGAGTCAATGTTATTATTTAAATGATTAATGAGAAATCATTATTCAGAAGTTATGGGTTTGTACACCTTTTGGTGCTCTGTTCATTCTGATAACGTTTAGACAGCAGCTTGAAAGTCCCCAGATTTTCTTGGTTAGACCCATGGTTACGAATTATGCTAGTGCTTCCCGAGTCTGTCAACATCAGGGCTAGTCTGCAGAATTTCATTTGACAGTGGATTTGGAGATAGCATTGGAATAAGGAGACTCAAATATCAAACCCATTGCAGGTGATCTTTTTGACCTTTTGGTGCTGCAATTTTGTGTCATTTGAGGGCAGATGATTCTGAGACTTTGATGGACGGGATTCATCTATGAATTTTTGGTCTGAATGGATGAAAGATACTTGTACAGCCTTTTAAGTTCTTGGCTAGTTGTCTGGTGGTGACAGGTTGCCTCAGTATTTTCTTTATGGAGTCTTTGGTCATAAACCTGTACAGATGGAGTCTTTTGTCTCAGTATCTTTCCCCTGTACAGATGCAGAGGGAAGGCGGCCCACTTACCCAAATTCTTGTATCGGGGAGACAATGTATGGAGGCTCCCTTTTTAGAGGGACTCGATGGATTTTCAATCCACTCTGTGCTTTAATTTGATGTGGTTATATGTAATATTGTTCGTTGGATCAATAGCTGATTGAATACACCCATAAGAGAAAAAAACAAAAACAAAATAAGAGTGGTACATGTTTTCAATTGCACGTAATATCAAATAGATTTTTGTCGGTGCCCAAAGTGGGTATCATGTAGATATTTAATAAAACATTGATCTCATTGCTATGCTAATATGGGGAACAGTAGGATCACATTAACATTGTTTAAGGGCACAAAATAGCAAAAGTTTGTGTTTGCAAACTGTTTCTGGTACCTTGCAAACTGACCATAATGTTATATTTATTATGGGAAGAGCGGCTGTTGCATGGCTTTGCCTTAACGGATCTTTGATCCTAATTTTCTGCTCTATGTATACCGCCGCCAGTCTTGTTATGACAATTTGTTTCAGTCTTTAGGTGTCTATTGCCTCTCTCTCTCTCTCTCTCTCGCTAGAAATACACCCACACTTTGCTTATGTTTGATGGACAATTCCAATGTGTTGAGTTTCAAAAGACAAATATATGTATATGGTCTCACGTGTTAAATAAGCAGTTAGTAAAAAGTACAGATGGCAACATAGAATCTCATTCGACTACCGAACTTGGCACACTTGCCAGACATTGGCAATGTACATCTCCAGAAAAACCTCACCTGCCCCCGTGGATTCTGGGATTGTCCGGACCACTTGTTTGCTCTCTTTCATGCCAATGCAAGCACGTGTGGTTTCTCCAATTGCTTTCCAATCCCATTTCATTTAACCGTCTGATTGATTTATATATTTGGTATGTTCCCACAAGCAATGGCAATGTTTGTGAATGATCATATAGTGAAGAGAGGAACAAGAATAGTGTTGGTTTTGCAAAGAGTGTGTCAATGGCATTGGTGAGGGAGAGAAGGAATCAAAAAGCACTCAGGTTATCCCTGCCGCCACCAATACCAGCCGTCAACTTCCACCATCAGACCCGCCTTCCATCATTGTTCTCTACAGTCAGTCCGGACTCCCCAGGTATTGAAAATCTCTCTGAACTTGAAAAATTGGCTGTCCTTGGTCATGGCAATGGTGGCACAGTCTACAAAGTACGACACAAGTGCACTGCCGCAACGTTGGCATTGAAAGTTCTGCGTTTTGATCAGGATGCCGTTGCTGTTCGCCAACAGGCTGTGCGGGAGGCCGAGATTGTTAAGCGTGTCAATTCTTCTTATATCGTACGATACCATGCTGTTTTTGATAGCGAAGATGAGCTGTGCTTTGCAATGGAACACATGGAAGGAGGGTCGCTGCATGATGTTTTGCTTGTACATACAGTATTGCCTGAGGATGTTATTTCTGGCGTGGCATGGTGCGTTTTGCAAGGGCTTCAATATCTGCGTGGAATGCAGATAGTTCATGGTGACATAAAACCCTCAAATCTTCTGATAAACTCCAAAGGGGATGTGAAGATTGCAGATTTCGGTGTGAGCAGGATTGTGATGGGTAGGCACGATGCACGTGATAGGTTCATGGGCACATGTGCGTACATGAGCCCTGAAAGGCTTGATCCAGAGGGTTGGGATGGAGATAATGCAGATGGATTCGTAGGGGATGTTTGGTCACTTGGGGTCGTGGTTCTGGAGTGCCTAAAGGGTCATTATCCATTGATTGGTTATGGAGAGAAACTAGACTGGGCGGCCTTGGTTTGTGCAATATGCTTGGGGGAGAGATTGGACATGCCAGAGAATTCGTCCAGAGAGTTAAGAAATTTTGTGAGGAGGTGCCTAGAAAAGGATTGGAGGAGGAGAGGAACTATAGATGAACTTCTCGATCATCCTTTTGTCAGTAGGATTCACTGTGTGTCTACAAAAGGGCTGTTTGATTTTGCATTGCGTGGTTGAGCTGTTTCTTTTCCGTCTTTACGAACAAAATCAACCCCATTTGTTGACATAACTTACCCTTGGGGACAACTCAACCCGTCCTATTTTCTCCTTTCATTCCCAAGCCATTTTGCTTCCCTCCGTGTTAATGAGTCTCTTTGAACTTCTCTCATGGGTTGCTTCAAAATCTAAGGAAGAAACAAAAAAAAAAGGAGTCGAGTGACGCTTTCATGCGTAAAAAATAAAGTGACGTTATAAAAAGACAAATACTAGACTTGCTTTCAACCTCAACCGTCGTTGAAATAACACACACTAGTTACTCAAGACCAAGCTCATTTAAATGTCTCTTGTTCATAGTATTATCACTTGATTGAGAGTTTAACTTACTCCTAAAATAATGCAAGTTTGCATTTTTAAGGCAATGGGAATTTGTATTGACAGAAGAAAGCCATAAAGCCATAATCATGCCAAGCACCGAGCCATAATCATGGGTGCCAATTGGAGACCCTTAGAGACAAGGAGCTCACGCCAATATCCAAAACTTCCAGCAAAGTGTTCTCATTCCAATCACCTCGATGAGATCACAATTGAATTCTACGGGCCTTAGATTATGAACATTACAATAGGGACTCGATTTGGGAATAGAAGCATGCAATGACTTTTACTCAACACATTTTACCAGCACTGAAGCAAGGAAAGAAGCCCAATATCCAATTGCAAGGATAGAACTTAACAATGTAACTTCATTATTTACGCCTGATACGCGGTCAAAGAAAAGTCCATTTGAAATGCACAAATCCTAAGAGTTGCAATGCTGTAAAGATAGCAAGAAGATGCTTGTTAAATGTTGTATCAGTTAAAACCTGAATCTTTCCCCTTTGATGAGTGTAAAATGAGCAACGAAAAGATCATCAGAAACGGGATGTTGAAGATCTATTCTACAGATATTTTTGAGCTCATTTTACTGCAGCAACACAGCTCTTTGGCTTCAAACGTGTAGAGATAATTGAATTAGAATCCTGCAAACAAAACAAGCAGAGTAGTTCCAAACAATCAATTTAACAACCAAAACTTGTGCTATCAACAAATGCCTCCTGGGGAGAGTTGCAGTTTAGACTCTGCAAAAACCTGTTATTCTAGTATTAAACATGCAGCAGAACTCCCATAAGGTAGAATGAATGCATGAGAGCATTTAACAGTATTACAGAACAAATAGGAAATAGCTAAAAGACAAATGCATAGTAATTTTAGGTTGCATTCCTCTTAACATGGTGAATTGCAGGAAAAAAGAGAAGCAAGAAGATGATACTCAACTGTAATATACTAACTTAAAGCTTTAAACAAATTTTAAGCAACAGATGTAATCTCATGGGCCCATAAATAGCTCTGTGAAGACAAATAAATACTATGAGCCAATATTCTTAGGGTTGTATACATTTCACCACAATAAAACAGGGCAATTAGCAACCCAGCCAAACAACTAAGAGAAAGTGTAAAAAGTGAAACCAGCAATATAGTCATTCCAACAATTCCTTCATCAAAGAAGCTGTGTGCACCTGAATAAGATAGAATAAAAAATAAGTTCAACTTAAAAGCTTTCGGGTAGAACATTTTGACCAAGTACACATTCAAAGATGATGGTACTATCAATTAAGCGGGTATCATGCATTACATTTTGTTGAATATATGTTCTGAACTGACATTACTATTGAAGTTTGTTGAGTTCAAATTAAGACCAACTAGGCGGTCTATAAAGCAAAGAAAAACAAAAAGGGCATTGCATGAGAGTCCCACATTGTGGGGTTTAGGGAAAGGCCAAATGTACCCAACCTTATCCTGTCTTTACAGGGAGGATATTTCCGAGACTTGAATATGGAGGTCACAACAAAATAACCTTAAAATTAGAATAAGGTTCATGCTTCTAAAGTATGGAAAAGAAAACTAAATAAAAATAATCTGCCAAGAATGCAGGCATATAACTAACCACATTTAAAGAAGCAATCTATAGTCTACAGAAAATTAGTTTTTGATTAGCAGTACCATTGTAAGACAGAGGAAGGAAAAAAATGGATGCTTGAAGATGTACTTTAGCTCAAGAAATGTTAGGAACATTGATCTCAATGTAAGGGATGTGAGCTATCTTAGGCCAGTCCTCCCCTTTATCTTGTTGACACCTTTGTTCCAGCAAAGGACAATTGTAAATGGACAAGGAAAAAAGTGAGGAAGGTAGCCCCTCATTAGGCAAAGCCTCGAGCTTATGGCAGTGAGCAATTGTCAGTTCCCATGAGAGAAGTGAGCCATTGAATACCTCTATAGTCAAGAAATTTTAGGTTTTGAAGGTTTAAGATTGCTAGAGAGGTAAGAGTGGAAGGCAGCATTGTTTCCTCTGGGAAACATTCCACACATCTGTGCATGTCAGTTATAAAGTGTGAGAGAGAAGAAAGCATCTGTAGATTCCAATGCATCTAGCCAGCAACAAGTTTTTTGCAACTTTGAATCTTAATTGACTCCAATTTGAAGGGTAGACCACCATCTAGAAATAAATCAAGTTCTGGACATTTATCAATTTTCAAAATCACAAGTGAATGGAGAAGCAAATGCATGCATTTAAGCAGGGACTTCAACTTGGGGTAACCTTGTAATTGAAGCCGGGTTAAATTTGGAGCACACAACCCTCCTCTGGGAAAAAAAAACTAATTTAAGGCATTTCTTAATGACTAAGGAATTCAAGGATGTCAACTCGCTGGTAATTTCCTTAACTAGAGAAAGAAACTCAAGAATTCAACATTTACTTAAACAAAGGGCTTTCAGCTTAGGGAATAACTCCGATGGAAAACACTTAAGTGAAAAACCATTTCTTACTTGAATTTTCTCTAAAATGGCATAAAAACCATCCATTTGCTCCATCCCTTCAGGAAGAAAATCCAAGGACTAGAGTCCATAAACTACTAGATGGCATAGCTCAAAACACAACTTCTTTAATTGTATATCTCGCGAAGTGTCAGCTAACTTCATTACATAGATGTTTGAAGCCTTTGGAAGTGAAGGCATAAGCTTTTGGCATCCCTCAACAATAAGCGTGATTAAAGATGGAAGGTTATCAGGCAATGCCTTTGACAGATTGCGACATTCTCTTATATAAAGCTTTTAAAGGAGAGGGAATGCCTCACCTTTATCTTCATTCACATAGAGAGCCCAAATGTGCCATTGTAGCATCCTTTCAAACTTTAGAACTTCAAGAGATCTAAATGGATTCAAACAAGTTCCATAGAACTCAGGACCCACAACCATGACCCTATTAAATGCTTCAATCGAGAATTGTTTAAGAAATGCTAACTGCCCAAATGGAGGCAAGAACAAGTAGTATTGACGTTACTAAGCTTTAAGGATACCATGTTTGAAAAGGAAGATTCTCCAAGCCAATCTAGAAATCTTGTACTCCTATAACCAACAATAGAAAGACTTTTAAAGTTTACATGAGGCTACAAATGTTCAAGTACCATTCTTTCATAACTTGAAATCTCAGTTTCACCAGCCCCTCTAAGTTTTAGCTTTTTAAGTTGCTTTTTATCCTTTAAATTGGCTTCCAAAGCATCTCGATCATGAATAACATTTTGCATATTCCAAATGCAAAGTTCTCCTCCTAATCACTGAAGATTCTCCAATTCTTTGACGGAAGACCCTTTACTTTTTGCTATAAAGAAATCAGATAATTCTTGAAATTTTGACAGTTTACCCATTTCTGTTGGCATTCCTTCCAAATTTTTTCCTCTAATATCCAAATAATACAAATTAACTAACATTACCATGTTGCTTGTCAACTCAACAAGGCCTTCACACCTGCGCAAGATCAATTTTTGCAAATTATACAAACTAAATATTGACTCATGCAACCTTTCAATTAATGCTCTATGAAGATTTAGATATCATAATTGCTTCAAGTTTCCAATTGACTCTGGCAATATGCTTAGATAATGGCATCCACACAAAATCAGTATTTCCAAATGCTATAAATGGCTTATGAAATCAAGCAACTTCTCTATGTAGACATTTGTTAGGTAGTTTATTTGTGTTGACTATTAATTATGGTGTGTTTAATATCTATAATAGTTATTTTTCTATTATTGCATCAACCAATATTAATATCATAGATGGAAATGTCTGATCTGCTAGATTAGGTCATATTGGACATAAGAAAATAAATAAATTAGTTAAAAGGGGCTTTCAAAGCCTACTTACTAAAATTAAATTGTCTATATGTCAATACTGTCTAACAAGAAAAGCAACCAGAAACCATTTAGCATGGCTGTTAGAGTTAAATTTTCATTGTAATTAGTCCATTATAAGTTATATGGTCTAATGAGTGTTAAGGCGAGGTATAATGTCTTATATTTTATTACTTTCATAAATGATTATATGTATTGTGGTAACATTTATTTGATCTCCCATAAATTTAAAACATTAGAATACTTTAAAAAATATTTAAGTATAATAGAGAATCAGTTAGATTAAAGGATTAAAATTTTATGGACTAACTAAAGACATGAATATCTCTTTAAATAGTTCAAGAAACTATGTAATGAAAAGGGTATAGTTAAATAACTAACTATTCTTTGGACTTTGCAACAAAATGGTGTTATAGAGAGAAAAAAATAAAACCCTATTAAAGATAATTAGGTCCATAATAGTATAAACAAATCTTCCAATATATTGTTAAGGTGCTACTTTATTAACCGTTATGTTTATACTTAACTCTTGTACCCTCTACCACTTTCACAATATATAAATTATGTTTAAGATGATAGCCTAACCTAAGTAATTTATAACCATGGGTGGTTAGCAGCTTATATTTATGATCCATCTCATAAATATGAAAAATTAGGTTTAAGAGGAAAAAAATTTATCATTATAAGATACTATAAACACTACAAAGAGTATGTGTTTATTAGTGAACAAATGGATGGAAGTATTATAGAATTAGAATCATATGATGTTACATTCTTTGAGAATGAATTTCTTAGTAAAGGTGAAATTGATAAGGATTTTTATATGTATAAGATAAATGATCTAGATGACTATAACATCCAAACCCACCAATTGAAATAGATAAGGAAATGCCTTACATTATCAATTTAAATAGGAGTGTTATGCTAGAAGCTACATAAGGTTTATAAGAACTTATATTACGTAAAAGTCATCACAAAAGCATCATTTCGAGATTTAATGGGGAAGCTTTTATGATTGTCCCTCATAATAAGAAAGAGTATAAAATAATAACTAAGGTTCTCTCATACCCAACTAAGGAACAAAGAAGAAAGAAAATAAAAAAAGAGATGGAATCCATAAATTTTAATTAAATCTAGCACTGTTAGATTTTCCCCAAGGATGTAAAGCTATTGAGAACAAATAAGTTCTCAAAATCAAGCATAAAGTAGATGGTTCCATAAAAAGGTATAATGCTTGCTTAATGGCAAAAAGTTATACTTAATGATAGCATATAGATTATGAGGAAATATTTTCATCAATAGTAAGCTTACCTTAATTTACTTAATTTAATTTATAATAGTAAACATGGATTTAAAATTACATCAAATGAATATCAAAACTACTTTTTTCAATGAAGCACTAAATAAAGAAATATATGTGGAACAACTTTTAAGTTTCATTATTCAAGGCCAAGAGAATAAAGTATGTAAATTTGAAAGATCAATTTATAGTTTAAAATAATCATTTAGATTGTGCTATTTAAGATTCCATCATGTAATAATTTAATATGACTTCTCAATGATTAATAAGGATCATTACATGTATGTAAAGAGATTTGAAAATAAATTTGTAATTATATATTTATATGTTTATAATATTTTATTAGTTGGAAATGATAAAAAGATTATCACCACTATTAAGGAATAGTTGTCTTTTAATTTTGAAATAGACATAGGTAAAGTGATTTGCATATTGAAAGTAAAGATTTATGGGAATTGTTCCAACAGATTCCTATCTTTATCATGAGATTTTTATATCTATAAAACCTTATAATGATTTATAATGGAAAGTTATAAATTCATTGACAACCTAATTACTAAACGTGATGGTTTAAATCTTAAAATGTGTCCTAAAACACTACAAAAGAATGAAGAGAGGAAGAATGTGTCATACTCTAGTGTAATGGGTAGTTTGATGTATGCTATGATGTGTACACACCTTAACATTTGTTATGATTGGTAAGTCGATACTAATTAAACCCAAGAAAAGCAAATTTGCAAGTTGTGAAGAGAATATTTTGGTATCTCAAAGGCATTATAGATTATTCCTTATATTATCAAAGAAATAATTTATGATTAATTGATTATACATATGTCAATTAGGGAGGAGATATATATAAGTGTAAATCTATATTAGGATATATGTTTTTGCTATCATAGAGTAGTAAAAAGTAAACTTGTATTGCCTTATCAACAATGGAAGCAAAATTTGTAATTTACTCAATTACAATGCAAAAAGTTGTTTACTTAATAAATTTTTTGAATATTTGGAAATATATGGTGATCAACAGAAAATGATCATATTATATTTTTGTAGTTAAGTGGCTATTACATATGCAAAAGATTTTAAGTATTATTGTAAAGCTAAATACATTGACACCAAGTAGACATTACGTCACAATAAGATGTGACTTTGCAAAACATTTTAATGCATAGGATGATAGCAAATCCATTAACTAAACTAATACCAAAAGATATATTTTAGTTATATGTTAAATATATATGACTTTACAAAATTTAATGTGTTATGATACATTGTGACTATGTATTGTACTATAATTAAAGAGTTATTTTCTTATTGCACATAGATTAGCAATATCATTTTAAGTGTTGATTGTTATATAATGAGTTTGATATGAGATCAACTTAGTACAAGTTTCTTTTTATGAAAAAAGTAATATGTCAAACATGTTGAAATTGGTCCACTTATATGGATAATTACCTCTAATGCTAAAAGAGTGTATAAAGATAAGAATATCATATGAGCAAAATTTTTTGTATATTGAGATAGTTGTCTTGAGAAAATCAATATAAGGCTATAATAAGTAAGGGTCAATATAGATTCTTACTCTCTATACAGTTTGTTGAAAGCATGATGTGAGATCTCAATTTAACACTTAAGAATGAATGGGTCACTTAAAGAACTTATGCTAAACACTTGAAAGTAATTAAACTAAGACTATATGTGATATCATAAGAAAAATGAATGAAATAAAATATGCTTTATGCAAAGAATAATCATTATAACATGTGTTTCATACTATATATACCATTTAACCAATAAAAAAAAATGAAAGAATCAATCTTTAGTTCTTTATTATGTGAGTCTCTTGAGATATTATTACTTTAAAAAAATTGTGTCTTGTGTGACATTTAACATTGTTCTAAGGTTACCATACGATGTTTACTATTTTAGTCTATTAACTATGATTAAGAATGATTCAACCTTATGAAATATGTCTAAAAAAATGATTATATTGTAATTAAAAAACATTAGTGTGAAAGGAAGGCTATTATTATTTGATATCTTTCATATGTATTTATCAATTAACTAATTATATTTATTCATGATGAATGAAATTTAATTATGGATACATATAAGAAAAACAAAATCCAACTTAGCCTAAGAGAAAGAGTGAGTTGATATTGATGTAAAAAAATGTGTTTTGGAATAATAAGACTTTTTTTTGTATAAAATAAAACTTATTATTTTTTTGAGTTGTAGAAACTATATATTCTTAATAAGTATATAAAATATAATCTTAAGTACAAGTGTGGTTGCAAGTCACATGGCCTATTTACATGTACAAATTACTTTTGAAAAATTAAGTGTTGAGATTATATAAATGATTGAGTTATTCTTACCTATCATATGTGAGTGGGAAATGCAAATTATTAACTAATCTCTTGTGTTTTGAAATAAGAGAATATATTATCTTTATTAATTCTCATAGTAAGAAATTCTTAGTTTATAAATAAGAAGTTGTTTGATACAATGATATTACCTTAATTGCGAGAAAAAAATCTTTTTACCAGTGATTAGTAATCCTTAGTTTCTTATCATTTAGTATTAAAACAATGTTTTTAGGGATTTTTCTTTTATTTCATAATTCTACTAAAAAAAGCATTCAATTTATGCCTCATCAACTAACAACTAAAGAAAAATTTTGACATTAATAATTTATAGTCTTATGTCATGTTTTTATACAACTTATTTTCATTGATCTTGGTGATCATAAAGCTTATAGTAAAAAAAAAAATATCTATATTAATTCTTTAGTCAATAAAGAAAGTTGCTTAAGTGTGAAATAAAAGGAATTAAATTCCACTAAAACATAGTCGCTATCATGTATCAACAAATTTGTTGAGGCACTAATATGGATACTATAAGTATGATAAGGCTAAATGATGTGAAATGGACCCAATGATGAACATTTATCATGTGATTTTTTTTAATTTAAAAAATTTAATAATTGTATTTTATTATTTTAAAATTAATAGATATAATTATTTTTGTATTAATAAATAAATTAATAAAATTTTTTTAGAAGCAAAACTTTTTCAACTATCAAGTCAAACTTTTAAGTATATATATATATTATCATATGACTTTTTAATTTAACCAAGTAAATATATTAAAACTTTTAATTTATTAAAGGTTATTTCTCTTAAATAAATCATTAAAGATTAATCTCCTCAAAGAAATTCATTTTATATTTTTATTTTTATAATTTCCTTATTCTTAATCCCTAGTTTCTTATCATCTAGTATTAAAGCAACATTTTTAAGAATTTTGCTTCTATTTTATAATCCTACTAAAAAAAGCATTCAATTTATACTTCTTTACTTAACAATTAAAGAGAATTTTTGGCATCATTAATTTATAGTTTTATGTTATGTTTTCATATAACTTGTTTAATTATAATACTAGAATATCTCATATTAAATAATTTATATCTCTTATACAAGAGTCTCTTAAAATGATCAAATAAATGATTCTTAATTTGAGTAAAGAACTCATCAAAAAATAATACTTTTGAATTTACTAATAAATAGAAAGAACTAATGAAGTCTTTTAAAGGTACACAATATATAAAGGTGAAATTTCGTTATTGGGATAAGACTAATCCTATATGTTAGACTTTTAAAGTTGAAAAACATTTTCATTTAGATCATATAACAAATGATTTTTAAGTGAAAATTGCCTCTATTCAATTAACGGATGACATTATTCAATGTATGATTGGTTTAAAACTTAAGTTAGAGTTTTGACTCGAGTTGATTTCATTAAAAGCCTTTATGTGCACTTTAGGCCTTCAAAACATCATAATATTGATGGAGAGCTAACAAAAATCTATCAAATGTTGATAGTCCTAGATTATTAAAGTTGTTTTAAACAACTCGCCAATCAAGCTAAAGATTGGTCAAGAATGCAATTGGTGGGAGTGTTCATCGAAAGGTATATTCTTGACATCCAATGTGAAGTCAAAGCTCACCAACTATGAATAATGGTAGCAATTATCTCATTTGTTTAACTATAAAAGGAGAAGTTAAGCATTAATTATTGTCCATTTGTTATAAAAGTTAAACTTATTAATGGCACCATTAACTCATCATTTGTAATTCATTTCACTAACACTAGATGCTTGATGTAAGAGGAGTTAAAAGAATAGATAGTTAAAGGGTGCATTTTGATAAGAAGTAATATAAAGAACATCAATGTCAATAAGGAAATCTTTTAATGATTGAGCCAATTGAGGAAGTTAATAAGGTAAATGATGATCCCATATACCTAAATTATGATGACATCCATGTTGAACATATGAATATGCCTACGTTTCATACTTTGGTGAGATATTTTAATCCATAAATCATAAAAATTGATAAGTTCATCAAAAAATAACTAATAATGATATTGGTTAACTTAGATAATACTAACAATTTTATAGATGAGAATATGGTAAAAAAAATTACTTTTTCAATAAAAAATTGTAACAAATTTGTTATGAAGATTATATATATATATATAAAATTGATATGCTAAGTACACAAAGATAAACTCTTTTTGTATGATCATATTGTTTATATTGATCTATTTTTATTACCTTTAAAAGATTATAACATTATTCTTAACATTAATTAATAGCAAATTTTAAGAGATATTACGTGAAATGTTTTTAAGTTAATAGTAAAGTTTATATTAAATAAGCACATGGTAAAGTTGTATAGAAAGGGTAGTGGCAAAATCATAATAGTCATAAACCATCAGATAGAAGAAGTCTTATGAAAGGCAAGACAAGGGTTTTTTGTGCATTTGTACAATGTAAAGGTGACAAAATCTTATTTTAAGAAGGAAAAAGAGGTAATATATTATTAATTAAAATTTTCAGTTTATAAGTCTACCCCCAAGGAGAACATATGATCATTGTATTCCTTTATTCCTTAAGAGTGTGCCTACTAATATCCAATTTTGTCACTATTTACATTTTCAAAAGAATGAGATTAGGAAAAGTATGCATGAGATGTTAAAAGCTAGTATTATTAAGCCTAATGTTAGTCTTTATTCCTATCCTATTTTCTAAGTAAAGAAGAAAGATGAATCATGGAATATGCATGCAAACTATTAGATTCTTAACTACATTATTGTAAAGGATAAATATCTTATTCTTGTTATTATAAGTTATTAGATGAGTTAGGAGGTGCATAACCATTCATTAAATTTGATTTATGATTGAGTTATCATCTAATTTTGGTCTATGAGGTAGGTATTTAAAAGATAAAATTTATGACATATGATAACTAGTACAAGTTTTTGGTTATACCTCTTAGGCTTATCAATGCTTCTTTAACATTTTAAAATTTAATGAATAACATATTTTGGTCATATTTGCATAATTTTCTCCTAATATGTTTTTATGATATTTTAGTGTATATTTCTTATGTTGATATTCATCTATCATATTTACAAACTATAATCATTACTCTATGTGAGCATGTCTTATTTGTTAAGAAGTCAAATTAAAGTTTTGGTAGCCAAATAGAAGAATATTTTGGTCATGTTATTTCTAAGGAAGGTGTAACAAATGATTCTTTTAAAGTTTAAATAATGATAGATTGGCTAGTTTTAAAAATAATTAAGGCATTATATGGCTTTTTGGAATTAACTAGCTATTATTACAAATTCATTTATGATTATAGGAATATTAGTGTTAATTTAATTATTCTTTTAATAAAAGATTTATTCAAATAGAGTGAAAAAATGGAGATTATGTTTGTTCATCTTAAATATGCTATGACCACTACATTAGTTTTTACTTTACTGGACTTTATTAAAATATTTATTATTAAATTTAATAGTTCTAAAGTCAAAATTGGTGTAATGTTGATTTAAAAAGATCATCTTATAGCATTTAATAGTAAGACTTTATTATCAAACATTTCATCATGTTTGTTTATGATAAGAAGATGAAAGTTGTAGTTTATATAGTTATAAAATAACATCTTACTTGATTAAGAGATATTTTCAAATTCAAATTTATCAAAAAAGTTTCAAATATTTCTAAATTACAAAAATATGATAATAAATATCTCCTCTATTAAATAGCAAAATTTGATTTCTAACTTACTAAAATATGATTATAAGATTGTTTATAAAAAAAAAGTGAGAATTTTGTAGTTAATGCATTATTATGCATTTTGGATGCTAAACTAGTGGCAATATTTATTTCTACTTGAAATACCTTTGCACAAATTAGAAATGAATGGTAAGATGACTCTGAAACTTAGAAAACTATTGATAAATTAAAGAAAGATCTTATTTTGTTCATTATACTTGGGATTTTACGAACTTTTGCCATAAAGGTAAAAAGGTGCTTATTCCTAATTCTTATTACAAGGAAACAATCTTATATGAGTTTTATGAATCTTATATTACTAGACAAGATTTTTTGATACCTATAAACACATTTATCATGAATTTTTTTAAAAAGATAGAAAAAGTGAAATAAAAAAGTTTGTAATTGAATGTGATGTTTGCCAACATCATAAGAGTGAATTTGTGACATATCCATATCTTCTTTAAGCTTTGCTTATTTCAAAAAAAAATTCGACAAATATCTTTATAGACTATATTAAGAGACTTTTATTATTTTTAAATAAAGTTACTATTTTTTTATTATGTATTGTTTGACAAATATACCTTTTTTTGTGTTGTTAGTCATCCTTCTACTACTACTACTACTACTACTATTACTTATATTTTTGTTGAAAATATTATGAAGTTACTTGACATTCTTTAATTTATTGTCAATGATTGAAATAAATTATTCATTAATAATTTTTGGAAGGAACTATTGCATTTATAAAAACACTAAGTTGAATATAAGCACTTTTAACCACCCATCAATCTAGATAAATGGGCTCAGATAGTTAATAAGTGCTTGGAGAATCACCTTTGTTATTTTGGAGAATGAGCCAAAAGATTGAATAAATGACTTATTTAGGTTGAGTGGTAGTATACTAGCACATATTGCTCGAAGTTCTTATTTGAAGTTATTTGTGGTTAAACCCTACCTACTCTTGTAAGGTACACAGTTAGGTTTTCTTGAGTGAACTAAGTTGATAAAAGCTTATAAAACAAAGGTAAATTGTTACAACTTATAAAAAACAATCTTATTACAACTCAAACTCGTATAAAGTAGCATATTGATACCATCATATTGAACATAAGTTTTAAGCGAGAAATTGAGTTTATTTTAAGCTTCAACCATATTGACAATTATTTGTCACTATTCTCTTATTAATGAAAATATCTCTTCATTTTTTTAGTATATAAAAAGTTCTTAAATACATTGGTTTTATTATTGATCATCTTAACTTACCAACAAGGTTTAAAATACATCATGTCTCTTGCTTAAAGAGGAAATTAAGAGAGAATGTAGTTGCATATAACTAGCTACTCGATATTATTTCCATTAAATAACTTAATGTTTAGCTACAAACTATCATGGATTGTCAAGTGTCAAAATTAAGTTATCATTTAAATTTTCACTTAATAGGTTAATCTTCTAATTGAGGATACTCATGGAGTTTTATCATTTTTTTATAAAAAAAATTCCAAAATTTATTATTAGTCAACTTTGAGAACAAGACTATTTTAAAAAACGATGGAATGATGCAACTTCCTTAATTTATAATATTCAATAATTATCATTTATTATTTATAAATTATTATGCATAATTACATTTATTTTGGTGAGCATAATTGATGGAATCTTTTTAATGGTAAAATGTATTTAAGAATTTATGTAAATGACAAATCAATTTTTAGTAACCTCAGAAATGGTGTTTTCAAGAGAAATCAAGATTGTTATTTGGTAGTAATTCAACGATTATGTAAAATGGTCCTTTAATAGTTAAAAGAAGCCCTTAAGAACCAAAATTTTCATGGATAAGACAAAGTTCAGAACATGTATCTACTCATATTTTTGCCTTTTAAGACCTATTATTAAGACATATTAATGAGATATAATCCTAATGTATAAATCCACCTTGACATTTTTACTATTATTATTGAAATCATATAAAATGCATAAGGACTAACAAAAATGTGTAAGTATATAGAATAAAATGTGCATAACGTTAAGTGAAAAATATAATACCATGAATTACCATTATTCATATACTTTTGACTTATCCTTATCCACATTTAGTTTAACTTATATATTTTATTATAACTCAGATATATTACATAATTTTTCCTTTAAAAAAATAATTTGTAATAAAATATATATTATTTTATTCATGGGTAACGTCATAACCTCTATATATGAGATATAAATAATTTCTCAATCCACTTATCATTTTCGTTTTTATTATAATCATATAAAAATTTTATCTTATTGATAAACATATATTTAAGTTTAATTTTTATATCTAATAAAATGTTTCCAATTTTTGGATACTTAGCCCCCAACTTTAGATCCTAGTCTCTTATTAGGTAATACAAGCCTTTTAAGTCTTTAGCAAAGTAAAACAAAATCTTTTAAGTTTTCAATTAGATAAAACAAGTCTATTAAGTTTTCAATTAGATAAGATAATTCACTTAAGCTTTTAATTAGGTAAGACAACTTTCTCGAATCTTTTAACTCTTTAATAAAGCAAAAGATGTCTCTCAAGCTTTCATATGGATGATATAAGTCTCCCAAGCCTTCCATAAAGTGATACAAATCTCCTAAAATCTCCAACTATGTTATAAAAAGCTTTTACCCTTATATATAATAGTTGTATATCTTTTTTTTTTCATTATCATTATAATCATATAACTATTATTTCATTAAGTGTAAGTTTCAATCTATACTTATACTTAATGAGAATTTTTAAACCCTTATTTTTGGGCTATTAATGTAAACTCATCACCTAGCCTTTTAACTTTACTTTGATTGCTATAACAATTTTGCAAGTGTTAAAACCTTTAAGAATGCTTAAAAGCACACTCTAGAATGCTATAATGGTTATTGTCACTTCTCTACTCCCAAAAACTGCCTTAGATGATGCTTTACATCTTAAAGCACATATAACAAGCTTTTAAGGTAACAAATAAAAGTTATGGTTTGTCATAGCAATCACCACCTTTAAAAAAGGACCTTCAATAATGCTTTGTTTCCTCAAGATTTATTAATAAGTTATTAGAGTAACAAATCTAAGTAATAATTTGCCTAACATTTACCCTCCCCTACCTTACCCCTTAAAAAGGAAGTTCAATAACAATCCAAGTCCTAAAGGGCCATTAACAAACCCTCAAAGTAATAAGATCAAAGTAGTAACTTGTCTAATAGTCCCCTCTTCCCCAAAAAAGACCTTTAATGGTGCTTTAAATTTCAAAAGACCATTAACAAGCCCTCAAAATAATAAGATTAAAGTAATAATGTCCTTAGTCATTGTTCTACCTAAAAAGACCCTTTCATGGTACTCTAAATCCTAAGGGACCATTAATGATCCCTCAAAGCAACAAGTTTATGGTGGAAAGAATCTTTAAGTCTTTAATCAACCATGATAAAAGGAAAAAAAAAAAAGTAATCTTTTAACTTATTTGCAATTCTTAGTCTTTGACTAGGCATCTCTTAGCTCATAAGGAGTGGCCTTCAAGAAGGCATCTCTCAACTTATTAGGATCTCTAAACTCATAAAGAGTTCTTAACCTTAAAGAAGATATCTCTTAGCTTATAAGGAGTCACAACTTATAAAGAGCTCTTAGCCTCTAAGTACATATATCTCAACTCGCAAAGGAGTTTACAACTTATAAAGAATTCTTAAACTTTAAGTAGGCATCTCTTAGCTTATAGATATCCCTTAACTCTAAAGAGTCTTAACTTGTAAGGAGTTCTTAGCTTTAAGTAAACATATCTCAACTCACAAAGAACTTATAATCCATATGGAACTCTCAGCCTTCAAGTTGGCATCTTTAAATTTATAGGGAGCTCTTAACCTATAAGGAGTTTTTAGCTTTCAAGTAAGCATCTCTCAACTCCTAAAGAGTTCTTAGTGTTTAAGTAGACATCTTATAAGGAACTCTTAAACTTATAAGTAGTTCTCAACTTTCAGTAGGTATCTTTTAACTTGTAGTAAATTCTTAACTTATAAAGAATTCATAGCCTTCAAATAAGCATCTCTCAAGTTATAAGTAGCTCTTAATTTATAGGAAGATCTTAACTTTAATTAAGTATCTCTCAACTCATAAGGAGCTTTTAGTCTTTAAGTAAGAATCTCTCAACTTGTAAGAAATTTTAGCCATTATATAGGTATCTTTTAACTCATAATAAGTTTTTAACTTATAGGGAATTCTTAGCTTCTAAGTAAACATCTTTTAATCTCTATGTAACACACTTCAATTCATAAGCTTTTAGTTGGTACTTGTCAACTTATCCACTTATAACTCTTAAATTATATCTCTCAAGTCTAACTTACTAGTTTGAACTTAATCAAAAAGTTTTCATGCATCCTTAAGTTAAGATAAGGACTCCTCTAAACTAAACCTAATAAATCTAAAGCTTATACTTAAGTTAAGATAAAGCATCTATAACAAGTTACCCATTAGCTATCCAAGAACACTACTAATTGCTAAAAGACAAACTTAGTGTGATAGCCTAAATCATATACTTTATACCAACCAATAAAAATTCACTTGAAATTTTATAAATACTCAACCCTTATACTCAAGTTTAAGGGACTCTCTCTATCTCCTTTATAGTTTCTCTTCCTTCCTTGATTTTTCAATAAGGAAAGCATTGAATTGTTAGTGTTGGCGTTTAAACAGCACCTCATAGCCTTTTTGACATGCAAGTGATGATCTCCAATTCATCACTTATCTTTCAACTAAGCAAGGCTTCAATCTCTCCATTACTTTTTAATTAAGTGATACCTTGACTCATCACTTACCTCCTAGTTGAGTGATGCCTCCTATCATGCTAGTTAAAAATTTATATCTATATTTTTATTGCAATAGACTAAAGATTAAGGTACTTTAGACAAATGAGTTTGTGATGTATAAATATTTTGCCCATTCTTAGTTATGATGAGTAGCACTCAAATTTTCAACCTTTGTTGTTGACTATGTATAATACCATCCTTTCCTCGATGCATCAGCTTATTAATTGACTTCACTAAAATTACAATATAACTAAATTCCAAAACTTGCCTAACCTTTCTCCATCAAATCGTGAGGTTGTGGTGACTAAAATAAGGCCCTTCGTTCCGACAATGTTTCACATCTACTCTAGGGGTACGATCATTTTAGCCTCATTGCGAGACTAGGCTAGTAGCTCTGGATCCCTACCTGAAAAATAGCAATTTTTTCTTTTGATATTTTCTTTGGTCTATGACGCAGCGAGGAAGCGTAATCAACAACAGGAAATCAATAACAACAATTGAATTCCAAAGAATAAAAGGTACAAGCCGCCTTAGGAAAAGGTTCTCTCAATTAGGGTAAAGTATAATACGTTCTCCCTCTCACTAAGAAACCCTAAAATATATATAGTGCATACAATTATACTAAAATTACAAAAATGTCATTTTATAAAATTTAATTAAAATTACGAAAAAGCCCATCGTAACTTCTTATCCTTTTTCTCGCTTGTCCACGTACTCCTCAGCTATCTGGTCTACATTATTCTCTCCCACCAAAGAAGAACTCGACCCCAAGTTCTCTTTAGGATATAAAAGCGTGTCATCTGGATGGAAGAAAGATAAATCAGCTACATTGAATGTCTTGGAGATGTTCATATCATCAAGAAGCTCGATAATATAAGTATTGTCGTTGATTTTGCGCACAACTTCATAAGGACCATACTTTTTTGGCTGTAATTTGCTATACTTGCTTACAAGAAAGCGTTCCTTCCTCAGGTACATCATCACCTGATCACCAACCTCAAACAGTTTTTCCTTCCTGTGTTTATCAGCAACCGCCTTGTATTTCGTATTTACCCTCTCAATTTTTCTTTTTACCTTTTCAGTGATAGTTTGACACTGCTCTGTCATGTTTTTAGCTGTTAATAAAGCTGGTACAGCACAAGGACTCATGCTGTCTCGAGTGAACCCCTTATCCAACAATTCTTGGTCCTTCTCCTGCAGGACCTCAGTTTTCTTAGGACTCATCCTATAGCGTGATAAATTTGAAAGACTTGCTTCAGGTACTAAGTCTATTTGATACTGAATATCCGTCAAGGGTGGTAATCCCTTAGGTAAGTCATTAGGGACCACACCTTTATACTCCTTCAACGCTCCATTAACTGCTTCAGGGACCTTCATACTCACGCCTTCATCTCCAACTACCTTATCCTTTACAATGAGCGCTTGATCCACTTTCGACTCTTTCAAATCCTCAACCATCTCCTTCTTTGACTGAGCAACAGTCAAGAAAGAGTCTCCTTCTATCTTACGGGTTCTAGAGCATCCTTCTAACTTTAAAGGTAACAAAGTATATTTCACACCCTCTTTCTCTAATTTATAAACATTCTCCTTACCTGCATATTGGGCATTCACATCGAACTGCCAAGGTCTCCCGAATAGCAGATGACATGCATCCATGTCAATAATATCACAACAGATTTCATCTCGATACCTCCCTATAGAAAATGACACCTTGCACCTCTCTTTCACCTCAATCTTCTCGGCCGCCTTAATCCACCCAATAGTGTATGAGTATGGATGTTTTTCGACAGGCAGCTGTAATTGTTTAACAACTTCTCTCCTAATGATGTTTTCACTACTCCATTATCTACAATTACATTAAATACCTTTCCCCCAATCATGCACCTGGTACGGAACAACTGATGTCGTTGGGTATTTGTCTCATGTTTTGGTGCTAACATCATTCGCCTAATCACATAAATTGACTCCACTTCACCATTCCCCTCTGTAGATTCATTGTTCAAGATCTGTGCAATCTTATTAACAACTATAGATCTATTAATTGGATTAACATACCTGTCTCTTGACCCAGGCATATTACCGCTAATATTCATAGAGTCAAAACACTCAATCAAATCTTCAAAACGTTGCTCTAAGCGTGAACTCTTTGATTTAAAGTATTGAACTCTGTCCTAGGAACTCATTGATTGACTCCTTGGACTCCCGTATTCTGAACACCGTCAAGAACACGACCGCCATCCACACCTTGATTGATTGACATATTCGCAGAAAATTGCCAGGCTCTGATACCAATCTGACACAGCGAGGAAGCGTAATCAACAACAGGAAATCAATAACAACGATTGAATTCCAAAGAACAAAAAGTACAAGCCGCCTTAGGAAAAGGTTCTCTCAATTAGGATAAAGTATAATACGTTCTCCCTCTCACTAAGAAACCCTAAAATATATATAGTGCATACAATTATACTAAAATTACGAAAATGTTATTTTATAAAATTTAATTAAAATTATAAAAAAGTCTATCGTAACTTCTTATCCTTTTTCTCGCTTTAAATAAATTTAAATATTATTTTTTATTTTATTATTTTTTAAAATAAAATTTTTATAAAATTAAATAATTTAACAATGTGACAATTAAAAGAATATGCATGTATTATGTGACATGTCCACGTACTCCTCAACTATCTAGTTTACATTAGTCTATCAACTAAATCTTTCCCCATACGAAATTTTTTAAGTCAAAAGCAGAAGGTTTCATTTATGTGCTAGAGTTGCGTGCATCGTCCATAAAAGAAAGGCAAAAGACTGGGGTGAGGTTACTCCTATTCCAAAAGGCCTAAATGACAATAAACTATCTGAAATTAAGAATAAAGAGAATACAAAATGACAATAAATGTCAATTAAGATTGAACTTCCCCAATCAAAGAGAAAGAGGGACATATACGATACAACTCTGGCCATTTTGATCAATTTCCTTTTCGATTCTGAGGCATTTCTTCTTGACTCATCAATTCATAACAAACCATCTTATCATTCCAGGAGATCCTACAGAAAACATTTCATGATATGCATCCTTTTTGAATTTGATCAAAGACTAAAAAATAATTCTAATAAGAGGACCGTAAAACCAAATAAAATTAACCCGTAAATTGTCTCTGCATTATTCTCTAGCAGTTATCTCAAAGCTCATGGTCCCGCCACCATTGCTGCCTGTTGCAAGGGGGTCCTCTAGGTGATCAGCAGTGATCTCAAAGCTCCCACTGCTCACACTTGCACTGAAAGCTCCACTTGTCATGGCAAAAGCCGGCTTGAAAGGCAGCACTTCAGGCACTGACATTGATCCTAATATTATTTGAAGGATGACCCGTGTTCCATGCCTCGAATTTGGGTTAGGATGAAGACACGCCAGCCCAAGCAGCATAATCTCTCTGCTTCCGCAACCACGTAGTGATTGCCCAGCTTCTCATCCACAGCCTCCAATATTCGTCCCTTGCGATGAAGCTGCCATGCCCAATCTCCCAAAGATGGGAAGCCTGCAATATTGATCAATTTGCGCTGGCTGTAAACTACCTCCAGAACCAAAACACCAAAGCCATAGACATCTGACTCGCATGACACTCTACCTTCTGAAATCAACTCTCGGGCCATCTAGCCTAATGTTCCGCAGATGCAATCAATATCAATAGAGCTCTTGCCATCAAATAAGATATGGGCCATCCCAAAATCTCTTAGGCAAGCATTGAAACCAGAATCTAGCATGATGTTTCCTGGCTTAATGTGTCCATGCACCACTTTCTGGTCATGCTCAGTATGGAGATAGTGCAATGCTGATGCAACCCCTGACACAATCTTGTATCTCGTATTCCAGTCTAGGGTACTCTGCTCTGCTGGTCCGTTGAATATGTATTTATCTAGACTGCCATTAGGCATGAAGTCATACACCAGAAGGAGATTTCCATTCTTGTAACACCACCCTAATTGGACAAATTACATTGAATCACGTGTCTTGCCAATCCAATCTGAAAACAAAAAAAGCTTTGCAGCACAAGGAACATTTATTAACGAGTAGATTCATCAAATATGTTTTATAGCCAATGAGCTGTAGCTTAATGGTACTAGAGTTGTCTCCAACGTTGAAGGTCTTGAGTTCTAACTCCAAGCTGAAGGCAATTAACCAAAAAATCAGCTATGTTGTACAGCTGCTAATTGTTCCGACAGATTCCTAATTACAGGATTGCATCCATTCTCCGTAAAGAAACATGTCTAGATTTATTTCCTCTCCTTTATTCAATGGTAAGGTCCTGTATTTTCTCGTTGAATATTTCTACACCATGCACATTTCAGGTATCATTAAGAGGAAATTGACTTAGAATAATGGCATTTTCCCAGCATGGACTCATTTAGAATTTTCTTGTAAGTTAAACAGTCTTGAGTTTGCTGAAGCTTTTGGTGTTTTTTTTTTTTTTTTAAACCTAGAGAAGAAGAAGATTGATGGTGCAAACAATGAGTGTACAGAACCACAGATTGTCAGAGACTCAGAGTTCATAGACAGCTTCCTGAAAGTCCAAAATGTTGGGTGGTGTGCTGATGCAAAATGGAAACTAAAAGGGGAAGGAAAAATCTTGACTTACCCAGTGAGGGGACAAGATGCTTGTGATGGAGACGGCTAATGATGTCAAGTTCCGACAAGAAATGTTCTGGACCCATGTTTGGTCCGTCTTGGAAGAGCTTGATAGCAACCTGCAAATTGTCATTGTACAGCACTCCTCTGTAGACTGCCGTACGACCACCTTGACCAATTTTGTGCTTCTCATCAAAATTTTTAGTAGCCTTCTTGAGATCCTTGAAGCGGAATGCCTTGGGGTTTGGGAGGCTCCTTAGGGCTGTCTGCGATTTGGGGTCATCTGTCACTGGCTTCTTCCTCTTCTTGTGCATATAGTATAACAAACATCCCACCCCAATCAGCAGCAGCGGTAGCGCTGCCAATCCAGGCAGGCCAAACCGAAGAAAGATCTTGATCGCCTTATTATTATTAGCAATACTGCCAATCGTAGATGGCAGCAGCTCCACCGTCTGGTTCCAGGCGAATATGCAGTTGAGCTGGATGGAGCTCCCAGTGGAGGCAGCAAAGCCAAAGTAAGAGTGCTGATTAACAAAACCTTTGAGGTCAAGATCAGAAGTCATCAAAGGCACAGAAGGCTTGGCCGTCCCTTGCTCTGCCATGCAAACCTCTAAGGACTTATTGACACCATTGTAATTGACCCAGACCACGTAGTATGTGATGCCCATTGGGGCAAATTTGGATGGCAAAGTCGGAAAGGGACGGAGTCTGGTTAGAAATGACACCATGAATGTCAAGACCTATGTGGTTGTCATCAGGGTCGAAATTCTGCTTGAATGTATCAAACTCGATGGCCACAATCCCATTGGAGGAATTGCCATCCGTGGTGGAGTTGGTCAACCCCAAGAAGCCACCTTCGCTATTTGACGGCAGGTTGAGGTCGGGTGCTATAAGGAGGCAAGGCCCTCTCCAATAACAGAGGAGTTATCAATCCTAAATATGTTAATGAGAAAGGAGGAGTTGAAAGAAGCCACATTTCCTCCATCCCCTCCGTCAACATCTTGTTCTTCTTGCCAGAGCTTGAAAGAGTGATTGAACATAACCCGGCCAGATCTGTGGGTAAGGTTGAAAGTTGCCAGCAGAATCAGTAGTAGTGACTTGAGGAGCTGCATTGCAGGAGTCAGGACTGCAAAAGATGTGTAGTAAGAGCCATTGAATGGCCCAAACTGATTCTGATAGTAAGAAGTTTCCAAATTCTGAGCTTGGAGGACCACTGGCATTGGCAGTAGCAAGCCAATGAGGGTCGAAAGGCAGAGGTTCATTACCGTCGGCAGTTATTAATTCAGACCAATGAAGCCAATAAGACGTTGCACAAGATTCCAAAGTAGCCAAGTCATACGCAGGGTTCTTTTTCCTTGCAGTTGGGGACGAGCATGTTCACCACAATGCTAGGAAAAAGCCAACGAAACTTACAGCTTGCTGACAGACATTTCTTTTAATTAATAATTATCGCAAGGCAAGCATACTCGGTGCAAAGCTGTATTCAACTTGAGTGGACCCGGATTGACCAGTCCAGACTTTGAATCTAGTGATTGTAATATTCTCCGACGAGCATAGGATTCAAAGAACCTTATAGTCACATCAAAGATCTAGATCTTTGATTCTAAAAGCAGAGACAACTTGAGAACTTGGATTTTCAAATTGGACTTTTGTATCCACCAAAAAGGGTTGAGGGCAATGCACAGGATTGGAGAATATTACAACCACTAGTGTAGTTCATACGCAACAGAATCTTCCAGTCGCAAGAAAATTAGAAAAACAAGGGATGGAAGGGCCTAAATCTAATTGAATTTGGGTCCAAAACACAGCAGTAAGTGCTCCACAAACTCTTCTAAGTAAAACTTGAGTCCAAAACAGTCGGACCAATCCACGAAATGTTTGAATTGGGACCAAAACTAGACAACTGGAACTAAAACAAGCTTGTACTTGCCCCGTCGAAATTCAAATCCTTAAGGTATGCCTCAATCATTTGACTTGGACTCACATCATTGCCAAATGGGTCAACTTCAGGCTGTTCATCGAAGCAATCATGATATATATAATTCATTTTACACTTGATTGCAGTGTGCTGACTGAAGCTATAATAACACAATCAAAAGGGAAGTAGTACTTGAATCACAACAATTCCAGTTGAAGATATGATATAACTGAAGTCATTATGGATTTACTGAGAATAGGATGGCGTAATTGACATAAAAGCATTACATAGTTAGATATCAGTACTGAATCTCCCAGGTCGCTCACTGTTCAAACGAACTTTAATCCATGTTACAGGAACCAACCCCTTTTCATTTTTGCATCAATAGCATCATCTGTTTTCCTTTTCTTTGTACTGAACTACAGGGAGAGCTTCATTTAAACTAAAATCATTACATAGCAACTTTAGTGTTGCAGGTTCAAGTCACAAAGCAGCCCATCCACAAAAGTAGGGCCAATGCCATATAAATGTAAACATCCCCAGTTGAAGGTAGCATCTTGGACAAATCATACCAAACACTTGGAAACAGAAGAAAGTAAAAGGCAGGGCAAAAGTGAAAAAAGAACTGAAAAAACAATCCAAATCTCAGCAATGTCATGCAGTTTGTAATACCAAGATTTTTTTTTTTTTTCCAACCTTTCCTACTCTATATTGTACATTCGTACAGCAAGACATCAATAAGCACAAACACGGATTTTTTTCTTCACTTTTGACTTAAGCTCTAACAAGCATCAGCCATCCAATGGTGGCCATAGGGCTCAGAACAAACTTTTCAAGTAGCATGTTGAAAACAAAAAATCTTCCAAGAGCTTACGACAGATCCAGTGGCTAGACTCTACTATGTCCTGTGCCTTCATGCAGCTCATTTTGGATTTCATCAACAAAACCAGCTTAAATTATGCCATTATTAGTCAAAGAAGCTTATCAACCCAAAGTCAATGGATGCAAAATGTGACATGTCAGAAAACCTCAATCATTTTGGTGGTGCTGAGTTTCTTGTCTTTGTTATTGCCATCTTCTTGTTTAGAAATCCACCTGGATCGGCATTTGTAAGCCGCAGACAAAACCAAATGTGTATACCACAATAAGAAAGCAATAAAGGTTCCCTTTTGACAAAAAAAAAAAAAAAAAACATAAACATAAGTTGGAAAGAGCTGGAACTGGATAACAAGCATAGCAGACTTTCAGTACCAAACATGATTCAGATCAATATATAACAAAAATAGATACAAGGAAACAGAGAAATGAGACCATGTGGGAAAGATTTCAATGTCAATCAATTTTGCTATTCTGGAAATTTAGATTTCTTGGAAGGTTGCCATAAGCATGTGATGTTTTGCCTTCTATCACTCCAAGGATCTTTCAAATGGAATTTTATGCTTCTTAAGTATCAAAGCATTTTTATGCTCATCAAGACAAAATCTATTTTCTACCATGGTTAAGAGAATGCTATGAATGTGAATGATAAGTCAATGGTTTCAATCTAAAAGATCCCTTTGGTTCTCAAAGTTGCCATAATTTTTTTTTTAGTTCTCATGCTATTAAATTATCAGATCTTTCAATAAGAATACAGAAACAATAAAAACACAGTATGAGCAGCACTCTTGGGTCTACATATGAAACTTGATCTTGAACCTTGATGAAAATTATAATCACAGCATTTTGTCTCAATAATCTGTTGCCTACCGCTGTAACTTGGGAGAGGAGAAAAGGCAACATAACCATAGTCTGAAAATTTAAAAGTTGTTGTGTATCCAATCCACTGCCACCTCTATTTGCCAAATAAAGTTATCTGTCCCTCACATTATTGTTGACCACATTTTATAAGTCATATGAATGGCGGTCAGATATTGCCAGAAATTCCTGACAAGGGAAAACTAGAATAAATTGTTCTTGGAAACAGAAATAAGGCACAGATGCTCTTAGGTATCTTAAAGGATCCAACAAATTAAGCAATGCATGGGAAGCACTGAAAGCAAGGACATCAAATCACAAACCTGATCTAGACATAAGATGGATACGTGAACGAGGCCCTTCAAACTTCCAGTTATCTTCATCCAAGGATTTTACCTCCTTCTTTAGTGTAGCCATCAAATCAGCTTTCAAAACTGAAATGCAGGGAGTAATCAAACCTCAAGGAACTACAAAAGCTGCAGCTAGTCATTAAAAACAAGACTTAATCAGCATGAATTGACATTATGTATATTTAGAAGTGGATTTAGGACCGCTGCAGGCTTTATATTCTTTTAGAAAGTAAAATCATAAATTCCATTCTTCCGGTACAAATCAAGAGGGAACTTGACATTCAAATCTTCCGGTACAAATCAAGAGGGAACTTGACATTCAAAACTCCAAATCTTTCTTCTCTTTCTCTTCCTCAGCAAGTTAAAAAATGGGCGAAGTGGGAGCAAACATGCAATAAAAGGAAATATTTTGATGGTGCAGAAATCAAGACTCTATTGCGTCCATTTCATTCAAACTTCCCCCAGTTCTCTTAGCAACAAGACAAACGAATACGGTAATGGCCCAAAAAGGACAACAATTCTCACAACTAAATCCAAAACGTATCTAATGATAAAGAAAAGGATCAGGATGGCGAACAAGCAGAAGAAAAAAAAACAAATAAACAATTCCAAAAAGCAATGATCTTGAAAACCAAGGCAGCGATGACCCAAAGAAGAAAATGCACAAATACAATGACCCAGATAGCCACTTGAAAGAAATTTCACTAAAACTAGGAACAAAATTGAAAAAAAATAACATAAGAAAATCGAAAGGAAGAAAAATATACAGACCACGCATGGCCTCATCCTTGCGATCCTGGATAGAGACGAGATCGGAAGGGAAGTGGAAATCGTCCAAAGTAGGATTGCTACTGCTTCCAGTTGAAACGATTGCTGCTGTCGACACGGATGAATTCGCAGGCGACGTACTGTTCATCTCGGTCTCTCTTCCTGCTTTTTTTTTTTTTTTTTTTTTGGGAAAAGATGGGAAATTTTATTGTACCAGAAGGGAAGCCTCAAGTTCAAGCAGGGCACCTTGTCAAATTTCACATATTAACACGTGTGAACGGGAAAAACAGAGTGTTGGTACATTGTACTTTGTAATTTGAAAATTATTATTATTATTATTATTATTAAAGTGGAGTATAGCATGTCTTTTTTACAAAACTATAATTGAGACCATGATTTTTTGGATAATAAAAGGCAAGTTTTTTATCACCATACCACAGCATTAAGTTGGGGGGGGGGTGATAGATTGATGTTTGTGTAACGATTCTTCTCTAATGCAACAAGATAAATACCACCATTAAATTGATTTAAGCTATGATATCATGTTATGAGACCCTTTGTAATACATATGTATATATATATATAATCTTGGATTTTAGGGTTCTAGATAAAGTAATGGTTGTGTCTTTTTGGAAAAAGAAAGAAAGCAAAAAAATTGTTTTTGGTATTTTCTTTGCCCAAAAGCATCGTAGACACACTAAGTTGTCGTAGGAGGATGCCTGCCTTCCGATTCACCCAAAAGAATACTCTTTGGTGATGTTGGTTAATGTTAAAGGCCTTCTGTATGCATTTTGCTGCCATCCTGGGCTTTCTTCAATCCTGTTTTATCACAAAACTTTCGAGTCGGATCCAAATCAACAATCTCTTTTGTCTTGTGAAAGTTTTGTCATGATTTTGATAGCTCTGCTGCCACATAATTAGTGAAGAATCTTCCATGAGTTGTAATGGTTTTGCTGACTAAAACGAATGCTTCATCAGTTTTCGCTTTATTCAAAGCAGAAGAACACACCCAATTGGTCACTTAATTCTTGACCAAATCATTGCATTAAAAATCTAAATATTCCACTTTCTGTCTACCTCTTCAGCATTACTTTTGCATCAACCCCAAAAGGCAAAGACAATATAACAAACAGAAGCATCAACAACATATTTTTTGTCCCATGAAATTCTCCTCGTATCAATGTTTCGAGACATCGCGATATTCCGTGGTTGAATCTATAAGATGGCCCCATTAAATGATAGGTTCATCCAAAAAATTTTCATGCATAAATTTAGACTGCCAATTTGCTAACGAACGGTCACAAGGTAAGAAGATTATAAATCGACTGTACGAAACCCAAGAATTGGTACACCTTCATTGTGTTAAAAATTTTTAATCAAAGACAATTACCAAAGCTCTAACGCCCCTTTGGAAGCCATTGACCCAGAATACAGAAGAGGCCAAACACCCCCAGCCCAAACAACAGAACATTATCGCACCATACAAATGGTCAGAGGTGACCAGCATTCAAAACTCTTGTTAGACATTATCCTGTTAAGGACCATAACCAAAGAAATCCATGAAGAGGTTCACTATCTTGTTGCCGAATGGTCCTTGATATTGTTCAATGACAAAATGAAGAAGGCCTTTGGAGTAGGCAGCACCATAAAATAACCTTTGCATTAGGCAGCAAGGACTATGATGACAATAAGAAGCACGATTCCAAAAATGACCAAAAGCAAGCAGGTCTGCATTACAAAGGTAGATTTGTTATGAATGTGGCACTAGAGACACGAGAGATGCAAAATTCAGTACTTATCTCACTCATGTAAACTATGGCTGATGCAATATTCATGAAATATTTAAGAAACTAAGTTGGCCTTCAGAGAAGGAGTGCTTCGAAAATAATTTTATGGCATCCAATTTGTTAGATAGGTAAGAGTTATGGATGCACAAAGAACATCTAGAGTCCATGTTTTCCATTCAATGTACCATGTATGCGGGTGCATTTGTGGGGAAAGGGGGCAGAAAGAAGAGAAAAATACACTAGAATACTGTAATGTTACCAGTGATGAATTTGGTCTTTGAGCCTTCGCCGCTTTCAAAAGATGGGCTTTTCCCTGTGCAGTTGCCGCTCGGGCATTTTCAATATGGGAGCCAGTATCATCTGCAAGACATCCAGCAACAGATGAAAGTCGGCAACTAAATATATTATCCAAAACATGGCAAATCAGAAATATTTGAAGAAAAAGCCCCACCAAGGAAAGGATGGACGTACCAATCATAGCTTCTTGCTCATGCACGAGGACAGCAAGATCTTTAAAGATCTCGTTCACCTCACCAATTTGCTGCTGAATTTCATGTGCTCCCTATTCTCTTTCCTCAATAATTGCCTCGTTAAAGGCAATCTCATTGTCCAGTAGGAGGACTTCTTTCTACAGAAAAAAAATTTAAAAGCTAAGGTTCACGGAGCGATTATATTCTTGCTAAGCTAACATGTTAAGTATATAATATTCACATTTATAAGGTTTAAGGGTTGTCTTCTTTTTTCCGACATGAGATTCCATCATATTCTCTCTTACTGAATTCATCAACGTCCTCGTCATGCACCGAAGCCCCCCTACTTACTCCCGAACTTAGAGCACTTGGTGGTAGACATCATATTTTGGACAGGCTGGCTTTGATACTACTTGTTACAAGACCATTACCCTTTTCTCAAAAGGCAAACCTATTGGAATGCGTAACACTCACGTTTATAAGGTTTAAGGATCTCCTTCTCCTTTTCGACGTGAGATTCTGTCACATAAGGATCAACTAGGTTAGAAATCTATCATGCACCGTTGTATCCATGCAATGAAGACAAATTGAGACCAAAAGGAAACACAACCTTATGATTTAACAACCAAAGGTCAGCAAATCATTTGCCAATAACTAGCAAAAGAGGAATGGGAATATAAGGTTCTTAAAGTAAGAAGGCAGTTGAGATATACCTATAACCATGAAGATGATGAAGAAGATGACGAATTTAATGATCAAACTATTGTAGTTAAAACTGTTAACAATAGAAGGGATCAAAGAGAATTTGGGTGACAAGATACCTATGACCATAATTTGGGTAGTATTAAAATGATAATTCTTCCATTCTAAGTTAAGAATGATCCTAATGCATACCTAGAATAGGGAAAGAAAGTTATATTGGTTTTTGACTACCATAACTATTTCGAAGAGAAAAAGGTAAAGCTTGCTATAGTTGAATTTACTAATTATGCTATTATTTGGTGGGATTAACTTGTTTTAACTAGGAGAAGGAATCATGAGTGGCTTATTGATATTTGGGAGGAGATGAAGGCTATCATGAGGAGAAAATTTGTCCCTAATCACTATTACAGGGAGTTATACCAAAGGTTGTAAGGGCTCACTCAAAGCCCAAAAAATGTGGAAGACTACTACAAGAAGATAGAGATTACCATGATTAAGGCAAATGTAAAAAAAGATAAAAAGGTAACCATGAATCAATTTCTAAAAGGGCTAAATAGGGACATAACAAATGTGGTTAAATTGCAACATTATATGGAATTAGAAGACATGGTCCACATGACAATGAAAATTAAAAGGCAACTTAAATAAAAGGGCTCCATATAGTTTGGGTAGAATTTAGGTTCTACCTTATCTTGGAAGCCAAATTGGAGTAAAAGGGACGAGATGACCAATTACAAGTCTAAAGCTGAGCTACCCAAACACAAAAATGTGGGTTATAGCAAGGAGATAGATAATTTTGAACCCTAACCAAGTAAAAATAGAGATATTGAATGTTTTAAGTGTTTGAGGAGGGGTCACAATGCATCTCAATGTTTAAATAAGTGTACAATAATCTTGAGAAGTAATGATGATGTTGAAAATGAAAGTGAATCAGATGATAATTTTGTGCCATCATCAAAGGGTGAAAGTGATGGAGAAGAGCATCTAGTTAACGAAATAACTCTCATTATGAGGCAAGCATTGAATATGCAAGTAAAAGAAGAAAATGAGGTACAACGAGATAACATCTTTCAGACAAGGTATCTCATCAAAGATAAGGTATGTAGTATGATTATTAATGGTGGGAGTTGTACTAATATTGCTAGCACAACTATGGTTGAGAATTTGGATTTTCCTACTATGAACCATCCTAGGCCATATAAGTTTCAATTGTTGAATGAGAGTGATGAAATCAAGGTAAATAAGTGCTCATATCATTTTCTATTGGAAGGCACTATGATGAAGTCTTATATGATGTTGTACCTATACATACGAGTCATATTCTATTAGGAAGACCATGACAATTTGATAGGCGAGTTATGCATAATGACTTCAAGAATTGATATTCATTTGTAATGAATGAAAAACCCATCACCCTTATACCATTATCACCTTAACAAGCTTATGAGGATAAATTAAGGATTAAAAATGAGATGAATAGAAAAGAGAGATTGATAAAAGAGAGAAAAAAAAAAAAGGGAGAAAACATGAGGATACAGAAGAAAAAGAAAAAAAGAGAAAGTCTTTATGCCAAAGAAAATGATGTCAAAAGAGCATTCAATGCCTAATAGCCTATGATCGTATTTTTATACAAGGAGACTTATTTTAACACTAACAAGTTTGACCTATCTTTGCCTAGTGTTGTTATTGCTTTATTGCAAGAATTTAAAGATGTATTCCTTGACAATGTCCTAAGTGAAGTGCCACCTAATAAAAGAATTGAGCATCAAATTGATTTCATCCCGGGTATATCCATCCCTAACCAGCCAGCATATAACAGTAATCTTGAGGAGACAAATGAGCTTCAAAAACAGGTTGAGGAGATTATTTCCAAAGGATATATGAGGGAAAGCATAAATCCATGTGTTGTTTCTATCCTACTTGTACCAAAAAAAGATAGGACTTGGAGGATGTGTGTTGATTGTCAAGCAATTAATAAAATCACGATAAAGTATTGTTACCCTATACCTAGATTAGATAACATGTTGGATGAATTGCATGGTCCATGTGTCTTTTCTAAAATTGATTTTAAAAGTGGATATCATCGGATTAGGATGAGAAAGGGAGATGAGTGAAAAATAGCTTTCAAAACTAAGTACAATTTGTATAAATAGCTTTTTATGCCATTTGGTCTCACTAATGCACCAAGTACTTTTATGCGACTAATGAATCATGTTTTGCATCCATTCATTAGTACATTTGTAGTTGTGTATTTTGATGATATTTTAGGCTATAGTAAAACCCTAAAAGAGCATCTTGATCATTTATATCCTATTGTAAGTGTTTTACATTCTGAGAAATTGTATGCTAACTTACAAAAATGTTTCTTTTGTACTAATCAGATCAGATTTTTAGCTATATTGTTAATACTAAAGGTGTTGAGGTTGATAAGGAAAAAGTTAAGGCAATTCATGATTGGCCTACACCTAAGTCAATTAGTGATGTGCATAACTTTCATGGTTTAGCTAGTTTTCATAGATGGTTAAGGACTTTAGCACTATTGCTGCACCACTCAATGAACTTATAAAAAGGAACATGAGTTTTAGGTGGAGTAGTGACCAAGACAAGGCTTTTAATTACATTAAGGAAAAATTGAGTTTTGCACCCTTGTTTTACCTAACTTTACAAAAGCTTTCAAGATTGAATGTGATACTTTAAGTACTGGCATTGAAGCTATTTTGATGCAGGAAAGGCGCCCAATTGCTTACTTTAGTGAAAAGTTAAGTGGAGTAAGCCTTAATTATCTTACTTATGATAAAGAGATGTATGTATTAGTACTAGTTTTGGAGACATGGCAACATTACCTTTGACCCAAGGAGTTTGTCATCCATACTGACCATGAATCTTTGAAGCACTTGAAGGGACAAGGAAAGTTGAACAAAAGACATGTCAAATGGATTAAATTCATTGAGACCTTTCCCTACATTATCAAATATAAATAAGGTAAGGAAAATGTGATAGCTAATGCATTATCTTGTAGGTATGCCTTTATTTCTACACTTACTGCAAACTTATTGGGATTTGAACATATTAAGGATTAATATGTGAATGATCTTGACTTTGCTAATGTGTGTGGAGCATGTGAGATGTCAGCCTTTGAGAAGTTTTATAGGCTGAGTTTCTTATTTAGGGAAAATCATTTATGCATGCCTATAAGTTCTTTGAAGGAGTTGGAGTTGGTTGTAAGAGAAGCTCATGAGGGTGGTCTAATGGGTCATTTTGGAGAAAACCCTAGATGTCCTCAATGAACATTTCTTTTAGCCATACATGAAATGAGATGTTAAGAGGATTATGAGAAAAGCATAACATGCAAATAGGCTAAATCTAGAGTTTTACCTTATGACTTATATACCCTTTTACCCATACTTAGCCATCTCTGGGTTTATTTATTTATGGACTTTGTACTAGGATTGTCACGAACAAAAAGGGGTAGGGATTCTGTATTTGTTGTTGTTAATAGATTTTTAAAGATGACACACTTCATCCCATGTCATAAAACTGATGATGCAAACAATGTAGCTGACTTATTCTTTAGAGAAGTAGTATGTTTACATGGCTTGCTACAAAGCATTGTTTCATATTGAGATACAAAGTTCTTAAACTACTTTTAGAAGACTTTATGGGGTAAGTTAATTACTAAGCTATTGTTTTTAATTACTTGTCATCTACAAATTGATAAGCAAACTAAGGTGGTTAATCGAACTCTTTCTACTTTTGCGTGCTATTATTTGAACAAATTTGAAAACATAAGAATATTATTTACCATATGTTGAGTTTACGTATAATAGGAGTGTTCATTCTACTACTAGTTACTCTCCATTTGAAATTGTATATAGTTTTAATCTGTTAACTCCTATAGATTTGGTACCTATACCTGTCAATGAGTATGCCTGCTTAAATGGTGAACGTAAGGCTAACACGATAAAAAAAATTACATGAGAAGGTGCGATAATATATTGAAAAACGAACTGAGCAATATATATCTCATGTCAACAAAGGATGAAAGAATGTGGTGTTTGAACCAGGTGATTGGGTTTCAATGCATATGCATAAAGAATGGTTCCCAGCTCAGAGGTGTTCAAAGCTACAACCTAGAGGAGATGGTCCCTTTCAAGTTGTAACACGAATTAATGACAATGCTTATAAGTTAGGTCTTCCCAGTGAGTATAATGTCAGTGTAACATTTAACATTTTTTATCTTTCCTTTTTTGATATAAGTAATGATTTGAGGATGAATTCTTTTAAGAAGAGGGAGAATGATGAAAACCATAGAGATGATGGATGGAAGGCTTTAATGGATGCAAAAGGTCCATTGCATATTCCAAAAGGCCCAATAACATGACCTAAAGCTTTAATGGATACAAGAGGTCTATCGCATATTCTAAAAGGCCTGATACCATGAGTTATATCTTTAATAGATGCAAGAGGTCCATTGATATTCCAGAAGGCTCAATAACATGGCCTAAAGCCAAAAAGATTAAAGAAGTACTAAATGAGCTGATTGAGGACATTTAGGCCAATCAAGCTTCAAATGGTGCGAATTCAAGTTTAACAAAGAGTCCAGTCTTAATTAATATAATTGGAATACTTAATGGGTTAGATTAAGTAATAGCATTCACTCCTAAATATGAGTTTATTGTCTATATTGAAATTTTTTTCATTGTTAGGAATTCCTCCAAAATAAAGATTTGTCCTAAGTAGGAATTTATACCTTTTAAAGATTACTATCTTAACCTATAAATAGACACTCCTTATGAGTTCTAAAAAGTCAGACAACTTGGAGTGAAATAAAAAGCAAGGGTTTTTCTCTCTTGGTTCTTTTAAGGAATAAAGAACTTATCAAGAAGTACTTCTTCTTGTGATGTTCTAATCAACTTATCAGTCTCAATTCCTTTCTTTTCTAGAGTATGGTGTCCTTATTCTTCTTAAATACCCTAGGTTCGTGTTCCTTCGAATGATGGGTCTAGATTTTGTGTTATTAAATTCTAGTTTAACTTTCTTGGTTGCTATTTGATTCCTTATGTGCGTTCTATCCTTAAGCCATGTCTTTTTGGGGTTTTCCCCATCAGTTGGTATCGGAGCCAAGTTCTGAACTCACTCTTCAATTTTCTACCTTATGATTTATTTATTTTTATTTAGTTTGTCTATTATGTGTATTACCATTCAAATGTACAAATCTGTTTGTTTGTAATTCTTTTCTCTTTGTTTATTTATTTAAGCTCATAAACTTGCTAATTTCAATTCCAATTATTGTATCTAAGTATTCTACTATTTTTTGTGTTGAGAAAAAAAATAAAGAAAAAAAGAAGGAAGAAGAACAAAGAAAGAGAGCATCAAATTGAAGTTATTAATAAGATTAACAGTTTAGTCATATTGACCATAATAATAATAAAGTTTTCTTACTCAACTCCAATTCTACCATCTATTTTCCTATTTTGTTACCCAAGTTTATCCTTTAGGTTGTACTACTATTGTCTTAATTTTTATGAGTTTAGTTCATTAAATTCGTTTGCCTTGATATCTTTTTTCATTTATGATTCCTTGTTCTCCAATTTGTTCAATTCTACATCATTTATCTTATTCTATTCAAAATCAATACCTTTGATTTACATTGTTTAGTTCTTTATAAAGCTAAAAGGAGAAATCCGAGTGGTAAAATGTAAGAGTGAAAGTTCATATAAAGAAAAAGTCATAAAAAAGTCATAAAGAGTGTAAACACTAGAGAGTGTGATACCATCTTTTAAGTGACACATGTGAGGAAGTGTTCTATGAGGTATCCTAATTATTTTGTATAGAAGTAATACTATGGTGTCTAAAGATAAAAGTGCAACTCAAGAGAGAGCTAGTGATGTGTCATTCATGATCAAAGTTATGCAACAACAATTTGAGCGCATAAATACCAAATTTAATGATATGAGGGAGATGATGGAGGAGCAAGCTAACACAATAATAGAATTGCAAAGGAGGCATAAGGGATATGATGCTCCTAAAGCAAGAAGGCAATTGAAATGTGCCTATGGCCATGAAGATGATGAATTTAATGATCAAACTATTGTGGTTAGAACTATTAACAATAGGAAGGGTCGAAGAGAATTTAGAAGGTAAGGCACTTATGACAATAATTTGGGCAGTATTAAAATGAAAATTCCTTCATTCCAAGGTAAGAATGATCATGACACATACTTCGAATAAGAGAAAAAGGTTAAATTGGTTTTTGACTGCCACAATTATTCCAAAGAGAAAAAGGTAAAGCGTGCTACAGTTGAATTTACTAATTATGCTATTATTTGGTGGGATCAACTTATTTTGACTAAGAGGGAATCATAAGTGGCCTATTAATACATGGGAAGAGATGAAAGCTATCATGAGAATGAGGTGTGTCCCTAATCACTATTATAAGGAGTTGTGCCAAAGGTTGTAAGGGCTCACTTATGGCACTAAAAGTGTGGAAGACTACCACAAAGAGATAGAGATTACCATGATTAGGGCGAATGTAAAAGAAGATAGAGAGGTAACCATGACTCGATTTTTGTAAGGGCTAAATAGGGATATAGAAAATGTGGTTTAATTGCAACATTATATGGAATTAAAAGACATGGTGCACATGACAATGAAAGTTAAAAGGCAACTTAAACAAAAGGGCTCCATATGGTTTAGGCAAAATTTGGGTTCTACCTTATCTTGCAGCCAAATTGGAGTAAAAGGAATGAGAATGCCAATTACAAGTTCAAAGCCAAGTTACCCAAGCAGAAGAATGTGGGTTCTAGTAAGGAGACAGGTAATTTTGAACCCTAACCAAGTAGAAATAGAGATGTCAAATGTTTTAAGTGTTTAGGCAGGGGTTACATTGCATCTTAATGTCTAAATAAGCATACAATGATCTTAAAAAGTAATAGCAATATTGAAACTAAAAGTGAATTAGATGATAATTCTATGCCATCATCAAAGGGTGAAAGTAATAGAGAAGAGTACCTAGTTAAAGGAGTAACTTTTGTTATAAGGCAAGCATTAAATATGTAAGTAAAAGAAGAAAATAAGGTGCAATGAGATAACATCTTTCAAACAAGGTGTCTCATCAAAGATAAGGTATGTAGTATGATGTAGTATGATAATAGTTACTAGCACAACTATGGTTGAGAAGTAGGATTTACCTACTATGAAGGATCTTAGGCCATATACCTTTCAGTGGTTGAATGAGAGTGATGAAGTCAAGGTAAATAGGTAAATGCTAATATCATTTTCTATCAAAAGGTACCATGATGAAGTTTTATATGATGTTGTACCTATGCATGCAGGTTGTATTATATTAAGAAGACCGTAACAATTTGACAGGCAAGTTAGGCATGATGGCTTTGAGAATTGATATTCCTATATAATGAATAACAAGCTCATCACTCTTATACCATTATCACCTCAACAATCTTATAAGGATCAATTAAGAATTAAAAATGAGAGTGAACAGAAAAGAGAGGAGAAAACATAAGGACACACAAAAAAAAAAAAAAAAAGTCTTTATGCTAAAAAAAGTGATGTCAAAAAAGCATTCAATGCCAAATAGCTTATAATCATATTTTTATACAAGAAGGCTTATTTTAACACTAACAAGTTTGACCCATTTTGCCTAATGTTATTGTTACTTTATTGCAGGAATTTAAAGATGTATTCCTTGATGATGTCCCATATGGAATGCTACCTAATAGAGGAATTAAGTATCAAATTGATTTCATCCTAAGTGCATCCATCCCTAATCGGCCAATATATAAGAGTAATCTTGAGGAGACAAAAGAGCTTCAAAGGCAGGTTGAGGAGATTATTTCCAAAGGATAAGTGAGGAAAAGCATGAGTCCATATGTTATTCCTATCCTATTTATACCCAAAAAAGATGGGACTTGGAGGATGTGTGTTGATTGTTAAGCAATCAATAAAATCACGGTAAAGTATTATTACCCCATACCTAGATTAAATGAAATGTTGGATGAATTGCATGGTTCATATGTCTTTTTTAAGATTGATTTAAAAAATAGATATCATTATATTAAGATGAGAAAGAAAGATGAATAGGAAACAACTTTCAAAACTAAGTACAATTTGTATGAATGACTTTTTATACCATTTAATCTCACTAATGCACTAATGCACTAAGCACTTTTATGCAACTAATGAATCATGTTTTGTGTCATTCATTGATACATTTGTAGTTATGTATTTTGATGATATTGGTGTATAGTAAAATCCTAGAAGAACACCTTGATCATTTACGTTATATTGTAAGTGTTTTACGTTCTGAGAAATTGTATGCTAACTTACAGAAATATTCCTTTTGTACTAATAAGATCACATTTCTTGGCTATATTGTCAGTGTTAAAGGTGTTGATATTAACAAGGAAAAAATTAAGGCAATTTGTAATTGGCCTACACATAAGTCAATTAATGATGTGCAAAGCTTTTATAGTCTAGCTAGTTTTTATATACAGTTAATGACTTTAGCACTTTTGTTACACCACTCACTGAACTTATCAAAAAGAACATGAGTTTTAGGTGGAGTAGTTACCAAGACAAGGCTTTTAATTACATAAAGGAAAAATTAAGTTCTACACCTTTACTTACTTTACCTAACTTTGCAAAAGCTTTCAAGATTGAGTGTGATACTTTAGGTATTGGCATTATAGCTGTTTTAATGCAAGAAAGGCGTCTAATTGCTTACTTTAGTGAAAAGCTGAGTGGAGCAAACCTTAATTGTCTTACTTATGATAAAAAGATGTATGCATTAGTACAAGCTTTGTAGACATGACAACATTATCTTTGGCCCAAGGAGTTTGCCATCCATATTGACCATAAATCTTTGAAGCACTTAAGGGGACAAGGAAAGTTGAACAAAAAACATGCCAAGTGGATCGAATTCATTGAGACCTTTTCCTACAGCTTCAAATATAAACAAGATATGGAAAATATGGTAGCTGATGCATTATCTTGTAGGTATGCCCTTATCTCTACACTTACTACAAACTTATTGGGATTTAAACATATTAAGGATTTATATATGAATGGTCCTAACTTTGCTAATATATATGGAGCATATAAGACGTCAACCTTTGAGATGGTTAATCAAACTCTTTTTATGCTTTTGTGTACTATTATTTGAACAAATTTGAAAACATGGGAAGATTGTTTACCATATGTTGAGTTTACATATAATATGAGTGTTCATTCTGCTACTAGTTACTCTCTATTTGAAATTGTATATTGTTTTAAGTCATTGACTCCTTTGGATTTGGTACCTATACTTGTTAATGAGTATGCCAACTTAAATGGTGAACAAAGCTGACATGATAAAAAAATTAAATGAGAAGGTGTTGCAACATATTAAAAAACAAACTAAGTAATATACATCCTATGTCAACAAGGGACAAAAAAAGGTGCTGTTTGAACTTAGTGATTGGGTTTGGGTGCATATACATAAGGAACAGTTTCCAACTCAGAGACATTTAAAGTTACAACTTATAAGAGGTAGTCCCTTTCGAGTTGTAGCACGAATTAATGACAATGCTTATAAGTTAGACCTTCTTGGTGAGTATAATGTGAGTGCAACATTTAATGTTTTTGATTTTTTCCCTTTTGATGTAGGTGATGATTTAGGGATGAATTCTTTGGAGAAGAAGGGGAATGATAAGGACAGTAGAGATAATGGGTGGAAGGCTTCAATGGATGCAAGAGGTCCATTGCACATTCCAAAAATGCCCAATACCATGAGCTAGAGTTTCAATGGATATAAGAGGTCCATTGCACATTCCAAAAGGCCTAATAACACAAGCTAGATCCAAAAAGATTAAAGAAGCATTAAATGGGCTGATTGAGGACATTCAAGCTAATCAAGTTTCAAATGGTGCAAATTTAAGTTTGACAAAGAGTTTAGGCCTAATTAATATAATTTGAATACTTAATAGGTTAGATTAAGTAATAGCATTTGCTCCTAAATAGGAGTTTATTGTCTGTGTTGAAATTTGTCCATAATTAGGAATTCCTCTAAAATAAGGATTTGTCCTAAGTAAGAATTTGTGACTTAAGAATTGCTATCTTAGCCTATAAATAAGCACCCTTTGTAAGTTCTGGAAAATCAGACAACTTTAAGTGAAATAACAAGGAAGGATTTTTTTCCCTTAATTCTTTTGAGGACTAAAGAACTTATCAAGAGGTATTTTTTGTTGTGACATTCCAATTGACTTATCACTCCCAATTCCTTTCTTTTTTAGAGTGTGACGTCCATATCCTTCTTAAATATCCTATGTTTGTATTCCTTCAAATGGTGGGTCTAGGGTTTGTGTTATTAAACTCTAATTTATCTTTCTTGGTTGTTTTTTGATTCCTTATGTGCATTAGGTCCCTAAGCCATGTCTTTTTAGGGTTTTCCCCATTAAAGGGAGATCTAAGGAAACAACTGATTTATAAATTTCACAATATAGCTTGGGGGGATATTTTGGGGTTAAAGGCACTTATCATTACCTTAAGCAATGTTTGCACCATCCTAGCATGAAAAAGAGGTACAATAAACCATTCAATAATGTGAGGTCTATTAAATGTGCAAAAGAGAGAACATCAAATATCCAAGGTTTTTACAACCTTTGGTTGTACCTACTTAAGTTTGGTAAGATATTAGTATGTATTTTTTTAAAGGATTACCCAAGTCAAAGGGCAAAGAGCTCATACTAGTGGTTGTTGACTATTTGAGCAAATATAGGCACTTTATTGGACTTAGTTGCCCTCTATTTATCACCATGGTAGCAAAGGTGTTCCTAGAGGAAATTTTCATACTCTATGGTATGCCTAAGACCATAGTTTTTGAAAGAAACCAACTTTTTCTAAGTTTGTTTTGGCAAGAGTTATTCAAACTCTTAAAACTGAGCTCTACATGAACACTACCTACCATCCCTAGTTCAATGGATAAATTGAGAGATTGAACCAATGCTTAGAATCCTATTTATGTTATATGACTTTCCATAGACCTTAGTAATAGTATAGGTGACTCCATTTTATAAAATAGTGGTACAATAGCAATTATTAGTCCTCGTTAGGAATGACATCCTTGCAAACCCTTTATAGATGCCTTCCACCTCAATTGATTGAGTTACCTTGCCAGGAAACTAAGGTTGTAAGGGTGTAGTAATGGGTTCAAAAGAGACAACATATGACTAGGCTATTGAAGGAGTAGGTTCTTAAAGCTCAAAACAAGATGAAACAAATAGCTAATAGGAAAAAGTGTAAATGAGTCGTTGAAGTTGGTGACTAGTTTTACCTTAAACTTCAACCCTATAGGCAAGTCTCAATGGCTGTCAGAAAGGATTTAAAGCTAGCATCCAAGTACTATGGACATTTATAAATAATGGAAAGAGTGGGACTAGTAGCCTATAAGTTGAAGTTAACCTCATCCTTTAAAATTCATCCTGTCTTCTATGTATCCCCGTTAAAGTGAGCAGTGGCTCAACAGCACCAGCTTATGTTGCACTTGCTTGTTGTTCCCACAACCTTTTATGGGTTGTAATTGTTATCAATTAGATTTAAGTGTGCAAGAACGTAAAACTCACATGGAAGGGTAAGAAGGTAAAAGCCACATAGAAAGGCGAAAATGTAAAAGCTACATGGAAGGGTAAGATAATAAATTTGCCACAAGTAAGCCCTAAATTGGAAGACAATTTTGTTCGCCAAAAAAATATACCGTCGAGAGAGAGAAAAAAAAAAGACACATCAAAAGGGGGGCTGAATGAAGAATAGATAACAGAGGTCAAGAGATGGGTGAAAAGTGAGCAAATCGGAGCCGTCAACAGGAAGGAGAGAAGAGCAGACCGGCAGACAAAGAGAGAGAAACCTGACAGCCAAACCAAAGGAGTTGACAGGAAGGAAAGAGAGAGAAACCCGACGGCCAGACTAGAGGAGTTGACAGGAAGGAGAAAAAGAGAAACCCAACGACTAGAATAGAGAAGTTGACGAGAAGGAAAGAAAAAGGAACCCGACGGCCAATAAAGTGAGCACGAAAAAGCACACCACTGGCAGAAGGAGAGAGAAACCCGATGGCCAAAACAGAAGGTGGACGACTAATGAACAGTGACCTACAAAAAAGGGAGAAAATCTTAGATAGGTGAGACCATAAGACAGTAAAAGCAAGAGTTGTGTGAACAACGTAAAGAAGAAACTCGATGAAGCATTGAAGAACTCAATGTATTTTAAGATTTCTTCAAGAGAAGTTAGAAAGCGTTGTAGTGAACTTCTAAGTGGCAGTAGAGCAACCTTTCAATTCAACAGAGGCAAGACAAGCTAGAAGAAGGGTTGACATAATAAGTGACACTCTTTGTATTATACTTGCTTAGTAATTGCAATAGTAAAAGGAATAGAGGATTGAGACATCTATTGTAACTGGAATTCTCAAGTATAGTGGATAGTCTCGATAAGGGAGATTCTCTACCACCGTAAATGTACGTTACATTGACAGAACCACGTAAATCTCATGTGTCCTTAATTTGCTTTACGTTCTTTACTTTGAATTGAGTTATGAATGCAAATAAAGTATCAACCAACCCATAACCTAACAAAGACCTAAACAACAACATCTGAATTGTTTATTAAGTAAGGTGTCTGAAATGTGACTTTGGGGACTATAGTAATTAGTAAATAACAATAAATCTACCTTAGTCGAGTTTGAGAAAGAGTTTAATTTTAAGAAAAGGTTGAAGTTGTTCACTTACCTACAAATTGCGAATTATGGTAATACTGATTCACCTCCCCTCTCAGTATCACAAACTAGTAGATTCTACGGAAAAGTCGAGAACTTCAATTGGTATCAGAGTACAGGTTCATCAGTTTGAAACTTAACAGCTTGGTGTACTAGTTTGAAAGGATCTAAAAGTTTAACGTGTTCAGCATACTGAGAAATGGAAGTCAGTACCAGCACTAACACCACTTACAGTATGAAGGTTTTAATCTTCAACGGAACCAATTACCATATATGGAAGTAAGAATGCAAATAGTATTTGTAACCATGGGTATGAATGTGGTGAAATGCATACAAAAGGGTTTTATGGCTTCAGAAGAAAGTAAAGACCCAACCCCAAAGGAGTTAAGGCAGTTTGAGATAAATGGGAAGGCCTCAAACGTCATCATTTTAGCATTGACAGATGCTGAGTATGTTAAAGTTATGAACTGCAAATCTGCCAAGAAGATATTGGACAGATTGTAGAAAATCTATGAAGGTAATGGTAGAATGAAGGAAGCTAAGCTTCAAGTGTTTGAGGAGAGATATGAATCTCTCAGAATGTAGAAGAATGACGCAGTTCAAGAGTTCTTCACTAAGGTTATTGATGCTGTAAACGACCTAAAAGTCATGGGAAGAACAAAAAGAACTCATCGATTGTGAAGAAAATTTTGAAAATTCTACCTGAGAGGTTTGCCTCAAAGGTAGTAGCCATAGAAGAGAGTAGAGATCTCAATTCTACATCTCTGCATGATCTCAAGTGCAATCTTATTGCATATGAGATGAGGATAAAGTCAGCTGAAAGCTTTGTAACAACGAAGGTATCAAAGGAGGCAGTTTTCAAAGTTATGAAGCACTTAAAGATAAGAGAAGAAGAAGAATTATCAAGTGAGGATGATGATGGTGATGAGGAAGAAAATAAAGGTGAAGTGTTGGCTTACTTCACAAGGAAATTCAAGAATGAGTCTAAGAAGGGAAAATGACAGTTGTCCTTGAGATATTATCGTTGTAGGCAGACTAGACACTTTGCTTATCAGCGCAAAGTGAAACTTGATGATGAAGATAAGGATAGTGATGATAAGTAGAATTCAAGATGGAGAAGATCATCATTCAAATCAAAGAAGTCTATCAAGAAGACTGCTAACCCACAGAAGAAGAAGAGAGGCTCATTCAAGAGTTATGTAAATCAGACAAAAGAAGCTGGTGAGGAGGAAGATGAAGACTCATCAGATGAGCATGCCTTTATGGCATCATCTCAAAGTGGTAGTTCAACCTTTGAAGAGGAAGAGGAGGTTAATGAAGAAGAACCAGATCTTGAAACTGAGTTGGAAGTAGCTTTAAAAAAGATAATCAGAAGGGGCAGAACCATAAAAAGGTTGGAGGCCCATATAAAACAAGTTGAAGCAAAGTCTAAGGAAGTTGAAAGACAAAAAGATGAAATAAAGGCTGAGTATATTGACTTGAAGAGAAGATTTGAAAAAAAAATCAAAATATGTGAAGACCTTATAATAGAGCTTCACTCAAGGGCTTCAAAAATTGAAGAAATGGAGAAAGAGTTGCTGAGACTTCAACAACAACTCAAAAGTAACAAAGAGAACTTGCAGAAGTTTAAAATGATAGGAGAAACAAGTTTTGTAAAAGGAGAGAAGAATATAGAGAAAGTGTAGCAATCTGAGGCCGCATTGGTTAAAGAAAATAAGAATGTGCCACAGAAGTTGAAAAAAAAAAAAGGTTGTGACTCAGAAGAAGATAGCTGAAAATAAAGAAGATCTGAAAAAGCAACCTAGGGTGGCAAACAAGAAGGAAGAAAGAAAATCAACTAGCAGAGGGCTACGATTGAATAGAAGAAGAAGAAGAAGGCGACTGAAATGAAAGTCCCACAAACAAAGAAGTCAACTACATTGCCTACATAGCAAGTGATGAACAGAAGAAGACAAGCTGTGATTAGACCCAAGAAGAGGTAGTTTCAAGGTCATTGCCTTTATTGTGGAGTTTGGGGTCATAAGTCGAGTAACTACTGATGAAAAAGGCCAGTATATGTCTCTAACTTGAGAAGATACGACGCTGCATACAAGGGGAGACAATACAAAACTCAGAGGAGAACACTTGACGTAAGTTCTTGCACATACTGTAAAAGGGAAGGACACACTGATGAGGATTTTTCGTGGAAGCCTAAACTAGTAGTTTCAAAGAACAAGTTTACTATATTGGCAGACTTGGAACAATGTGAAAGGTGCGGACAGGATGGTCATAATGCCAAGAGATGCATGACACTTCTCCCTAAGCAAAAGAAGGCACTCAATAGAATAGTGAAAATAAACGATACAGTCAAACTCGAGAAAAAGGAGAAAGCTATCTTCCAACTAGTTTAAAAGAAGGAATATAAAGCAAAAAGAAAGGTGGCTAATATAGTTGAAATTGCACTAAAGATTGACTACAAAGATAAGTAGTAAATCCTTAATAGTAGATGCACTTCACACATGACAGGAGAAAAGTAAATTATCAAAGGTAAACAAATCAAGAGAAGGCAAAGTCAAATTTAGCAATGATGATTCACTCAACATCAGTGGTTAGGGGTTAGTAAATATTAGAAAAAGAAAGTTGAAAGATGTTCTGCGCATCTGTTAACCAATTATGCAACGATGACCACAAAGTGATATTCACAAAAATAGGTTGTCAAGTAAAGAGTAAAGAAGGCAATATTGTTGCAGCAGGGAAGAGAACAGCTGGAAATTTGTACGTGATTGATAAGAACGAGACAAACAGTTGTCTACTTACAAAGGAAAAAAGAAAATCAGCTCTGGCATAGGAGGTTGAGACACTTAACATAGAAGAACATAAGGAAGTTGACCACTACTTATGCAATCAAAGACATTCTCAACCTCAGGAGAGAGAGAGAGAGAGAGAGAGAGAGAGAGTATGTTTGCTCAGCATACTTTAAAGGAAAACATGTCAAAAAGTCGTACAAAACCAAAGAGTTCAATTCTGAAGTAGTGTTTGACATTATGCATACTGATTTGTGTGGGGACCGATAAGGACAAAAGGGTTAAGGTAAGAGGTACTTCATTTTATTTGTTGATGATTATTCGAGAAGGACCTACCTCATGCACCTCAAATACAAGTTAGAAGTTTTGAATTGCTTCAAGTGATACAGAAGATTGGCTAAAAATAAGAGTGGAAAGAAGATCAAAGTATTGAGGTCAGATCAAAGTACTAAATTTATAAATAAAGTTTTTTAAGATTATCATGAGAAGCATGGAATTCATCATCAAATGGTAGCAGCAAGAACACTTTAACAGAATGGGGTGGTAGAGAGGAAAAATAAACTGTGGTTGAAATGTTGAGAACTTTACTGCTGAAATCTAAGTTTCACATAAGATTTTGGACAAAAGCAATATTTACAGTCGTGCATCTACTAAACAGAGTATTACTAAGGCCTAATACTGATAAGACTCCATATGAGCTATGAAGTAGGAAGAAGACAACAGCCAAGTATCTCAGAGTCTTTGGCTGCCCATGTTTTGTGAAGAATAAGGAGCAAAACTTGGAAAAATTAAACGGTAGGTCTGATGGAGGCATCTTTGTGGGACACTCAGAAAAGACAAAAGGTTACAGAATTTTCCTGCATAAGCTAGGAAAAATAATCACTTCCAGTGATGTGAGAATAGATAAGAACTAGAAAATAATGCAAAATGGAGAAGCAGAGGACAAAAAAGAAGATGACTTCAATGTAGATAAAGAATTAGACCAACCTAAAGAAAATGAACGAAAAGTAAGTTCATACTCAGAGAAAAGTGAGTCTGAAGATGAAGAAAGAGATCTTCTTGCAACTAAGACGATGTAAGGAAGAAAGACAAAGAAAACATGGATTAGTGCTTATGAAGGAGATCAGATCATAGGTGACCCATCAATAAGAGTTACAATAAGAAGAAGAATTATGAGAGTTACTACTTTACTCTTACAAGTTGAACCTAAATCTGTTGAAGAGGCTATTCAAGACAAAGCCTGGGTCAAAGCTATCAATGAGGAGCTGGATCAAATTGAGAAGAATAATACATGGGAGCTGGTTCCAAGGCCTAATAAGAGTGTCATAGGAACAAAATGGGTGTTTAGGAATAAACACAATAAAGATGGCAAGGTGGTGAGGAACAAGATCAGGCTAGTTTGCAAAGGCTACACTCAGATAAAAAGGGTAGATGTTAATGAAACTTTTACACCAGTAGCAAGGTAAGAAACTCTCAGAATGTTTTTAGCTTTGGCAGCACATAAGAGTTATAAAGTCTATCAGATGGATATGAAATCCGCCTTTTTAAATGGGCTCCTAAAAAAAGAAGCGTATATTGAATAACTTGATAGAGTACAAATCAGTGAGGATGAGACACATGTGTGCAAGCTGAATAAAGCCTTGTATGGTCTTAAGCAAGCTCCAAGAGCATGGTATAGTAGGCTAGATGCGTACTTGAAAAGGTTAAACTTCAGAAAAGGAACGGTTGATAATAACCTATATGTGTTCAACTCAGAGAAAGGTCAACTGATAACCATAATATATGTAAATGACATCATCCGTAGAAAGGATCACTCTTGCACATAAGATAAGTAAGGAATTTAAGATGCCATTGATTAGAGAAATGACGTACTTTCTTGAATTACAGATAAAGTAGTGTGAAGAACATATCTTTGTTTCTTAGATGAAATATGTCAAAGAGATGTTGAAAAGGTTTGGCATGGAGGATAGCAGACCTATCAATACCCCTATAACAGTGGGCTGTAAGTTAACAATAGGAGGGAAGAAGTACAAGTCCTACAGAATACAGGAAGATGATAAGGAGCCTTCTGTACCTTATAGCATCAAGGCCTAATCTTATGCAAGCTATGTGAGCTGCTAGCTAATTCCAAGCTGATCCTTAAGAGTCTCATGTGTTGGCAGTGAAAAGAATCTAAGGTACCTCAAAGGAACACTGGAAATGGGTTTGTGGTATCTAGCCATAGATTCTGTTAAACTACATGTATACACTAATGCAAACTAGGCAAGAAGTATAGATGATAGAAAATCAACCAGCAATTACAGCTTCTACCTAGGTTTAAAGTGTATTGCATGGTTAAGTAGAAAGCAAAATAATGTTACTTTAAGCACAACTAAGGCTAAGTATATGGCTGCTTATGCAGCATGTACACAGGTGTTATAGATGCTAAGACAATTAGCAAACTTGGGTGTTAAAGTGAAGTTACCAATGAGTGTACTTTGTAATAATCAAAGCACTATAGATCTTAGCAAGAATTCGGTTTAACATTCAAGGAGTAAGCATATTAACATCCAGTATCACTTCATCAAAGATCAAATGGAACAGGGTATAATTCAGTTGGAGTATATTGGAACTAAAGATCAAGTTTGAGATATTCTAATTAAACCTCTGTTCACAAAGCTGTTTGAAAAGTACAGATTGAGTTTATCTGTGCAAATGCCTCCTCAAGCCTGAAGTTCAGGTGAATCCTCCATCTCTACTTTGTGAGTTTTTCATATTTGTAATTAGTTAGCAAAGGGGGAGAAAAGTAACAGTGCAGAGGGAGCTATTAAGAAAGTGAGAGTGCATATTTAGGGGGAATTGAAACTGTTGCATAGTAGCTTTTATTATAAATGTTACCAACAATTACAAAGGGGGAAATTGTTGTTCCTATAGCCTTGTATGGGTTGTAATTGTTGTTAAATAGGTTTAAGTGTGCAAGAACATAAAAGTCACATGGAAGGGCAAGAATGTAAAAGCTATATGGAAAGGCAAAATAGTAAATTCACAAGTAACCCCTAAATTAGAAGACAATTTTATTGGCCAAAAAAATATACAGTTGAAAGAGAGAAAGAAAGAGACGCCAAAAAGGGGGCTGAATGAAGAATAGAGAACAAAGGTCGAGAGACGACCAAAAAGTGAGAAATCAGAGTCGTTGATGGGAAGGAGAGAAGAGCAGACCGATGGACAAAGAGAGAGAAACCTGACAGCCAGACTAAAGAAGTCGACGGGAAGGAGAGAGAGAGAAACCTGATGGCTAGACTAGAGGAGTCGACAGGAAGGATAGAAAGAGAAACCCAATAGCCAGAACAGAGGAGTCGATGGAAATGAGAGAAAAAGGAACCCAATGGCTAATCAAGTGAGCACGACAAAGCACACCACCGATGAAAAGAGAGAGAAACCCAATGGCCAAAACAGAGGGTGGACAGTCGATGAACAGTGACAGTCAGAAAAGGGAGAAAATCTGAGATGGGTGAAACCGTGAAACGGTGAAAGTAGGAGTTGTATGAAACACGTAAAGAAAAAATTTGGCGAAGTATTGAAGAACTCAACGTATTTCCATATTTCTTCAAAAGAGGTTAGAGAACGTTGTGGTGAACTTCTAAACAACAATAGAATAGCCTTTCAATTCAACAGAGACAAGATAAATTAAAAGAAAGGTAGACCTAGTAAGTGATTCTCTTTGTATTGTAGTTGTTTAGTAATTACAATAGTGAAAGGAATAAAGATTAAGATATTCATTGTAATTAGAATTCTTAAGTATAGTGGATAGTTTCGATATAGGAGAGTTTCTACCACAGTGGATATACGTCATGTTAACAAAATCATATAAATCTCGTATGTCCTTAATTTGCTTTACGTTCTGTATTTTGAATTGAGTTGTGAACGCAGTTAAAGTATCAGCCAACCCATAAACAAGAACATCTAAATTGTCTATTAGGCAAGATGTCTAGAATGTGACTTTGGGAACTACTGTAATTAGTAGGTAGCAATAGATCTACCTTAGTCGAGTCTGAGAAAGAGTTTGCTTTTAAGAAAAGGCTGAAGTTGTTCACTTACCTGTGAATTACCAATTGTGGTGATACTGAATGTTAAATTGTCTATTAGGCAAGATGTCTAAAATGTGACTTTGGGAATTACTGTAATTAGTAGGTAGCAATAGATCTACCTTAGTTGAGTCTGAGAAAGAATTCGCTTTTAAGAAAAGGCTGAAGTTGTTCACTTACCTGTGAATTGCTAATTGTGGTGATACTGATTCACCCCTCTCTCAGTATCACAAACTAGTAGATCTTAGAGAAAAATCAAGAACTTCATTGCCAATAACAAGGCTTAAGAATCAATTACTAGTAGAACCTGTAACAGTGTTGAGAAGAAGGGTGGTGAAGTAGCACAACAAAGCAATACCTCAAATCCTAGTCCAGTGGTCAAACCTATCTAAAGTAGAGGCTACATGGGAGGATTGAAGTTTCATCACGACGTAGTTTCCTTAGTTCTAGCCTTGAGGACAGGGCTTTGAAGGGGAGGACCCTGTCAAGCTTGAAAGGCAATAGAGCAAAAGTGTAGGAAGCAGTAGAGGAAGGCAAAGCTATTAAAATTCCGTTGTAACAACTTACAAAGTTACGAGAGTCAAGAAACGGATGGTTAGGATTTGTTAGGCTACACAGCATTAGCGGGCCGCTAGACACTTAATGAAACAGTGCATTTTATAAGGAAGAGTCAGTGAGGACCATATATATAAATCGGTTGTTATGGTGCCGCTCGAGAAATAATAAACAGAATAGCAAATTGTTTCTCTCTAAAACGGCTTCTCACTCTCTCCCTTCTCTCTACTCTCTTCTTCATATTCTTATTTCTATTCTCCGACTTTCACAATCTGATTGCATTCCAAAACCTAACCCTAGTAGTTCGGCAACCATGTCAAACTATTTTTTTTTTGTTATATTTCCTTTGTGGGCGTTGAATTTCTTGTCATCATCTTCCTTTACATTGTGAATGATTTGCATATCTTACAATGACAATTACTGAGAAACCAAGAAGCTAGGTGGAACAGTAAGTTTTACTTTTCTTCTTTGAATTGGTTCTCTAGCTCCATTGGTTTGGTTGACTGGCAAGATGAAAAAAAAAAAAAAAGCCGTCGTACACACGGTACCGTTATAAGGGTATAATAGGGCAGTCGTTGAAACAGTTGGTTAGCAATATTGGCGTAAAAGTCAGTTTTTTTATTATTATTTTCGCCTGGGCCTTGTCCTACACATTTTGTGCAGGTGAATTGCTTTGCAATTTTGGATTATATTCCATAATCTATTAAAAGTTATCCTGGCAGACGAAGCTCACTTATATGTCTCATGTTGGAAGTGCAGCAACCTAAATATTTTAATAAGTTAATTTTATTAAAATCTTCATATGAAGACATCTTATCAAATTCTAACAAAATACACTCTTCAAGAATCAAATTACAATTACAATAACAACAACATCAAAATTGTAATTTTAAATTATATATATATATATATATCATTTTGTTCCCCTTAATTCTAAAGGTTATTTTTGCTGCAAAATTCTCAAATTCAGAAAGATTATTTTGATCTTTTAGAATCTTGATAGGGACAATTAATATAATGTTGGCTTTTTTTTTTTCTTTTTTTTTTTTTTTTAAGCACGAATAAAATTCTTGTTTATTAAGGTGCAAAAAAAAAAAAACTCCATTTGTAGAATTGGGTTATAATAATTAAATGCCTGAGTTTTCTATCTATTTACTTATGCATACATACATTAGTGAGACGGGCTTGTGGGTATTCCAAAAGGAAGAGGAAGAGTTGTAGTTTTTCTGGGATTTGGTTTTCCTTTATTTTTGTTGCGTTTAATCGGGCCAATTAAGCACATTGTGTTACAAAAAGGTTAAGATTGCTCGTTAGCGTTCATAATCTTCAAATCCTTTTCTTCCCCTGTCCAACAGAACATTGCAAATCAAATGCTTCAGACCCTTTTGCAGGGGCGCTTAGTTCATTGTCCTAGCTTCAGTTCAACTGAAATTGATGTATCCAACTACCTTGGAACCTGCTTTGATGTGTTATTATGCACAGATATATCATTTGAGACGGGAAGTAAGAGAGACATTTTTCTTTCAATATGGATTGGTTTTATATGAAGCTACTGTCTGTCTAACTAAGTGAGTTCTAGGGCCTTTTTTTTTCTATATGAAATGTAGGATGAAAGTACGTATTCATCAAATCATATCAAGTAAGATAAATTTTTATAGCATTTGATGCGAGATAAAAATAAAAAAATAAAAAACAAAAAATTAACATTTAATTATTTTTTTTTTTTTAAAATTAAAATCTATCAAAAAAATATAATAACTTTTAATAATAAGAATATAATTTGTAAGATATTTTAACTATAAGTTTATATAATATTTCTAACTAAAGTTTTGAAAAAATACTTTAAATTAAATTGTAAAATATCTAATTATTAATTAAAAAATTTAAAATAAATCAAAATTAAAAAAAAACTCAAATAATTTACATATTTTTACTAAATAATTTAACTAAAATTTTTAATTAGATTAAAATATTATAAAATAAGTAAATAAATTATAAAATAATAATTACAATATAATTTATAAAATATTGTGTTTACCAATAGAAAAGTTATTTTTTCACGTAATGTTCTTAGAGCATTTGCACATGAATATTAACTTTTCAAAAATGACTGAATTTTCATTTGTTTAATTTTAAAAATAATATATAACAAAATAAAAACTTAAATTTTATATTTTGTTTAAATAACAAAATGTAGTTATCAGACAAGAATTATTATGCATCTATGTATTGTATGAACTTAGAAATTAAAACTGTGTTAGGGTGCAAAAGCCACCGTTTCTATAATGCAAGGAATGTTAGTTTTGGCAATAACAGGCAGTAATACTAATTAACGAGTAAACCAAACAAGTCTTAAAAGATAAAAAAAACAAAAATTATAAATTCACATCCTCCTCCTTTTCAAAGACTCTCCAACCTCTTCCTTTCAGATCCTATTTCGAGATGCTAGTTTTTGTTGTAATTTGTCCAAAATTTCACTATTTATTATTATTATTATTATAACCCTTTTCGTATCTTTATCATATCTTTAAAGTGCACGTCTAAAAGCATATACTTATGACTCCATAGTGTTTGCACAAATCACGTTTGAGTGATCATGTGAAGAAAAAGGTCGGTTGCTAAAAGTCAAGTCACCTGTCACGGAAAAGACCAGTATGGGTGGGTTTTCCTTCGTTGTCACTCTCCAAAAACCATTCACGCTGTGCACCCTCTGCCAGTGCATCAGCTGCATCATCTCCTCCTTCACGTCTTTCAAATCTCCTGTCAATTAAACAATCTCTTTTCCAGTGAATTTTCGTTGTTTAGAAGCTCATTCACGATATTGTGAAATCTCTTTTTCCTCTTAGATTTATCTACTCTCTCTCTCTCTCTCTCTCTTGCAAAGTGTAGAAAATAATAATATTAATTATTTTTGTCTGACATCAGCTCTTTTAGAATTATTGCATCTTGAATCCTTCAACCTCCACCCCCCCCCCCTTTTTTTTTTCTTAGAGTAATTATCAGCAATGATTCTTTACCACATATGTGCTTTTATTATTACCCACCCATGTAGAACTTTTTTTTTTTATTTTTATTTTCCTAAAGAGGTAATTATGAAGCAAATGGGCAATTTTACGTTTTACGACTGAATGTTTTGCAAAAATCAATTATTGCATTCTGTAACCATAATTTTGTTGGAAACCATATTTGTCAAAATTGCACTAATTATCTAAGGATAACTCAATCGGGTCCATTTCAAATGCCTCATTATGAAGTATTTTGAATTAATGGATGAATATGTATAAAATTTTAGGTTACGCCGTATATGAATCAACGTGTTTTTTTTTTTTTTTTTTTTATATAATTATTATGATATAGCAATTTAGTATAAAAATAATAAATTATTTATTCATCTATTATCGTGTCAATACAATCAATATATATATATATATATATATATATATATATATCTTAACCACTAAGTCTCGAACCCAAAATTAAAAAAATAATCAATAAAAGTATCTCAACTAATTTCATTAGAGCCACGGACTTATTTTTATTTTTATTTTTATTTTCTACCAAATTTATACATTATTTATTGAATAATTGTCAGCCTTGACCCAAGAAAAAAAGAAAAGAGACGCGCCAGGAACGGTTAATTAAAATTGCTAATCCTCCTCGCACGTGCCGCGACAACCGGCGGTCTCTTCATTCTCTCCCCAAATCCTTCTAAAGCCTCCCTCCTCCTCCCCCATCAATCTCTCTCACAGATTCTCCCGATCTCTCGCCGAAACTCCGCGTTTCGTTCCTCCCAATTCCCCAGATCAACGAACACCGGCGGTGGCCATGTCGGTCAGTCACATCTTTAATCTTTTACGTTCAGATGTTTGAGTCGTTATGAATATTTGTCAGCGAATGATTGGTTGTGCTCGCCTTTCACCGAATTGGCTCATTATTTCAATTTCTTTTGTTTTTTTTTTTTTTTGTTTCGGGTGACGTATAGATTCACCGGCGCCGTTTAGATCTGCTCTGTTTTTGCTTCTTCTGTTGCTTGATTTTAGAGTTGACGTAACGCCGTCCTCTCTCTCTCTCTCTCTCTCTCTCTCTCTCTCTCTCTCTCTCTCTCTATTTAGTTATTTAATTTTTTTAATTATTTTTTTAACAGTTTGTTTTAAGTTGACCTGGAAAACAGAATCAATTTAGCTATGGAGTTAGATTGATTGACTTTAGCTCCTTTGTTCTTTGCATATTTCGCATAATAGATTATTGGTTTGTTTGTGTTTGTTGCCGATGGGAAATGGAAATGGAAATGGAAATGTTTTTGCTTGTTCATGTTAAATGTAGACGTTGCGCTGTTTGATTTAGATCCCTTAAATTAAATTGAATGTCCGTATCAAGACACTCCTGAATGGAGTTATGCGTGGCAATAATCCAGTTCTAGTTGTTTGTTTTGTTAACCTGGCCTTAATCACCAAAGCAGACTAATGCCTATCTCAACTCGTGATTTGAACAATCCGTTCTAATTTATTCAAATGCTCAGCTTAAACAATTTGGGCTTCGTGTTTGGTGGACGATCTTGGAATGACGTAGCAACATCGTTTTTGTGATCTGTCTAACCTTAAGCGCTGGAACGTTGTGTCTAAGAAGCTTTGGTTAGGTATGGAATAATGGAAATTTCTTTCAGTGGCCTGGCTATTACTACATTGGGTTTGCTCTCTTTTGAGCTTTGTTGAGGATGGATGGTTGGTCTTTATAGCTTGATTTTGTTTACATGGCTCAGCTACTGAGAATTTTCCTGTTTGGGTTTGAAGCTTCTGAAAGATTGTGGCTCAATTTACCTCACGTCTGATGGTTTTATTGCCTCAAGGCATTTGTATTTATTTATTTATTTATTTTTCCATTGACTTATTGCCTGGATGTAACTGTCGGGACTTGCTTTCACCCTTCATATCAAATAATGCAATGCAAATACTTTTCCTCTTCATTGTTGTTACCTTATATAACTGAAACTTAAATTTTCCTAGCTAATTTCATTGGGTGACCCTCAAAAATGTCTTGGACAATGAACAGAGAACTGGAATCTCATTGTCCAAGAGTGGAAGTTCATGGGAACCTACATCAGTTGGTGATTTCTAAGTCATCAGATTTGGATTGTAATGAAATGAAGTTGCAACATTTATGATTTTATCATGCTTCTCTATGTGATAGGTATTAGGAGGGTTGAGGATGCCAAAACTTGGTTGTTAACAGTTTCCAGAGAAAATGAAGCAAAATGGAGGCAGACATTAATAGTTTTTGTATATTGCAATTCATGGTGAAAATAAAAAAATTAGAAACAGAGAAACAGATAGATGCAGGGAAATATGTAGGATGTTGGGTTTGGGGTTCAGGGGTAAGATTAGGAAAAAATCTAATGTGATGTGCATTGCCTAGTCTTGTTGGAATTTTAAATATTTATGTCTACATTGCATTGTGAGATCCTAGTTGATTTTCTTTGCTTGTTGCAGGCAAGAACTGTGAAAGTCAGTAATGTTTCTCTACGAGCAACTCAGCGAGACATCAAAGAGTTCTTTTCTTTTTCTGGTGACATTGAATATGTTGAGATGAGAAGGTACTTTGTCATTGATTTTCTGGGTATGCCCACACCTGTTTTTGATGTTTTTTCATATATCAAGCATTTCATATTCATATGCAGCGATGTTGAGCATTCTCAAATTGGATATGTTACCTTCAAAGATCATCAAGGAGCAGAAACTGCTGTTCTTCTTTCGGTAATTGATCAGTTTATGTGTCATTTTATAATTGTTATTATTTTCCTTTGTCTTCATTTTACTGATGCATGCCTATGAAATCATAACTGACCATGTCCTGTAAACTAACAAATTGCCATATTGGTCTTAATAGTTGATCACTTTTCCCATTTAACATAAAATTCACTGGATTTTGTGTGTTTGTGCTCTCAAAGCTCTGTAACAGAGCCATGGCATGCCATTAGCAATATTTGGTCATTTGAGACTACTTTTTGTTCACAAAACGAGTACTACTCCTTTGGCTGAGTTTGTCACTATGAGCCTAGGGATTACCTACATTATTGAATTCTTTGTCTGTTTGTATCATGTCCTATATGGCATTGCCTTAAGGATCACTTTTCTCTCCAATTGGATTGCCTTGCTTGTATTACTTGATGCATAGTTTGAATAAAGCACATTGCATTATCCTAGAAACAATGAAGTCTGTGTATGTGTGTGCATGTGTGTGTGTGTGTGTGTGTGAGAGAGAGAGAGAGAGAGAGAGAGTTGCAAGTCAACTCAGTTGCCTAGACTAACAATTGCCCTGTTGTAACCTTTGCTATCTTTGACCATGAAATAGCAATTGTTGCTAGATTTAAAACTTTTCATTAGTGAATTGTCTGAAGTTGAGGATCTGAAATTTTTGTACTAAACATTTGATCACCTTTTGCATGCATCATGTGACAAAGTTTCACTCAAAGACTGTCTTATGTCAGGGAGCAACAATAGTTGATTCAACCATCACTGTGACTCTGGATCAGATTACCATCTGCCAGCTGATGCTTTAACCCCTCCTGTAAGATAGTTGCAAGAACTTCCATTTTATTCTGCACTCTATGAATTTGTTTACTCATGATGGCTGAATCTCTGCAGGCACCTCAGACTGGTGGTGCTGAATCTGCATTGGGAAAGGCAGAGGATGTGGTTAGCAGCATGCTTGCTAAGGGCTATATCCTGGGCAAAGATGCAGTCAACAAAGCAAAGAATTTTGATGAGAAGCACCATTTCACTTCATCAGCCTCAGCAAAAGTCACCTCATTTGACAAAAAAATAGGCTTTACTGAGAAGATAAATGCTGGCACAATTGTTGTGGGTGATAAAGTTCGTGAAGTGGATCAGAAGTTTCAGGTTTCAGAGAAAACCAAATCAGCATTTGCAGTTGCTGAACAAAAAGTAAGTAGTGCAGGATCTGCCATAATGAATAACCGGTATGTTTTTACTGGTGCTTCTTGGGTAACTGGGGCCTTCAACAAGGTTGCAAAGGCTGCTGGGGATGTTGGTCAGAAGGCAAAAGAAAAGGTAGGAGTTACTGAAGAGGAACAAAAGAGAAAAGTGGTAGACGACTTTGCGCAGGTTCACCTAGCTGAGTCACCAAAAGCATCTGATGCAAGTGAGCACCACCCTTCAAAGCCTCCACCTGCTCAAGGTTTGATCCTTTGATTTTCTGCTGTAAAATTACCCGTTTGGACCTGTGGATTTACCATATCTGGATTACCTTCTGGGAATCTTACAGTGGGAAAATGGCCAATGTAGGACAGATTGTCTCAATTAGTAGGGTACCCTTACTGTGCAAAATCTCAGTCTTTAAAGAATGTCAATATCCTGCACATTCAAAATGTTAAGTTTTGTTTTTGGGAGTTATATACAGTTATGTTCCGGGTTATTGTTCTTATGCTTTTTAGCCATTTTCACACTGATTAACATCCTTCTCAGACTCGCTCTACATGGGTCGGGTCGGGGCGTATAATGACACCATGAACAAGCATTTGCATCTACCAATTTGGTTTCAGTAGCGGATTGTTCCCACTTCGTATCCAAATGCATAAATGTTCGACTCAGACATACCAAAGACCAAAGAGCAAGGTTTATGAGTAGGCTTTATCGCCTCTGCATTTTAGAATTAATTACCATCGGTGCTAGAGAGCTCTTGGCGCCGCGAAAATTGGTGCACCCCTTGTTGCTGTCATTTGATCAGTCGCTACCAAAGATTAGGCAAATTCATTCAACTTACCATGTCAATGGTGCCTGCAAGTGAATTGCAGACTGGCTTCTTCTCTGTCATGACTAGGGAACATAAATACAAATGCTAACGGGGCAGGAAGGGTATTCTTGATGGGATCAATCAATCTGCCCTCTCTAGATTGATTGGTTAAAAACTCTTTGGAACAGAGAACAAAAGAGAGCTGATTGTGAAGAGAATTCTCACGAGAAAACTGAACGGCAAATAATTGATGTTTGATATTTTGTCTTGCACTCGCGCACACACGCACATCTTTTGACATGTAATCGAACTCGCCACGTCTTAAGATTGTTTAGTTACAATTTCTAATTACCACAAAATGTTGGATTAGATTTGTTAAAATTGAGTTAGTTTCTAGTTAAGGGGATGATTGTAAAAATTAGGAACCACAAGAGTTTATGGATCCAATTTGAAACCGTAAGGTGTATCTAAGAGGAACCGTCAAATCGCAGCTTTTCCCCATGTATCTAACCCCGAATATATATCATGCTCGATTATGTATATATATATCTAATCTGTTCCCCAACTTCGAGTGGGGGAAATGGAATTGTTTATTTGAAAAGGAAAATGAGATTGATTAAAACAATTAAAGTTTTGTACTTGTCAAGTTATAGCCAAGTAATTGAAGCTTAGTTAGTTTAGGGTTAAAATTAAAACACTAAATTCAAAGTTGCTTCAACCTTAGGGAACACGTCTTCCATTTAAAGCTAAGATATACATGCCTTCTATTTTCCCATATCATTCTTCTATTGAAAGTTTGTTTCCCTTAAATTGCTTATGAAGGCATTAAAAATCATTACTTTTTATTTATCAGAATTAAGCTCCACAGTTTTGTAAGAGGGATCTCCCCAAAATGTTTTTGCTTTTGTGGTCAACAAATATTATTTATTTACTACCGCATTGCACATAAAATTTGCAAAACATTAAATGTGTTTGCCCATTGAGAGTGAAAACGTATCCTCATTATCATTACTTGGTATAAGAATTTTATGTTAATTCGAACTAAGATGTTTTTGTGTTAATGACGTCTGTTTTGATATGTCCAGGCGAGTGAATGTTGTACATGTTTCTCTTGCTTTATTTTATATTCAAGGCACAGATTCATGCTTGATTTCTGGTTTAGTTTACGTAATTTTCTTTGCAGTATTGGGCTTTTGGCGGTATTTACCATGATCGTGGAAAGCTGGAGTTCATTTAGGACGGAGAGAATTTCCAGTAGAGTAGTGAAGTGCGCAGGGATCAGAAAGGCTAATCAGATAGTCCCAGTAGTCCTGGGCGTAAACCAATGGATACTGGGTGGGTGCTTTGAGTATCAGCCCATATGCAATGCCATCTTTTTTTATCCTTTCTCAAGTGGGTCTCTACGGACGAGCTCAAGGTCTCAACACAGAGAACAGTATCCTTTTATACGGGCATTAAAGGCCAAGACAATTAGCAGTGGAAACTATTTTTCTCGTTCTTAATTGCGTTCAATTAAATGAAATGATATCCTTGAATTGACTAGAAATGAATGAATAAAAAGTCTGTAAACCAAAACTCCAATATAATCAAAGCTACTCTGTCTATTCACGTGTAATGTTTTTATTTGGAGGCCACAAAAAATGATCCAACATCAACTACTCGACTTGATCTGCTTAAAACTCAAATCACTTTAACTCGTGCTAAATGAAAAGTCAATGATTTATAACTTGAAACCTAAATAAATTGAAGTGCAATTCATCTAAAATCTAATTAATTTAAATTTGAATAAGCTAAACGACTTGATAGTTAACATAACTTTTTTTTTTGTTAATGGATTTTGACCAAAATTTAAACTTGAGATCTTCAACTTTAGAGATAATTTTAGTATTAATATGTTCAAGACTGATGTACCTTCAAAATTTGATGTGCCTAGAATTCAAAATGCTTGAAATTCTTTAGACTTAAGATCCAATATAATTAGACTTGAATCAACGAGAATTAACCATTTGTGACTTTTTTTTTTTTTTTTGCACTAGATGTATTTTGTTTTAATGAAGTATGTATATGAGCTACATTATGTGATAAGTATATTAATTAGATAGAAAATATATGAGATACATTTATTCATTTTTTCAATTGCTTCATTGAACAGCTAATGCTTTTCTAAGAATTAATTTATTCTAACATTTGTTAATCTAAAATGCTAAACATATACTAAAAGTTGATACATTAATATTCTTTGTAAAGTGTATTTTAACGTTTATTAATCTAACAATGCTAAACATGTACTAAAAGTAGATACATTGATATTCCTTCTAAAGTATACCATAGATAATAAGTAAGATTTACTTACAAAATTGAATATGTGCAATACTCTATTTGGATTTACTTTTAATTGATGTGAGTAACCCTTATTTTGTCTTAGAAATAAAGGCATAAATTTTTAGCCTTGTAAGTAGTCATATGAACTAATGCAACTAGGCAACTAATTCTCATCATAATTTTGTGACTACAAGCTAGGCATCTTAAAACATATGAAGAAATATGTTTTCAAGATGACTTTCTTATTTGTTCCCTTGATGGGTTCTCTCTCTCTCTCTCTCTCAAATACTTAGTGTTAGGATATTTTAAATTATTAATATTAAAATATTTCAAAATAATATTCTCATTAAGTACTATAATCTTGAGTTTTCTTTGGATATAGATGAATATACTTACTCTGATCTATACAATTGTTTATATATATAGCTAATTCTTTTCTCCTAATACATATTAAAATTTTATTTAAAAGTTTGTGATTATAGTAAAGGTTGTAAGAGAGAAATTAGTTATCAAAATTAAAGTGAACTTTCTAGATAAATCAATAATTTTAATATTCATAAACTTAGGTATATTATTTATGGTATTATTTTTATAAAATTATTCAATTTCAAAATTTGAAATTAATATTTGATAAGGATGTTCTTACTTAAGAAATTTAACAAGTGGTATTAAAGTGTATATTTTGTAAATAAAATATTTTTTGTACGTGATAAATCATATATACTTGATTTATTATTGTTTAATAATAGGAAGTAAGATTTTATATAGTTATAGCTTTAAGGAATTATGAATTCCATGTTTAAATTCATAATTATAAAAATAAGGAATTATTGATTGCCTATTTATGATTTTTTAGTTTCTATAATGTTTATAAAATTATATATAAAGAAAACATGTGGCATAAAGTTTTCTATACAATGAATTAAATAATTCCTTGTTAAGGGTCTAAGTATGCTCATGGAATTTCAATTCCTTTTAAATGAAGGATGGCAATGTCTTAAGACTCAAGGAATTATCAATCTCTTATTATTTTTAAGAAAAAAAATGAAAAAGTGGCTATGAAAAGTTTTAAACCTCAGGTTTTGTTGACAACCATTAGGCTAGTGTCTTTTGTGTTTTAATTAATTTAGAATCAATTCTAAAAAAAAAAGGCCAATTAACGAAAGTGATAATGGTTATGTGGCAAATGAATTAAATATTCCTTAGTTTATTCTTAATTAAATAAGTGGTGATAATTTAAAGAGTGAAAATTCCTTAATTTGTTGATTAAGGATAGGTCCAAAAAAAAAACAAAATTGTAACTTATATTGCATAATTGTATGTTTTATTAAAGTACACATAGACTCGGTTCAAAAACATTTATTTGGCAAACTTATGGACTTAAGTGTTATGATTTATACTATTGATAAATATTAGGTTTTTTTTAATTTATAAGCATGTATAATTTTTATTATTTAATTGTCACCAAAGTGATTAAATTAAAATATTTCATACCTATATTGTGGTTATAATTTGATTGTTACTAAAGTGATGGAACTAAAATATTTAAATGAATATGTAAGCATTATTATTATATTTATTAGTCATCAAAGTCACCAAACTAATATCTTTAACAATATATATAAATAAATTATTTATCTATAATCTTAATGAAATACTTATGAATGAAAATAATTAGATAAATTAACATTATTACTTATTAAAATTTCAATATTTGCTTAAAAGTAAATTATTATTTTATGATTAATAATATAATTAAGGTATATTAATAATTTAGTTAAATATATTTGTTTATCCAAAGATATCAAATATGATTAAAAATATTTAATTACTTATTAAAATTAATAATATTATTTATGATAATATATTGTAAGATTTTTTAAAGAACTACAATATATTCTAATTGTTTTATCTAACTTGTGATTAATTGTGAACATTAATTGTCATGCAACTAGTTTGATTACTTGTATGTTTCAATTATTATTCTATTGATTAAATTGAACTTTATAGAATAACATGAATAAGTCAATCATGTAGTAAGAAAGAAAAGTTACATAAAAACAAAATAATAAGTTAAGTATTATTTATAAAAGTGATTGTCACCAATAACATTAAAACAACCATTTTATAAATAAAAAATGCAAAATAATAAGAATATTTACAATTTGTGAAAAGATGATTTCATTTTTTAAATAAGTTACTGGTACTCTTATCACAAAACTTATGATTATGATGTCTATTGAGTGGTAAACTATTCAAGAGTATATTATTAAAATGACTAATTTCATAATAAGGTTTAAAAAAGGATTAATAATAGATGATTATTTTATGATGTAGTTCATTTTGAACTCATTACCACTTGAGTATAAGTTGTTTCTTATTATAACACTATTGTTAACTATTAGTCTTCACTTTATCCATCATGACTAACAATGTTGTTTTTGCCACTCCCTCTTTCTCTTTATCATGTCTATATCTCTTCCATCTTTCTCCCTATCTCTAACTTTTTATTTTTAACTCTATCTTTTATATCTCTTTCTCCTTACCAAATTTTCTTTTTCATCATATTTCCTCTCACTCTCCTCCTCTTTCTAACTCTCTATTTTACATCTTTCTCCCTTACTTTACATTTTTATATTTCTTTCCTTTTTACTTTTATCCTTCTTACTCTTTTTCATTTCTCATTTTCCTTTCCTCTATCTTTCATATCTCTTTCTCACTTCATTTCCATCTTTCTTTCTCTCTCTCTTCTCTTTAACTCTTTCTCTTTTTAAGAGAGAAAAAGAAATGAATGAGCGAGAGAGAGAGAGAGAGAGAGAGAGAGAGAAAGATAAAAAGATAGAAAGGAAAAGAAAAAGAAAAATGATGGATAGAGGAAAGAGTGGGATACATTTGGAAATAAGAGAGATATATAATTAAGGGATTGTTCTTTTGTAATATATTTATCTCTTTTGTATGTTATTCAAATCTCACTATTTTTTGCCATGATAGAAATATTTTACAAAGCCTAGTTTTACACATAAAGACTTATAATTACAAAATCCTAAAAGGATCAATTCTGATAGTTTTAATTTCCAAAATTCATTATAAAGTTATAATTTTTGCATTTACATCAAAAAACAATTTTCAATCCAAAAAAGGAGAAATCCTCTTACTCGAAACTGATATTACAAAATCTTATTTTGTCATTCTAAAAGTAATTTAATGGAAGGATGTTACTCTTATAAAAGAATAAATCCTAAAAGGAGTAATACCTTTTTAACCTAAACCACAAACTAAACTAAACATAAAATTTTTCAAAATTAAACAAGATCTATATGGAAAAGTTGTTCTCACTTTTAACGAGAACTAAATCACTTCTTAATTTTTAGAAATAAATTTTATATTATCTACTGTTGACCAAAAACCTTTTTTTCAAATTCCTTTTATTACCAATATACTTTATAAAGAACGAAACACATCTCTGCCTCTTAAGTATTTCACTTTGATCTCCGTAGTCCTTATAAAGTGTAGACTATCACACAAAAATTTCATATTTAATCTATACAAAGCATTCACCCCTTACGTTACCATCTTTTGTCATCATTGAAAATATTCCACATGAACTTCATATTTTGAAAAAATATTTTCAAGTTAATAAAAAATATTTACTTGATGATTTTTATGCAGAATATAATATTGAAAAAAAAGAGAATGATTTTTCAAAAACTTTTTACAAACTCGAGTTGAAATACAAACTTAATTTTATGATTTTATATTTCAATAAAAGGCATATATTTTATTTTTTAATTGGTTTGAAATATATGCTTCATAATATAATATTTCTTATTCTTTTAAAAAATCTGTAAGTCTTGTTATTTTAAGAAACAAATTCAAAAAATGGATTACTATTGATGACAAAATAATTAAGGTAAAAAATCCTCTTTGAGATAGTTAAAACTTAAATATCAACAGGTTAGAGCTGATTTGTTTCCATACAAAATTCCTAAGAAAATGATGATTCCAAAAAACTTTCTAAAATAATCTTACATCAAAATAATTTTACAAATACTCATCTTTATACTCTTGAAACTCAGATTTCAAGAGTAAAAAAACAACTTCAAAAAACTAAAGTTAAAATTAAAACCCCATCAAAATCTTCTAAAATAAATTCCTTTATAATCAAAAACCCTATTTTAAACCTTTTAAAATAAACAGACCTATTCAAACATCCAATAGCTAAAATGATGATTTCATTTAAGCCTTAAAAGCTTAACTTCCTAACAATGAACCTTTTATATTCAAAACTTTACATACTTTAGACCATAATTCTTAGGAAGACACCTTGTAACTAGAAACTCCTAAAATAGTTTGACCAAAACCCATTTTTGGACTCATAACTCTAGACTTAGATACCTAAAATAAGCCCAATGCCTTGATTTAATGTATTTTTAATATCTTTTTCATTTATGAATGAAATCTTAATAACATGTTTAAATACAACATGCTTAATCTTTTACAACAAATGAATGTGGTTACCATTGTCTATAAAACTCAAATAAATTTCTAACAAAATTAGGGCAAAATACCTGATTGTAGGATTGGTAGAATACCTGATTATAGGATTTCTTGGCCAACTTAAAGGATAGTGGGACTATCATTTTACAGAAACTTAAAAACTTGAAATTTTTTGATCTATTAAAATCATTAAAGACTAGGTACTAATTCTTGATTTATTAGGAAATACTATTTAGAATGTAGTGGCCTGTCTTATTCTTACAATTTCTTTATATTTCATTTGTGATCTAACTCATTTTAGAGATAAAAATACTAATTTATTAAGTAATCTTCACTATAAAAAACATAATGATTTTCAAAATTACAAAGTCACTTTCTTAATTATGGTCATACTTTAAAAAGATTTTGGTCAACCTTTTTTGGGAAAAAAAATTAGCTGGACTCCCAACCCTTTTACGAGAAAGGGTTTACAATACAATCAAAATTACTTTTAAAAATCCCATCTTATATGACTAGTTAACTTATGGTTAATTGATCAATTTTACTTAAAAGAAGGTTTTCAAATTTGTCAAAATTTAAAACTCCAAAAACACTTTAAATGAGAATTTAAGTAATGTCTTTTTGAAATTGGGATTTTTTGCCAATAATTTGATCTTAGTTTATCAAAGGTAAAATCATTTTTAAAATCCACACCTAAACACTTCCAAAAATCAAAGAATTTTTAAAAAATTACTTAACCATTTTATCAAAAGTTCATAAGAATTCAAAAGAATCCCTTTCCTTCAAAATTCTCTTTTATTAAACTCAAAGTACAATTAAAAGATATTAGTTATTGCTGTTATGGTAAAAAGGGTATATACTTTAAATATTGCAAAATTGATAAAAGGCTATAAAATCTACAATTAGAAAAGGTAATTTTTTAATTAGTCATCTTTTACAAACTTTTAATTATGAAAATATTCCTTCAATCTCTTTAAAAGAAAGTGATTTTTTTACAAATTAATGAAATCCAAAATACTTCTTTAAATGCTGAATTTAATTCCAAAGAAATTTATGTTCTAACAAAAGGTCAATAACTCCTCTTTAATATTATAAACCACATTCAAGACCCAACCATACAAATAAATTATATCAACATACTTTTAAACATTTTTCAAACTTCAAAACCAACCTCTCTTAATCTTCCCTTAACTTCCAAACTTCCTTATGATCCACTATTATCATTTCAAAACAAAGTTCTAAAAAAGTGACTCCAACTATTTAAGATTTGCAAAAGGAAATCAAAACCTTTAAAATAGAAGTTAAAGAACTAAAAACCCAACAACAAAAAAACCACCAAACCTTCTAATTGCTTTGTGCCAAATATCTTAAAAATGAAACAAAACTTGATGAACCAGAAGATTTATATGAACTTGACCCATAAGAATTGCAAAGTCTTGAAAAACTACCTAAATATATATATTTTTTGTTTTAGAATAAGTAACCTCTCAAAAGTACTTTATCAAATAACACTTGTTTGTTTAAACTATATCAAACTAGATATAGTTCCATACAAATTTCAAGAGAAAACTTCAAAACAATTTTCTACTGTAAATCATTAAAAAATAAATATTACAAACAAAACCATTACTTTTGTTTAAGTATAAAATTTCCAAATAAAAAATTAAAAAATAAATATTGCAAACAAAACCATTACTTTTTTTCAAGTATAAAATTTCCAAATAAAAACTTCATTTGTCCTGATTAACAATATATATCATAATGTTATATTGGAGACTTTATTTATTAATTTAATCACTCCTTATACTGTTAACCATAATATTATTTATTTTAAAATAAAAATCTAAAAATTAATTTTCCTATTTTTGGAGAAACTATAACCAAAAAGCTTAATATCATAAAAGCTTATTTAATTTATAAGAATAAGATGCATACCTTAATTTCTTTAAAAAAATTTTCATTATCCTATTTACAAAAAGATTTTTCCCTTGAAAAAATACAAAACTAACTTAAAGATTTTTCAATTCAACAAAAAATGTTTGTTTTCCAAAATTCAATTCAATAAGAATGTTTTTCTAACATTCCAAATGCCTTTTGGCATAAAAAACAACATATTGTTGATTTACCTTATGAAAATGAATTTGATGAAAAAAAATCCCCACAAAAGTTTTTCTCATTCAAATGATTGTAGAACTTAAAAAACATTGTAGATATGAAATTAAAACTTTTAAAGGAAACAAATCTTTTTTTTAAGTCAAGGTCACCTTGGTCTTATGCAACTTTTTATATTAACAAAAATTTAAAGATTAAGAGAGACATACCCAGGATAGTAATCAAATATAAACCTTTAAATAGGGTAGTAAAATGAATTAATGCCTAATATTCAATAAAAGATTTATTACAAAAATTACATTCTTCTTTCATATTTTTCAAAATTTAACATGAAGTTAGGATTTTGGCAAATCCAAATTCATCCAAAAAACTATTACAAAATTGCATTCATTGTTCCATTCAAACAATATGAGTGAAACATAATGTCATTTAGTAAAAAGTGCTCCTTTTGATTTCCAAAGGATTATTAATGATTTTTAAAGAACAATAAAAGGATCTTGGTGCTAGAGAGATCTTTAATCCATTTGTATATTTGTAGCTATTTTGAAACAAATTTAGCTTTATCCTTTTTTAGGTAAGCTATTTGTCATTTAATTTGAATTTCTTTTTTCTTTAGATTCCTTGAGTGATTCAATCCAAGTTTTGATGGGTTTTATAGCGGTGATTTGGATTGGAGTTGGAGACTGTGGCTTTAGAGAAGGGGTTTCTTCTTTGTGAGTTTGGAGAGGAGTTTATCCTTTATTCTTTAATTTCTATGGGATGTTAGGGTTTATTTTGAAGAAATTCTTAGGTTAGAAAATTTGGGATGGAAGGAGTATTAGAAGGTAAAACTTCTCAAATCCTTAATTTACAAAAAAAGATAAGATTTTCATTTCAAAACATCTCTCAAAATAATATTTCTTAAGTTATTTTGAGATAGACACATATTCCAAAGTTTTCTTCAAAATATTTTGTTAAAACAAGTTTTTAAAATGTTTTACTAGTAGAACAAGTGTTTAATGGTCTAAGCCCTATTATTTCTATTTCCACAGTCTTCCCTAGTAGATGTTATTAAAAATCAACAAACATCACAAAAACCTAGTCTTACTATATGGCAATCCTTGAATTACAAAGTCCACTAAATTCAAACATTTTTATATTGACAAAACCTATATGAACCTACCATATACAAAAAATTATAAATCCTTTTCAATAGGGATAAAACCTCACAAAACCAAAACCTGTTCCACCAAAATTTAAAACCTCTATCATTTACTATTTATTTTTCAACTAGTGGAACTATCAACAGGCTTGATATAATAACTTTCAACTCTAAAATCAAAAGGTAGTCACTCATAGTTAATCTATTTTAACCATATGAATGATTATTCCCAAACTTTAAATTGGTTCAAATAATAATGGACCTATCTTAGATTCATAGAGAACATCCTTCCTTTTAAAGTCAAAGAAGGATACAATCTGTTTAAAATAGAATACATCCTTATAAATCATGAAAAGTGTTCCCTTCTTTATTTCTTTTCTGTATAAATTTTGTTGTGCATAGGGATTTATCTTTCATTAAAATTATTTTCATAAGATAAATCAACAATATGTTGTTTTATGTGCCAAAAGTCATTTGAAAAGTTAAAATAATATTCTTGTTGAATTTGATTTTGAAAAATAGAAATTTTTTATTAAATTAAAGAATTTTTGAAGTTGGTGTTGAATTTTTTGAAGGGAAAGATATTTTTGAAAATAGGATAATGAAAATTCTTTTAAAGAAATTCAGGTATGGATTTTATTCTTATAAATTGAATGGACTTTTATGAGATTAAGATTCTTGGCTTTTGGTTTCTCCAAAAAAGGGAAAAATAATTTTTAGATTTTTTTTTAAATAAATACCTTTGTGGTTTACAATATAAAGAGCAATTAAATTAATAAATGGAGTCCTTAGTATAATAATATGATTTATATTGTTAATAAGCGCTAATAAATTTTTTATTTAGAAATTTTGTGTTTTAAGAAAATTAATGGTTTTGTTTGTGATATTCATTTTTAAATAATTTGCAATAAATCTTTTTTGTAAAGTTTTCTCTTAAAATTTGCAACAGACTTAATCTGATTTGATACAGTTCAAATTTGTACCAATATCAAATCAGAATATAGCATCAAATTTGAAATCACTTGAAAAAACAAGAGCTATTTTGATAAGTCACTTTTGAGAGGCTACATGTTCTAAAACAAAAGGAAAATCTTTAAGAAAATTTTCAAGACTTTGTAATTCCTATGGTTTAGGTTTAAGTTTATCTTCTGGTTCATCAAGTTTGTTTAATTTTCAAGATATTTGGCAAAACTTAATTGAAGGGTTTGGTGATTTGTTTGTTATTACACTTTTAGTTCTTTCAATTTTGTTTCAGGGGTCTTTTTTTTTTGTTTTTAGAGATCTTGGATGGTTAGAATGACTTTTTTAGAACTTTGTTTTGAAATGATAGTAATGAAATCATAAGGAAGTTTAGAAGTTGAGGGAAGATGAAAAGGGATTGGTTTTAAAGTTTTAAATATTTTTAAAAGTCTATTAATATAATCTCCTTATATGGTTAGGTCTTAAACGTATTTTATGGTATCAAGGAGTAATTCCTAATTTTTTTGTAAAAATATAAATTTCCTTGGAATTAGATTAAGTATCTGAAGAGGTATTTTAGATTTCATCAATTTACAAGGAATCACTTTCTTTTAAAGTGATTGAAAAAGTATTTTCAAAATTAAAAGTTTGTAAAAGATAACTAATTTTTGAAAAAATTTTATCTTTTAATTATAAATCTTAAAGCCTTTTATTAATTTTGTAGTATTTTGAAATATGTCTTTTTTTACTATAATGATAATAAGTATATCTTTTAACTACACTTTAGGTATTATAGAAAAGGGTTTTGAAATCTTTTAGGTTTTTAATGAAATGATTGGTTAGATTTTGAGAAATTCCTTAGGTTTTGAAAAGGTTTATGTTTTGACAATGATTTTATCTTTGATAGTATAAAATCAAATTGTTGGCAAAAAGTGCTAATTTCAAAGCAAGATTGCTTAAATTTCTATTTGAATTATTTTTGAAATTTTAAATCCTAACAGATTTTAAAACCTTCTTTTTGTATAAAATTGATCAATTGATTATAAGTTAATTGGTTATTTAAGATGAAAATTTCAAAAGTAAATTTCATCGTATTACAAATCCTTTCTTTTAGAAAGGTTAGAAGTCTAGTTAAATTTTTTTTTTTCCAAAAAAGTAGACCTGAATCTTTCCTAAATATAACTTTATTAGAAAAGTGATTTTGTAGTTTTGATAATGATAGAAATGAATTTCTGTAAATGTCTAAAGTGTTGATTAATGAATTTTGAGAAAATAAGAATATTATTTATATAAATAATACAAAATTCAAAATACAATTGAAAAATATCATTTATGATTCTTTAAAATTCAAAATGGGTATTTTTCAAAACAAATGGTATTACATTTTATTCATATTGCCTAAATAAAACAGTGAATATAGTTTTGTAACAATCTTTTAGATGAATTTGAATTTGCTATAAATTTGACTTTATGTCAAATTTTAAAAAAATAAATGAAGAACACAATTTTTATAATAAATCTTTTTTTGTTATGTATTAAATACCTAATTCATTTTAAAGCTTTATAACAATTTTAAAAAACTGAAGTTAGAATTACAACCCTTTCAAAATATTCCAAAGTTCCTTCACTACTAAAAACCTTATTTTAAAACCTTTTCAAATGAACAAACCCATTCAAAAATCCATTAGCCAAAATGATGATTTCATCCGAGCCTTATTTTTATATTTAACTTCTTTGTGTGTGACTATTTCTTGAGTTCTATGCAATTTTATTACTTGAAAGTTGGCTTTTAAGATGTAGTGCCAATGTAAAGAAACCCTCTAAAATATAAGTAAAATAATTGAAGAAAATTATTAGCCAAATTAATATTTATTAAAATTCACTATATCACAATGGTTAAACGTTTGCAATGGGATAAAAATCTCATTATGCATCTTTATATTAGCTATCTAGTCATAATCTTATGAAAATTTTCATCTTTTATATGCTCATTTTTTGGATAATATAACTTAGATAATGAGTATCCAACAAAAAAAGATTTGGTTTTGGCAAAAATAACAGACATTTATACAAAAATGTGTTTATGCCTAAAACCTAATAAATGTAGAAAGTTTAAAACATATATACACTTAATAATATGTAATAATTATGAATCTAGTCACCAAGAATCTCAAAATTCTTTATATATGTATACCTAATATTTAATTATGTATTTAGCCATATTATTGACCACTAGTCTCTTTATATATACTCAAAATTTTGTATTTATGCATTTTCTCTCCCTAAAAGAGTGTTGTATAGCATATGTGTGCATACTATATACATGAATTTTTTTTAATGCTAGGTAGAGAAAAAAACTAGAATAAAAAGTAAATAGAAGAATTTTAGCCACCACGAGGGAGGCATATGCCTACAAGGCAAACTTAAGTGTTCATTTCTAATGGAGGGACTTCTAAAACTTAAAAGAGATGTTATTATTAAGTGCAATATTTGCAAGGTATATAACACAATAATTACTATTGTTCCTACAGCCTTGTGTGTGTTGTAATTGTTGTCAACTAGGTTTAAATGTGCAAAAAAGTAAAGCCGTATGGAAGGGCAAGAAGGTAAAAGCCACATAGAGGGGCAAGAACGTAAAAGGCACATGGAGGGACAAGATAGTATATAAAGACTTTGAAAGACAAAATTCGAGTAAGGCCAACACAATTGAATACACGGTAAAACATAAGAGGGGTAAATGAAGAGAGAGATCGTCGACAGTTGAGCATTCAGCAAACACAAGATGACAAAACATAGGTACCGGGTACACAGCAAAAAGAAGAGAAGCACGACTAAAAATCAGATTTGGAGGCTGAACGAAGAACGACCGAGTGAAAAAAAAAAAAAAAACCACCTCCAAAAGAGAGAGAAAACCCAACCATGGGAGAGAGAGAAAGTGGTGAACAGCCAAAAAGGGGTTGAACGGTAGGCCAAAGGAGAAAACTAGCATGGTAAAACAGGGGAATGAGAGAAAAATCACAGCCCAAAGAAAAGAGAGAGATCATCGGCAAAACTGAGCAACTGGCTGAAAGAGAGGAAGGAACCGTCCAAACACAAAAGAGAAACCGTTCAACCAAGGGAGTTGGCCAAAACCTAGAGAGAAACCATCCAACACAAGAGAGGTCAGCCAAAGCACAACCATTGTAAAAGAGAGAAAAACCAAGAAACGCCCGAAAGAGAAAAACGCCAAAACAGAGGGTCGAAGGGGAGAAAATATGATACAACAAAAGAAAAGGTTGAATGACAAGAGAGCAGAATGACAAGAGAGTAGAACGTCAAAAGGAGAGCACGACAAGAGAACAGTGTGACTGACTAAAAACAAGTGATTAGAAATTGGTGACCAGGCCATGAGACCTAAAACGGGAGACCAGCTAAGTTGAGAAGACTAGCGAAGCTGAAAAGGGAGTGCAGTTGAAACAAATAGGGAAGCTGTGCAACAAAACCATGAGGGAGACCAGCAAAGCTATGCAACAAAATCATGAAGCTGAGAAGACCAGTGAAACTGAAATAGAGACCAGTAAACCAGCAATGTGAGACAGGGGTATAGCAAAAACGAGCAACGAGGAGAGCAGACCTGCTATCCATGAGGTGTGAGACCAGGTGAGGCGTAAGGCAGGCCGTGTGACTTAAACTAGCAAAACCAGAGAGTGGTGCAGCCAACAGACGTGCAATGTTAGTGAGGTAGGCTGTGTGACTTGAACCAACAAAACTAGAAGCATGGTGTAGGCCAATAGATGTGCAACAGCAGACCAGAAGCATGAGGGCAGGCCATGAAATGGTGAAATGATGAAATCGGGAGACGGGTGAGACAATGAGACAGTGAAAATAGGAGTTATGTGAAACAATGTAGAGAAGGAATTCAGTGAAACATTGAAAGAACTATTTTCAGATTTCTTCAAGAGAGGTTAGAGAGCGTTGCAGTGAATTTCTAAGTGGCAGTGGAGCAACCTTTCAATTCAACAGAGGCAAGACAAATTAGAAGAAGGGTAGACACAGTAAGTGACACTCTTTGTATTGTACTTACTTAATAATTGCAATATTAAAAGGAGCAGAGAATTAAGACATCTATTGTAACTAGAATTCTTAAGTATAGTGGATAGTCTCGATAAGGGAGAGTCCCTACCACTATGGATGTATGTCACGTTAACGGAACCACGTAAATCTCGTGTGTCCTTAATTTGCTTTACATTCTGTGTTTTAAATTGAGTTGTGAATGCAGCTAAAGTATCAGCCAACCCATAACCTAATGAAGACCTAAACAAGAACATCTGAATTGTCTATTAGGCAAGGTATCTGAAAGGTGACTTTAGGGACTATTGTGATTAATAAGTAGCAATAGATTTACCTTAGTCTAGTCTGAGAAAGAGTTCGCTTTAAGAAAAGGTTGAAGTTGTTCACTTACCTATGAATTACAAATTATGGTGATATTGATTCACCCCCCTCTTAGTTTTACAAACTAGTAGATCCTAAGGAGAAGTCGGGAACTTCAATTACCTTCACATAAAGTATGCTATAACTAATAAGTCTAAGATAGCTTTATAAGATAAAGGCATTTTGCCATAAGTGGTTGATAAAGGTCTAAATCCCAACTTAATTTAGCAATTTCTATAATGTAAACATCGAGTTCATCTCCACATTGATATTTCTTAGTCCTCTCACCATGGGATAAATCGATTTTATTAGATAATGCCTTAGATGATGACATAGAAATCAACTTGGTTTTCATAATAATGGAAGAAAAGGTTCATTAGATTATTAAACATATCATGAATTCTTTAATGGTCAATTATATGATGTATTAGAACTTATGCATAAGAAGCTTACTTAAGTAGTTACCATAAAAAGGAGCTAAAAGGCTTACATGAAATTCCTTAAAGAGAAACTAATTCATTAAAACATAGAAACGATTTATTGAAAGGATATAACTATTTCTTTAAAGTATGAATAATACTTCCTTTAAAGATGATGTTAGGTCATTAACTTAAGAAAATGATGACTTATAATTGGATCAAGTTAATAAGCAAAGACTTATAGAGCTCTCAAGTCTCTAAGCTATAAGAATTTGGATAAGTTTGATAACATGGTATTTGAAAATCCATTTCTAATGTCCAAGTTTTAAAAAGCAATAAAAAATTGTTATGACAATAAGACACTAAGGCCTAATGGATTTAATTTTGGTTCAAAACGTAGTAGGACCAGAACTAATATCTCATTTCTATTTGATCTCATTAGTGGAGTATATCTATATGATTTTGGTTAAGGTGTTAACAATAAACTGCAATTGATAATTGAGAATGTAATTAAAGAATTTTAGTAAGCTTTTTTAAAAGGGAGATATATTATAGATAGTGTTCTAATTGCAAATGAGATCATTGAAGAAATGAAGAGAATGAGGGAGGGAGGGAAGGAGGAAGGAAGAGAGGAAGGGGTGATTATTAAGATTAATATTAAAAAGATTGTTGAGTCCATCTTTAATGGTTAATGTTAGATTTGTTGTTAATAAAATCTCACACAATTATATATATTGATTTAAGATTATGAATACTATTGAAATGTAGAGAGGTTATTGGGAAAAACCAATGATGACAGGTCAACCCTGATGTTAAGGAGTTAATGTTAATCGTGACCCTAAATTTTAAGGATTAAGATTGACCATTGACCATTAACACTAAATTTTAGAAAGTCAATGTTGACCATTGAACCTAAATTTTAGGACTTAAATTTGGTTATTGATTGTAAGGAAACTTTTAAGAATCAATGATGACCGTTGATAATTGTGTAGCCCTAATCTTAAAGTTCTATAAATACCCCTACGATCTTGCAAGAAGGGGGTATGCTGAAGAAAACTGAGAGAGCTAACCAAAGAGAGGTGAACGGTAAGAGATGAGACAACCACCGCACCAGTAAGCCTTTACAAAGGTGACAACAGTAGCTGGCGACCACACTAGCACATCTAGGAGGCTTTCCAGCAAACCAGTAGTGGCAGACGTCCCTACTAGTCCAAGAGGGTATACTAGTAGTAGCAGACATCCTAGCACACCCAGGAGACTTTCCAACAGTAATAGCACATCCAGGAGGCTTCCCTGTACTAGTAGCATGTCCAGGAGGCGTCCCAGCAGCAGTAGAACATCTAAGAGACTTCTTAATAGTAGCAACATATCTAAGAAGCTTCCTTGCACCAATAACACATCTAGGAGGATATGCTCGCACCAGCAAACACCATCATGATAGCAACTGCACTAGTAAACCCTTACTAAGGTAATAGCTGACATAAACAAATCCTCACCAAGTTAACAGCCACACCAATAAACTTGTACCAAGGTAGCAGTCACACCGACAAACCAACAAATCAACCAAGGAAAACAAACTAGAAGGAGGCAGTAGTAGCCTGTAAGTCCAGCAAGAGGTGGAGTAACAGCACAAGGGTCTTACACTAGCAACCAACGTGTAACAACATGTGGTACACCAGTAACGACACAAAAAAATAACTGCAGCACATGGGGATAGCAGTAGCAACATAAGAAGACAGCTACAACATGTAAAGAAAGCATAATGGTGTAAGAAGATAGCCACAGCACATAGGGATAACAGCAGCAGGGTGAGCAAAGTGCAGTAGTGCAAACAGATAGCAATAGTGCACTCGGATAACAAGAATAACACGTGTTAATGGTATCCGTAGTGTGTGCAGACAACAGCAACACTTGCAGACAGAAGCAACAGCATGTGTGAATAGCAAGAGCAGCACGCATGGACAGTAGGAATACTGTGTGTGCTAAGTAGCCATAATGCCTACGGATAGCAAAAGCAGCACATGCGGAGTGCATGAAGATAGCAGGATCAACACGTATGGAGTGCGTGTGGACAGCAGTAGCAACATGCATGGATAGCATTAGCAATGTGTACGGACAATAACAATAGTGCATATGGATAGCATAGTAGCGCGCACAGATAGTATCATTACCACGTGCGGACAATAGGAGTACGTATATGGATAGCAACAGCAATGTGTGCAGACAGCATTAGTAACGTGCGTGGACAGCAACGACAATATGTATGAACAATATTAACATCGCGTGCAGCACTAGCAACAGGTGAGACAACACTGGCAACGAAGGAAGGAGAAGATCTATATTTTACTCTAGTAATCTGTTCACATTGAGTGATCATTCTTTAGGAAAGGTTTTACTATAAACTCTTGATAAGTTGGTTAAATATGGGTGGGATACCCTTGGAGTGATCAGGAAATCATTGTAAGTGGTTAAAGAGTGATCCTTCCATAACCAAATTGTATCTTTTTATAACAATAATGGATTGTGTGATTTAGGAGGGATCTTATTAGAATATAGCTCACACATTGTGGGTGAACCAAGTAAAAATTACCATGTTTGCTTGGATGCTTGCGTATTAATTTATATTCATATGGTCGCACTCACATAAAAAAGAAAAATAAAAAATTGGATCATCGACTCTAACAAGTTACCGAGCTTAAATTTGGATAGATTTGTAAAAAGATTATATTTCACACTAATTTACCCCTTCTTAGTGTAAGATCTAAAATGGTCCTCATCAAATGGTATCAGAGTCTAGTTCCTTTGTTGATCCAATTTTTCTACTTTGAAGTGAAGTTATGTATTACTTGTGAGTTTTATTTCTACTACTACTTAAGATCATAGATAGCATAAATAGTGTCAATAGCAAGAGCATTCTTATGTTTGATGGATAGAATTATCAGTTATAGAATAATATAATGCTCCCATATCTGATGTCCTTTGGTCTTTATGTGTTTAAGTCTACTATTAGTGGCTTTATCCTTGTTGTTGAAGGTGATCTTATGACACTGGCTGATAAGAAGAACTTAAGTGTGATGGAAAGGCGAGAAATGTCTTATATGTTTCATTGTTCGACAAAGAATTCACCAAGGTAATAGGGTGCAACACAGCTAAGCAAAGTTAGGACGAATTAAAGAATATCTATAAAGGAGACAAGGTTATAAAGGAAGCCAAGCTACAAATCTGGAGGAGCTAATTCGAAGATATAAAGATGTAGAATGATGAGGCTATAAAAAATTTATTGGTCGCTCAAATAGATAATGATTAAGAATCTTCAAGTGAGGAGAAATCAATAAAAAAGGAAAAGGATAAGTTGTTAGAGCAACTTGAAAATGAGTTGAGAGCTTGTTTGCATAAAAACAACAAGCTAAAAAAAAAAGGTAATTCATCTCAAGAAACTATGTGAAAATTCTTTTGCTAATGAATCTAATCTTCAGGTGAAGGTAAAGGAGCTTAAAGCAAAAGAAAAGGAGTACTTAAAGATAATTAAGGAGTTGAGCATACTTAAGGTAGAGCAAGGCAAGATACACGAAGACCTTGGTGCTAAGGTGATTGCATAAGAGCAAGAGATGCTGACTTTACATGCTAAGTTTCACAAGGTCGAGTCCAAACTAATGAAGCATGAAGAAAGCTTTATATGGGCCATGGAATTGAAAGGAGAGTCATTATCAACAATTGCCATCAAGAAGGATTCTACCAGAAACTTGGAAGAGTGTCTAAGTAATCAAAGACCTCATTATATGGGAAAGAAAGGACTTGGCTATATTAAAAAGTCAAGTGAGAAGGTAGAAGAAGAGAAAAAGATTGTGTTTGTGCCCAAAAGTAAGCATAATGACATAATGAAGAAGAGAGACCAAACCAATTTAACATAGGTTAGGAAATACATGGTGGAAACTCCCATTCAAAGGAGATAGGCTGTCAAAGATAAAGATAAGGCTGTCACACCAATTGCTAAAGAAAGGAGACATGGACTTGGTAAGAGAAGTAAATCCAAGTTTAGAAGATTTTGCTAAAATTGTGGTAAGTATGGGCATAAGGCAAATGTGTGCTGGAGTTTAGGGGGAGACTCTATCAAGAAAGGAGGTAGTCATATTCCACTAAGAAATAGGTTTGATTTGTTGAGAGAGATTTGTGGAAAATGTAAAAGGGTTGGATACATTACTGAGGACTGCTTGACATTACTGCCTGATCAAAGAATATAAAGGAGAACACTTACACAAGCTCTATAATTCGGCCAAAGAAGATGAAGCGAAAGAGAAACGTCTATGGTTATGAAAGTAACCTTAAAAGCTTCCAAGAAAAAAAAAATCATGGATCCTAGACAATAGCTGCTCTTCACACATGACAGGAGACTCTAAGATGTTGAAGGAAGTAGCTAAATATGATGGAGGGTCAGTCAAATTTGACAATGATGGTGCCTTAAAGATTTACGGTATTGATGCTATTGAAATTGGTACAGAAAAGCTAAAATCAAAGAAAGTACTTTATGTTGAAGGGCTAAAACACAATCTCAATAGTGTTAGTCAACTTAGCAATGATGGACATAAAATTACTTTCAACAAGAGTGGCTACATAGTAAAAAGACCAAAAGATGGTATCGTTCTTACTAAAGGTGAAAGAACACATGAAAACTTGTACCAAGCTTCCAAAAGCAAGAAAACATGTTACATGAACACCAAAGATAAGAATTTGTTGTGGCATAAGAAACTAGGACATCTTGGACAAAAGAGGCTGAACTTAAGTATTCAGCTAACCCCTAGAGGTTGAGGTATTCTCTAACCCTTCTCCCTTCTCTCTTCTATTATTCTTTGAATTTATTGTCAAAAGGGGAGATATTTTGCATAAATCTAAAGAAGGTGTATACTCATAAAAAAGGGGAGTAGCAAGAAAGATGCACGTTTCAGGGGGAGTTGTGAATGACAATACAGGGGGAGCAGTAAATGTCGACAATTGTTATATGTGCATTGTAGGATTTAATGTGTTACTAACAAATCCAAAATGAGAGAATGTTAAGCCCATCTTTGATAATGAATATTAAATTTATTGTTAACACCATCTCACATTGTTATATCTGTTGATTTGAAGTTATGAATGTTATTAATGTTATTCCCACAGCCTTGTATGGGTTGTAATTATTGTCAACTAGGTTTAAGTGTGCAAGAAAGTAAAGCCACATAGAAGGGCAAGAAGGTAAAAGCCACATGGAGGGGCAAGAACGTAAAAACCACATAGAGGGGCAAGACAGTAAATTTGCCGCAAGTAAGCGCTATTAGGGTTTCATGGAAGAGAGTATATAAAGATCTTGGAAGACAAAATTAGGGTAAGGTCAATGCAATTGAATACACGAAAAAATACAAAAGTGTGTGGACGGCCAAATAGAGAAAACAGAAAAACACAACACTACCAAAGCACATAGATGGTAAGAGAACGGTAGAACAGGGGACGACAAAATAGAAATCAGAGTCGAACAGTAGCAGTCAAGTGGATGGCAAAATAGAAATTGGAGTCGAATAGTAGCTATCCACGGGAAGAAAGAGAAAACGATTCAGCCATCAAGTGAATAGTAGTCGTTGTCGAAAGAAGAAGAGAAAACGAAAACTAGCCAAATAGGAGAAAGAGACAAAGAGGTGAACAATCAAGTGGGTGAACGGAAAAGAGACAAAATGATGAGTGGAAAAAATTGGGGGGCTGAACGAAAAGATACCGACGGTAACAAAGAAGAACAATTGTCGAGAGAGAGAGAGAGAAAGAAGGAGATGCCAAAAGTGGAGCTGAATAAAGAACAGAGAACAAAGGTCGAGATACAACCAAATCGGAGCCGTCGTATGGCGAAGGAGAAAAGAGGACCAAAAAAAGGGGAGAAAACCAGACACCACCAATACGCCGAAAATACAACCAAAGAGGAGAAAGAAGCCATCGTTGGAAGAACAGGGGTGGTCGGCCAAAACACAAGAGAGATGGCCAGACTAGAGGAGTCGAAGAGAAGGAGAGAGAAAACACGACCAAATAGGAGAAAAGGAGAGAAAATTTGGAACAGAGTGGACGAAGAGAGAGATCGTCGACAAAACAAAGGAAATCTGGCTGGACGGTAAGAGCGAGAAATCTAGCTGGACAACAAGAGAGAGAGAAACGGATAAGCAGGCCATAAGACATGGAATGGTAAACCAGAAACGTAAGGGGAGCCGTGAGACAATGAGACTTATGAGACAATGAGATGGTGAAAGCAAGAGTTGTGTGAAACAACGTAGAGAAGGAATTCAACACAGAAATAACTGAACGTATTTCCAGATTTCTTTAAGAGAGTTTAGAGAGCGTTGCAGTGAACTTCTGAGTGGCAGTGGAGCAGCCTTTCAAATTCAATAGAGGCAAGACAAGCTAGAAGAAGGGTAGACATAGCAAGTGACACTCTTTGTATTGTACTTGCTTAGTAATTGCAATATTGAAAGGAGTAGAGGATTAAAACATCCATTGTAATTAGAATTCTTAAGTATAGTAGATGGTCTCGGTAAGGGAGAGTCCCTACCACTGTGGATGTACGTCATGTTGACGATACCACGTAAATCTCATGTGTCCTTAATTTACTTTACATTCTGTGATTTGAATTGAGTTATAAACGCAGCCAACCCATAACCTAACGAAGACCTAAATAAGAACATCTGAATTGTCTATTAGGCAAGGTGTCTGAAAGGTGACTTTGGGGACTATTATGATTAGTAGGTAGCAATAAATCTACCTTAGTCGAGTCTGAGAAAGAGTTCGCTTTAAGAAAAGGTTGAAGTTGTTCACTTACCTGTAAATTACAAATTATGGTGATATTGATTTACCCCCCTCTTAGTATCACAAACTAGTGGATCCTAGGGAGAAGTCGGGAACTTCAATTAAAATGCAAAGAGGTCATTAGGAAAAACCAATGATGACAAGTCAACCCTAATGTTGAGGAGTCAATGTTAACCGTGACCCTAAATTTTAAGGATCAAGATTGATTGTTGACCATTAACCCTAAATTTTAGGAAGTTTATGTTGACCATTGACCTTAAATTTTAAGACTTAAATTTAAACATTGATTGTAAGGCAACCTTTAGGAATCAACAATGACCATTGATGATTGTGTAGCCCTAATCTTAAGGTTCTATAAATACCTTTATGCTCTTGCAAGAAGTGGGTATGCTGAAGAAAATTGAGAGAGACAACCAAAGAGAGGTGAATGACAAACTTAAAGCCAAAAGGAGAGGTGTACGGTAAGAAAGGAGACAGCTACCGCACTAGCAAGCTTTTACAAGGTGACAACAGCAATCGTCCACCACACTAACACATCCAAGAGGCTTCTAGTAGACCAATAGTAGCAGACATCCCTATTAGTCCAAGAGGGTATATAAGCAGTAGCAAACATCCCAGCACTTCCAAGAGACTTCTCAGTAATATTTGCATGTCCATGAGGCTTCCCTGCACTAGCAACAGATCCAAAAGGCTTTTTAGTAGTAGCAACACGTCTAAGAGTCTTCTTAGTAGCAGCAGTATATCCAAGAGGCTTCCTTGCACTAATAGCATATCCAAGAGGATATACCCACACCAACAAACACCACCAAGGTAGAAGCTGGCACTAGCAAATCCTTACCAAGGCAGCAGCCACACCAATAAACCCTTACTAAGGCAGCATTCGTATTAGCAAACCAACAAAATAGCTAAGGAAGAAAAAAAAGAAGGAGGCAACAGTAGCTATAAGTTTAGTAGGAGGTGGAGTAGCAACACAAGGGTTCTACAATAGCAACCAACGTGCAATAGTAGGTGGTGCACCAGCAAATAACAGCAACAACACGAGAAAACAATTATAGCGCATGTAGATAGTAGCAGTGGTGTAAAAAGACAGCTGTAGCGCGTGGAGAGAGCAGCAACAGTGCGAAAAGCCAGCTGCAATGCACGGGATAGCAACAATGCAAGCAGATAGCAGCAACGACATAAGTAGATAGCTGTAGCACACTTGAATAACAAGAACAACATGTGTGGACAATAGCCACAGTGTGTGTAGATAGCAACAATGCATGTGGAAAGAAGCAGCAACCCTTGCAAACAGTAAGAGCAGTACACATGGACAACAAGAACAACGTGTGTAGTAAGTAACCGTAGTGCTTATGGATAGTAGGAGCAATACGTGCAAAGCACGTGCTGGCAACAGTAGCTGCAGTTACGAACAATAGCAGTGTGTGCAAAGTACATGTGGACAACAGTAATAGCTCATGCAAACAACATTAGTAGTATGCACAGACAGCAGCTGCACTGTGCACAAACTGCATAAGGAGTGCATAAGAAGAACAGCAGTAGTACATATGAATAACATTAGCTGCGTGCTACGAACATCATTAGCATTGTGTGTAACACCTGTAACGAGAAGGAAGAAAAAGATCCATATTTTGCTCTAACAGTCTATACACATTGAGTGATCGTTCTCTAGGAAAAGTTTTACTATAAACTCTTAATAAACAGATTAAATAAGTGTGGGATACCTTTGGAGTAAATGGGAGATCATTGTAAATGGTTAAGAAGTGAACCTTCCATAACCAAATTGTATCCCTTGATAACAAGAATGTATTGTGTGATTTAAGAGTGGTCATATTAGGACGTAACTCAAACATTATGGGTGAATAACGTAAAAATTGTCATGTGTACTTAGTTACTAGTACATTAATTTATATTCATATAATCACACTTATATAAAGAAGAAAAATGAAAAATTGGATCATCAACTCTAATAAGTTATAGAGGTTAAACCTCAATCGATTTATAAAGAGAGTACATCTTACACTAATTCACCCCCTATCTCAGTGTGATAGCTAAAACGGTCCTCATTAAAGACATATGACTCATTTGAACAAGGGTTGGCTCCTCCTAAAGTTAAGATTTTTAAATGGTAGCTAATTTAAGAAAGAATGCCAATGGATGAAAGGATGGTACATATATTGGGAGAATAAGATAACAACTGTTTAATTTATGTGTTGAAACATGAATCAATTAGTCACTTATTCTTACATTACTACTCAATATGACAAATCTAGTACCATTATTTGAAATGGTGGGGAATATATTGGATAATGCTAAAGTCCATTAGTGGCATTTAGGAGTCATAATTAAACCTAGGCAATGCACATAAATCAAAAAAATTATGAAGGATGAGATCCTATGTAATAATTTGATCCATATGGTTAATTAAAAATGAATTAATATTCTAAGATAAACTCTTAGTTATGGAAAAGATTTATGACTTAATTGTGGTTCACATATTATAGTAATCTAAGGCCAGATGGCCTCATACTAGTTTTACAAATAACAATTTTATACTAAGTGTTACAGATATTGTTTTATTGAGGATGGGGAGTACTACCAAAAGGTTATTACAATTTGAATACAAATCCCTCCATAGTATAGGATTAGTTAACATAGGGGGAATTTTAAGGAGCCAAGAAAGTTATATGTGTCTTCTCTAAGTTTATTAAAGCAATCTATTAACAAAATAGAACTTCTTTCAATTAAAGAAGTAATAGAATTATTAAGAGGATGGTTTAATGCAAAGAAGCTAAAGTTAATTTCCTCACAAACTTATTTTGGTAAATAAAGTGGGGTTAGATAGTGATTCTTGATTGTAATATTTCAAAAGATAAAAAATGCTATCAAAGAGGAATATTTCCTTCACATATAATTCATGCGAATGATATTCCTTTATTAATGTCATGACAAAAATAGTAATGTCTAGGTTAGAACCTTTTATAGCGTAATTGTAGGTGTTATACGCTTTAGAGCATAATTTTGATGTCTATGGTATAAAACAATCATTAGATCATTATACTTATAGTAAAAAAGATTGGTGTAAGTAACACTTATATAAAAATAAGGGGCAAGTTGGTAGTTTAAAAAAAATATGTTGCTTGTATAAGAAAATGGTGACAATTTTACAACTAACAATAAGGTGTTATTTTGAGATTATATAATGATGTTTTTTATATAGAGGAAGGTGAGCTCCCTCTTCTTACTATTCTATCATTTTTTTTTATGAAAATAATCTTTAGTTGTTCTTATTTCATGAATTGCATTAAATTAGGCAATCATAAACTACTAAAAAAAAAGAAGAAGTATCATGTAATAACCTATATACAAATAAATACAATACACTTAACACATTGAAATAGAAACTCTATCGCAACTATGATTGTAAAAATGACAGTGAATCCTCCATCAAGCGTGAAAACATAAACATCAATTCTAAGACGAAGAAAATGCCAAAAGGGAATTAGAACAATGGAACTATCCATCAAACTTTCTAAGTCTAGATGTTGTTGTCCATTCTCCCTTCAAATTTTAAATCTTATTTTTGAAATATGAGCTTTTATCTAAACTACCAAAAACTAACAGCTTATTTCAAGAATTTATTAGAAATATTTCTAGATCATATTTCAATCTGAAAATTTTTAGGGAAGTAGGAATACATATCTAATTTTTCCAATATTAATTTCTTATGAAGATTCCTAACTAATGTTTAACTAAAAGTCCCATTCTACATACTACCCAGTAGCAAATGCCCAAAAGATTGGTTCGAATTCAACCATTAATTTTCCTTAATTAAAAATTTTAAAATTTTTACAGACATTTTATTATTTCTACTATGAAATTTTAGAGGCTTTAACTAGTTACTATAGCACTTAATCTAAAGAGTAGCCAAAGTAATAAAATTTTGGGCAAATCATGGTGCCTTTAGGAACGAAAGGCACCTACAATCGTAATAGGTTCAAACACTGAAAAACAAGAAATTATACACTAAAGGTCCATCAACTTTTTATTTTTCTCTATTTCAATTTTCTTATTCTCTTTTTAAAATATTTGTTATTTAATTAGATATTATTCTAATTATTTATTAAAGTATTTTCTTATTTAGGTTAGAGTATTTTCTCAATTAATTAACTAGTTTTGCCTATAAATAAGTGTAAATCTAAAAAACTAAAGCATTCAAAAAAAAATAGATCTTAATAAAGTATTTGTTTTGTTTCTATTTTTCTCTTTGAAAAATATTATTAGGATCAATTAAAGTATTAGTCTTGTTTCTACTAAACGCTAAGTCAAGTGTTATCAGAGCAAGTCTTGCCTATTATGATGGCAACATGAGACGAAGGGAATAGCAACCATCTTGCTGACAAAGATCAGAGGATGTTGGTCGTTTAGACAACCATCTGTGCCTAAGAGGCAACATTACAACACCTCAACTAGAGGTGTGATATATTGGAACGTGGACTACAAGCGATCAACAATCGACTTGAAACTCTCCAGGTGGGAGGTGCCGATAAGAACCATAAAGAGAAAAGGAATCAGACCAGAGATTTTGCTTATGGTTAACCTCTTATTCGACTAGTCTCTATTAATCTATAGAGGTGTCAACCTTTTGCAGTGAATTTTGATGAAAAAATAAATCTACTTAGGTGTTAAGCTTATGCAATAGATTCTGATAATAAGAATGGTGATTTTGTTGAATATCCAAATCATGTTAGGTATCAACAACAATGTCCTAGAATGTCAGAAGAATTTTGGTTAAAAATAAATATCCTTATCTTTAACAATGAATTCAATATTAAAAATTTTATGGATTGGTTAACTGAAGTAAAAAGATTCTTTGATTACATAGAGATACCTAGAGAACAAAGGGTTAGATTAATTACTTGTTGACTAAAAGGAGGAGCCCCTGCTTAATAGGAACGAATAGAAGACTATAGAAGAAGATGAAGGAAAGCTTCAGTTAGACATTAGTAAAAAATGGAATAATTTCTAAGAGGAACATTTCTTCCTCTAGATTATAAGCAAATCCTTTTTCGAAAATATCAACGTTGTAACTAAGATAACTAGTTAGTTCATAAATATTGATCAAAATTTTTTAGATTGTTTAAGCCTAACAACCTGATGGAATTAAAAAGTTAGTACGTCTTAAGATACCTAATGGATTGAAATTAGTCATTCAAAATAAAGTTGGGGTTCAAATGCTACTGAACATAACTAAGGCTAAAAATATGGCATTAAAAGCCAAGATAATAAGCTTGCATCATTTCGTAAGTTTTATATTGACTTTAATAAGTTTGTTGTAAAGAAGGAAAAGCCAAAAACATTAAGTCAGCTAAAAAGGGCAATAATTGCCAAAACTACAAGTAAACAACCACTTGCTGAGAAACTACCATTTGGAATGCTAATCCTTATGAGAAGTATACACTAGGCAAGTGCTTTAAATGCAATGAGGTAGGTCAACATTCGAGCGATTGACCACGGTGAAAAATAGTAAATGTAGTAGAGCAAGGAGAGGTAGTTGAAGATAAAGGTAAGGAAGTTTACTACTACTTAGAAGGTAAGGGGTGTGATTATGAAGATGATAAATTTATGTATGATAAGAAAGCTAATGCTAGCTCCTAAGTAAGAGGATGATACTCAACAAAACAAGTTATTCTGTACTAGGTGCACAAATAGGTTACTATAAATGCATAACATCCAACATCAAATTCATTTAATCCTTGAGGCTAGTCTTCCTAACTTGCCACATTACCGAATAAGTCCTAAAAAGAGTGAGATCTTAAAAGAAAAGGTAGAAGAGTTATCGCAAAAGAGTTATATCATAAGAGTTATTACAAAGAAGGATGGTAGTTGGTAGATGTGTGTTGATAGTCGAGCCATTAACAAGATCATCATTGGGTATAAGTTTCCTATTCTTTAACTGAATGATATGTTAAACCAATTGGACATGTCTAAGGTATTTTCAAAAATCAATCTTTGAAGTGGCTATCATCAAGTTAGGATTACACCTAGAGATGAGAGGAAGACCGCATTCAAAACTTGAGATAGTCTTTATAAGTGGTTAATCATGCCATTCGGTCTCTTTAATGCCCCCAGCACCTTTATGAGATTAATAAGTTAGGTATTAAAACCCTTTATTGGCAAGTTTTTGGTTGTATATTTTGATGATATTTTGATTTACAACAAATTAATAGATCATCATGTTTTACACCTGAGAAAGGTATTATTGGTGATACAAGAAAATAAGTTATATATAAATTTGAAGAATTGTAATTTCATAACTAATAAATTACTCTTTTTGAGATATATAATTAGTTCAAAGGGTATTCAAATTGATGAGGACAAAGTACAAACAATTCAAAATTGGCCTACCCCTAAAACAATAAGTAACGTATGGAGTTTCCATAGCTTAGTAACCTTTTATCGAAAATTCATCTATAATTTTAGTACCATCGTGACCCCTATTACTGAATGTCTTAAGAAAGGCAAATCTGAATGTCTTAAGAAAGGCAAATTTCAATGAAAAGGTAAAGAAAAACATTGCTTTGCTTTTATTAAGGAAAAATTATGTATTGTTACAGTATTAGCCTTCCCCAACTTTGAAAAGTAATTTGAAGTTAAATGTGATGTTAGTAGAATGGGGGTTGGTGCTACTCTTTCTCAAAAGAAGAGGCCAGTTGTATATTTTAGTGAGAAATTAAGTAAAACTCGACAAAAGTAGTCAATATATGATAAGGAATTTTATGTGGTTGTGAGAGCTTTGAAGCATTGAGAGCATTATTTAATAGGGTATGAGTTCATCTTATACTCTGATCACTAGGCTCTTAAATATCTTCATAACCAAAAGTGGATTAGCAATAATATGCATGCCTAATGGTCTAATTTCCTATAAAAGTTCCAAGTTATTTCACAAAACTAGTTAATAAAATAAAGTTGCTAATGCCTTAAGCAAAAAAACATCATTACTAATGATATTAAGTAATGAGATAGTAGGGTTTGAATCTTTCCATAAATTGTATAAACGTGATAAGGACTTTGCTACCATTTAGGAGAAGTGTGTTCAATGGCAATTGGCAGGTGATTTTCACATTTTTATGGTTATTTGATGTGCAGAAATCAGCTTTGTATTCCTTGATCTTCATTAAATGAGAAAATTATGCATGATCTACATGAAGGTGGTCTTCTAGGTCATATTAGACATGATAAGACAATTTTTACTATTTAAGAGTGATTGGCAAATTTGTCCAATAATGCTATGTTTATTAAACAATTAAGGGTCAGTAACATAATACAGGGTTATATATGTCTTTGCTTATTCCAGACAATATTTAGGAAGATTTATCCATGGATTTTGTTTTAAAATTACCTTATACCCAATGTAATATGGACTTTGCATTTGTTGTTGTTGATAGGTTTTTTAAAATTGGTCATTTAATTCCTTGCAATATGACCTTTAATGTCTTAAATATAGCTCAATTATTTTTAAGGAAGTAGTACATTTACATATAGTGTTTAAATCCATCACTTCTGACTGTGATACAAGGTTTCTTAATTACTTTTGGATTACTTTATAGAAACTATTGGATTCATCCCTGAAGCTCAACAATACAACTCACCCTCAAATAAATGGTCTAATTGAATCATTTAATGAGACCATAGGCAATCTTATTCAAAGTATTTATGGAGATAAAACAAAGCAATGAAACTTTGCCCTAACTCAAACTAAGTTTGCATATAATAGTGCAATGCATAGTGCTACAAGGAAGTTTCCTTTTCCATTATTTATACTAAATGTCCACAACATGCTCTAAATTTGATTAAACTTCCAAGTTTTAGCATTATAGCTGAGCATTTTACAAAACAGTTGTAATCTATCTAAGTTAAGGTGAAATAGAAGTTAAAGGTCATTAATAAGAATACAAAAGGACTACTAACAAACATTGAAAAAGCCAGTTGTTTAAAGGTGATAGTGTTTTTTTAGTAAGGAACAATTTCCTATTGGTTCCTATAATAAGTTACCATCTAAGAAGTTAAAATTAATGACAATACATATGTGATTGATTTACCTCCAAAATGGAGAATTTCAAAGACTTTCAATGTTATAGATATTTATCTATTTTATTTAATAGATAAACTTCTCTATCCATATCCAAATTTGAACTTGAGGATGAGTTTTTCTTAAGAGAAGGAGACATAGAATTAGTAGCCTAAAACTTTAAAGACCAAATGGATTGTCAAAAACTTAAAGGAAAAATCTATAAGTTTTAACTCTTACTTGTAATTTCACTATTTAGAATATTATTTTACTCTCTAAGATATCTTTTTACTATTTATACTCCCTTGAAATTATTTAAAATTTTTATTTTCTTTTTTAAAATATTTTTTATTTAATTATATATTATTTTAATTAATTATTAAAGTATTTTCTCATTTAAGTTAGAGTATTTTTTCAATTAATTAATCAATTTTACTTATAAATAAGTGTAAGTATAAGAAACTAAAGCATTCAAAAAATTGTATGCCTTATTTCTATCTTTCTTTTTAAGAAATATTATTATCTTAAAATCAATCTAAATATTAACCTTATTTTCACTAAATGTTGTCACTTTTTTTCTTTTGTATATTTGTGTTAACACCATAAATTTTTTATATATAATGAAAAAATGTTTTTCATATAAAATGTAAAACCATTAAATACATTTTTTTCCTAGAGAACATGAAGTAACTAGGATTAATAATCTTAATCACCTTTTGACAACAACCAAAAACGACCAGTCGCAGACGCAAACTTGTGCAGTTTGCGTACAAAAATCACAATTTGATTGGCGATGGAATCACAGCTGTGCTAGTGCCATTGTAGCATCTTGCCCCTTTGTATTTGACTAAATATTTAATTGTGACTAGCAAAATGATTTCTCCTTTTCCTTTTTCTGTTTTTTTACACCTTGTCCATTTCCATCTTTTGCACCCCAAACTCCATGGGCAAAAGAAATGCTAACGTCATATGTTCTCACATTACAATAGTTCGAATGCCCTCTCTTGCTTTTCTCTCTCTACGTTCTATCCCTTCTATCCCTCTCCTCAATTATTCTTCTCCCTCTATCTACACACTCCCTTGCCTACACATTAACACTAATAATTTAAAAAAAAAAAACAACTATAATTTCAGAATTTTTTGATAATAAATATCAAAACAACTCTTTATAAAAAAAAGAAAAAGACAAATGAAACCACTTAAATGCTATTTTGATGATTTATCTTTGGACCCAGCGCGGAACCCGTCACATCAGAGAGGGGAAAGCAATACGAAGAGTGGGCCCGAACCGCACCGACACTCCAGCTTGCTGCGTTAACCCGTGCCATCATGATACAACCGGGAATGTGATCGTCTCCGTCGAGCATCATCATGACGCATTATTCTTTCTTCTTTTACTTTTCACCGTTGGCCCATGAGTTACTTTTACTGTAACCTTCTCCATTTTTTATTAAAAATTTAAAATTTAAAATTTTAAAAATAAAAATCTAATTTTTTTAGCAACTGACGCATTATTTTTTTTTTAGCAAATGATTTGGCGAAATTGTGATAAAAAGGGTATTTATTTTTAACTGCTGTTGTTCATTTTCTCAGAAATAGGGATGATGGTGTTTGATATTTTTTTTTTGGTCTACTGTCAACTGATAAATAGACTTAAAAATGGTTGATAGAAAAAAATAATACTTCTTTTGTTCTTCTTTGCACCCTTGTGATCTTACGATAAATTTTTATTTTAATTTTTCGTTAAATAATAATTTTTTTAATGGACTTCTTGTTTTTATTATTATTATTATTTGAATTCACCTATGCACACGCAGCTTCACTTTCTTGATATAAATGTTGTCCTTATTGCTATTTTTATCGCTTAATTTTAAAATTCTTTTTTTTTTTTAATGTTACAATTGGTTCATATATAGTACAAAATTTACATGTATTACGATTAAAATTTTAATTGTTTTTTAGCACAAAAGAGAGAGTATATATATATATATTGCCAAAAAAAATTAAAAATAAAGTGGCTTAAATAGTATTTTATATTTTCAACAGTAACAAAAAATTATTATAATCAAATGCTGAAATTTTATTTTATTCATAAAAAATATTAATTAATAATAACAATAAGTAATCACCATTAACAATCAATAATCGACAAAAATAATAACAATCAATAACATGTAAATCAAACAAGCACGGCTTCCTCTCACAAACAACCTTTACACTGAATTGAACACATATTTAGTACCAATGCTTTTTCAGGTTTCTATTGCCCCTCTATATTTATTTAATTTTTTTTATTTTTATTTTTGTTCTTTACAAAATGTTTAAATATATGGTAGTCACTAAAATGTATTTAATAGCTTTTAGATCCTTTTAAACTAACCTTTCTTTTTTTTTTCTTCTCTTTTTTTTTTTAAAAAAAAAAAATGAATAGTTTGAGAACAGCCCTCTTGTATTTTACAATGCAGAATTAGCTCCCTTGAGAGCATATGGAAAGTTTAATTTGGGAACAACTGATTAGTGTATTTGGCATCATACAATCAACTCTATTCTCTCTCCTACAGTGCAATTAACCTCCCCACAACAAAGACGAAGCAAATTTATTTAACAATTAACATCCTGCTACCAAGGAAAAACTAATCCATGATTTCATTTTATTATCTCCAAAATTGAGAACAAAAGCCTGGAAAACCAGATAGACATTTAAGACTTGGGAAGGAATGGCGGCCGGAATGAGACTCCAGGTTAAAACCCTTTATTTTATTATTATTATTATTCTTTTTTGCAATGTATTCTAAGACTTAAATGGCACTTGAATAAGCCTACATAACACTTTTAACGAGCCTTTAATAACACATTCATGATGAGTTCGTCGGAGATTAAGTTTGAGTGTGGTTTGTTCAGCTAAATAAACCAGGTCAAGAGAGTTTTTAATTAAAACCCATCTACCCACCCAACGAAAGAAGCAAATATAAGAGTTTAAAGGTTCCACTTTTTACCTCAATGTTCAGTAACACAGAGTCCATTACCTAATCTCCCCCGAGAAATCAGTAGAAGACAATTAGCTGATCAATATAAAAATCCAATTTCCAAGATACCGCAAAATCATCTGAGATCGAAAGTCTACCTACCTAAAGTTAGACAATGGACGATAGCCTTAAGCTTCATGTGTTGATGCATTGTATTCACAACTGAGTAATAAATAAGATATTGTAAAGTCGGTTGCATATTAAGATGGCCACGACGTCCGTCCAGTAGTAGTTCGTTGCTTGAATTAGACAAATCAACAAACACATTTAAAAATTCTCTTTGGTCAACAACAAAACGGAAAAAAGAAAAAACAAAACCCAAAAATGCATCAAATGTTAAATTCCAAATGTTTTGTCACATGTTTAGTCTACCGGAGCCTGTTATTAATAATGAAACAGAGCGGCGAACTTTACTCCCACCAGATATTTTCAGCTCTATATAATATATATATATATATATATTTATTTATTTATTTTGAGTATATTTATTTTATTGATAGTACAGATTTTATGTTGAATTAAAAAAAAAAGAAAAAGAAAAAAGAAAAAGGCCCCTCGGGACCGTGCACAATCTCTATTCACACAAAACTACGCAGCTTTCCAGTTGGCTTTTTTTTTTTGTTTTTTTTTTTTTATTCCCCAAGTAGAAGAGGGTGGTGCCACTAACGGTCTCAATCCCCTTATCCAGCTGGATTCCAATCATCGTAAGGCGCACGCCAAAAGTAAACCCAATCAAAAATACTAGCGTATGCAATGTCGGTTTGCCCAATTTAGCATAAAATGCTATTATTTTACTAACATACGCGCCCCCCGTCCGTCGGAGGTCGGTGCTCAATGGCTTATGGATAGTTTGATTACAGAAACAACACAGGAAGCGAATGCGGATGCAGATGAAATTTTGAATTTGTAACACATACGGAAAAAATAAAAAATAAAAATAGGCCATCAAATCTGAGGCTGCACAGAGAGAATCACAGGACTGGTGAGAGAGTGAGAGAGAGAGAGAGAGAGGAGAACCGGAGAATGCAACTCAGGAATCGGCGGTTTTCCGGTGAGGCCGGATTTTCCTGCTGTGCAGCTTGTCTGCAATTTCTTGCAAGTTCCTGAAGCTTCGAATCGCCAAAACATCGCCTCTCCGGAGCTCAGTTAATGGGTCCACCCCGCTCACTTCCGTCGAATCTACAAAGAAACCACAAACTCAAAAATTAAACATGAATTTAATATCAAGATAAGAGTAATTTGTTTTGATTAACAGCATTATACCTATATGCTTTGGCGGTGGCTTGAATCCGTTGAACTCAGCCAAATCTGCAGCAAAAACACAGAGTATTTATGAAGATGGAGATAGGAGTTAAGTGAATCGCAGCGGTTGATTTTGAAATTGACTCACCAGACTGAGAGGGAGTGTGGGAGACAAGGTAGAGTACAATGAAACAGAAGAGAGTGAGAAGCGGAATGAGGTGGATCAGTTTCTCTGGCTTCGATGGCGACGAAGACGGTGATAGTGATAATGTCTGGGAGAGCCGTCGAGGTTTTGCTGCTTTGTCATCTTCCTCCACTACGACGTCGTCGTCTTTGCTGCCGCCGACGTGGTTGTGGAGCTTGGAGACCGGCGAACCGAGTGACTGTCGTTGCATTGCCACAAACAGAGAGAGAGAGTGGGCTAATGGTATTATTTTGCTGTTCCTGTCAGCTAAGTCCGGCCTTTAAATCTTTTCCCTTTACTTCCTGGAGAACTTGTTAATCCTCTGGCAATAGTTTTCTAATTTTTTGCCCTTTCCGCATAAGGTTCGCGTACACGGATTTGACTTATCCGGATTGGACTATTATTACCGACATCTATTTCTTTTTAACCTTTAATTAGTATAAAAAAATTTATAATTTATAATTAATAATAATTAAAATATAATTTTTATATATTTTAAAATATAATAAAAAATATATTATATATAAAAAATTTTGATTAAATTTAACAAAAAAATAAAAATATATTATTTCAAAAGAATATTTTAATAATTCAAAAAAAAAACATTTATATTCTTAAAATTTTAACTTTTAATTTCAATTAAGAGTGTAAAATTTTCACCCCTCAAAAAAAAAAAAAGAAATTTACTTAGAATAGTCTTAACTGTATATATTTATTACTCAATATAACATGATTACAAATTATTTACTTTTCTTTAAACAAATTTAACATGATTATAACCACACACCTGGGTTTGGTGAAGGTGTGAAACTTAGGTCAAATTTTAATCTATTTCAAGAAAATTTTAGTCTCTATACTCAAAATCAAAGTGCCTTAGATTAGGTTAGGGTCCATTCCAAAATTCTAACATTTACATAAATGAAAATTTATTGCTATTGAATGTTTGACTTAATTAATTCCCAAAACCTAACAGAATAAGTCATATTTGACTTTTAAAATTTTTAGAGGCAATACTCTTATCCTAATGTATTTGAAAATTGAGATTTATGATAAGATTTATATCACACTTCCCTTAAAAGTTAATATTGCATTATAAGCAGCTGAACACTATATTAGTTGCCAAGCCATTGTTTAAAGTGCTATTAATGATTAATAAAATTTTTCATAAAAGCTTTAAGGTTGTTTTATTTTATTTCATTAAAAATTAAATAGTCACAAAAAATTTTATTACATGATTACATGTTATCACAAGAGAGTTTATCATCAAGCAATAATTCACTTTATTAAAATCTTAAATTTTAACAATATACATGGTATGTAAAAATTATGAATACTAATATTTTTTTCATGTGAGTGTCATGATTTTTCATAATTGTATATTTATATTGATGTGGATAAATTTGAAAAGAAAAAATTGAAATAAAATAGTATTTGACAAAATAAATAATCTTATTAATTTACATAATCTATTTAGTAATTTTACGTCATTCAATTAAGAGATTTGATGATAAAGAATATCATCAATCAAAATTTTTAAAAAATATACTATCAAGAAGAGAAATGAATGTATTTACTTTTATTGAGATAAATTTACTTAGTAGCTAATGATCTATTTGTTTGCTAAAAATAATTTTATCTATAAAACATATTTGGTAAGAAAAATTTTACAAGAAAATTTGAATTTTTTTACTAAAATTTGTTAAAAATTATTTCCTTATATTTGATGTACATATAATAAAAACCTAAATTCTTTTATTTTTGTTCATATTGAATTACATATTTACAAACAAATTAAAGTATATAACATACAATGATAAGGAGATGTATGTGTGTCTATATCCATTAATTGCTTTAATTAAATGAATGACTTGGCCTTTATTGCTATTGTCATTGTTGTTAATGGTCTAACTTCATGAACTCTCAGGAAAGATTATATGTTTGTCTTTAGAATAAAAAAAAAAGAGTTAAGAATAAAGTTTTTGTTCAAATAGCACAAAACCTAATTCATGGTGTGAGAAATTAAACCATAAAATCAAGAAAGAAAATGGGTCATTCACTTTAATAAAACCCAAAAAAAAAAACCTGCATGAAAGAAAAACATCATAGCAAAAAGACCTTTTTATCTCTCTCACATTATCAACTCATGGTGTGGCCTTACTAATTTAAAGAAAGGTCTCACAATAAATCAAAGACTATGGGGAATCGATTTCAAATTTTGACCCTAATGGGAAGATAGAATTATAGAATTGATATGTAAAAAAGAGAAAGATTAATATATTTGATAAATTGAAGTTTCCATAATACACCTTATCCTTTCCTATATCCTCTTATACATATTTATGTTGTTTTTCATATCGTTACAAATTAGATTTTAAAACAATTATTACAATTTAAATAACCATAAAAAAATGAAAATAGTTTCCTTTTTACATGTTTTACCAAAATCTTGTAATAACTACCTATTGCTTTTTAAACTATCATCTATTCACCCTAACCTTTTATTTTATCACCTATAAGAAAATCCCTTTTTTAAGCACCCTTGTCCTTAAGGGTGCAATCTGGATATCTTTTTTATAGGTCATAAAAGACTGTTAAATAAGGGTTATATTAATGGACCATTAGACCAACATTTAAGTAGTTACTTTTTTAGCATGTTTATACATTGATTTAGAATGGCAAGGGGAATGCCCTTAGTCAACAAATATAGAATTTTTAGTGGTAACTCACTCATATTTTCTTACATTAGACTCAATTTAGCATTGAATTAAGCAATAAGGAATATAAGATAAAGTATATCTCTTATGAGCTATGCTAGATAATATGCAACATTGCTAATTTTAGTATGATATAAACCAAAGAAATGAGTAGTTAGTTTTTAAAAGGGTTTATGCATAAAAGAATGCTAATGATATGGTTACAATTTAACTAAACATAATGCTTGACTTAAAATTCATTATTAGTCTGATGACCATTAGCTTGTTATTTCATGCAATTTTTGGCCCTATGTAAGTAATGCAACAAAATGTGAATTATGGCTTTTTGTAAACAAAGCTATTAATTGACAAAGTCAATGACTGAGTCACCAAGAACACAAGGTAAATGTATAGGAGCTAGGTACTCATATAAGACCTTAAAAGGGGTCATTTGAATAATGGTGTGGAAGTGGGTATTATATCACCATTTTACTAGTGTTAACCAATGATTTTAGTGATAAGAATGAGTGCCAATGATACAATGAAAGTATGTCTCAAGATAATGATTGACAACTTTTGTTTATCTATTTCTTTGAGAGTAGTAGGCTATAAAAAAGTGAAATTAGACCCTTGGTAATAAAACATTCATGCCAAAAGTTATTCAGGGAAATAAAGTCCTTATCAGTAATGATATGCTTTAAAAGGTCATAGAGTTTAAAGACATTATCCACAAAGACCTTAGCAACCTATTGGTAGTAAACAAGTAGAACAAAGCTATGAAATGAATGTACTTACTAAGATGATCTATTATTACTACCAATATCACCTTTCCAATGCTTAAGGACAATCCTTCCATAAAATCCATTAATATACAATGCCACATACCTTTAGGGATAAAAAGGAAGTTCTTGTACAAGGTTTGCTCTTGTTAAAACCTTTTTAGAAGAACAAATAGGTTATTCTTTAAATAGTATTGAACACCCTTATATAACCACCATTAAGTCATTTGTGCCATATACTTATAATTAACTAATATAAGGCAACATTGGTATTTACCACCACCTGTCACTTCCATTTGGGTAGCTTTTAGTAAAGCTCATATAAAGTCATAGTTAACTCTCCTTGTTATACTTTGAAAGTTTGGAGATAAAGGAATTAAGACCTTTACCCTACTTTTATGATTATCTAATATCTTCTAAGGAGGGTATACTAGTTAAGAATAATGACCCTATTAAAAGCTTATTGTAACCAACACAAGAGAAAGCATCTTTAGCCACATTTTCCTTCCCTTATTTATAAATAATTTCATAATCATACCTAGAGCTTAAAAAACCACTTGAATTGCCCTAATATACATAATTTATGATCTTAACAAATACTTAAGGTTGTGATGATTTGTATTTATCTTGAAATGACACCTTTATATGCCAGTTAGATATGAAGTATATGATTATCAACATCTTTTGTTTATAAATAGTTAGAAGTTGGTAACATAAGGTAAACAACTTGCTAAGGTAGGTAATGTGATGCTTAGTTTAAGATAAGATAACTCCCAATTCAATAGAGGCATTAATTTTAATCGTAAATTCTTAGGAGAAATCTAACATTGTAATTATAAAGGTGGAGGCAAATGTCATTTTAAGTTAAAAGAAAGCTTTATTTACCTCAACAAACTAGTTAAAAAAAGATTCCTTTTTAAGAAGTTAGGTCAACAATTGAACGAGGCCAATGTACTTACAAATGAACTTTCAATAATAACAGTGAGACTGAGAAAGCCACACAATTATTTAAGAGTAGTTGAAGAAGGCCAATTCAACATCGTCTTTACTTTCTTAGTATCTATTGTTAACCCTATTAATGATATTACATGGTTAAGATACTTACATTTTAACTACTTAAAGAAACATTTTCTCTTGTTTGCATAAAGTTTATGTTGTTAGAGCATTTGAAGTACTTATCAGAGATATTGCAAATGTACCTGTCAGGTCTAACTATAAATAAGTATGTTATCAAAAAGACCAAAATGAATTTTTGTAAAGATGGTTGGAATATATCATTTATTAAGCTTTGGAAGGTGGACAAAATGTTTGTCAACCCAAATGGAATGATTAAAAACTAATAATGGTTATCATGAGTCTTAAACACCACTTTCGATACATTTAATGGGCTTATTCAGATTTAGTGTTACCCTAACCATAGGTACATCTTGGAGAATGAGGTTACCCCTTCTAATTCATTTGAAAGCTTATTGATGAGAAGGATTAAAATTTTTTCCTTAATCATAATATTGTTTAATGCCTTATAGTTAACACAAAACTGCCAAATGTCATCATTCTTCTTAGCAAAAACCATTGAAAACACAAACAAACTATTATTTCTTTAAATAATTTTAACATCTAACATATCTTTGACTATTATAATGAAGTCTTACATCGACAAGGAGAAGGGGATCCGGGGGCCTTATAAACATGGGTATTGCACACCCCAATAAGTTGCCTTTAGGAAAAAGGTAATGACTTCGTGATAAGTGGTATCAGAGTCGGCCTATCCTGAATCCAATATCTGCAATCAAGTGCTTTAGGCACGAGAGTAAGCAAGAGGGCCTTGGTCCACGACGAGGACGTCGATGGATTCGGTGAGGGAGAATATAACGAAGTCCCACATCAAAAAGGAGAAGGGGATCCTTGAACCTTATAAACGTAGGAACTGCACACCCTAATAAGTTGCCTTTTAGGGAGAAGGTAATGGCCCCGTGACACTATGGTCTTAATAGTCATTTTTTACAAAGTAGGGTAATGATAGAGGTATTTAATAACTAGATAAGCTTCTTCCTTAATAACTATGTAATTATCATAAAGGTAATAAGGGAGTAGGCTCATGGATTTTATGAAAACATTTAGGAATTCAATTAATAAGGCAGATAAATATATCTTGTTAGGTTTTAAGATTAGGCTACCTTATATGGTTAGGGGGCTTAAGTATAAGGCCCAACTCATTTGAGATATTGCATAATTACATAAAGGATAGTTGTGAGGAGTGGCTTCAAGCCTTAATTAACCCTTTGCTACCTATCAATCAGATTACCATAATTTCTGCTACTTGTAACATGTGCTTCCTCCCTTGTAATAAAAATTCTATTCACAATTGTTTGAAGTTCCAACAAATGTTTACCAAGGTCTTCAATCATTGAGTACCTAATACCAAATTATGGCTTCCTAGAGCAAAATGTACATATTAGATGTGAATAAGCTCCTTTAAAGCACCCATTGGAATTCCTTACACATTTTGATACAATCCACACAGCTATCATTTGTCACTTTTACACGTAGCCCAATAACCAAACTTATAGAATACCTTACCTTCTTGGTTATATTGAAGCCTAAGAAGGTGTGTGTGCTACTAGAGTCAATGGCTGTTTGTAGAACCTTAAAGGCCAAGTACACCATGACCCTTATTGTTTTACAAGTCTCTACTTTAATTTTGGTAATAACATGCATGGACATATGTAGTTACTCTTCATCCTCCTTCCCTTCCTCTCTAGTCTCAACCATTTTATTCCTAATATAGCCATTTTCATCACTAAATTCAATCATGAATAGATTCTTTTGGCAGTATTTTATAACCCTTCTTATGCTTCTCATCACAATAAAAATATAGGCTTTTAGCTCATTTTTCATTAAATTCAACATTATTTCTTACCTTTGAGTTCTATAAAGGTCGTAACTTCTTAACATCCACTAGTCTGGTAATAGTAAGGGTAGCCATGGAAGATGTTTGGTTTTCTATTGTAAGGTCATGATGGTCACCTTTTATAACTTAATGAGTACAAAAATGTCTAACAACCCTTTATGCATAAGCATACAAATAAGGTGTTAGACTTCTTATTTAGACCACTTAAAAAATTATTGATGGTGTATCCTTTTAGGAGGTTCACTTGATTAAGTAAAATAACATTAAGTTCTAGAAGTTTGCTACTGTTTCATCTTCCTTAAGATTGAGGAGCTTAAACATAGGTTGTAAAAAGCCTTACACTAAATTTAGCATAAGTAAGTTCACAAATTCAACTCTTGTTATTGTAGTCATGGATTGTTTTAACTTAACTTGGTTTTTATACAACTAAAGAGCCATATCATTAGGTGATTAATTGCAATTTTTACATTGGCATCCTTTGGTATGCCATTTAGATTGAAGAAGTTCTAACACCTATAGATTCAATTTTGGAGGTTATTACTCAAAAGGTAGGGAAACTTCACCTTAAAGCCACACCTCATATAGCGGTGCTGATCGAATCTATTAAACAAAGAAGATATACTGATATGGGATCTAGGCGAAGACATCAATTAAGATTGGACATCGTTTGGCTCTGTTCCACGTTAAGTTCAATAACCCATGTGCAAGGTTCTTTTAAGGTAGCCTTATACTTTTTAGTCATCTCTTGAATGGTAAATTGGACTAAGTTTTCATGTTTTTTGCTATGCTCGGAAGCTCATCTATGATCTACCATGCTAAGATTGGTAGTTTTGATATCAATGGTACAATTTTAATAATTTAGTGACAGGTCTCATAAGAAATAAAATACCATAGAAATTTGATTTTGAGTTTTAACCATGACAAAAAAAAAAAAAGAAGGTAAAATTACAAATAGAGATTAGAGGATTAATATGGCAAAAAAAAAAAAAAAGGAGACAATCGTGTTTGATAGATTAAAACTTTTAAAATACAGCTTAGCCTTTCCAATATCTTCCTATACATATTTATAGCATTTTAAAATTGTTTACCAATCAAATTCTAGAATTGACTTATAATTACAATTCAAATAACCATTTAAAAAAATAATTTCTTCATGGCACGTTCCCCAAAAATTTTTTTTATAATCACCCATTGTTTCTCGGACTGCCACGGGTCCACCCTGGCCTCTTATTCTTTAATTTGCAACAACGGAGCTCCAGCCATTTGCCTCTTTAACCAAAGGATTTATAAAACATATCTAATAACACCAAATCAAGCCTCCTCCAAATTGAATTTTGATGCGATTAAAGAAGAAATCAAACTGAAAAATGGAACGAATCCAAGACAACAGTGCCTCTGGCCCAACTTTGACACCACCATCGTTGCTCCAATCACCGTCACTCCAACTGCTGCAAACTCCAACCACCGTGCGTCAAGGTGCTGAGGGCATCGGCAGCGTGTGTGTGAGTGAGAGAGAGAGAGAGAGAGAGAGAGAGAGAGAGAGAGGGGAGCGTGAGAGTTTTAAAATATTATTAATATTAATAATAAAAATAAATTATTGTATAAATAAATAAGGTAAATTATTATATAAGGATATAAGCAAATCAGGATCCGGCAACAAAGACTTATTCAACAAACTGCCCAGGTATATATTAACCATCTAAAACTCACGAAACCAACGGCGACGATGGGGTGGGCACCCCACAGATCCGTGACTCAAAGCTCTTGGGCAGATCCAGGCCGCCGAAAATGGAAAATCCAAAACACCGCCTTGCTTTCCTTGTTCCCAACGAAAGAGGTTGGGGGGGGGGGGGGGGGGCAGCCAAGCCAATAAAAAGCGGACGTCGAAGGGAAAAGAAAGAAGAGATACGAGACGCATTGCACCGCACCGGCTAGACAATATAACTCGAACATCTGGGTAGGCACACCGTAAGAAAGAGGGAGGGATGGTGCTATGGGAGATCACGGTGGCAACGGCGTATTTCTTGGGTCTCAAGAGGACTTACAGGATCACTTCAAAGCTCCAACGTAAGATTGTTGGCCCCAACCACCCCAAGATCCGCCAATTTCTTCACAGGTACTTGTCCAATAGTTTCGCGCAATGAATTTTCAGTAGGTGCTAGACCTGGGTCAGTTAGTGGCACTTGTGGGACTACCTACTTATGATTTAATATTCATATGCACTTGTAGTGATAGGGGGGTTGTTCGTTCCAGATAAGGTCTCTTCGTCAAAGAGTTTGGTGGAGTTTAACGTATGTCCTGGGTCTGCACAATTTGGGACTAGTTTGGTTTGTTGCTAGGCCTACGAAGTCTACTCCTTCAGTGGACTTAGCGTTAAGGAGGCCGACCGAATTTAGATTTCTTATCCTTAAGGTGTTGGATTCTAATTTGGAGCCGAAGAGGCAATGGCATGGTCAATTCCCCAATATTTCCTTATGTGTCTACTTCCTCCCCTCCCTTGCCTTTTCCTGATGGCATGCTGACATTTCTTTAATTTTTCAATGGAATTATCAGTTCATGGGAGTACACAAATGGATATCATTTGTTTTGGTTGCTATGGAGTCAGTTTGCATAGACCTTATACTGGTGACACTTGTCTCACTGTCTCTGGAATTTCATCAGCACTCTTCACTTTCAGTTTTGTATGAGGTCAAAAATGAGAAAAGATTTCCTATCGGGAGTGGACCCTTTTTCTTGATCTAAGCATGCATCCTTAAGGACTAATAGACTTGATTTGAAAAAAAAAAAAAAAAAGGGTTTTTTAATGCATTGAGGCTCCCAACATTCTGGGGACTTGGGAAGGATCAAATATATAGAAATTATCTTCTTTTTTTTTTTTTTTCCACAAAGAAACTGTCTCCTCAATTTGAACTTGTGACATCTAGTTCCCAATGAATAGCCTTACTGTTATACTAAGGCTCACCTTTTACTAATTGCCATGGTCATAAATCACTAATGCGATGGTGTTTCAGTAGTCTTTTATATATATTACTTGTAAGATCTGATAGGCATTTAATATTATGGCACACAATTACTTGGGTCATCTGGCTGTCTCAGAAAAATATGATTTGCATTAACTTACTTCCTTCTGCTTGTCCAAAGCTGTGGGGGATTTCATCCATTGTGATTTGGGGATCACGATGGTATTAAATATTCCATTGTTCTTGCTTCTTGGTGTTACATGGTATATTGTATGCTGCAGTTATGCACAATTAGTACTATTGCTTGCGTAATGTATTTGTTACATTCTAATGTGCAGCAGATTTGAACAGTTGTCATTGGTATAATCATGCATAATTGTTGTTCGTCTTTGTAGGCGAACTCGGGCTACCTTTAATGTTGCACTCCAGGTTCACCAGAATATAAAACAGAGAGACATAGAAGTTGGCGAAACCTTGGTAACTGGATTCTTCAATGGTTGAACCGCATGAAAACCTCTGCTCAGATCTGCAGCTCACCCATAAATGATGCAAGCTCCAAGATAAACCTGACAAAGCATGTAAGCAACTTCTGCTGGAAAACTCCTAGGACCATACAGATGCCCAGAAACAGGGAATCTGACAGATGCCTCTTTACCTCAATGAGAAGTATATGGCCTAAGTCCTTTGCTGCCATTGCAATGATGCAACCACCAAGACCTGCTGGGTCTATTACCCAGTACAGGCACTTGAGCAAATGGGGCCGTGGAATGTTGAGACCTGAAGACAGAACTGGGAGAGCAAGCAGATTTGAGGGAGTCATTCGGAAGGACATAATGCAGTATCTGCTGCATAACTGATTGTTGCAGATGGCTTTTACTTTGTCGTTCATGTTGTGACTGTTTGATCCTGAGACAAACTTGGTCAAGGAGTGACTTTGTAACTAGGCTCTGTTAACAAAATAAAGCTGAAACTTTTTGTTCAATCTCATTATCTGGATAAACCTTTCCTTCTGAATCTTGTATATTATTGAAGACTTTTCTTGAAATCAGAAATCCAAATTCATTTCTAACACACGGGTTTGTTTTGTTATTGAATGTTCTTTGAAGTTCCGGTGGCTAGATGCTTAGCACAAGCAACTAACATCATTTTTTCCACTTCGATTGGCATTAGCCACTAACCAGTGTTTTATCCCTTTTTGTGACGCTCTCTGTTTCAGCAGATGCTATCTTTATAAATCTGTAATGCAAAGTACTGTTTTCAGGTTGCATCGTCAGTTCTGCGTGATTTACCCCTAAAAACAGTGTCACATTCCAATTCTTCAACAACATTTTAATTAGAAATTTTGGTGAAGAAACTGTTTTCTGCCTTATATCTCTTTTTATCCGAGTTGATTTTTTGAGCACGAGGGGGCAAATTACTTGTAACCACTAGGCGAGCCTTTTTCTTTTTGAGTAATAAGGAATTTCATTCAAGATCTTAAAAATGGACAGCACGGTTAATGAGAGAAGCACCTCTGGAATCTCGTATCATTGCCCTGAGTTCTCCAGGATAGGATAAAGCAAAATGAACAATAGTATGAGCAACCTCATTAATGCCTTGTGCAGCAATCACACGATCAGTCTCCACAATGACGTTGGGCAGGAACATTTCTTGGGCTTTTTGGACTTTCATCCGTATAGCCGAAGTTTTATCTTTGTGTAGATGAAGAATTTTGCATGCAAAACCCAAAACAAATTTCTTATGTTTTAAAAGTGCATATAGTTGAGGATGAACAATCAAACAAGTTCTTTAATTAAAAAAGAGTCAATCTAATGATGACTAAAAGCAACATAAAAGAAAATTAAAAAATGTCTTTTTAAAAAAAAAAAAAAACAAAGACACTATAAATTTGATTAATAACTTTTCAAAAAATTAAATAAAAAAAGCAAATTTCTACTCAAGCATCAAATGAAAAAATGATTGCCATAATTCCAAAGATCAATTTAGTAAAAAATGACAATTCTTTAAAGATTGATTTTAAAACTACTCAGATATGTTTACAAAAACAAAAATCTCTTTAAAGAATTGAAATCAATAACTGATGGTGCTATTATACACCAAAAAATACCTATTGCAATTTTTGTTATAAGAATTGGGAAAGTAAAATCACATTTTACTTTTGAGAGAATTCATTATTCTTACAAATATATTTTAAGCATCAAAAGCTAAGAAAAATCTAATTCCAAAATCTCTCTTGAACAAATACAAGTTTAAAATTGTATTTGGATAAATGACTATCTTTTTAAAAGAGTATTTGTAAAAAAGTGTTACTTGTATGATAGAATATTCAAGCTTAATATTGATACAAATTAAATAATAATATTTTACTTATACTGTTAAACATTTTTTTTATGACATAGTATATTAGATCACATAAATTTCAAAATAGATAAAGTTAAATTAAAATTATTGTCACATTTTGATATATCTAAAAATATTAATAAAAATAATTAGAAGTACATTTTCATACATTCAAAAATCTTTAACTGTTAAAATTAATTTATAATTAATTTATAGTGATGTATGTGACTTGCAAAGCACTCCCATACTAGGAAGAAAGTGATATTTCGTAACATTTATTAATAATTATTATAATTTTTTTCATATTTATTTATGACATATTAAAAGTGAAGTTCTTAAAAGATTCAACTTTTATAAATCTAAAATTGAATTATAGTGAGAATTTATAATTAAATGCTTATAATTTAATAGATGAGAAAAATATTATGATATTGCATTCTTTAAATCTACGAGAATTATTTATCAAACAATTGCTCCTTATACACTATATTAGAATGAAATTGCTGAATGCAAAAATGAAACATTGATAGAAATGCTTAATATCATGTTGTCAAATAGTAGCTTAAGCAATAGCTTTTAGGGTGAGACATTGCTTATTGCATGTTATATTCTAAATAGATTTTCAATAAAATAGAACAAAACAACTATATATGAGTTTTAAAATAAAAGGAAACTAAAACTTAATTACTTGAGTTTGGAACTACAAAGTAATCGTTAGAATTCCAAAATCCAAAAAAGAAAAATTAGGCCAAAGGCGAATTGAGTATATCTTTAAGATAAACTCAAAATAGCAAACCTTACCGTTTTATGGTTGTAGAGAAAATAATTGGGAAAGAGTAGGAGAAAAGAGAGAAGCGTTCAGGAACGAAACAGAAGAGGCTTCCCATCTCCACTGCGGGACATCAGCACAATGGACAACGGTATGTTGATTTCAATTACAGTTTTATTGCTAGTATTCGCATAAAGAAAGATCCTACAATATATGAAATAAGAATTTCATAAAGAGAAATTCTAAAAAAGTCCGACAATCGAAAGAGAAATTCTAGAAAAGTCCAACAATTGGTATCAGAGCGGGTCTGCGAATATTGCAATTTGGTTTTCTTTATTTCTTTGTGCCGTATAGTATTTATTTTATTAGGCTGTATTTTGTTTTTCCTTTGCGTGTAATCAATAATTACAACGCGGGACAAAACAAATATTTTGGTTGCCTGGTACGCGGGTCCCACCTGCAGTATGGTGGTGCTCGGTAGTATTTTATTTTATTAGGCTGTATTTTATTTTCCTTTGCGTGCAATCAATAATTACAACGCGGGACAAAACAAATATTTTGGTTGCCTGGTACGCAGGTCCCACCTGCAGTATGGTGGTGCTCGGGTAGTATTTTATTTTATTAAGTTGTATTTTGTTTTTCCTTTGCGTGTAATCAATAATTACAACGCGGGACAAAACAAATATTTTGGTTGCCTGGTACGCAGGTCCCACCTGCAGTATGGTGGTGCTCGGGTAGTATTTTATTTTATTAGGCTGTATTTTGTTTTTCCTTTGCATGTAATCAATAATTACAACGCGGGACAAAACAAATATTTTGGTTGCCTGGTACGCGGGTCCCACCTGCAGTATGGTGGTGCTCGGGTCCGAATGAATACCATAAAAAAAAAAAAAAACTCCCACATAAAAGATAATTTAATCTTCGTAATTGAAGATTATTAAATTCACGTTAATGAGTCAAATATTAAAAGCTTGTTAGTCACCAAAGTGGCCTGGCTTTGAATGGATTTGAACAGCTGACTGTGAATTTTAATTGTTCATTTTGGATGCTAATAAAATGTTTTAAAATGAACAATTGTGGTTATTAATTGTAAAGCTAGGAGATCATCCAAAGATGGATCATTGCTTATAATTAATGACACTAAAAGGGATTAATCAATATACTAAGTAAACGTAATTGTATATCCAAAGATGACATTCATGTTAATTTTAGTATGATTAATTTATCTATTAAAGTTTATTTAAATCAGCATCATTATTGATTAGAGTTATGTATTTGAGGATCACCCAAAGGTGAACTTAAATACATAATTAAAGTTTGTAATGTATCTGAATCCATTAGAGTTTACTCAAAGCATTAACGTATAAATTTGGATTATATTTGCAGCTTCCACCAATGTATTCGCCTTAGGCAATTCGATGGTCAAATTCAATGGGCTGAACTATGCTGAATGGTCTGAGCATATTCAGTTTCATTTGGGTGTATTGGGCCTGGACTTAGCAGTCATTTCGGATGAAAAGCCTGCAGTCATTACAGGGACTAGTACAGAATCTGATAAGTCTTTTTATGAGGCTTGGGTACGGTCCAATAGGTTGAGTTTGAATTTGATGCGAATGACGATAGCTGAAAACGTCAAGCCATCGATGCCTAAGACGGAAAATGCGAGGGAATTTCTGATGAGAATTAAGGAATACTCTCAGTCAGATATAACTGATAAATCCATCGTAGGAACCCTAATGAGTGAGCTGACGACCAAGAAATTTGATTGGTCACAGCCCATTCATGATCATGTGACCAGTATGGCTAATCTAGCAGCAAGGTTGAAAACAATAAGCATGGATGTGAGTGAATCATTTCTGGTTCAATTCATCATAAACTCACTGCCTCCTGAATTTGGCCAGTTCCAAGTGAATTATAACACTATTAAAGAGAAATGGAACTTTCAAGAAATTAAGGCCATGTTAGTTCAGGAGGAAGGGAGATTAAAGAAGATGAAGGATCACTCCATTCATCTCATCGTTCATAAGGATGCTAGTGGTAGCAGGTCTAAACCACATAAGAAAGGTAAGAAGAAGGACAAAGCCTCTATGAAAGTCACTGGAGGTCAGATCCAGAAGGATCAGAAATGCTTCTTCTGCAAAAAGATGGGTCACTTAAAAAATGATTGCCCAAAAAGAAAGGCTTGGTTTGAAAAGAAAGGTACGTACTGTATATCAGTATGTTTTGAATCAAACATAATTGAAGTGCCCAATAATACTTGGTGGTTAGATTCTGGAGCTACTATTCATGTGTCACATATTATGCAGGGATTCCTTTCAATCCAGCACATAACAAGAACTGAGAAGTTCCTCTATATGGGAAACAGAATGAAGGCACGAATAGAAGGAATTGGGACGTACAGATTGATCTTGGACACCAAGTGTCATCTGGATCTAGAAAAGTGTCTCTATGTTCCTGAATGTGCTAGAAATTTAGTTTCTGTTGCAAAGTTGGATAAAGAAGGATTTAACCTCAAGATTGGAAATGGTGCATTTTCATTGTATAGACATTCGTACTATTATGGATCTGGTACTTTGATTGATGATTTGTACCGTTTGAATCTTGATGCTATGTATGCTGATTCCATATTTCTTGTTGAGCATGGTATAGGTAACAAACGTAATATGCATGATGAAAGTTCTGCTTTCTTATGGCATCAAAGATTGGGTCATATATCTAAAGAAAGGATATTGAGGTTGATGAAAGGTGATGTCCTGTCTCAATTGGATTTTACTGATTGGGATGTATGTGTTGATTGTATAAAAGGGAAACAAACAAAACATACATCAAAGAACCCAGCCATAAGAAGCAATGAGCCTTTAGAATTGATACACACTGATGTTTGTGGTGAGAAATATTTCATCACCTTTATAGATGACTACTCACGATATTGTTACTTGTATCTACTGCATGAAAAGTCTCAGTCAGTAAACATCCTAGAGGTGTTTATTAATGAAGTTGAAAGGCAGTTAGATAGAAAAGTAAAAGTGATTAAGTCAGATAGGGGTGGTGAATATTATGGAAAATTCAATGAAAGTGGACAATGTCCTGGTCCATTTGCAAAACTTCTTGAGAGTCGAGGCATATGTGCACAGTATACAATGCCTGGTACACCACAACAGAATGGTGTAGCGGAAAGGCGGAATCGCACACTTATGGATATGGTTAGGAGCATGTTGAATTACAATACTGTACCCTTATCCTTGTGGATGCATGCATTAAGAACTGCTGCATATCTGCTGAATAGAGTTCCTAGTAAGGCTGTCCCTAAAACTCCTTACGAGTTATGGACAGGAAGGAAACCCAGTTTGAGACATCTTCACGTTTGGGGTTGTCCAGCAGAAGTAAGGATATACAATCCACATGAAGGAAAGCTTGATGCAAGAACCATTAGTGGTTACTTCATTGGCTATCCTGAAAAGTCCAAAGGGTATAAGTTTTACTGCCCTAACCATAGTACTAGAATAGTTGAGTCTGGTAATGCTCGGTTCATTGAAAATGGTCAGTTCAGTGGGAGTGGGGAATCACGAAAGGTGGATATTAAAGAATCACAAAATGAATGGTCCACAGTGAGTACTCCTACTCATGTCGGTATTCCCACACCCAGTGTTTCTACTCAAATTGTTATTCCTTATGTTGCATCACAGTCACGTGACATGCAAGGACAACAAATTGATACTCGAAACACGCAAAGTGAACACATAAGAGATGAACCAAGTGACAATATTCAATTTACAAATGAACAAGTGATACCACAAGAAATGGCATTACGGAGGTCTACAAGACAGAAAAGGCCAGCAGTTTCAAATGATTATGTGGTTTACTCACTTGAGCATGAATCGGAATTGAGCATTGATAAAGATCCAGTCTCATTTAAACAAGCCATGGAATGTAATGATTCTGAAAGGTGGTTCAATGCCATGAAAGAAGAGATGAAATCGATGGATGTAAACCAAGTCTGGGAGCTAATAGAGTTACCTGAAGGATCAAAACAAGTTGGCTATAAGTGGGTCTTCAAGACCAAGCGAAACTCGAACGGTCTCCAGTTTCTAAGAAAGACTCTTTAAGAATTATTATGGCATTGGTGGCTCATAATGATCTAGAGCTCCACCAAATGGATGTAAAGACCGCCTTTCTGAATGGTGACTTGGAAGAGGAAGTGTATATGGACCAACCTGAAGGTTTCATCACTACGGGGTAAGAAAATTTGGTGTGTAAATTAAAGAAATTGATATATGGACTGAAACAAGCCTCCCGACAATGGTATATTAAGTTCAATAATACCATTACGTCATACGGTTTTGTAGAAAACACCGTTGATCGGTGTATTTATATGAAGGTCAATGGGAACAAGTTCATTATATTAGTCCTATATGTCGATGACATTCTTTTGGCCGCTAATGACATAGGTTTGTTACATAATGTGAAGAAATTTCTCTCTGAAACTTTTGAAATGAAAGATATGAATGAGGCATCCTATGTGATAGGAATAGAAATATTCCGTGATAGATCACAAGGATTGTTAAGATTGTCTCAAAAAGGCTATATCAATAAAGTATTAGAGAGATTTAGAATGGAAAATTGATCAACAGGAATAGTTCCAATTCAGAAAGGGGACAAGTTCAGTGAATTACAATGTCCAAAGAATGATTTGGAACGGAAAGTGATGGAATCAATTCCCTATGCATCACTGGTTGGAAGCCTGATGTATGCGTAAACATGTACTCGGCCAGACATCAGTTTCGCAGTTGGAATGTTAGGCCGATATCAAATTAATCCTGGAATAGATCATTGGAAAGCCGGAAAGAAAGTACTTAGGTACTTACAAGGCACCAAAGATTACATGCTTACTTATAAAAGATCAAGTCATCTTGAAGTAGTAGGCTACTCGAATTCAAATTATGCTCATTGGAAAGCCGGAAAGAAAGTACTTAGGTACTTACAAGGCACCAAAGATTACATGCTTACTTATAAAAGATCAAGTCATCTTGAAGTAGTAGGCTACTCGGATTCAGATTATGCTGGATGTGTAGACTCGAGGAAATCTACATTTGGTTACATGTTTCTCCTGGCTGGAGGAGCAGTTTCCTAGAAAAGCGGGAAGCAGTCTGTCATTGCTACTTCCACTATGGAGGCTGAATTTGTAGCATGCTTTGAGGCTACTGTTCATGCATTATGGTTGCGGAATTTTATCTTAAGGCTTGGTTTGGTCGACAGTATAGAAAAGCCGTTAAGAATTTTTTGTGACAATTCCGCAGCAGTCTTCTTCTCTAAGAATAATAGGTATTCTAAAGGTGCGAAACATATGGATTTGAAATACCTATCTGTTAAAGAAGAAGTGCAAAACCAAAGAGTGTCCATTGAGCATATTGGCACTGAGTTGATGATAACGGACCCGTTAACTAAAGGTTTGCCACCGAAAACATTTACTGGACATGTTGATCGGATGGGCATTATGGACAGGTCTTCGTACACTTAAAAGCCAATATTTAGATGATCATATCATTGTGACACTCGTGAATTCAATTAAAGTTATGGTTTTGCTTGTGCTATGTTATCTTTGTTTAGATGTATACAATTATGGTTTGTGAGATAATTAATAGTATATATAAGAATGATAATTTAAAGTTTCAATGTTCCTCAGTAAAGTATTATGAATTATGATGATTATGTGATACATGGAAGAAATCATATTGCTATAAGATGTGTGACCGCCATGATCCAATCATCTTAATTCAATTAAGTGTTGTGATTTGATGATCTTTAAGAATTGTGTGCATTTAATTGTTATTGTTTCATCAAGTCATGACATGGACCAAGTGGGAGATTGTTAAATTAATTAACATGAGTGGTCCATGTCATTTAAAGTATGACTCAAAATAAAATGCCTAATATGATGGTCGGTTAGGCATAACGGTAATTTGGGTCATCGGGTTTAAAATCCCTCCACTCTCCCTATTAAGAATAAACGTTACAGGAAAGGAATATATGTATATATATATTCCCCTATTAAGAATAACCGTTACAGGAAAAGGAGTATCTTCTCATTTAAGATAATTATTACAGAAAGAGAGGATCTTCCTATTTAAGGTAACGGTTACAGGAAAGGAAGATGTGTATATATATATATATGCTATTACAGACCTTTCCCAGAGCTCAACCATCAAAGAGAGAAAATGTAAAGAAAAGAAAGGGGAAAGAGTAGGAGAAAAGAGAGAAGCGTTCAGGAACGAAACAGAAGAGGCTTCCCATCTCCACTGCGGGACATCAGCACAATGGACAACGGTATGTTGATTTCAATTACAGTTTTATTGCTAGTATTCGCATAAAGAAAGATCCTACAATATATGAAATAAGAATTTCATAAAGAGAAATTCTAGAAAAGTCCGACAATCGAAAGAGAAATTCTAGAAAAGTCCAACAAAGGAACCTTAATTAGTTTTTACACCTTTACTGATCTATGGTAAACCCTACTTTTTTGCACTTTGCTAATAGACTACCTGCTGCATTTAGAATGTCATAATTTGAATCTTTCATAGTTGCTTACCAGTCCATATACGTATTAATGCATGCAAAAGTGAACAATCAAGTTGCTCCATAGGATCCAAATCATACGAGATACTTTAATCTGAATTGCACGAAGTAAGGTTGTCTTCATTCTTCAGTAGACAAGATACCGTTCTAATAGGTTGATAGAATAAAAAGCTTGTTACCAATGACTAAAAAACAAAAGGGAGAATAAAAGGCCAACTACAAGTTGCTAGGTCAGACTATCAGAGCATAAGCAAATGCCCAAGAGCTATCTAATTGACTTCGTTTACCTATTAAATTCTCACAAACCGTAGCCCAGTCGTTTATCTTCCATTTAAATCATCAATCCCTTAAATCTTTTGTGGATAGATGATGCATTGAAAGTAATCCCTCACAAGGCCATAATTATTGGACATATTAGACTCACTATACAGCATGCAATAGTTTTCCCTAGTGTTAACTCCATCGTTGACAGGATATTCCCACTCACATAGAAGTTATTTTGCATTTTTTACTGTCATTTGCCCAGGACACTTGGCAAAAGTAGTAATCCTAAAAGCAATTCTTCACTATTTCAATACTTTCATTTTGTGTAAGATAAAACAGAGTAAAAGAGAACACTATGCATACCCACTTTACAGGTAGTCATTGCAGAATGTACCTTGCTACTGGTCTAGAAAAGGACTTCCTTCTCTAGCAAGAACAAAAAGGCCCCCATCCCCTCTTGAGATACGGAGATCCTCATCAAGGTAGGTGATAAGAAGCCAGGACCTTGAACGATCCCCTGGAATGGGAACCTTGAGTGGTGACTGGCCAGATATGGTCCTTGAAATATTTGCCACAGCCTCCTGCAACGGATTGAGAGCTTGTTGAACGGGTGATAAACTGATGTTCTGCCCAAAGAGGTTGACATTTTCTGGAAGTTCAATGCTGGACTTTATCTCTGGAGGTTGCAGGGTGCCTTCCTTAAATTCAACCTGAAAATATTGAATGTATAGTAGCAAAGATAACAGTAGAAGAATTAATTAGTTAATGGATATATACTTTTCTAGTTGTTTGTACAGCCTTCTTAAAGTAGTTAAGATAGGGGCATTATTTACAAGATTTCTCTCAAACCATAAGGCTTAAAAGCTGAAACTAATAAAAAGGCCACTCAAAATAAAATCATTAAATTCTCCTTCATTCATTTTTGTCACCAAGATCACCTTATTTCCACAGTTTAAAGGGGTACCTGTACTCTTGAAGGACTCTGAACCTCAAATGTGGCAGTTGCACTGAAAGATGAAGTGGCAAAAGGACTTGAAAATGTGACAGCATTCACAATGGAGGCATTGCTGATATTGATTGCTTGGGTTATCTTTTCTACTTTCAACAAAGGTAGTGTACCCACCGCCAGAAGTGGCAACAGCTCAGAAAATGCAGTATATCTGTCAGCAGGAAATCCAAATAAAAGAACAAAATCAGCATGAGGTACAATTATGAAGTCAACAAGAAAAAAATGATCCATCTTTTCTCCATTGAACACAACGCCTTATACTTTTTACACATATCAAAATGGAAACAACATCAAAATTACACACACAAGTCCCACAATACCATCTGGAAGCAAAAAGTTGCATTGGATACCAATCCAAATTCTTCCATTTCAGAAGTAGTGGAGGGGAATTACATGAAGCTATCACATAGAGATTGTATGGACAACAGTACCTTACTTCATTTACCAAATTTGAAAAAGAATAATCACACCATCTACTTCAGCTGCCACCTTTTCTTTGAAGTACAGATAGATGAAAGGTCACCATGCATAATATTTAAACATGATGTTTTAGGTAAAAATAATAATCAATGTCAACTAAGAGAAGCAGTTAGAAATGTCATGTCTCATATATGCAATAAGGCACATATTCCATTATAGTCACTCCTTTTGATATGTCTTATTAGGTAGTGATTTACTCATTATATTGTACAAGCATAATGGGGAAAAGCTCCAAACAAAGTTTAAAAGACGTTTAGAAGCTACTTATACCCAGAAGATAAAAAAGGTGAAACACAAACTAAAGCAAGATTTGTGATTAATAACTGGACTAACTGTGGATAATACTTGCCACTTTCAAATGATGGCTAGGAAGGAAACAAAAATAAAATGCTAACAGGAGTTCCATGACATATTACTATTCCACTCTTAGGGAACAGCTGTAGGTAGGATTCAGTTTGAAAAATCTGTCAGCAGCTTTTAAGGGGAGGCCGTCAGGAAACACTTCAAACTAGAAGATTCCCCAACAGCAGCTTTCAAGTATAAAACACACCAACTGTTGCATTTTGTACATTATCAAACATCAGTTGAAAAGGTTACTCTCTGCAGTTGCCAAGAATACCCATTACTATAGGGGGACAAACCCTATTCCCTGGCTTATGTAATCTTAATTCTCTAATAGCCAGTGTGTGGCTATGTAATCTTAATGCTCCAATAGCCAGTGCATGGCCTTAAATTGTGTTTCAAGTCTAATTCTAAAATGGTACCATTTATAGCAAACAGAGCAACTCAATCATTTATGCATGATTTGGCATTTAGGTCCACACATCACCATTGAGATGCCTTAAAAATGCCTTTACAATCTTGAATCAGTAGAATTAGTCCAAACAGTTGTAACAATATAATAGCAGTGAAAACAAATTTTCAAGATATATATATATATATATATGTTACACACACACACACACACATACACAGAGACACAGAGCAAAAAAGAGTCACCAAACTCCATCCCCTGAAGAAAAGCCATCATAGCTCTACTCAAGAAACAGCAAACTTGACCAATCAAATTAAAAAACAAAGAAAACTTTCCTGATGTAATAGTTCATATCTATCCATATTATGTAAGGGAAATAAGAAACATGAAAGTAAAATTGAAGAAAACTAATAGCATAGCCAACCATGCTTCCCTTCAGTGGCAGGCCACATTTCTTTTCTCTCTTTAATCAATAGCCAACTAAGAAGGCAGCAAAAACCATATAGACTTTTGGAGGAGTATGCAATGCCTGATTGCAAGATTTAGAGGCTTAGCTTTGCCTAATAGACTGTTCAGATACTTCATCCACAAGAACTGCAAATGAAAAATTGTTAAATATGACCATGATAATGAAAGTGAATCTCCTCTAAATTCATTATGAGGACATCTTCTAATTATGTACAACATTCTATCCACCCAGTTTATTTACAAAAAGGATAGAGCTCCTTTAATCAATAACCAACTAAGGTGGTGGCAAAAAGCATATAGACTTTTGGAGGAGTATACACTGCCTGATTACAAGATTTAGAGGCATGGATTTGCCTAATAGACTGTTCAAATACATTATCTACAAGAACTGCAATGAAAAATTGTTAAATACAACCATGATAATGAAAGTGAATCCCCTCTAAATTCATTAACAGCTTCTAATTATGTACAACATTCTATTCACCCAGTTTATTTACACAGAACAGAGCTGGTTTAATCAGTGGCATCTAGTTTCTTATGCATGAACAGATGATTGTCTACCAAGTGCACAATTTCAGCAAGATGACTTGAATGTATTATGTACCAATATCTCATCATTATATCCCTTTAATGCAAAGTGACATAAAAACAGTAACAGGAAACTTCATCACCATAGGTGTTACTGGTCAATCATCAAAATGAATACAAAGCACATTGGATTTTCAAGGAATAAGTGTACTATATGAATGGGAGACTGACATTTTCTTATTCCATAATCTCAAGTCCTAGAACCAATCAAGGTTAACTGATGATGTCAACTTGAGCAATGATTGAGATAAGGCAATATTAACTTGAGTGAAGTGAGAGCATAAGCAAAACAGAATTTCCCACACAATACAACTTCAAAGGCATAGCAGCCCAAAACGTTTCCCATCTCAATGTGAAAAATGGGAATACTAAGACAGCCATCTTCTGAAACTACTGAATAGGACAACCGAATGGTGTACATGGTGAGCACCATACTGCCAATGATCCACCACAGTCTATAACAAGTTATTGAGCTGAATTGGCAAATAACTACATCCCAAGATTTGAAAAACATATTAGAAAAACCGTTTCTGAAGCCAATTATAATGCACAATACGTAAAATTAAATTTCTCATCCAGTCCCATCTCAATCTCCTAAAGTAGATAAAACACTAAGTCTAAAATAGTGGATTAGCAATAGCAACCACTTATAGATCTCACTTTTCACGTCATTCCTAAAGCCAAATGATAATTTAATTTAAGTTATTGATGGTAGTTTAATTTTAGCCAAATGATTAGCAATAGCAACCACTTATAGATCTCATTTTTCGCGTCATTCCTAAAGCCAAATGATAATTTAATTTTAAGTTATTCCATCAATAAAGGCATGCTAGATCCTAGTCAAATGCCAAGGATTAAATTTCCCATGCCCCGCAAGAATCCTGCATTAAATGGCTTTATTAATTCAACATGGGCTCAACAACAGCTATTTTAAAATCTTGTGGTTCCAAATCATCCACAGCCAGCCCAAACTTCCAACTAACACGTTCGTACATTGGGCATAACAAAAGCAATGCAAAAGCATACCACACAAAGTTAAAATCTTGATAAAGCCAGTATGCTTACAACAAAACCCAGTTGCCATCCAGCAGCTCTTTTGCGTCCACGGGTGCCGTAGTCGGGTTGGCGGCCTCCAACTGGTTAACCAGCTCCGAAACCTCCGCCCGGACCTCCGGGCTGGCCCGGAACCCAAAGTCCGTACCATAAACCGTATCCACGAGACACCTCTTCAGGTCCTCAGTCTTAGAGTCCTTTTCCACCACCGCCCCCGCGCCCTGCGCAGCCGCGCTACCATTACCCGTCACAGCATATCCGCTCTCCCACTCGTCCTCGTCCCTAGGAGGATCCGAGTCCGAAGCTATCGGGTACTCGGCCTCCGGGTTGGCCTTTTCACCCCACTCGTCGGTTACGCCCCCGGGACTAGGATTTCCACCGGACTCTCGAGCAGACGGGTTGGGGTCGGGTTGGGGCGTGGATTCGGAGGAGGAAGCGAATAGTAATGTACGGGGTCTTCTAGTTGTAGTAGGATTACTGCGAATCGGGGAACGTAGGAATTTATGGGCATTTCTGGAAAAGGAGAAAAATGGCGGTGCTGTGGCCCTGGAGATAACAAGGAGTGGGCTTTTGTTGTGCTGTTTTGCTAAGAATGACGAAGATGATGGGGTGAACACAAGTGCCATTTCACTCCTGTTTGCCTGTGTCAGTCTGTCTGTCTGTCTGTCTCTCTCTATATATATAGATATATATATATATATGTAGCTGTGTGCACGCGTCAGTGGTGCGGAGGCGTGTTCCGCCTCGGCCTGCTTGGCTCAAATCAATCCAAGTTTTGAATGGATTGAATTGATATGTGTATATATAATAACAAAATTTAATATTTTAATTAGAAATTTTTAACTAAAAAAAACTTTAAAAATTACCTTGATTATATGTTAAATTTTAGTTTTAATGACTAAATTAAAAGTTTAGATATAATTTATAATTCAATTGTAAAATTATGATTTAAATAGAATTTAAGATTTAATTAGAATTTTTAATATTTAATTTGAAATCAATTTGATCACAAATTAGACTAATTTTTGAATTTTTTTAATCAATTTAAACTTCTTTTTTTCTTTTTTAGTTTTGATTGATTTAAATTTTTTTTAGTTTTTAAAAGCACACCAAATTCATGACTTGAGTAATTTATAGCTGAACCACTTCAGCTTATTAGTTCAATTCAACTTCAAACCACCAGTGCATGTTCAAAACTTTTAACTATTAAATTGTTTATGGGGTTGGCTCGAGTTGTGTTATATTTTCAATTTCAAGTTTAGCCAATGAAAATTAAAATCTTTAATCTTAATTTCCAAATTACTCACTAACTACTTTTTAAAGAAAGCATTAACAAACTCAAATTAGACAAAATTATTATTAAACTTGCTTAACGTGTAATTTATAATATTTATTAAAAAGCATACTTTTATTTTCATTTTATTTAAAAATATAAATAAAAATAGATTTAAATTGTAAGTATTTTTATTTACAAATTAAAAAAATGAGAATTTTTTTTAATTTTTATGAAAACAAAAGGAGAAAAAGAAAAAAATAAATAATAATTATATTTTCCTTTTCAAGCAAAGAAATTAAGAAATAATTTCGTTCTTCTCTTAGAAGAAAATTTAAATTATGAGAATTTAAAAAAAAATTAGATTTTGTTTTAGATTTTTCCTCCCTAAGAACATAAAAAGAACTTAAATTATAATTATTTTTTTAAAGGAAAAAGAGAAATTTAGAAATAAATATTTTTTTTGCTCTAAAAAAAAAGAAAGAGAATGTAAGTGTATTTTTTTTTTTGAAATTATAATTTTTTAATTTTTTCAATTATGAGTATTAGTGTTTCATGAATCCTATGTGTATATGAATAATTATTAATATAGATTGAATAAATTATAATGTGTATTAGATTGTAATTGAGTAAATTATACACATGTTGAAATATTAATTTTATTATAATACAAAGATTACAAACTAATTATTAAAATAATATCAAATATCATAAAACCATTAAAAATTTTGAAACTACAATTAAATTCTTAAATATTCTTAAACTTAAACAAATGACATTATATATACAAATAACTAACTTTCTTTCAATTTCAATGATATATACTTTTATATATAATAGTATGAAAAAACTTGAAGTTTCCTACATCATCATTCTAAGATATTAAAGTTAATCTAATATTTAAATTAATTAGTAGTCAAGTAAAATTGAAACTAGTTTAGTCTTATTTATTATGTCATTAGTTGAGCATTGATAAATATTTACTATTATGTAAGGACGAGGAACTTAATTTATTATGTGACTTTCGATTAATTATGTGTGACATTTTAATTAATAAAACTAAGATTATAATTAAGCCCCTACTTTGTTATTAAAATTGGTTATTATAATACAAGAGGTATTATTATCTAAAATTGTAAACTTATCTTTAATTCAAGTTAAGCATATGTGATAATTCTAGTAAATAGTGATGATTGTCAAACTCAACTTCAACAATATCCCTTTTCAATTAAAAATAATTCTTAACTAAATTCATAAAATCTTTAGCTAAATCATTCCACTCACCATTATAATAAACATAAGATGTGCAACACTTTTTTTTTTTTTAAAGAGAAGAATTGGTTAATAATACTTATTGAAGTATATAAGATATATACCTTATATGGGTTATAATTATTATCAATTAGGTTTAAGTGTGTATGAAAGTAAAACTACATGGAAGGGCAAATACATAAATTTGCCATGTAAGTTCTATTAGAATTTCATGAAAGAGAGTATATAAAGGCCTTGGAAGACAAAGTTATAAGGGGGTCGGCAATTTAACCATTCAAAAAACCTATATAACCGACTAACCAAAGAGACAATCAAGAAAAAAAAAAAACCTCACCTTACATGGAAAAACAATATAAACGGCAAATGTGGGTGATCGGCCAAAGAGAAAAAAACAAGGGAGGAATAATTGGATAGCAAAGAGAGAGTACACCGCTGGACAACAAGAGAAGGTGGATGGCAAATCACAAATCAGAAAAGGTGGAACGACCAAACACAAAACACACGCCAAAAACAAAGAGTGAACGGCAAAACCACCATCGGCTGAAAGAGAGAGGATGTCCAACCAACCATTCGGCCAACACAAGCTAAACAGTAAAGCAATTAACCAGTAAAAGAGGTGTGGACGGTAAGAAGGAGAATGACCAAGGCAAGGTGAACAATAATAAGGAGAGCACGATCACAACACACAACAGCAAGTGAGACCTTGGTGATTCAAAACCCTACAACAAGGAAAAGTAAACCAGCTAGACGGCAAGAGTGAACACACGACAAACCAAGGGAGACCTTGGACAGCAAAGGAAACTGGGTAATGGCTGGAAGGAAATCGTGTGACTTACAGTAAGAGGAGAAGTAAATGCACTAGTGATAAGAGAAGAGATAGCACACAATCCGTAAGGGAAGAGAGGAGAAACCGTGAAAAAGAAGACCATCGGGAAAGCAAACCAAGCTACCCTGAGGTGTGAAACAGACAAGGGCAAATTAGAAACGTGTGTGAGGCATGTGACTAGCAAGATGTGCAAACCAGAAATGTACGTGAGTCGTGAAATTAGTAATGTGTGAAAATCATAAAGGTGCGTGAGATGTGAAACACCAAACCAGAAACATGAGGTAGACTGTGAGACTTGGAATGGCAAATTAGAAATGTGAGGCAAGCCGTAAGATAGTGAGATCGTGAAATAGGAGATGAGTGAGACCGTGAGACGGTGAAAGTAAGAACTGTGTGAGATAAATTAAAGAAGGAATTCAGCGAAGTATTGAAAGAATTCAACGTATTTCTAGATTTCTTCAAGAGTGGTGAACTTCTAAGCTGTAGTGAAGCAGCCATTCAATTTAATAGAGGCAAGACAAGTTAGAAGAAGGGTACACATAGTAAGTGACACTTTTTGTATTGTACTTGCTTAGTATTTGCAACAGTGAAAGGAGTAGAGGATTAAGACATTTATTGTAACTAGTATTTTCAAGTATAGTGGATTGTCTCGGTAGAGGAAGAGTCCCTACACTGTGGATGTACGTCACGTTGACGAAACCGTATAAATTTCGTGTGTCCTTACTTTTTTTTACGTTCTGTATTTTGAATTGAGTTGTGTGAATGTAGCAAAAGTATCAACCAACCCATAACCTAACGAAGACCTAATAGACAAGGTGTCTAAAAGGTGACTTTGGGGATTATTGTGATTAATAGGTAGCAATAGATCTACCTTAGTCGAATTTAAAAAAGAGTTCGCTTTGAAGAAGAAGTTGAAATTATTCACATATCTGCGAATTGGGTGAAAATCACCTAAATTAAAACTTATAAAAAGATTATATGTAAAATGTCAATACATACCTAAATAGTAATTGGGCAAATTATGATTAATCTTAGTTTTTTTATTTAGGAAAAAGTCTCTATCTAACATAGACACATCCTTTTAATTCTTTTATGTTCTTTATAGCCCAATTTAATTCTAATTTTCTACTTTACTTTCTTCTTATAAAAGAAAATAAAGATATGTAAAATCTATATAAAATCAAATTTAAGTAGAAATAATAATAAAAATTTTAGATTATAATTAGATAAATATATATATTAAATTAGCCCTCCCACTAACTAAATGGTCATTTAAAAATAAAATTCATACTTTTAAATGGAAAGATAAAACATAGTAAAAAAACAAAAAAGATATATATATCCATGCTCATTGTCTTATCCACCCTTTTGAATTTTAAAAGTAATAAAATAAAAGTAGAATTATAGTTATCTTTGCAAACTTCTAAACTTAACAACAAATTAATCAATAGCTTTTTGAACCTTTCTTATGAACTAGACAGTATCATTAAACTAGTTAACACCTTATTCATATTCTAATAACCTTTTATTATAAAATTTAATGTAATTTCTTTTTCCTTTTTAAGTGTTAGAGAAGTTGTGTAGACTAAAGCCCTTAAAGAAAATTTGTTAATGCTATTACTTTATTAAGACATATGTTATACAATTACCACACATTTTGGTAACTTTTATAAAGTAATAAGGGAATTAAAACTCTTTATAACTTCTTTATTATTAGGTTATTAATTCACCATAGGCAAGTTAACCTAGCCTAATAATGTTAAAATTAAATATACATATAAGTAGTAAATTTTATTGATAAAATTGTTACAAATAAGAAAAATTTAATGGTAATACTTGGTCAATATTACACAAGCAACAAATTATATTGTTATTATTGTTAAGGCAATATAGGTTTACTTCTTGTTACTTTATGATCTGACACTATTATTTAATAAGAAAATATATCTTAATGTAAATTTATGTTCATTTATGTCTCCTCCTCAATCAACATCTATATAGGTAGTTAGTTATAAATCATTTCCTTATAACATAAGAAATAATCTACATTGCACTAGAGACACTAAAGTATTCTCTTCATAACTTACCAATATGCTTTTCCTGAGATTGATTACTAGTGACTTACCAATCCTATGACACAACAATGTTATAAAAATTACATATTATAATGTATCTAAGATTACCCATTATATTGAAATAAGGCATATTCTTCATTAATGTGTTTTGGGACACATTTAAGGCTAAGATTACTCCCCTTAGCAACTCGAGTATTAATGGATTTACATATTTCATTTTAAATTACTCAAGGGTTTTGTGGATGTAAGGTTCTTATAATTGAGCTAAAAGTCTTTTGGAACAATTCTTATGAATCTTTACTTATATTATATAAGCCATTTTATCCATGTCTTTCATTTCAAATATAGAGGACAACTATTCCAATTAATACATACTTGATGGTGGTGACAACCTTATTATCATTTCTAGGTAGTATAATGTCATTGATGAGATGAATTATAAACATAAGTTGCAAACTCTTATGGTTATAAATTACTTAGTTTAAACTTTCAACTTAATGATAATTTATATGGCATGAAAGTAATAAATTTAAAAGGTATAAATTAATTACATAAGCAATTATTAATAAAGGATTACCTTAATAATATATTAAAATATTCACTTGTGATTTCATAGACCTAACCATCTTTAACAAGATCTTTTTTCTTCTTTATGTAATATCATTTTATTGTGGAGTTATAAAAATAAGTACCTTTTTTATTACACAATTCCTTAAATTATTTAAAGAGATATTCATATTCTCAATTAATTTTTATGATTTTAATTTTTTTATTTAATTAATTATCTATTATATTTAAATAATTTTTAAGCATTCAAATGCTTTAGATTCATGAGAGATTAGATAAATATGATTATAAGGAATATCATTATTTATGAAGATAATCAAATATAGAGAATTATACCTTGTCTTCACTTTTATTTGACCACATACCTCCAGATGAATTAATTGCAACATAAATTTAGTTCAAACAATCTTACCAAATAAATTTTCATTTTCTTTTCCTATTAAATAATGTTGACATATGAACAATTTAATTTTAGGAAGTAGGCTTTAAAGAGCTTCTTTAGGTAATTCATTTTCTCTTACCCAATAAGATCTAGTCTAACATACTAAATATTTGTATTTACAACATTGTTGGTAATTGATGTAATAATAGAAAAATAACTATTATAGATATTAAACTCATTATGGTTAATATCTAATATAAACAAGTTTATAGAATCAACAGAGAATAATAGAAGCAAAAATAAAATTTCATTAGATTTTAGGCATATAAAGAACATTGTGAAGTAGTAATATTCAACCATCTTATATTTCTAATTTGTATGTGTCAATCCCATTATGTTACTCCTAACATACACTTATCTCGAACCAATTCTAATTCAACAAAACTTCACACATATTTCTTAATCTTTAGTTATATAGACTATTGCCCTTGAGTTTACAATTCACAAAAGATCAATCAACACATAATATTGAGTTGATAACATTAGCTAAATAACAAGAAATAAGAGTAAACAATACAATTTTCAACTCAATGCATTTATGAGCAAAATGATCAAGTTTGTCATAATTGTAGCATATGATTATCATTTTTTTTCTTTTGTGCTTGTTTTTTCCTTTTTCTTTTCTTTTGGTACTTATAATGCCACTAGCATTTTAAACTAGAAGTGACCCTTGGATTAGTCTTAGCTATAGTCTCACTCATTTGAGAAAAGGACTTAGTAGACCTAAAGTGCTCCTCTGCTAAAATTAGATAGCTTAAGATATTTGTAAAGATCTTAATAGCTCATTATGCATTAAATTATTTTTAATATGCTTCTAAATTTACTACAGGATATCTATAAAGATCTTAATAGCTCACTATATAAATTTACTACTCATTTGTAAGGGTATGATTAATTGTTTGAGCTCTTTAATCATGTTAGAAATCACCCTAATGTGTTGCTTTATTGTTATAATATAACTTCTTTATATAGATGTTGAAATTAATTGTTAGGCCTCTTATCTTAATGGTTAAAGTACCTTTAATCTTTTTTCAAGGCTAACCATATTATTTAAGCAGTCTCACACTCCTCAAACTCACAAATGATGTCATCCACTATACTCCTAAGTAAAGTAATGCAAATAATATGATTCTTTCTTTTAAAGCCTTAAAGGCCTCTTAGTTTCACCTTTACTAAGTTAAGGAACTATTTCTAAAGTCTATTATGACTAATTGATGGCTTTTAACACTTCATGTTTTTTAAGTATATACCAAACCTTTTAGTACTAAATGTCATAGTTTTTATTATTTAACTTATCCTTCTTATTAAGTTCACTTAAAGTATTCTTTGTAGTTATGATTACAATAACCTTGAGACATTGATTAGTGATTAAAACAACATTATAACTATTTATTTTGTACCAAATTGATATAAATTAATAATAACCTAAAATTAGTCAAAAAAAAATTAAAGCATATAATGTTCCTAATTATCTTATTTTATATTAATACTAGATATTTTTATTTATTTAAAATAAGCTCTTAGGTAAATATTCTTAAAATCTTACCAACTTAACAATTTACATTTGAAAAACAATCCCTTTTGTTAATTTTTCATGTATACATAATATATATGTTAAGCATTACAAATAATAATCCAATATATATACCAATATAGTACATATTTAAAATAATGTTTTGTATACATAACATTAAACATAAAGATATAAGACATCAAACATGGAATAATATGTACAATAACATCAGACTTAAACATCTTTTTATATGTAGTTTAGAAAAGATAATGAGCTTAAATTAGAGAATTGTTAGTTAATAAAGTCTTATCCTTCTCAGCATCTAAGATAACCCTAAGTTCAACTCCTAAAATCTTAAACCAATCTCCATTTTTCCAAAGAAGATATACCTTGCAATTAAAAGATTAGGACTTTTTAATAATATAGTAAAAGCCTTTACAACATGCTCAATATGATGCTTTTATGCTTTCTCGAGCTCATCCTTTAGATCATCATACCACTTAATGATTCTCTTGATGTATTACAACTTATAATGCACCTTAACCCTTTAAAAATTTGTTAATGACTTAAGTATAACATCAAACTTTATCTCTTCTTTAAACCTCTAAAACAATGACATTTCAAGATTATCAATAGAAAATTTCGTATATTTAACATGTTCCATAAACTCTTCATTATTTTCATTTTGCATTCTTTAAAGTGAGAAAATGTTTCGTTGGCTATGCAAATTTTTTAGTTATTTAAGGAGTTCAAAATTTATTCTTTTAAGGTGCTCTTTAATAAGCCTTTTAGTTAAAGTTCAAATCAAATGAGTCATATTTCACTTTAAAACATAAACTAAAAGAATATTAATAATTATCAACATTAAAAAATTAATATTATAATCTTATAAAGTATAAAATTATTAAAAAAAGTTAATGTAAATTTTTTTTATATTTTTAGTAATTATTATGATTTTAAAAAATATTCTTTTTATAATAAAAATATAATAAAATATGGTAGACTTTAGTTAATAAAAATTAATACATGAAATTTTTTAATTGGTTAATAGAAACCAAAAGTTAGAATGAGTTTGTTGACTCTAGTTAACTTAACCATAAAGCAACATCTTAGCGGTAATTATAATGTGTACAAGTAATCTTGCACATACCAAATCTTTGTTTCACTTTCTAGACCAAAAAGTGCAATACACCCTCCAACTTTCAAGCATATATCCAATTTTGACAACCATCATAATTAGCTTGCTTAATTCATTAGTATCATTTATTTTTAAAAATAACATATAAAAATATGTGTTTGAAAATTCTTCCAAATACATAACTAGAATTGATTATAAATACTATTCATCTTCTTAAAATTATAAATTTGATTCAAAATTTTAAGACTTAATTATTATTAATTGGCATATCTAAAATTGGAAAAATAATATATGGTTGGAAAATTTATGATAAATACTTTCTATTATGTAAATTTTGTACTATGAAATTGCTATTTTTAGTATTAATTTTGAATAATAACATATGATAAGAAAAATATTTTTCTCACAAAATGCACAATAAAAAAACAAGAAATTTTTAAGTATTATACATTTCAATATCTCATCACATAAAAAATGTCATGAAAAGATAACCACATATGTAAGAAAATAAATTTCTTAAAAATCTAGCCAAAAACACATTAAAATTGCATATAAAATAATAAAGAAAAAACTTAAACATCTATTGTAACGCCAAGATTAATCTAATCATGCTTTAATGCCAATATAAGAGAATAAGAGTAGAATTATAGTTTATCTTGTAGACCTCCAAACCTAACAACAAATTGATTACTGACTTTCAAACCTCCCTTGTAATTTAAGTGGCATCATTAAACTAAATAACAACTTGTTTATAGTTCAAAAGTGTCTTACTATGAGAATTAAGGGAGAATTTTGTATTTTGTTCCTCTTAAGTGGGAGAGAAGTTACATAAGTCAAAGACCTTATAGAACATTTGTTAAAGCCATTGCTTTATTAAAGAAGAAGTTATAAAAGTACCACTTGTTTTGTTAACTTTTGTAAAGTGGGAAGGAAGTTTCAATTCCTTTCAAAATATCTTTTATTGGGTTAAATCAACTCATCATGGTTGAACTGACCTAACCTAATAATGTTAACATTAAATATGTAAGTAAGTAGTAAATGCAATTAGTAAAAATGTTACAAACATGAAAAACTCAATGGTATTGCTACTTGGTTAGTAATATGTACTCATAGAAGTATCTATTTCTATGCATAAATTTGCAAAACTAATGTTTTTTTTTTTAATCATGGGAAAAAAGTTTTTTTCTAATTTCCTTAAATATGAATGCATATAAGTTTTGCTAAAATTTTACTAAAATAAGATTATAAGAAGAGCATTTTCTTACTTGCAAGATACTCTCTCTATTTTTTTTTTCCATACCTTATTCTAAATAATAAGGCTTTTTATCATTTAACAAATGTGTAAATGCAATATATAGGAAATAGAATTATATGTAAGGAATCAAAGTAATATTTATAAAATATATATGTAACAAATAAAAGTTTAAAATATTAATTCAAACGATAAATATGATTAATTGTTAAGATATATATAATCTAATTTAGAAGTAAAGAATATTATCTTTTTTTTTTTGTTTTTCTTATCTTCTTCTTCAAATTTCTTAGCAAGCTATCATAAACAACCACCATATAAATTATAATCCATGCAAATAACAAGCTTTCAACATATCTTAGTAAGAAAAACACTCTTATGATGGCTAAACCTTGTATAAAGATAAAAAGAGATTTTCAAAATCTTTAAAACATACTTATTGAGCCTAATGAAATATTGTCTTTTAATGATTTTAAAATAATCAATTTTTTATTATTCACTCCACTATATCTATATAGTTCATCTCATTTTTAATATTTACTCTTATTATTAATTATAATTAGGACAATAAAGAAGAAAGATCAAAGTTTAATATTTCTAATATAAGATTTTGATCTTAAGTTGACGGAATACTTATACAATTATCACATAATTAATTCCATAGACATAAAAGTAATGTTTTATTTAAAATTTCTTATCATATATTAATTTAATAAAATTAGTTTTCTACCAAGCACTTACATATTTGTTATAATATTTTATACTTTAGTTAATGAAATAACTACTTTCTTTACAAGAAAAACATATAATACATACTAGTCCCATAACCTTATCAATATTTTCATCTTTGTTGTTCCTACAGCCTTGTATGGGTTGTAATTGCTGTCAACTAGGTTTAAGTATGCAAGAAAGTAAAGCTACATGGAAGGGCAATAAGGTAAAAGCCACATGGAAGGACAAGAATGTAAAAGTCACATAGATGGGCAAGATAATAAATTCACTGCAAGTAAGCCTTATTAGGATTTCATTAAGGAGTATATAAAAGCAGTTGGAAAAAGGAGAGAGAAAGAGGTCGGCAATTGAGTAAAATCAGAATAGATCGGCGGAAGAAGAGAGAAACCCGACGGCCAAAAACAGATAGTTGGCAAAAATAGAGAAACGGTTGAAAGGGGCTAGATGACTGAATAGCAGACTGAAAGAGCAAAATGGCAAAATCCTACTCGCCCAACCAAGACCACTGCCGGTAGAATAGGGGAAAAAGAGAGAAAATACATGACTGCTGAAGAGGGGTGGACGAAGAAAGAGAGACCGATGCAAATCAGGGGAAAAAGAGAGAGAACTAGAGATGGCCGAAGAGGGGTTGAACAGAAAGGAGTAACCACCACATGAAGAGCCACCACCGTAAACGGTGAGATAGATCCAACTGGACAGTGAGAGAGATCTAACTAAACGAAGAGAGAGAAACAATCAACAGAATAAGAGAGAAAGAGAGAAAAATTGAGACAATCATTGGAAGAAAGAGAAAAGAGGTATACGGGCAGAATAGAGGAGTCGATGGGAAGGAGAGAAAAAGAAAAACAACCAAATAGAGTGACTGACTAAAAGAGAGAAAACAAAATATGGCTAAGGAAGAACAGACAACAAAACGTGTGTTAGCGTGAGACCAAAACATGTGTTAGTGTGACACCAGAACGTGCATCGGCGTGAGATTGTGAGACGATGAAAGCATGAGTTGTGTGAGACAACCTGAAGAAGGAATTTGGTGACGCATGGAAATAACTCAATGTATTTCCATATTTCTTCAAGAGAGGCTAGAGAGCATTATGGTGAACTTCTAAGCGGCAGTGAAGCAGCCTTTCAATTCAACAGAGGCAAGACAAACTAGAAGGAGAGTAGACACAGTAACACTATTTGTATTGACTTGCTTAGTAATTGCAATAGTGAAAGGAGCAGAGGATTAAGACATCCATTGTAACTAGAATTCTTAAGTATAGTAGATAGTCTTGGTAAACGAGAGTCCCTACCACTGTGGATATGCATCATGTTGACGGAACCACGTAAATCTCGTGTGTCCTTAATTTGCTTTATGTTCTATGTTTTGAATTGAATTGTGAACGCAAGTAAAGTATCAACCAACCTATAACCTAACGAAGACCTAAATAAGAACATTCGAATTGTCTATTAGGCAAGGTGTCTGAAAGATAACTTTGGGGACTATTGTGATTAGTAGGTAGCACTAGATCTACTTTAGTCCAGTCTAAGAAAGAGTTCACTTTTAACAAGAGGTTGAAGATGTTCACTTACCTGCGAATTACAAATTGTGGTGATACTAATTTACCCCTCCTCTCAATATCACAAACTAGTAGATCCTAGGGAGAAGTTAGAAACTTCAATTGGTATCAAAGTTCTGGTTCACCAGTTTGAAGCTTAACAGCTTGGTGTACTAGTTTGAAGGGTTTCATAAGTTTTTAACTTGTTCAGTATACTGAGAAATGGATACCAGTACTAGCTCCAGCACTACTCACAACAAGAAGGTTCCAATTTTTAATGGAACCACCTACCATATATGGAGAGTGAGAATGCAAGTGGTATTTGCAACTATGGGAATGAACATGGTGAAAGCCATACAGGAGGGTTTTATGACCCCAGAAGAAGGTAAAGATCTAACCCTAGAGGAATTAAGACAATTTGAGATTAATAAGAAGACCTTAAATGTCATCATTTCAGCATTGACAAATGTTGAATATACTAAAGTTATGGACTGTAAATCTGCTAAGGAGATATGAGACAAATTACAGAAGGTCTATGAAGGTGATGGCAGAATGAAGGAGGCCAAGTTTCAAGTTATCAAGGAGAGAGATGAATCTTTTAGAATGCAAAAAAATAAAACAATCTAAGAGTTCTTCACCAGGGTTATTGATGTTGTAAATGAACTTAGAAGTTATGGGAAGAACAAAAAGGACTCATATATTGTGAAGAAAATTCTGAGAATTTTGCATGAGAGGTTTGCCTCAAAGGTGGCAGCCATAGAGGAGAGTAAAGATCTCAATTCTATGTCTTTGCATGATCTCTAGTGCAATCTCATTACTTATGAGATGAGAATAAAGTCAACTGAGAGCTCCTCAACATCAAAGGTATCAAAGGAGGTAGCTTTTAAAACTATGAAAGATTTGAAGATAAAAAAAGAGGAAGAATCATCTAGTGAGGATGATGATGGTGATGAGGAAGAAAATAAAGGTGAAGTGTTGGCTTACTTCACAAGGAAATTCAATAAAAGGGTCTAAGAAGGGAAAAAGGATAATTGTCCTTGAGATGTTATCATTGTGGGCAGACTGGACACTTTGCTTCTCAGTACAAAGTGAAACTTGATGATAAAAATGAGGATGGTGATGATAAGCAAAATTCAAAATGGAGAAAATCATTATTCAAATCAAAGAAGTCCAGTAAGAAGATTGCCAACCAATAAAGGGAGAAGAGAGACTCATTCAAGAGTTATGTGAGTTAGACAAAAAAAGTTGATAAGGAGGAAGATGAAGTCTCATCAGATGAGAATGTCTTTATGGCATAAGCACAAGGTGGTAGCTCAACCTCTGAAGAGGAAGAGAAGGTTGATGAAGAGCCAGATCTCAAAGTTAAGTTGGAAGCAGCTTCAAAGGAGATAATCAGAAGGGGCAGAACCATAAGAAGATTGGAGGCCTATATAAAACAAGTTAAAGCAAAGTCTAAGGAAGTTAAAAGTCAAAACGATGAAATAAGGGCTAAGCATATTGACTTGAAGAGAAGATTTAAAGAACATATTAAAATATGTGAAGACCTTACAATAGAGCTTGGCTTAAGGACTTAAAAAATTGAAGAAATTGAGAAAGAGTTGCTGAGACTTCAATAACAACTCAAAAATAGCAAAGAGAACTTATAAAAGATTGAAATGATATGAGAAACAAGTTCTACAAAAGGAGAGAAAAATGTAGAGAAAGTGTAACAATCTGAGGTTTCATTGGTTAAAGAAAATAAAAATGTGCCACAGAAGTTGAAAGAGAAGGTTGTAACTCAAAAGAAGATAGCTGAGTATAAAGAAGATCTGAAGAAGCAACCTAAGGTGGCAAACGAGAAGGAAGAAAAGAAAGTTAGCCAGTGGAGAGCTACAATTGAATAGAAGGAGAAGAAGGTGACTGAAATGAAAGTCACACAAGCAAAGAAGCCAGCTACTTTGCCTACACAGCAAGTGATGAATAGATGAAGACAAGTTGTGGTCAGACCCAAGAAGAGGCAGTTTCAAGTTCATTACCTTTATTGTGGAGTATAGGGTCATAAGACGAGTAACTGCTGGTGGAAAAGGCCAATATATGTCTCCAACTTGAGAAGATACGACGTTGCATACAGGGGGAGACAATACAAAACTCAGAGGAGTACACCTATCGTGAGTTCTTGCACATACTGTAAAAGGCAAGGATACACAAACAAGGATTGTTAGTGGAAGCCCAAACCAATAGCTTCAAAGAACAAGCTTGATATATTGGTAGACTTGGAACAGTGTGAAAGGTGTGGGCAGGATGGCCATAATGCCAAGAGATGCATGACACTTCTCTCTGAGCAAAAGAAGGCACTCAATGGCATAGTGAAAACAAGCAGTATATTCAAAGCCGAGAAAAATGAGAAAGCTATCTTCCAGCCAGTTCAAAAAAAGGAATATAGAGCAAAAAGGGAGGTGGCTAATATAGCTGAAATTGCATTAAAGGTTGATTGCAAGGATAAGCAGTAGATCTTGACAGTGGATGCACTTCATACATGACGGGAGACAAGAGTAAATTATTAAAGCTAAACAAATCAAAAGAAGGCAGAGTCAAGATTGGCAATGATGATTCACTCAACATCAGTGGTCAGGGGTTAGTGAATATTGGAAAAGGAAAGCTGAAATATGTTTTGCACGTTGAAGGACTTAGATATGATCTAGCATGTATCAGCCAACTATGCAATGATGACCACAAAGTGATATTCACAAAAACATGTTGCCAAGTAAAGAGTAAAGAAGGCAATACTATTACAGCCGGGAAGAGAAAATCTGGAAATTTGTATGTGATTGATGAAGACAAGACAAATAGCTGTCTACTTACAAAGGAAGAAGAAAGTAAACTCTGACATAGGAGGCTGGGACACTTATCACAGAAGAACATGAGGAAGCTGACCATTATTCATGAAATTAGAGACATTCTTGACCTTAGGAGAGAGAAAGAGTATGTTTGCTTAGCATGCTCTAAAGGAAAACATGCCAGAAAGCAGTATAAAACCAAAGAGTTCAGTTTTGAAACAATGCTTGACATTGTGCATACTGATTTGTATAGGCCAATGAGAACAAAAGGGTTAAATGGTGAGAGGCACTTCATCTTGTGTTGATGATTATTTGAGAAAGACCTGCATCATGCACCTCAAACACAAGTTAGAAGTTCTGAATTGCTTCAAGAGATATAGAATATTGGCTGAAAATGAGAGTAGAAGGAAGATCAAAGTATTGAGGTTAGATCAAGGCACTGAATTTACAAATGAAGCTTTTGAAAATTACCTTGAAAAATATGGTATTCACCATCAGATGATAGCAGCAAGAACACCTTAATAGAATGGGGTGGTAGAGAGGAAAAATAGAGCTATGGTTGATATGGCAAGAACTCTACTGTTGGAATCCAAACTTCAACAAAATTTTGGATAGAAGTAACATTCACAGCCATACATCTACTAAACAGAGTTTTACTAAGGCCCAATACTGATAAGACTCCATATGAGCTATGAAGTGGCAAGAAGATAACAGCCAAGTATCTTATAATCTTTGGCAGCCTATGTTTTGTAAAGAACAAGGAGCAAAACTTGGGAAAATTCAATGCTATGTCTGATAAAGGATAGAAAAGACAAAAGGTTATAGAGTTTTCCTGCATAAGCTGGGAAAAGTGATCACGTCCAGTGATGTGAGAATAGATAAAAATTGGAAAATAATACAAAATGGAGAAGCTGGGGACAATGAAGAAGATGACTGCAATATAGATGAAGAATCAGACCAATCTAAAGAAAAGGAACAAGAAGTAAGTTCAGACTCAGAGAAAAATGAGTCTAAAGATGAAGAAAGAGATTCTCATGTAACTAAGATGGTGCAAGGAAGAAGGACAAAGAAAACATGGACCAGTGCTCATCAAGGAGATCAGATCATAGGTGACCCATCAGCAGGAGTTACAACAAGGAGAAGAATTGTGGGAGCTACTGCTTTTCTTTCACAAGTTGAACCTAAATTTGTTGGAAAGGCTATTCAAGACAAAGTCTGGGTCAAAGCTATCAATGAGGAGCTAGATCAAATTGAGAAGAATGATACATGGGAGCTGGTTCCAAGACCCACTAATAAGAATGTTATAGGAACAAAATGGGTGTTTAGGAATAAACACAATGAAGATGGCAAGGTGGTGAGGAACAAGGCCAGGTTGGTTTGCAAAGGCTACACTCAGATAGAAGGAGTAGATGTTGATGAAACTTTTGCACCAATAGCAAGGTTAGAAACTATCAGAATATTCTTAGCTTTGGCAACAAACAAGAGGTATAAAGTCTATCAAATGGATGTGATCTGCCTTTCTGAATGGGCTCTTGAAAGAAGAAGTGTATATTGAACAACACGATGAAGTACAAATTAGTGAGGATGAGACACATGTATGCAAGCTAAATAAAGCCTTGTATGGTATTAAGCAAGCTCCAAGAGCATGGTACAGTAGGTTGGATGCGTACTTGAGAAGGTTGAACTTCAGAAAAGGAATGGTTGATAATAACCTGTATGTGTTCAACTCAGAGAAAGGCCAGCTGACAACCATAGTATATGTAGATGACTTCATCTTTAGAGGGGATCACTCTAAGCTATGCCAAGATTTTGCACAGAAGATGAGTGAGGAATTTAAAATGTCATTGATTGGAGAAAGGACGTACTTTCTTGGATTACAGATAATGTAGTGTGAAGAAAATATCTTTATTTCTTAGATGAAATATGTCAAAGAGATGCTGAAAAGGTTTGGCATGGAGGATAGCAGACTTGTCAATACCCCTATGATAGTAGGCTACAAGTTAACAAAAGATTAGAAGGGAAAGAGTACAAGCCTTACAGAGTATAAGAAGGTGATAGGGAGCCTTCTGTACCTTACAGCATCAAGGCCTAATCTTATGCAAGTTGTGCGTACTGCCAACAAATTCCAAGCTGATCCTAAGGAGTTTCACGTGCTAGCAGTGAAAAGAATCCTAAGGTACCTTAAAGGAACACTGGAAATGGGTTTGTGGTAACCAACCATGGATTCTATTAAACTATAAGCATACACTGATGCAGATTGGGCAAGAAGTATTGATGATAGAAAATCAACCAGTGGCTACAGCTTCTACTTGAGTTCAAAGTGTGTTGCATGGTTAAGTAGAAAGCAAAATTACTTTGAGCATAGTGAAGGCTGAGTATATGGCTATTTGTGTAGCATGTATATAGGTGATATGATTGCTAAGACAATTGGTAGACTTGGACGTTGAAGTGAAGTTACCAGCGAGTATACTTTGTGATAATCAAAGTGTTATTGATCTTAGCAAGAGTCCGGTTCAACATTCAAGGAGCAAGCATATTGACATCTGGTATGTTGGCACTAAAGATCAAATTTTAGATATTCTAACTAAAACTCTGTCCACAGAGCTGTTTGAAAAGCACAGATTAAGTCTATCTGTGCATATGCCTCCTCAAGCCTGAAGTTTAGGTGAATCCTCCATCTCTACTTTATGAGTTTTTCAGATTTGTAATTGGTGGGCAAAGGGGGAGAGAAGCAACAGTGTAAGGGGAGCTATAAAGAAAGGAGGAGTGCATATTTAGGGGGAGTTAAAACTGATGTATAATGACTTTTGTTATAAGTGTTGCCCACAATTACAAAGGGGGAAACTATTGTTCCCATAACCTTGTATGGGTTGTAATTGTTTCAACTAGGTTTAAGTGTGTAAGAAATTAAAACCACATGGAAGGGCAAGAAGGTCAAAGCCAAATAGAGACATGTAAAAGCCACATGGAAGGGCAAGACAGTAAATTCATTGCAAGTAAGCCTTATTAGGATTATAGAGGAGTATATAAAAGTCGTTGGAAGAAGGAGAGAGAAAGAGGTCGGCAATTGAGCAAATCGGAGTAAACTAGCAGAAGGAGAGAGAAATCCGACGGCTAAAAACAGACAGTTGACAAAAATAGAGAAATAGTTAAAAGGGGCTAGACGATTGGACGGAAGATCGAAAGAGCGAAACAACAAAATCATATTCGGCCAATGAAGTTCCTGACTTCTCCCTAAGATCTACTAGTTTGTGATACTGAGAATGAGGTGAATCAGTATCACCACAATTCGCAATTCGCAAGTAAGTGAACAACTTTAATCTTTTTTTAAAAGGGAACTCTTTCTTAGACTCAATTAAGGTGGATCTATTGTTACCTACTAATCAAAATAGTCCCTAAAGTCACCTTTCAAACACCTTGCATAATATACAATTTGGATGTTCTTGTTTAGGTCTTCGTTAGGTTATGGGTTGACTGATACTTTAACTACGTTCATAACTAAATTCAAAACACAAAACGTAGAGCAAATTAAAGACATACGAGATTTACGTGGTTCTGTCAACATGAAGTACATCCACGGTAGTAGGGCTCTCCCTTATGAAGACTATCCACTATACTTGAGAATTCCAGTTACAATGGATGTCTTAATTTTCTATTCCTTTCAATATTACAATTATTGAGCACGTACAATACAAAGAGTGTCACTTAATTTGTCTATCCTTCTTCTAACTTGTCTTGCCTCTGTTGAATTGAAATGCAGCTTCACTACCGCTTAAAAGTTCACTACAATGCTCTCTAACCTCTCTTGAAGAAATCTGAAAATACTTTGAATTCTTTCTATACTTCACTGAATTTCTTCTCTACATTATTTCACACAACTCATACTTTCACCGTCTCACTGTCTCCCATATCTCCTTGTCTCACAACTTTATTATTTTACGTTCTGCCCTCACCTGTCCATTTCATACCTCCTTTGGTCGTATCAAATTTTCTCCCTTTACTGCCAGTCACTATTCATCAGCTGTCCACCCCTATCTGTTTCTGGTTTTCTTTCGGCTAGTAGTCTGTTTTTCTTCGTCTGTCTCTCTCTCTCGATTATACCAGTGGTTTCTCTTTCTTCATTCACCTGGATCTATCTCACCATCCAATCAGATTTGATTTTGGTCGTATCGTCTCTTGTCTGTTCACAACTTGGACATTCACCTTTTTGTCTCCTTCCCGTTGACTCCTTTGGTTTGGCCATTGGGTTTCTCTTTCTTCATCCACCCCTTTTCAGTTATCTCTATTTGTTTTTCGGTCGATCGTCCACTCTGTTTTACCATCGACCCATTTCTCTCTCTTGCCATGTCAAGTTTTCTCTCTCACCGTATAGTCATGACGTCCCTTTCTCTCTCTTGTTGTCCAACCAGATTTCTCTCTCTTACCGTTGGATTTCTCTCTTTTTCAGGTGGTGTTTGACGGTTTCTCTCTCTTCACCCTTTTTCTCTCCTTTGTCCGACGAGTTTTCTTTGCAGCTCTAATTTCCTCAATTATCGACCTCCTCTTTTCTATCTTTTTGTCCCTTTTTGGCGATCTCTCCACTTTCTCTCTCTCGACGGTATTTTTGTGTCCAACAAAATTTTCTTCCAATTTAGGGCTTACTTGCGAAAATTTACTATCTTACCCTTTCATGTGGCTTTTACATTCTTACCCCTCCATGTGGCTTTACTTTCTTGCACATTTAAACCTAGTTGACAACAATTACAACCCATACAAGGCTGTGGGAACAATAATCTCCCCCTTTGAAATTGTTAGCAACACTCATAACAAAGCCACTATGTAGCAGTTTCCACTCCCTTTTTCTTAATAGCTCCCCCTGCCTTGCACTGTTGCTTCTCTCCCCCTTTGCCAACCAATTACAAATCTAAAAAACTTGCAAAGTAGAGATGGAAGATTCACCTGAACTTCAGGTTTGAGGAGACATGTGCACAGATAGACTCAATATGTGCTTTTCAAACAGCTTCGTGGACAGAAGTTTAGTTAAAATATCTGAAATTTGATCTTTAGTGCCAACATACTCTAACTAAATTATACCCTGTTCCACTTGATCTTTAATGAAGTGATACCGAATGTCAATATGCTTACTCCTCGAATGTTGAACCGAATTCTTGCTGAGATCAATAGTTCTTTAATTATCATAAAGTACACTCACTGGTAACTTCACTTCAACACCTAAGTTTTCCAATTGTCTTAACATCCATATCACCTGTGTACATGCTACACAAGTAGCCATATACTCAACCTCAGCTGTGCTTAAAGCAACATTATTTTGCTTTTTACTTAACCATGCAACACACTTTGAACCCAAGTAGAAGCTGCAGCCGCTGTTTGATTTTCTATCATTTATACTTCCTGCCCAATCTGCATCAGTGTATGCTTGTAGTTTAACAAAATCCATGGTTGGATACCACAAACCCATTTCCTATGTTCCTTTGAGGTACCTTAGGATTCTTTTCTCTGTTAACACATAAGACTCCCTAGGATCAACTTGGAATCTGCTGGCAGCACACACAACTTGCTTAAGATCAAGCCTTGATGCTATAAGGTATAAAAGGCTCCTTATCATCTTCATGTACTCTATAGGGCTTGTACTCCTTCCCTTTTAATCTTTTGTTAACTTGTAGCCCATTGTCATAGGAGCACTGACAGGTCTATTATCCTTCATGCCAAACCTTTTCAACATCTTTCTTGGCATATTTTGTCTAAGAAATAAAGATACCTTCTTTACACTACTTTATCTGTAATCCAAGAAAGTACGTCATTTTTCCAATCAATGACATCTCAAATTCCTCACTTATCTTCTGTGCAAACTCTTGGCATAGCTCATAGTGATCCATTCCAAAGATGATGTCATCTATATATACTATGATTATTAGTTGGTCTTTCTCTGAGTTGAACATATACAAGTTATTATCAACTGTTCCTCTTCTGAAATTCAACCTTCTCAAATATGCATCCAGCCTACTATACCATGCTCTTGGAGCTTGCTTAAGACCATAAAAGGCTTTCTTCAGCTTACACACATGTGTCTCATCCTCACTAATTTGTACTTTATCGAGTTGTTCAATATACACTTCTTCTTTTAGGAGCCCATTCAAAAAGGTGGATTTCACATCCATTTGATAGACTTTATACCTCTTGTGTGCTACCAAAGTTAAGAACATTCTGATAGTTTTTAACCTTGCTACTGGTGCAAAAGTTTCATCAACATCTACCCCTTTTATCCAAGTATAGCCTTTACAAACTAACCTGGCCTTGTTCCTCACTACCTTGTCATCTTCATTGTGTTTATTCCTAAACACCCATTTTGTTCCTATGACATTCTTATTAGTGGGTCTTGGAACAAGCTCCCATGTATCATTCTTTTTAATTTGATCCAGCTCCTCGTTGATAGCTTTGACCCAAGATTTGTCTTGAATAGCATCTTCAATAGATTTGGTTCAACTTATGAGAGTAAAGCAGTAGCTCCCATAATTCTTCTTCTTGTTGTAACTCTTATTGATGGGTCACTTATGATCTGATCTCCTTGATGAGTACTGATCCATGTTTTCTTTGTCCTTCTTCCTTGCACCGTCTTAGTTGCAAGAAGATCTCTTTCTCCATCTTCAGACTCACTCTTCTCTAAGTACGAACTTACTTCTTATTCCTTTTCTTCAGGTTGGTCTGATTCTTCATCTACATTAAAGTCATCTTCTTCTTTGTCCTCAGCTTCTCCATTTTGCATTGTTTTCCAATTCTCATCTATTCTCACATCACTGGAAGTGATCACTTTTCCTAGCTTACACAGGAAAACTTTGTAACCTTTTGTCTTTTTTAAGTATCCCACAAAGATGCCTTCATCAGACCTAGCGTTGAATTTTTCCAAGTTTTTCTTCTTGTTCTTCACAAAACATGAGCTGCCAAAAACTCTGAGATATTTGGCTCTTGTCTTTTTCTCACTCTATAACTCATATGGAGTCTTATCAATATTGGGCCTTAGTAATACTCTGTTTAGTAGATGCACGGTTGTAAATGTTGCTTTTGTCTAAAATCTTGTGTGAAACTTGGATTCCAGCAGTAGAGTTCTCGCCATTTCAACCACAGCTTTATTTTTCCTGTCTACCACCCCGTTTTGTTTAGGTGTTGTCACTACTACCATTTGATGATGAATTCCATGCTTCTCAAGATAATCTTCAAAAAATTTTCAGCACCTTGATCTTACCTCAATACTTTGATCTTCCTTCCACTCTCATTTTCAGCCAGTCTTCTGTATCTCTTGAAGCAATTCAAAACTTCTAACTTGTATTTGAGGTGTATGAGGCAGGTCCTTCTTGAATAATCATCAACAAACAAAATGAAGTACCTCTCACCTTTCAACCTTTTTATCGTCATCGGTCCACACAAATCAGTATGCACAATGTGAAGTACTGCTTCAAAACTGAAATCGTTGGTCTTGTACTACTTTTTGGCATATTTTCCTTTAGAGCATGCTGAGCAAACATACTTTTTCTCTCTCTCCTGAGGTCATAAATGTCTTTGATTGCATGAGCAGTGGTCGGCTTCCTCAAGTTCTTCTATGATAAGTGTCCCAGCCTCCTATACCAGAGTTGATTTTCTTATTCTTTGGTGAGTAAACAGCTGCTTGTCTTGTCCTCATCAATCACATATAAATTTCCAGCTATTCTCTTCTTGGCTACAACAGTATTACCTTCTTTACTTTTTACCTAACAATCTATTTTGTGAATATCACTTTGTAGTCATTGTTGCATAATTGGCTGACATATGCTAAATTATATTTGAGTCTTTTAATGTGCAGAACATCTTTTAGCTTTCCTTTTCCAATATTCACTGACCCCTAACCACTGATGTTGAGTGAATCATCATTGCCAAACTTGACTCTGCATTTTCTTGATTTGTTTAGCTTTGATAATTTACTCTTATCTCCCGTCATGTGCGAAGTGCATCCATTATCAAGGATCCACTGCTTATCCTTGCAATTAGCCTTTAATGCAATTTCAACTATATTAGCCACCTCCCTTTTTGCTCAATATTCGTTCTTTTGAACTAGTTGGAAGATAGCTTTCTCCTTTTTATCAGCTTTGATTGCACTGCTTGCTTTCACTGTGCCATTAAGTGCCTTCTCTTGCTCAGGGAGAAGTGTTATGCATCTCTTGGCATTATAGTCATCCTACTCACACCTTTCACACTGTTCCAAGTCTGCCAATATAGCAAACTTGTTCTCTGAAGCTACTAGTTTGGGCTTCCACCATCACTCCTTGTCAATGTGTCCTTGCCTTTTACAATATGTGCAAGAACTCACGATAGATGTTCTCCTTTAAATTTTGCATTGTCTCCCCCTGTACACAACATCATATCTTCTCAAATTGAAGACATATACTGGCCTTTTCCACTAGCAATTACTCACCTTATGACCCCAAACTCCACAATACAAGCAATGACCTTGAAACTGCCTCTTCTTGGGTCTGACCACAGCTTGTCTTCTTTTGTTCATCACTTGTTGTGTAGGCAAAGTAGTTGGCTTTTTTGCTTATGTGACTTTCATTTCAGTCACCTTCTTCTCATTCTTCTGTTCAACTGTAGCCTTCTGCTGGCTGACTTTCTTTTCTTTTTGAGATGTAGCAGCTATAGGCTGCTGCTCTTTAACCACATACAACATTTTTGGCCTTAAATTTTATTTGATAATTGTCTTCTCTTCTTCAGTTATCTTCACTTGAGTCACAGCCTTTTCTTTCAACTTCTGTGGCAAAGTCTCTGTTGTTCCCACAACCTTATATGGGTTGTAATTGTTGTCAACTAGGTTTAAGTGCACAAGAAAGTAAAGCCACATGGAAAGGCAATAAAGTAAATTCGTCATTTAAGGGCAAGAACGTAAATCTACTGCATAAGGGCAAGATAGTAAATTCATTGCAAGTAAGCCCTGTTAAGGTTTCATGGAAGAGAGTATATAAAGGTCTTGGAAGACAAAACTAGGGTGAAAGCCAACGCAATTGAATACACGAAAAAACACAAATGTGTGTGGATGGCTAAATAGAAAAAATAAAAAAACACAACACACGACAACACATCGACGGTAAGAGAACAGCAGAACAAGGGATGACAAAATAGAAATCATAGTCGCACAGTAGCCGTCGTGAACAATAGCTGTTAAGTAAAAAAAAAATTGGGGGGCTAAATGAAGAACAACTATCCAGAGAGAGAGATGGTCGACGGCTAAGCAGAACGAAGAGAGAGATCGTCGGCCAAAACACAAGAGAGAGAAAACACAACCATTGGAAGAGAAAGAAAACACAGCCATTGGAAGAGAGAGAAACTCAATGGCCAAACCAGAGGAGTCGACGAGAAGGAGAGAAAAAGAAACCTGACAACAGAATAGAGGTGAATAGCCAAAGAAAAGTGAACAGCTGGACGATAAGAGAGAGAAATCCGGTGATAAGAGAGAGAAATCCGACAGGATAGCAAGAGAGAGAGACGAACGAAGAGAGAGACACCACCGGAAGAGCAAATAGCAGATCTGCGATGGTGTGAGACAAATGAATGACACAACAAGGAGAGAACCATGAAATAGACGAAGAGAAACTCACCATTACTGGAAGGAGAGAGAAACCCAACGGCTGATGAAGAGTGACCAGTAATAAAGGGAGAAAATCTGATACGACAAAAGGAGGTGTGAAACAGACAGGTGAGGCTAAGCCGTAAAACAATAAAGCCATGAGACAAAGTGTTTGGGGAGATAGTGAGACGATGAAAGTAGGAGTTGTGTGAAACAACATAGAAAGGAATTCAACGAAGCATTGAAAGAACTCAACATATTTCCATATTTCTTCAAGAGAGGTTAGAGAGCATTGCAGTGAACTTCTAAGCGGCAGTGGAGCAACCTTTCAATTCAACAAAGGCATGACAAGTTAGAAGAAGGGTAGACACAGTAAGTGACACTCTTTCTATGAAATTCTCAAGTATAGTAGATAGTCTCAGTAAGGAAGAGTCACTATCACCGTAGATATACGTCACGTTAACGGAACCACGTAAATCTCGTGTGTCTTTAATTTGCTTTACGTTCTGTGTTTTGACTTGAGTTGTGAATGTAGCTAAAGTATCAGCCAACCTATAACCTAACGAAGACCTAAACAAGAACAATCAAATTGTCTATTAGGCAAGGCGTTTGAAAGGTGACTTTGGGGACTATTGTGATTATTAGGTAGCAATAGATCTACCTTAGTCGAGTCTAAGAAAGAGTTCACTTTTAAGAAAAGGTTGAAGTTGTTTACTTACCTATGAATTATGAATTGTAGTGATACTGATTTACCCTCCCTCTCAGTATCATGAACTAGTAGATCCTAGGGAGAAGTTAGAAACTTCAATTCATATCAAAGCATAGGTTCACCGGTGAAGATTAATAGCTTGGTGTACTAGTTTGAAGGTATCTAGAAGTTTGACTTGTTCAGCATACTAAGAAATGGAAGCTGGTACCAACACTAGCACCACTTACAGCAAGAAGGTTCTAATCTTCAACGGAACCAAATACCATATGTGCAGCACAAGAATGCTGGTATTCACAACCATGGGTATGAACGTAGTGAAATGTGTACACGAGGGTTTTATGGCTCCGGAAGAAAGTAAAAACCTAACCCCAGAGGAGTTAAGGCAGTTTAAAATAAATAGAAATGCCATAAATGTCATCATTTCAGCATTGACAAATGCTGAGTATGCTAAAGTTATGGACTGCAAATCTGCTAAGGAGATATGGGACAGATTACAGAAAGTCTATAAAGGTAATAACAGAATAAAGGAAGAAGTGATAATAATCCCTTAGAATATAGAAGAATGAGACAGTCCAAAAGTTCTTCATTAAGGTTATTGATATTGTAAACAACCTTAGAAGTCATGGGAAGAACAAAAAGGACCTATCTATTATGAAGAAAATTCTAAGAATTCTACCTAAGAGGTTTGCCTCAATGGTAGCAGCCATAAAGGAGAGTAAAGATCTTAGTTCTATGTCTTTGCATGATTTACAGTGCAATCTTATTGCATATGAGATGAGAATAAAGTCAACTGAGAGCTCCTTAACGTCAAAGGTATCAAAGGAGGCAGCTTTCAAAGCTATGAAGCACTTGAAGATAAAAGAAGAGGAAGAATCATCCAGTGAGGATGATGATGAGTAGGAGGAAGAAAGTGAAGGTGAAGTGTTGGAATACTTCACAAAGAAGTTTAAAAAGGGGTCTAAGAATGGAAAAAGACAGTTGTCCTTGAGATGTTATCGTTGTGGACAGACTGGACACTTTGCTTCTCAGTACAAAGTGAAACTTGATGATGAAGATGAAGATGGTGATGATAAGCTGAATTCAAAATGGAGAAGACCATCATTCAAATCAAAAGTCCAGCAAGAAAACTGTCAACCCACAAAAGAAGAAGAAAGGCTCATTCAAGAGTTATGTGAGTTAGATAAATGAAGTTGATGAGGAGGAAGATGAAGACTCATTAGATAAGTATGCCTTTATGGCATCAGCTCAAGGTGGTAGTTCAACCTCTGAAGAGGAAAAGGAGGTTGATGAAGAAGAACTAGATCTTGAAGTTAAGTTGGAAGCAGCTTCAAAAGAGATAATCAGAAGGGGCAGAACCATAAGAAGGTTGGAGACCTATATAAAACAAGTTGAAGCAAAGTCTGTGGAAGCTGAAAGTCAAAAGGATTAAATAAGGGCTGAGCATATTAACTTAAAGAGAAGATTTGAGGAATAGATCAAAATATGTGAAGACCTTACAGTAGAGATTGGCTCAAGGGCTTCAAAAATTGAAGAAATGGAGAAAGAGTTGCTAAGACTTCAGCAACAACTCAAAAGTAGCAAAAAGAACTTGCAAAAGCTTGAAATGATAGGAGAAACAAGTTCTGCAAAAGGAGAGAAAAATGTAGAGAAAGTGCAGCAATCTAAGGCTACATTGGCTAAAGAAAATAAGAATGTGCCACAGAAGTTGAAAAAGAACGTTATGACTCGAAAGAAGATAGCTGAGTATAAAAAAGATTTGAAGAAGCAACCTGAGGTGGAAAACAAGAAGAAAAAAAGAAAGTCAACTAGCAGAGGGCTACGACTGAACAAAAGAAAGAGAAGAAGGTGGCTGAAATGAAAGTCACACAAGCAAAGAAGCCAGCTACTTTGCCTACATAGCAAGTGATAAACAGAAGAAGACAAGGTGTGATTAGACCCAAGAAGAGGTGAATTTCAAGGTCATTGCCTTTATTGTGGAGTTTGGGATTATAAGGTAAGTAACTGCTGGTGGAGAAGGCCAGTATATGTCTCTAACTTGAGAAGATACAATGTGGCATATAGGGGTAGACAATACAAAATTCAGAGGAGAACACTTGTCATGAGTTCTTGCACATATTGTAAAAGGCTAGGACACATTGACAAGGAGTGTTGGTGGAAGCCCAAACTAATGGTTTCAAAGAACAAGTTTGCCTGTATTGGCAGACTTGGAACAATGTGAAAAGTCCTGGTAGGATGGCCATAATGCCAAGAGATGCATGACACGTCTCCCTAAGTAAGAGAAGGCACTCAATGGCACAGTAAAAAGGAGAAAGCTATCTTCCAGCCAGTTCCAAAGAAGGAATATATAGCAAAAAGGGAGGTGGCTAATATATCTGAAATTGCACTAAAAGCTGATTGCAAGGATAAGCAGTGGATCCTTGACAGTGGATGCACTTCACACATGATGAGAGATAAGAGTAAATTATCAAAGCTAAACAAGTCAAGAGAAGGTAGAGATAAATTTGGCAATGATGATTCACTCAACATTCATGGTTAGGGGTCAGTAAACATTGGAAGAGGAAAGCTTAAAGATGTTCTACACATTGAAGGACTTAGATACAATGTAGCATTTGTCAGCAAATTATGCAATGGAGATCATAAGGTAATATTCACAAAAACAAGTTGTTAAGTAAAGAGTAAAAAAAGGCAATACTATTACAGTTAGGAAGAGAACAGCTAGAAATTTGTATGTGATTGATGAAGAAAGAGATCCTCTTGCAACTAAGACTGTGCAAGAAAGAAAGCCAAAAAAAACATGGACTAGTGCTTATCAAGAAAATCAAATCATATGTGACCCATCAGCAAGAGTTACAATAAGAAGAATTGTGGGAGCTACTACTTTACTCTCATAAGTTGAACCTAAATTTGTTGAAGAGGCTATACTAGATCTAACAAAATCTCTATCCACAGAGCTGTTTGAAAAGTACAGAATGAGTCTATCTATATGAATGCCTCCTTAAGCCTAAAAATCAGGTGAATCCTCCATCTCTATTTTGCAAGTTCTTCAGATTTGTAATTGGTTAGCAAAGGGGGAGAGAAGCAACAATGCAGAGGGAGCTGTTAAGAAAAGGGGAGTGCATATTTAGGGAGAGTTGAAACTGCTGCATAATGGCTTTTGTTATGAGTGTTGCCAACAATTACAAAGGGGGAATCGTTGTTCCCACAGCTTTGTATGGGTTGCAATTGTTGTCAACTAGGTTTGAGTGTGCAAGAAAGTAAAGCCACATGGAAGGACAAGAAAGTAAATCCACCACATAAGGGCAAGAATGTAAATCAGCTGCTATAAGGGCAACACAGTAAATTCGTTATAAGTAAGCCCTATTAGGGTTTCTTGGAAAAGAGTATATAAAGGTCTTGGAAGACATGACTAGGGTGAAGGCCAATGCAATTGAATACATGATAAAACATAAAAGTGTGTGGACAGCCAAATAAAGAAAATAGAAAAACACAACACACGGCCACAGCACACCAATGGCAAAAGAATGGTAAATTGAACAGTAGTTGTTGAGTGAAAAAAAAATTAGGGGGCTGAACGAAGAACATCTGTCGAAAGAGAGAGACAGTCGACGACCAGACTGAACGAAGAGAGAAATCGTCGGCCAAAACACAAGAGAGAGAAAACATAGCTATTGGAAGAGAGAGAAACTCAATGGCCAGAACAAAGGAGTTAACGAGAAGGAGAGAAAAAGAAACCCGATGGCAAAATAAAGTGAAGGGCCAAAGAAGAGTGAACGGCTGAACGGTAAGAGAGAGAAATTCGGCAGTAAGAGAGAGAAATCTGGTGGCATAGCAAGAGAGAGAGAAGATGAAGAGAGAGACACCACTGGAAGAGCAGACAGTAGATCTGCGATCACATGAGACAAAAGAACAACATAAGAAGAGAACCATGAAATGGATGAAGAGAAACTCACCACCCGCAAAAGAAGAGAGAAACCCGATGGCTGATGAACAGTGATTAGTAGTAAAGGGAGAAAATCTGATATAGCCAAAAGAGGCATGAAACAGACAAATAAGGGCAGGCTGTGAAACAATAAAGCTGTGAGACAAGGAGACATGGAAGACAATGAGACGGTGAAAGCAGGAGTTGTATGAAACAACGTAGAAAGGAATTCAATAAAGCATTGATAGAACTCAATGTATTTCCAAATTTCTTTAAAAAAGGTTAGAGAGCATTGCGGTGAAATTCTAAGCGGCAGTGGAGCAGCCTTTCAATTCAACAGAGGCAAGACAAGATAAAAGAAGGGTAGACACAATAAGTGACACTCTTTGTATTGTACTTGCTTAGTAATTGTAATAGTAAAAGAAACAAAAGATTAAGACATCCATTGTAACTAGAATTTTCAAGTATAGTGGATAGTCTCAGTAAGGGATAGTCCCTACCACCGTGGATGTATGTCACATTAACGGAACCACGTAAATCTCGTGTGTCCTTAATTTGCTTTATGTTCTGTATTTTGAATTGAGTTATGAACGTAGCTAAAGTATCAGCCAACTCATAACCTAACAAAGACCTAAACAAGAACATCTGAATTGTCTATTAGGCAAGGTGTCTGAAAGGTAACTTTGGGGACTATTATGATTAGTAGGTAGCAATAGATCTACCTTAGTCGAGTCTAAAAAAGAGTTCGCTTTTAAGATGAGGTTGAAGTTGTTCACTTACCTGGGAATTGCGAATTATGGTGATACTGATTCACCCCTCCTCTCAGTATCACAAACTAATAGATCGTAGGGAAAAGTCAGGAACTTTAATCTCATTCTTCTTTTCTCTTGCAAAACTTGTTTTTCCTACCACTTCAAACTTTTACAAGTTCTCCTCACTCTTTTTGAGTTATTGTTGAAGTCTCAACAACTCTATCTCCATTTCTTCAATTGTTGAAGTCCTTGAGTCAAGCTCTATTGTAAGGTCTTCATATATTTTGATATGTTCTTCAAATCTTCTCTTCAAGTCAATATGTTCTACCCTTATTTCATCGTTTTGACTTTCAACTTCCTCAGACTTTGCTTCAACTTGTTTTATGTGAGCCTCCAACCTTTTTATGGTTTTGCCCCTTCTGATTATCTCTTTTGAAGCTACTTCCAACTCAGCTTCAAGATTTGGTTCTTGTTCACCAACCTCCTCTTCCTCTTCAGAGGTTTAACCACCATCTTGAGCTGATGCCATAAAGGCATGCTCATCTGATAAGTCTTCATCTTCCACCTCATCAGCTTCTTTTGTTTGACTCACATAACTCTTGAATGAGCCTCTCTTCTTCTTCTTCTGTGGGTTAGCAGTCTTCTTATTGGACTTCTTTGATTTGAATGATGATTTTCTCCAGCTTGAATTCTGCTCATCATCACCGTCCTCACCTTCATCATCAATTTTCACTTTGCACTGAGAAGCAAAATGTCTAGTTTGCCCACAACGATAACATCTCAAGGACAACTGTCCTTTTTCCTTCTTAGACCCCTTTTTGAATTTCTTTGTGAAGTAAGCCAATACTTCATCTTCAGTTTCTTCCTCCTCCTCATCATCATCATCCTCACTGAATGATTCTTCCTCTTCTTTTATCTTCAAGTGATTTTTTGAAAGCCACCTTCTTTGATACCTTCATTGTTGTAGAGCTTTCAGCTGACTTTATCCTCATCTCATATGCAATGAGATTGCACTAGAGATCATACAGAGACATAGAATTGAGATCTCTACTCTCTTCTATGGCAGAATTCTCAAAATTTTCTTCACAATCGATGAGTCATTCTAGTTCTTCCCATGACTTATAAGGTCATTTATAACATCAATAACCTTGGTGAAGAACCCTTGAACTGTCTCATTTTTCTGCATTCTGAGAGATTCATATCTCTCCTTGAACAATTAAAGCTTAGCCCCCTTCATTTTACCATCACCTTCATAGATTTTCTGCAATTTGTCCCATATCTCCTTGGCAGATTTGCAGTCCATAACTTTAGCATACTCAGCATCTATCAATGCTGAAATGATAATATTTGAGGCCTTCCCATTTATCTCAAACTACCTTAACTCCTTTAAGGTTAGGTTTGTACTTTCTTATGGAGCCACAAAACCCTCTTATATGCATTTCACCATGTTCATGTCCATGGTTGCAAATACCACTTGCATTCTTGCTCTCCACATATGGTAGTTGGTTTTGTTGAAGATTGGAACCTTCTTGTTATAAGTGGTGCTAATGTTGGTACCGACTTCCATTTCTCAATATGCTAAACAAGTTAAACTTCTAGATCCCTTCAAACTAGTACACCAAGCTGTTAAGTTTCAAGCTGGTGAACCTGTTCTCTGATACCAATTGAAGTTCCTGACTTCACCCTAAGATCTACTAGTTTGTGATACTGAGAAGGGGGTGAATCAGTATCACCATAATTCACAATTCGCAGGTATGTGAACAACTTCAATCTCTTTTTAAAAATGAACACTTTCTCAAACTCAACTAAGGTGGATCTATTGCTACCTACTAATCAATAGTCCTTAAAGTCACCTTTCAGACACCTTACCTAATAGACAATTCGGATGTTCTTGTTTAGGTCTTCGTTAGGTTATGGGCTAGCTGATACTTTAGTTGCGTTCACAACTCAATTCAAAACACAGAACATAAAGCAAATTAAGGACATACGAGATTTATGTGGTTCCGCCAACCTGACGTACATCCACGGTGGTAGGGACTCTCCCTTACAGAGACTATCCACTATAATTGATAATTCCAATTACAATGGATGTCTTAATTTTCTATTCCTTTCAATATTGCAATTACTAAGCAAGTACAATACAAAGAGTGTCACTTACTGTGTCTACCCTTCTTCTAACTTGTCTTGCCTCTGTTGAATTGAAAGGCTGCTCAACTGCCATTTAGAAGTTCAATGTAACACTCTCTAACCTCTCTTGAAGAAATCTAGAAATACGTTAAGTTCTTTTCATGCTTTACCGAATTTCTTCTCTACGTTGTTTCACACAAATCTTGCTTTCACTGTCTCATTGTCTCCCCTATCTCCATGTTTCACGGCTTTACTATTTCATGACCTACCCTTACCTGTCTGTTTCACACCTCCTTTGGCCATATCAGATTTTCTCCCTTTACTGTCAGTCACTGTTCATCGGTCGTCCACCCCTGTCCATTTCTGGTTTTCTTCCGGTCGGTGGTCTGTTTTTCTTCGTCCGTCTCTCTCTAGATTTTATCGGTGGTTTCTCTCTCTTTGTTCAACTGAATCTCTCTCACTGTCCAGCCGAATCTATCTCACCATCCAGTCGGATCTGATTTTGGTTGTATAGTCTCTTTTCTATTCAACCACTTAGACGTTCACCTCTTTGTCTCCTTCCCGTCAACTCCTTTGGTCTGGCCATTGGGTTTCTCTTTCTTCATCCACCCCTCTTCGATCGTCTCTGTCTATTTTTCCGTTGATCATCCACTCTGTTTTGTCGTCGACCCGTTTCTCTCCCTTGTAGTGTCAAGCTTTCTCTCTCACCGTCCAACCGTGATGTCCGTTTCTCTCTCTTACCATCGAATTTCTCTCTTTTTTAGGTATTGTTTGACGGTTTCTCTCTCTTTTCCCTTTTTCTCTCCTTCGTACGACGGGCTTTCTGTACGGCTCCAATTTCATCAATTGCCTACCTCCTCTCTTCTATTTTTTTTGTTCCCTTTCAGCGATCTCTCCACTTTCTCTCTCTCGATGGTATTTTTGTATCCAATAAAATTATCTTCCAATTTAGGGCTTACTTGAGGGAAATTTACTATCTTACCCTTCCATGTGACTTTTACGTTCTTGTCCTTCCATGTGGCTTTACTTTCTTGCACACTTAAACCTAGTTGACAACAATTACAAACCATATAAAGCTATGGGAACAATAGCCAACCAAGACCACCGTCGGCAAAATAAAGGAAAAAGAGAGAGAACTAAAGACGGCTGAAGAGTGGCTGGACGAAAAGAAGTAACCACCACACGAAGAGCCACCACCATAAATGGTGAGATAGATCTAGCTAGATGGTAAGATAGATCCAGCTAGATGGTGAGAGAGATCTGACTGAACGAAGAGAGAGAAACCATCGGCAAAACACGAGAAAAAGAGAGAAAAATTGAGACAGTGGTTGGAAGAGAGAGAAAAGAAGTATATGGTCAAAACAGAGGAGTTGACGGCAAGGAGAGAAAAAGAAAAATGGCCAAATGGAGTGACTGGCTAAAAGAGAGAAAATGACATACGACTGAAGAAGAGAAGACAGCAGAACGTGCATCAGTATGAGACCAAAACGTGTGTCGGGGTGACACCAAAACATGTGTCGACGTGAGACCATGAGACAGTGAAAGCAGTAGTTGTGTGAGACAACCTAAAAAAGGAATTTGGCGAAGCATTGAAAGAACTCAACGTATTTCTAGATTTCTTCAAGAGAGGTTAGAGAGCGTTGTAATGAACTTATAAGTGGCAGTGGAGCAGTCTTTCAATTCAACAAAGGCAAGACAAGTTAGAAGAAGGGTAGACACAGTAAGTGACACTCTTTGTATTGTACTTGCTTAGTAATTGCAATAGTGAAAGGAGGAAAGGATTGAGACATCCATTGTAACTGGAATTCTTAAGTATAATGGATAGTCTTGCTAAGGGAGAGTCCCTACCATCGTGGATATATGTCACGTTGACGGAACCACGTAAATCTTGTGTGTCCTTAATTTGCTTTACGTTATGTGTTTTGAATTGAGTTGTGAATGCAACTAAAGTATTAGCCAACCCATAAGCTAACAAAGACTTAAACAAGAACATCTGAATTATCTATTAGGTAAGGTATCTGAAAGGTGACTTTATGGATTATTGTAATTAGTAGATAGCAATAGATCTATCTTAATCGAGTTTGAGAAAGAGTTCCCTTTTAAGAAGTAGTTGAAGTTGTTCACTTACCTGCGAATTGAAAATTGTGGTGATACTAATTTACCTCCCCTCTCAGTATCACAAACTACTAAATTCTAGAAAGAAATCAAGAATTTCAATCTTAATACTATATAAGTATCAAATATTTAGAAATAATAATTCAATGTGACACTTATCATATTAGTATGATTTTATCATAATCAACTTGGCAAATCATATTTGATGAATTTTATATGTAAAAAAAACCTAAGACAAAGAGTATCTTGTTTATAGAATGCATTATAAATAGTAAACAACTCATCAACAATAAGGCTAGATTTCTAATGACATGTTTTAAGCACTATCAATCCAAAAGGTTTTAAGTATTTGATACATACATGAAAAAGTGAATACATGTTTTATGTAATAGATTTCTAATGACATGTTTTAAAATTATATTCTTTAAAAAGTGAGAAATTACTAAATATTGATGAAGTTAATTCATATTAGAAGTTAATTAGTATTTAACTAGAAGTCAAATTAGTTTAGTCTAATTTAATACAATATTAGTATTTGAGTAAAATTAGATATTTGTTATTATATAAAGATGTGATGTTTATATTATTATGCATACTTCTTATTTATGTGATGTTTTCAAATTAATAAAATACAGTTTTTATATAATTGTCTAATATTAGTATTGGAGTTATTATGCCCTAAAAATAGTATTAGAGCAAGTATCTTATTCAAGTAGAGCTGAAGTATATAAGTATTGCTGGAGTAATTATAAAAGTTATCAAAGCCACTACATAAGCCATCAAATCGTTGCTTACCAACATAAAAGCACCTCTATTAACCACTATGTACCACCACACATATCATTAAGAGTCACTAGTTTCATTGTCATAAGTCAAATCTTGCACCATTGAATGTTGACTATTCCAATTATAACCAATATGTGCTTGAATTGTTGTAAATCTACAAATGTATAAGCTTTTATCCATCATTGTTCAATACAAATCTCCCCTTAGAGGCAGTGAATCTACGTTCTACACCATTGACACACCATAATATTATGGGACAATTATCAAAAGTCACTAAGCCTCTCTTTTGTTGTTACTATCAATAACACTACCTTCACTTATCATTTATTTAGTTCCTTAACTACTTAAGGATATATTGCACTTTTATTTTCTATTTCTAATACCAAAAGAAATATTAAGGTCTTGTTTTAAAGTATGGTCATTTGAATAGAAACAAGATGCAAGAGGAAAAATAATAATAAATAGCAAGTAAAATCACAAGAAAAGGTAAATGTGATTTATTGATTTGGAAACAATAAAAAAAAGGTTAGATTATTTTTTGATCTTAAGTGATTCTGATTTTGGATATCATAAGTTATAAGTACATCATATTTTGGGTCCATATAATTTCAATTTCATGATTTATAAATTTATCAAATTTTGAATTCATTATATATCTGATTTATTATGTATTGAGTTTACCATGTTTCAAATCCAATAAGTTTTAAATATATCAAATTTTAGATTTGTTAGAATTTAGTTATATCAAATTTTGAGCTAGATTATTTATAGATCTCAAGGGATTCTAATTTTGGATATCTTGAATTTCAAATTCATCAAGTTTCAAATCTATACAATTTCCAAGTCCATCTTTTACAAGTTTATCAAATTTTGAATTCATTAAATATTATATTCATTAGGTCTCAAATTCATCAAGTTTTGGATCCATCAAGTTTTAACTACATTAAGTTTTGAATTCGTTGTATTTTAAATATATCAAGTTTTAGATTTTTCAAATTTCAGATTCAAATTATTCAAATTTCAAGTTAATTAGATTTTTTGGATATTAATTTTTAAGTTATTTCAAATTTTGGTTTAATGAATGCAAGCATTCTAATTCAGAGAATAAGTGGGGTTTGAATATATATGACAATACTTTTTTTGATAAAAAAATATTTTACTTAAACTTTACTTGAACCTAATTTGCTCAAAGTCTAAAAAAATATCTTACAATAAAACATGAAAACAAATCACTCAAATTCAAAATACCCTAATATCTAAAATGGCTAAAATGTTTTAAGTCACCCAAACATGAATCTTAATTTGTGTTGAACAAAATCTAATTGAAATTAGAACTCATAATAACATACAATTTCACCTAAATTAACAAAATAATATAAATTGAAGATAATTCATATATAAAATACCCTTGACTTAAAGTATCTTAAAACCAAATTGTTGATCCTATCTTTGATGGTTAATGTTGAATTTGTTATCAACACCATCTCACATAATTGTTTATGTTAATTTGATGTTATGAATGTCATTGAGATGTAGAGAGGTCATTGGGCAAAATTATTGATAGCAAGTCAACCCTAAAGTCAATAAGTCAATATTGACTATCGACCCTAAATTTTAGGGGTCAAGGTTGATCGTTGTCCCTTAACCATTAATCCTAAATTTTAGAAAGTCAATGTTGACTGTTGACCTTAAATTTTATGAATTAAATATGATCATTGATTGTAAGGCAATATTTGGGAATTAATGCTAGCCACTGATGAGTATGCAACCCTAATCTTAAAGCTTTATAAATAATCTCATGCATCTTGCAAGACGTGTGTGAGCTACAAAAGAAAACAATCAGCTGTAAAAAAAAAACAAAGAAAATGACAATTGGAAAAGAAAGGGTAATCATAGTAAGGTTGAGCAATAAAAGGAAAGACAACCACCAAAGAAGAAAGTAATCAGCCAAAGAAAGTGTAGCAACTGGCCAAGGAGAGTACAACAACCAACCAAAAAGAGGTGACAGCAACCACCAAAGAATAAAGCAGTCACACCAACCGAAAGAGGGGTTGTAGCAATTAACAATCACACTAAAGAGAGAAGAAGAAGGCATCAACTAATCGAACCAATCAAGGAAGAAGTTGAAACAACCATACCAAATCAACAAAGGATAAAGTATGCACAACCACACCAAATAAGAATAGAGGGTATGCAGCAACCACACCAAAGAAAGAAGGCAGTAGCCAATCAAACCAAAAGGAGAAGGAACCTATTGCAGTAAGGGCAAAGAGCTATACCAGTAGCAACCCGTAACACTAGCAGCAACTTGCAATTTCAGTAATTACAATATGTCCAAAAGGCAATCCTAGCAATTACAACAAGTCCAATAGGCAATCCCAACAATTGTTGCAAGTCTAGCAAGCAATCCTAACAATTACAGCACGTCCAGAAGGTAATTCCAGCAATTACAGGCCCAGATTGTAATCCTAGCAATTACAACACATCCACAAGGCAATCCTAACAATTGCAGCATGTCCAGCAGGCTATATTAACAATTGTAGTACATGCAGTGATTATAGCACATATGGGTAGCGATAGCAAAACATACAAGCAACAATAGCAGAATGTGCAGGCTGAGATAGTAAAACATCCAAGCAGCGATAGCAGAACATGTAAGAAGCAATAGCAGAACATACAAGAAACGATAACAACATGTGCAGGCAGCAATAGTAACACATGCAGGTAACAACAGTAGCACATGCAGGCAGCAAATGCAAGCATGACCAGCAACAATCCGACAACTTGCAATAGTAAGGAAGAAAACATGCCTTAACGTAAGTCTAACAGCTTGCAATAGTAAAGGAGAAAAACATGATGTAATAATAAGATCAGCAACTTGCAACAATAAAAGATAAATTGTGCCTTGGTAGTAAGTCTGACAACTTACAGTAGTAGAGGAGAAAACATGCCCCGACAGCAAGTCAAACAGTTTGTGGCAACAAAAGAGAAAATGTGCCCTAACAGCAAGTTTGACAATTTACAGTAGTAAAGGAGAAAACATGCCCCAATAACAAGTCCGACAACTTATGGTAGCAAAGGAGAAAATGTGTCCCAGTAGCTTGCAGTAGTAGAGGAGAAAACATGTACCAGCAATAGGGGTAGAAACCTGTCAAGGCAACAAGTAAAGTAACTAGCCAAGGCAGTAGGGGAGGTAGCACTGACAACAAAGGAAGAAACTTGCCAAGGTAGCAAGTGAGACAGCAGAGGTAGAGAACCTGCTAAGGCCGAAGGAGGCAGCATCGATTGCAAGAGGAGAGAACCTGCCAAAGTAGTAGAGAAGAGATCCTGTCAAGGTAGCAGGTGAGCCAATATCAGCAATAAAGGGAGAGAACCTGTAGCAAAGATAACCAACAATAGAGAGAACCTGTAGCAAAAATCACCTGCAAAAAAGAGACTAGCAAAGCTTGAGTAAAGACCGGTAGTACGGAAGGAGAAGATCTACTTCTACATTAACAACATTGAGTGATCCTTCTTAGGAATGCGTTAGTTACTAAACTCTTCATAAACTTATTGAAAAAGGGTAGGATACCCTTGAAATCATTGGGAGATTAGTCTGTTGAGTGATCGAGAGATCATCTCATCTAGTGATAAGGAGATCATCGTAAGTGGTTAAGGAGTGATCCTTTTATAACCAAATTGTATCCTTTGATAATAAGAATAGATTGTGTGATTTAAAAGTGATCTTATCACACCATGGACATAGCTCACACATTATGGATGAACCACATAAAAATTTTCGTGTGTTTTTAGGTGCTTGCATTTGATTGATATCCATACAACCACTCTCATATAAAGAAGAAAGATAAAACATTGGATCATCGACTCTATCCGATCACAGAGGTTAATTCAAAAAGATTTGTAAAAAGTGAACATCTCACACTGATTCACCTATTCTCCCTCTCGGTGAGACCTGAGAAGGTCTTTATCAAGTGGTATTAAAGTTGATTCCTCTGTTGATCCAATTTGCTTACTTTGATTTAAAGTTGTTTGTTACTGCTATGAATTTTTATCTCCATTGCTAATTGTTATCATGGATAGCATAATCAATGTTAACAACAAGGGACTCCTTACTTTTAATGAATAGAATTATCAATTATGAAAGAATTGAATGCTCTCATATCTGATGTCACTTGGTCTTAATGTGTTTGAATCTGCTGTTAGGGGCTTTATCCCTATCACAAAAGGTAATTCTATGATGTCTGCTGATAAGAAGAATTTGGAGTGTGATGGAAAGATGAGAAATGCCTTATATGCCTCCTTATCAAACAAAGAATTCACTAAAGTGATAAGGTGTAACACAACCAAGAAAATTTGGGATAAATTGAAGAACATTTATGAAGGAGACAAGGTTGTGAAAGAAGTTAATCTATAAATCTCGAGGAGCATATTCGAAGACATAAAGATGTAGAATGATGAGTCTATGGATGCCTTCTTCATAAGAGTCAACGAAATTGTGTACTCCATCAAAGACTATGAAAGAGAGATCAACGATGCTATTGTGGTAAGAAAAATACTTAGAACCTTACTAGAAGCTTCCAATGCTAAACTTTCTCATATAAAAGATAAAGATTTGGATAGATTGCCCTTAGATGATTTGCACAGCATATTGGTAACTTATGAAATAAGAATAGCTACAATGAAAAAAGAAAAGAAGTTTAAAGTGGAGAAGGAGCTAGCCTTCAAGGCAATGAAGAACTCAAAGATTAAAGACCAAGAAGAAGATCTAACAGTAGTTCTGAAGAAGAAGAAGGTGATACTAAACTTGATGAAGTCATGACATACATCACTAACAATATAAGGAAAGAAAAAAAAAGTATAAGGGAAAATTACCCTTAAAGTGCTTTAACTTTGGAGACATAAGGCACTTTACTATAAACTACCCAAAGAGAAGAGAAACAAATAGTGATGATAATGATAAGTCAGTCCTATGGAGGAGAACAAAGAAATCTAGCTATTCTAAAGTTGAAATTTCAAATGTCAAAGGGAAAAGACAAGTTCTCATATTCAAAAAAAGAAATTATTTGAGCAAGCTAGATAAAGAAGATTTTAAAGAAGAAGTTGATGATGATTCCAATGATGATGCTGTAAGGAATGCGATGGTTACTAAAGTAAATGATGTTTTAGAATCTTTAAGTGATGAGAAATTAACAGAAGAAGAAAAGGATGAGTTGGTTCAACAACTTAAGAATGAATTGAGAACTTGTTTGTACAAAAACAACAAGCTAAAAAAAGAGGTAAAACATCTCAAGAAGTTGTATCAAAATTTTACTGTTGATGAATCTGATCTCCTAGTGAAAAAAAAGAAGTTTAAAGCAAAAAAGAAGGAGTACTTGAAGAAAATTAAGAAGCTGATTATACTTAAGGCAAAGTAAGGTAAGATGTATGAAGATCTTGGCACTACGGTGATTGAAAAGAATAAAAGGTGCTAATTTATAAGCCAAGCTCCATAAGGTCGAGTCTGAGCTAAAAAAGTGTAAAGGAAGCTTCATACAGGCCATAGAAGTGAGAAGAGAGTTGTTTTCAACAAATGTCATAAAGGAGGATGATACCAAAAAATTAGATAAGTGTCTAAGCAAACAAAGACTTCATTCTATAAGGAAGGAAGGCCTTGGCTATATCAAAAAGTGATAAGGATCGTTGTAGGTCTCACATTGAGAAGGGGGCTAAATTAATGTGAGCTATCTTTTTTTTACAAATCAATCTGGATTTAACCTCTATAACTTGTTAGAATCGATGATCCAATTTTTAATTCTCCTTTATGTGAGTGTCACAGTACGAATTAAAATTAAAGCACAAGCACCCAAGAACACACAATAATTTTTATGTGGTTCACTTACAATGTGTAAGTTATGTCCACGATGTGATAGGATCACTCCTAAATCACACAATCCACTCTTGTTATTAAGGGATACAGTTATAGTATGGAAAGATCATTCCTTAACCACTTATAGAAGGACTACTCTTTAACCACTTACAACTATCTCTCGATCAAGGAGTTAAACTTCCGATCACTCTAAGGGTATCCCACCCTTTTTCAACACATTTATCAAGAGTTTGTAATTAAAACCTTTTGTGAAGAATGATCACTCAATGTATACAGATTGCTAAAGTAGAATATAAATCTTCTCCTTCCTTCTCTGCCAGTGCTACCCATGCGAGTTGCCACTGTCATTGCTGTTGCTGTCCACAAGCACTATTAATGTTGTTCGTACACACTACCATGTCTATCCATTGTGATCCACATGCACAGTTGATACTATCAATATGCACTGTCGTTGCTGTCCATACGCTTTTTCATGTCTATCCATTGTTGTTCGCATGCGCAGTTAATACTGTTCATTCACGTTGCCACATCTGCCTACCGTCCACACGTATTATGCCTGCTGTTTGTGCTCTTGCTGTCTATGGTCTCTACGCTTGCTGTACGAGTGCACTGTGCCTACTGTCCATGAGCATTGCTCCTACTATTTGCAATTTCTGCACTTGCTATCTCTGTGCCTGTTGTCCACGTTCTTTATGTCTACTGTCCCTATATGTTGTGCCCAATGTCTGCATAAGTTGTGCCCACCATCCGCGTGCTTTATGCCTACTATCCATACGTTGTACGCCTACTATCCGCATAAGTTATGCTTATCATCTGTGTGCTCTGTACCTGCTATCCACATGCATTGCACACCCACTATTCGCACACTTTGTGCCTATTGTCCACACTTTTTACACCTAGTGTCTGTGCCCACTATGGCTGGTGTCTGCTCTCTCTACACCTGTTGTCCACATGCACTGCAATTGCGATTGACACCCGCTATTCCTACTATCCACAAATGCTATGTTTGTTATCTATGTGTACTGCTGCTGCTTCTATCCACACACACTACTGCTTTCCTCATGTGTTACAGTAGTTTTCTTGCACCTCCTCGCATGTTGCAGCTACTTTCTCATACTGTTGTTGCTCTTCTTATGTGTTACAGCAATTTTCTCATGTTGTTACTACTCTTCATGCATGTTGAAGCAATTTTCTCATGCTACTACTGCTCTCCTTACGAGCTGTAATAGTTTGCTCATGCCGCTGCTACTTTTCCTACTTACTGTAGTAGTTTTCTCATGCTGCTACTGCTCTCCTTACGAGCTGCAATATTTTGCTCGTGCCGCTGCTGCTCTTCCTACATACTGTAGCAATTTTCTCATACTGCTACTGCTGCTCTCCCTACATGCTATAACAATTTTCTCAAGCCACTACTACTCTCCTTGCATGCTACAACTGTTTTCTTGTGCTGTTGCTGCTCACCCCACACACTGCAACAGATTTCTCGTGCTACTATTGGTTTGCTAGTTGATTTCTAGACCTACTACTGCACTTTTTGCAAGTAGCTATTGATTTCTGGACTTGTTGCTGCATGTTATGATTTTTTTGCTTGATTCCTAAGCATGCTTCTGCTACTAGGAAACCCCCTGAGGTGCTACTAGTGTTGGTATATCCTCCTAGACATGCAAGAACATGCTATTGCTACTGATATACCCTCTTGGATGTGCAGGAACATGCTGCTAGTATGAGTGTACCCTCTTGGACCTATAGGGATGTCTGTTATAACTGGTATACCCTTCTAGACCTGTAGGTACATACTGCTAGTATAGGGAAACCTTTTAGATGTACTATTGCTCTTTTCTTGGTCAACTTCCTTGCCTTCTTTCTTTAGTCGTTGTTGCACTCTCTTTGACTAGCTATCTTGCCCTCTTTCTTTCTCTCCTTGGCCAGCTGCCTTACTGCATCTCCTTGATGACTGCTCCCCTCACTTTAGCCAGCTGCCCCTTGCTCTCTTTCTCTCCTTTTTGACTAGTTTCACCTTACTTGGTGGCTGCCTTCTTTTTTGTTGTTCACCTCTCTTTTTCCCTAGGTTTACCACTCATTTCTCTCTTTGGTCAGCTCTCTCAATTTTCTGTAATACACAACCTTCTTGCAAGACACATAGGGGTATTTATAAATCCTTGAGATTAGGGCTACACAATCATCAACGGTCCTAGTTAATTCCCATATGTTGCCCTACAATCAACAGATTTGATTCCAAAAATTTAGGGTCAATGGTCAATATTGACTTCCTAAAATATATGGTCAACAATCAATGGTCAATCTTGACCCCTAAAATTTAGGGTCACGGTCAACATTAACTCCTTAATGCCATGGTTAACATGTCATCATCGGTCTCCCAATGACCTCATTATATCTCAACGGCATTCATAATATCATGTCAACACATATAACTGTGTGAGATGGTGTTAACAACAAATCCAACATTAGCCATCAAAGATAGGCTCAATAAAAAGCCAAATGAGAAGGTAGCAAAGAAGAAGAAAATTGTGTTTGTACCTAAAATCAAGCATAATGACATGATGGCAAAAAGAAACCAACCTAAGTAAAAATGAGTTAGGAAAGATGTGGTGAAGACTCCCATCCAAAAGAGATAGGTTATTAAAGACAGAGAGAAGGATGCCATAACAGTTGCTAAAGAAAGGAGACATGAACTTGGTGAAAGAAGAAAATCTAAATCTGAAGGATTTTACTGGAGTTATGGTAAATATGGACATAAGGCTAATGTATGTTAGAATAATAGGACGATAATTAAGAGAAATATGAGGCAAGAGTCTAAAGGAAAACTCTATTAAGAAAGGAAACAGTTTTAGTTGAAAAAAATTCATATTCCACTAAGAAACAAATTTGATTTATTAGGAGAAATCTGTGCAAGATGCAAAAAGGCTGGACACATTGTTAAGGATTACTCAACATTATTGCCTAAGCAAAGAGTGCAAAGGAGAACACCTACACATGTTCCTACATTCAACCAAAAAATAAGAGGAAGAGAAACGACTATAGTTAGCCTTAAAAACTTCTAAGAAAGAAAAGCCATATATCCTAGATAGTTATTACTCTTTACACATGACAGGAGACTTCAAGGTGTTGAAGGAAGGAGCAAAACATAATGGAGGGTCAGTCAAATTTGACATAATGGTGCTTTAAAGATTCAAGGTATTAGTGCTGCTGAATTTGGTGCAAAAAAGCTAAAATTGAAGGAAGTACTTTATGTTAAAGGGCTAAAACACAATCTTATCAGTGTTGGCCAACTTTTTGATGATGGACATAAAGTTACTATTAGCAAGAGTGGTTATACAATAAAGAGATTAAGTGATAATGTTGTTCTTACTAAGGGTGAAAAAACAAATGGAAACTTATACCAAGTTTCCAAAAACAACAACACATGCTAAATGAACACTAAATATGAGAATTTGTTGTAGTATAGAAGATTGGGACATCCTAGACAAAAGAGGCTGAACTTAAGTATTCAGCCACCTCCTAGAGGCTAAGGTATGTCTCTAACCCCTCTCCTCATCCCTCTTCTATTATTCTTTGGATTTATTGTCAAATGAGGAGATATTTTGCATAAATCCAAAGAAAGTATATATTGATCAAAAAAGGGAGTAGCTTGATAAATTAAAGGGAAGAAATTGTCAAGGAGGAGAAGCAAGAAAAAAAAAAGGAGTTAAAGGTATAAGTACATGCAAAAAGTGAGATACATGTTTTAGGGGGAGCTGTACTTATGCTTAATTGGTAAAATTTGGATTTAATATATTGCCAATAAATCCAAAGGGGGAGATTGTTAAGTTTATCTTTAATGGCTAATGTTGGATTGGTTGTCAACATCATCTCACATGGTTGTTTATGTTGATTTGATGTTATGAATGTCATTGAAATGTAGAGAGGTCATTAGGCAAAACTGTTAATGGCAGGTCAACCCTAAAGTCGACAAATCAATGTTGACTATTAACCCTAAATTTTAGGGGTTAAGGTTGATCATTGACCTTTAACCATTAACCTTAAATTTTAGGATGTTAATGTTAACCGTTAACCCTAAATTTTAGTAATCAAATCTGGTCGTTGATTGTAGGGCAACCTTTGGAAATCGATGTTAGCCATTGATAAGTGTGCAACCCTAATCTCAAGAGTCTATAAATAACCTCATACATCTTGCAACACGTGTGTGGGCTACAAGAGAGAACGATCAACTACAAAAAAATATATGAAAGAACAATCAGCCACAAAGAAAGAACGGTAAGCTAAAAAAAGAAGGCAGTTATAGTGAGGTTAAGTGACAAAAGGAGAGGCAACCACCAAAAAAGAGAGTGATCGACCAAGGAAAGTGTAACGGCTAGCCAAGGAGAGTGTAATAGCTGGTCAAGAAGATTGCAACAATAGCTAGTCAAAGAAGAGGTGATAGTAACCAACAAAGAAGGAGATAGCCATACCAACTGAAGGAGGAGTTGCAACAATCAACAACCACACCAAAGGGAGAAGAAAAAAGTAGCAATCAGCCAAACCAATCAATGAAAAAGTTGAAGTAACCACACCAAACCAACAAAGGAAAAGGTGTGCAACAACCTCACAAAACTAAAAGAGAGAGTGTGCAGCAGTCATAATAAAGAAAAAATAAGGCAGCAACCAGCCAAACCAGAAGGAGAAGGAACTTATTACAGTAAGGGCAGGGAGTTATACCAATAGTAGCCCACAACAACTAGCAGTAACCTACAACACCAATAGCAACCCACAACACCAGCTACAACCTACAATTCCAATAATTGTGGTATATCCAAAAGGTAATCCTAATAATTGCAGCATGTCCAGCAAGCAATCCCAACAATTGCAACAAGTCCAGCAAGTAATCCTAGTAATTGCAGTATGTCTAGCAGGCAATCCCAAAAATTATAATATGTCTAGTAGGCTATACTAACAATTATAACACAAGTAGCAATTGCAGCATGTGTGGGCAGTAACAGTAAAGAAGCAGGCAATGATAGTAAAACATGTAGGCAATGATAGTAACACATGTAGGTAGCTATAGCAAAACATAGAAGTAGCAACAGCAAAATGTGCAAGTAGCAATAATAGAACATGCAAGCAGCAATAGCAAAATGTGCAGGCAGCGATAACAAAACACATACAAGCAGCGAAATGTACGAGTAACGACAACAAAATGTGTAGGTAGTAATAACAAAACATGCAGGTAACGTTAGTAGCAAGTAAAGGTAGTAATAGTAACACCTGCAGGTAGTAATAATTGTAAGTGCAAGCACCACTAATAGCAAGTCCGATAACTAGCAACAGTATGGAAGAAAACGTGTCCCAACAACTTGTAGTAGTAGAGAAGAAAAACATGCCCCGATAGCAAGATCAATAGCTTGGGGTAGCAAAAGAGAAAATGTCTCTCAATAACAAGTCTGACAGCTTGTAGCAGCAGAGGAGAAAATGTACCCCAACAGCAAGTCTAACAACTTGCAGCAATAAAGGAGAAAACGTGCCCTAGCAACAAGGGAAGAAACCTACCAGGGCAACAGATGAGGCAGCAAAGGAAGAGAACCTACCAAGGTTAAAAAAGGTAGCACTGACAACAGGAGGAGATAACCTACCAAGGCTACAGGGAAGGCAGTACTGGCAGCAAAGGAGAGATCCTGTCAAGGTAGTAAGTGAGCAACATTAACAGTAGGGAGAGAGAACTTGCAGTGGAAAGTACCTATAGAGAATAAACTAACAAAGCTTGAGCAAAAACTGACAATGAGGAAGGAAAATATCTACTTTTTACATTAATAGCCTATGCACATTAAGTGATCCTTCTTAAGAATGTATTAGCTACTAAATCTTAATAAACTTGTTAAAAAATATAAGGATACCTTTAGAGTGATCGAGAGATTAATCTATTAAGTAATTAGGAGATCATCTCATCTAATGATCAAAATATCATCTCATCTAATGATCGAGAGATCATCATAAGTGGTTAAGAAGTGATCCATCCACAACCAAACTATATCCTTTGATAACAAAAGTGAATTGTATGATTTAGGAATGATCATATCACATTGTGGATATAACTTACACATTGTGGATGAACCAATTGTCATGTATTCTTAGGTACTTGCATTTGATTGATATCCATACAACCGCTCTCACATAAAGAAGAAAGATAAAACATTGGATCATCGATTCTAACCAATCACAGAATTTAATTCGAAAAGACTTGTAAAAAGCGAGCATATCATACTAATTCACCCCCTCTCCTTTTTAGTGTGAGACCTAAAAAGGTCCTCATCACAAATTAAATAATTTCTTAAGTAACTTAAATGTAGTAACTTAAAATTACTTGTAATATGAAATGACCTAAATTTAAATTAACTCAACTTAAATATACATGATATGATGAATAATTTTAGTTTTATACCACTTAATCAAAACTTATTGATATTAAAAATTAATTTATAAAAAATAGATAAAGCACACTTAACACTATTATGTTTAACTTATTAATTAAGGGTACATTGTTCCATTATGTAGGCATAATACCAACCAAATATTTTAATAAAAAGAATCTAATTTATTATTGAAAAGTTATGTATAGTTTACATATATTTAGGTAACAATTACTAATTCTCTCTTATTGCTTTTTTTATGTGTAACAATTCAATTAAATTTTTGTACTTTAAAATTTGTGACATAAAAAATAATAATAAACTAATGAAATTAATCCTAATTGAATTCAATTTCATGATGTCAAACAAGTTATAAAAACCTATATAAGTGTAGTCCTAAAAATGTGCTTTTGGGGTGGTGTATGTGATATGTAAGGATGCAAACAACTTAACATTTATAAGAACTTGCTCAAACTCATTCATTTATATATATAAGTAATATTCAAGTTTAATTCTAAAATTTGTTTAATAAACAAGTTAAATTTGAACAAAGGTATATTTGGTTCATTTAGACTTATAAGTAGCTTATCTAGAATCCTGCTTATATAGTCATAAAAAAAAACTTGTTTATTATGTTGTAAAAATAATTTTTATTAGACTCATTTCAAAATTACACACACACAATTATATACTAAAATTAAATATTTACATTTTAAAATATACATTTGTTATCATTTTAATTTTATTTATAATAATAATTTTTGTTAACTTTAATTATTATGTTAATATCATAAAGCTATACAAGTTTTTCATTAAAAGTTTGATAATTCCACTTAATATATAATAGCAAAATTGATTTTAAATCATCTTGTTACTAGATTATATTGACACCAAGTCTTATTTTTCTATTCATTTATCAAACAAACAAAGCTTGAATATGTTCGAATTTGAATTGACTCAACTCAACTCGTTCATAACTATAATAATGTGGGACAAGACTAGGAGGCATGCATAGAAAGAATTAGGTAGGATAAATGACAAAATTATATCCTACTTAATAAGCATAGGGTCCAAATGTTTTCTATTACATATCTTACTATATATATATATATATACTACCTGACTATAGTAAGTATAAGGGTAAATACTTAGTCACTATCCTATCTTATAATTTCTTTTGGGAAAAAAATAAATGGTCAATTTATATGTTATATTCATGATTTTTTTTCACATAATTTATCTTCAAGTTGCTTTATTAATTATCATATTTTTTAGTTTACAACTCTAATACTCAAAATTAATCTAAATTAGATATTAAGAGAGAAAAAAATTATAATTAAATAAAAAAAAGATTATAAAATTTTTTTTGCTAAAATATAAGTATACAAACTTGTATCTTACTTTATTAGCATGGGGTTATAAATCCCAATTTTGATCATGTGAATTAAGTACATAATTATTAACAAGCAAGTATAGCTTATCATAGTCAACATTTACACCATCAAATTCTATCGAATAAGTGTTTAAGGTCTAGTAATCTATCTAGAATCACACATTATTTCCATCTCCCACTTCCATCTCCCACACTCTATCTCAATCCTATCTTTAAGACATCTTAACCATTAACAATCATCGACCAAACAAAGCAAGTATTTAGTTTCTTTAGAGCATAAGGAAATTAGACTCAAGGAAATACTTAGCCTTGATAACTTATGCCCAAGGTTAATCAGCCTTTATTAATAAATCCCGCCAAGCTTGGTTAGCAAGGATAAATTTATATTATGAACTTTTTATAAGTCAAGACCTCCTTCCCTCCTTGGCCAACAAACATCTTCTTATACCACTGAGTTGATCTTCTTTTGCTCATTTATATCTCCAAAAAGAAAGTGACAATTACACCTATCAATCTTGTCACAAACAAGCCTTAAACTCTGAGTTATTTGGATTTTTAAGTTTTATGGATTTAAGTTATTCCATTTTCAATTTAATTAGCCTTTAAGTCAATTAGATTACAAATTATTTTAATTTTTAATTATTCAAATTTCAAATTATTTCAATCATAAATTATTCGTCAAGTTTCAAATTTAAATAACCTTCATAAACTAAGGTAAAGCAAAGTTTCATATGGGTTAAGTCAAATTATTCAAATGAAATTTATTTTTCTCACAACTAATGATAGAAATAAAAAGCACCATGATTAGGAAAAGAGGTTATATGCAATAAGAATGTGATGATAAGTCATTTTATTTATATAACATTCTCCATCCTTATTTATTTAATGAATAATTATTTTTGCATATACTTATTTTTAATTTTTTATTTAAATATCAATACGTTATGTTTTAAATAAAATTTAAATTTATGTTAATTCATGTTTAGCATATCTAAAGCTAATTTTACTATAGTAGCACAAGTTCAAAATTTTTTAATTCTATAACCTACTTTATAATTGTTTTTTTTTAACCATACTATATTAGGTACAAGGTAATGACATGGTCACTCTAACATCCTATAATTTTCTTTCTAAAACAATTAACTCTTAAATTTGAGTATTGTATCCAATACTAATAATTATTGTATCTTCAATTATATTTTTATAAATTTATCATAATTGTATGTTATAAACCTTAAAATTTTAGAATAATGTAAATTAATTAGATATTAAAAGAAAAAATGGTGCTTAGATTAAAAATCTTTGTTGATTGGTTTTATAAGAATTATAAAAAAATCTAATAAATAATAAATTACATAATAAAAATAATTATTTTTATTCTCATAAACATAAGATTTCTTCTTTTTCTTGATTAGAATTTAAATTTTTAAAATAAAAACTTGAATTATTAACTATTGATATATAAAAACAAATGAATTTTATTATGCCAGCTTATTAATTTGAGACCTTTTTTATATATATATTTGAGATGTTACCATTATATATATATATATATATATATGATGTATTTTTTGACTTCGTTACTTTTTATACATACATATATATATATATATATATATATATATATGATGTATTTTTTGACTTCGTTACTTTTTATACATATGCTCACCCCGGCAGAAACTGATGAGTTTCTTGGTCTCACATTTGCTTAAAAGAACGGCTCTAACCGGTAGACCATAACTTTGACTTTTCTTTCTCTAAATTTCAACCATCAATCCTTTTTGACTGTTTTCTCCTTCCGAAAATCCGATCTGAAGCCAATGTTAAAAAAAAAAGAAAAACAGAGAAATGTGCCTAACAAAACGTCCACCCAGCGGGCCATCGTTTAATGCACGCGCCTTAAACGGAGTAGACGTAGTGTCATGTTTGGCGAATCGAGTGTGGAGCGTGCGTGGCAAAAAGAGGGAAAAAGTTTGACTTTGGTGAGCTCCGGGGAAACGCACAGGGCCCCATTAAGGAAGGACCACGTGGTTAAAAAAAATAATAATAATTGCTGTAATTTAGTACTTGATCCGTTTCTGTCAAACCCTAGAAACGTCGAAATACCCACTTTACCCCTATACTGTCCAATTTATGACCAGGGAAAATAAGAAGAGATTCAGTGTGTAGACGGGATAGAGAGGGGTACAAGAAGTGAGTAAAAAGCCGAAAGAAAAGGTAATCAGTAAAGAAAGAAAGAAAGGAAAAGAGACTTTCTCCTCTTTATTTCAGTTTACTCTCTCTCTCTCTCTCAATTCCCACTTTTTCAAATCCCAAAATCCAAAAGAAAGAGCACAACTCAACCGATCAACAGGCACATACTAGATAGTTCATGGTATATATTTAACGGACCCCTTCAAATTTTCTCTTATTTTTGGATTCCTTTCCATTTTGCTTCACATTGATTCTCCTTTTTTGGTTCCTTAAATCTTTCATGGTAAGACTTTGCTGTCTTGCATTACCTCTCTTGTGACCTAGCTAGCAAATTTTGTTTTGTTTCTTAAGAGGATTTTTTTATTTTCTGCTTGATTTTCCCCCCCTCTTCTGAGTATTTTGCACTACTTTCTGTCGTTTTTCCTCTTTTTTGAGCATGCTTAGATTTGGTGGATGATTACGAAAGATCCTGAGTATCTTTGGTATGTTTTCATGGGTATAACATAGCTATGCGTTGGGTTCTAATTTCTTATAATTGTCCTTGTCTCTTACAACATGTATTCTACTGCTTCTTTGGTCTTCTGTTGTTGTAATATTTACAGATACGAGGTGGACTTCAAAAGGAAGAGAAAAGCAACATCTGAAGACCAAAACCTAGCTATAACTTTTAAACACTCCTTTTATTTTGCCGTTACACCAACCAAGCGAACAAAAGAAAAAATGTATGGGGATTGCCAAGTTATGTCCAACATGGGAGGCAACGTTGTGTCAACAGAAGC